>JARHVA010002355.1:112500-1358750 GCA_037957365.1 Torreya grandis
AGTGGGAAATGATATAAGATACAGGATCTAGAGTCTAATAAAAAGACTCCATGGATGGGCAAAAACTTAGTAACTTGTATTTTTTAAAACGAAGGAAGAAGGTATGGGTGTTATAATAGCTAACCTTGATGGTAGCATAAAGGGATGGTGGTTATCCTTTACATAAGATCAAAGAATCATGGTAGTAATCTTTAGTTGTAGACTTTGCTGAGGTAGTAATCTCTAAATATGTTGGAGATATGGTAAATTTTGATGCTATTGAATATAATAAGTTGTTTATAATGGATCTCTATAATATGTAATAATAGGAAAAAATTAAGTGTGATTTTGCTCTGTTATCAAGAAAAACAAAATAGAGCTGAAAACTAGAAACTAAACACATGTTTATCAATGCACTTCCTAGAGAAATCTCAGATGGAGTATTGGCCTATATAGAAACTAAGAAATAATCTAAGACTGTGGAAATAACCATTGTTTCAAAATTGACTCTAGGATAGATTATCCAATCTATTGAAGAATATCTGTATAATCGATGTAGGATGAAGCAGTGGCTAATTTGATTTAAAAAAATGAAATCCATTCATAAAAGTATCTATAAAAATAGTGGATATAGCAACCTAGGATTCTATGGATCTGATAAATCCCATTGTGAATGCAATATGGGAAAAATGAAAAAATTGGAAAGGTGAAGAAAAACATAGATATAAAAGAAGGTTCTCTAAAAAGAAAACTTACGTAAAACCAAAAATAACAATTCCAGGAAAAAGGAAAATAAAATGTTATATCTTTGGTCAGGAAGGTCATATATCTTCAAAATTCCCAAATAAGAAAAAATAACTCAAAAATATGAAGAAGTTTTGAGTTATACTTCCTAATGTAGAAATGAATATAGTCTCTAAATTCAGCGCAGACAATGATGTCTACTCCATACCTACTAAGAAATATATTTCTTCTAGTGAAAATGAAAATTATGTAAACCATTTTGAATATTATCCTCTACTAATGACTCTAAGATTGAATCTTATTCCTATAATATGATGTATGGTTTTTTTAATGGAACATGAATACAACAACTTGAAGTTCTCCTTCATAATCATAAGCTCCACCTTCATCTTCTTCCAATCTACCAAAATGAGCTTACTCAAATACATAGCTATCATAACGAATCTAAAGGGAAAACAATTTAACATGTATAATTTCAAGAAAATCCAATGCTACATGCACAATAGGAATGTAATAGAAAACAAAAGGCCAAGCCCAGAAATCCAAGTACAAAGAATTTGGTAAAATACCAAAAGCCACCTATTGAAATCCTTAAAGCCATAAAATCAAAAAATGGAATCTGCCTCCCAAGACATTAATGAATTGATAAAATATTTTGAAGACCCAAAAGAATAAAATAGCCCTTAAGAAATTCCTCCTAACCAAGGATGTTTTTATGCTCGAGAATAGAAATAAGTCATTATTTTAGTAAACATCATTGATCAAAACAATAAGCCCTTAACTTGAGACTATCTAATCGACACTAGAGCAAATATGAGTATTACTAAATATGGGGCTATTCCAAAATATTTATGGCAAGATTCTTCTTTAGATTTTGTTTTTGTCAATGGATAAAGGACTGCTATAAACAAATTTGCTCCCATAGTTTTTTTAGAAGCAAATGGCATTAAGGCATATGTAAATCTTGGGATGTTTGATAAAATGAAAATATATATCATTCTAAGAATGAATTTCTTGAATCAATTTATGTCTTATACTATTTACAGTAAACATTTGTCTTTAAGCTTCTTTAGTAAGGAATGCCAAATTCCTAGGAAATCCCAAGCAACTATTAGAATTGTTGTAAAACCTCATGAAGGAGAAGAGAAAAAATTAAAAATTAAAATTTACATGATAGTGCAAGATTTTAAAAAGAGAAAAGATATCCTAAATATTGTCATAACAAAAATTAGAGGATTATGTGACAATGATCTGAAGAGATTTTGGGATAAATGTAAGTATATTGTTTCTCTTGATCTAAAACCTGATATTGATCATACCAGAGGTATCAAGTCTCATACTATTCCATTTTCCCCCTCTCAAGTCAAAATGGGAGAAAAAGATATCAAATAGTTACTACATAAAGGACTGATACAAAAAAGTCACAATGAATGGACTTCTGCATTTTATGTTAACAAGCATTTAGAATTTAAAAAGAGGGAAAATGAGATTGGTAATAAATTAAAAAAAGCTCAATGATTGGATTATACATGTTAGGCATCCAATTCCCAACAAGACTATGCTTATCAATAAATTAAAGGAATATTGTATATTCTCTAAATTTGATTTGAAAAGTGGATTTTGGAAAATTACAATAGAACCTAAAGATACTTATAAGACTGATTTTAATGAAGGTAGTTTTCTCACCTCATAAATAAGAAGGGTAGGATAAAAGCATGCTGACTTAAAAATAATTTATCAAAGACATGAAGATGATATATTGTTATGATACATTAGTAGTGAAGAAAAAAGACTCAAAAGTGGTGTGAATACCAGCAAAAATAGTAATAATGTTAAAAGAATATGCAAATATTATACTTGATGAGATACCATATGGTTAACCACCAAAGAGATATATTCAACATCATATTTATTTGATTCTAGGACCATCTCTACCCAATCAAGCAGCTTATAGGATGAGTCCAATATAACATGCAGAATTAAATAAACAAGTTAATGAATTAGTGAGAAATGGTGTAGTAAGGGAGATCATGTGTCCTTTATAACACAAGCATTGCTAACTCTAAATAAATATGGAGGGTGGAGGATGCATGTGGATAGTAAATAAATTAATAAAATTATAATTAAGTATATATTTTGAATGCCTCATTTAGATGATGATGAGCCCCAGAAATGTTTTATTCTTGTTCTCATCTATCACACTTATTACAATGCTTTTGAACACTTTTCCATATTGCTCCTTCCTTAATATTACCATAAATATATGAATAGCACTGAGTTTCCATACTCTTTTAAATAGTAAGAATTATGTATTGGAATTAAATATATGATGGTTATTTTTTGCTTTAGGACATTATTTTTATAATGTGTTTTAAGGATGTTTTGGAGAAATAGGTATATAGCACAAAACATCCTGCAACAAAGGAATCTCATTACATAGACCATCTTGTAGTCACTACATGACCAAAGCTATGGATGAATAAATTTTGATTCTCTTCCAACCGACTTGTAGAAACAACTATAGCCTCTATAAAACCCAACAATGAAGCGATTGAAGAATGAAATGGTTTTGCTTGTCCTGCAACAATGTTACAAATTCACATGAAAGATGCCTTTAACAAAAGGAGATAATTTTGATTATCTTAAGTCAAATGTATCTTAGATTATATATATATATATATATATATATATATATATATATATATATATATATATATATATATATATATATAAACAATCTCCTCTACGGTATATAAATATGTAGCAGCAGAGTTGAGATATAGTAGATATTGATTAGAGATTATCATAAATACATTTTGTCAAGCAATTGTTATTGTAATTTCTTATAGCAATTCATTGTTGCATTTTTTATTAATATGAACAAGAATTTATAATTTCAATTAAGTGTTTTGAGAGGAAGGATTGAAGCCAGAAGACAAAAAGAGGAAGGGCCCCCTTTGGAAGCCTTACAGCAACAATCCTACTCATTTAATAGCTAAGCATTTTGTTTGATTTCTTTATGCATTATGTGTTTTATTTTTGAATTATGTGATTCACATTCTTGACTAGATTTAAAGCAGCTTCCAATGCATAAGAATTTATTTTACAATTATTTTATTTATATTTAAATTTCAATATTTTATTTACTACACTTCAACATCTTAGATAACAATTAGCAAAAGGTCAAATTAGAAGATCGAGTGTGCATATATAGTGACATCATCCTATCAAGTCTACATCATTGGATTAACATTTAAATGACATATAAGGTACAAGTCCATGGTAACTCTTTTTTTCATTTTTTTATCAAGAGAAGTATATATGATTATGAATCGACTCCTAGTCATTTTTAGTATCATTGTTGGGGAAGGGTGTCACACACTTTTAATCTTCAATATTGATAGCAATTAATTTTGGATGTTTATTATTTTTATTTCCAAATATTGTTGCTCTTTAGATTAAATATTTATTGATTTATATTTTAAATTTCATTTTTGAAATTAGGATAGTGTAAATTTTCAAAAAACCCCATATTAGTAACCCTATGCAAGCAAAGTGGGAAAAAAGTTTTAAAAAAAAAGTGGTTGACGTATGTAAATCAAAAGGGACTATACAAGAAGATTTTTTCCTAAAATCATTACTTCAAGATTGAAAATTCATATTGCATTAAATAAGGAACACGAAGGAATTATTGAAGATAACTCCCAATTATCAATAGAAGATGTAGAGAAGGAAGAGTTTTTAGCTGCATTGGTAGCACAAGCTGGAGACCTTGAGGAGGTTCATATCCATGGAAGAGACTTGCATGTATTACCTTTTATAATTCCTACCTTATTACCTCATACTTAGGAATATAAAATTTGCCTCCCTCTATTGCCCAAATTTATTGATGAGGTATTCAAAGCTATTCTTGCTCCTAGAAAAAACAACAGGCCAATAGAATTTTCTAATTTATAGAGACTCTTTGCCGAGACACTAGTTGAATCTTCTGAAATATCCACACCATTCCCATCATATAAGAATCCATACATTCTTGGGGAAAAAAATAAAGTATCCATCTTATACACCTTAGGAAATAAAATAATTAATAGGAATTTTTAGCGGTGGGTAGAAACAATCTCCTGTCTACCAACACAAATAGCATTCATAAGGGATCACTAGGAAGAAAACACTACCAATGAATCTACTACTTTCAAATTTCCTATCTTTAATATTGATGTAAATGCACCCATGAATAATATCCCTCATTCTTCCCTCTCTAATTTCAGGGGTATATCATGTGAGGATCCAGACACAATTCATTTTGAGTCTGACATCTTATGCCATAGCTATGATTATAATCAAGATACTTAGAAACTTGATTTTTTTCCAGCAAAACTCAAAGATGCAACACTTACATGGTTCATGCGACTTTCAAAGGATGTTATTTCCACTTGGGAAGAAATGAAGGAGAAGTTCCTAATGAAATACCAAGACTATTGCAGAGGCACAAACTACAAGAGAGATGAAATATAATGAATGAAACAAGATGATGATGATTCATTAAAAGAGTATATGGAAATATTTTTGTTCAACTTGAAAAAATCCAAGCAGACTACAATAGACAAGGAGTTACTCAAGATGATATTCCTAAAGGGAATCCAAGATGATTGTCTAAAGGCACTAGATCTAATGTCTGGTGGTGATGTTTCTACACTATCATTTGATGAACTATTAGTTTTATGTATGAACTACTCTAGATCAACCATGAAAAAAGTAGGGGTAGAACCCTTTTGGGAGCATCTATTGTAGGACTATCTAAAGGTGAATTTACTAACCTACTTTAGGATATGAAGTAGGACATTATAAACCACGTAGCTACTCAGTTTGATACATTACATACATATAGGAAGCAAGAAATAACTAAGAAAGCCTTCACTGCCTACTAACCTAAATGCATAAAGAAGAAGGAAGCTTGCACATGCCATTTAATGAAGCTCAGGTAGCTAATATAACCATGGAGAATCATGAGATGGTGGAGCTGCATGTCATAAGAGAATATGAGAATCAATTTTTTTTGGGGGGGCAATAGAAAACATGGGTACAAAGACTAGGTATGCCATCAAACTCTATGTTTCTAAATTCTCAATTCTTAAATAATCCTCAATATGGCTCTTGGATGAATATACCCAATCAAAATTGGTCCCAAATAAATTGGTAGCTACTCTTGAGTCAATTATGGATGTAATAGAATGCATAACAACCTCAACTTGGGAAATTTTAAAACCAGCAATGATTATATCCCTCTAATCCATGGCAACAACAATGGAGAGGTAATCAAGGCTTTCCCTAGAAAATACAACAACAATATGCCATTATGCCAAACAGTCAGCAACCTACTTGAGCCACTCAATTACCCACCCAACCCATCCTCAATCTTGCCAATAAGTTAGTTCAACCAACACAAACCACTAAAATAATGCAATATCCCACATACACCTTGCATATTAATCAATTTCAACTTCACTTAGGTCATGTTCTACCATAACCCACCTCACCCATAACCACATAACAATTTGAACCATATCCACTCCATACTAATTCAAAACCACCTATGACCAATTCTAAGGCAAGTCCATCAAAAAATAAAAAAGAATCTAACAATCCTCCTCTTCTAGATAGATTAAACATATCACGTCCTAAATTTGATCCTGAATTTGATATTTTAGGAAAACATAAGAATGTGTGCATCAAAATCCCACTATTTCAAGAAATAAAGGATGTTTCTATCTATAATAAAGTTGTTAGAGAGCTATGTTTGAAAAAATTGGGAAGAAAAAAGAAGGATCTTAAAACAATCTAGGTCATTAGCCAACTATCAGATATTATGTTAGGAAACATAGTTCTCCCAAAATATTTTGATCAAAAAAGTCTTGTAGTTAATGTTAGCATCCATGGCTAACCCATATCCAATACTTTAGTTGATATGGGTGTAACCATCAATGTGATGACCATAAAGACCATGAACCATCTAAAACTTACCACCCTCCATCCAACACCCATTGTCCTCCAAATGGCTAACAGATCAAATGTTAAACTTGAAGGGATTGTTGAGGACCTTGTTATCACTTTGGACTCCTAGAAATATCTAGCAGAATTTATTGTCCTACATCCAAAGAAAAATTTAGGGGGTTATCCTCTCATCCTTGGTCTCCCATGGTTGGCCACCATTGATGCTTTTATTGGCTATAGGTTAGGAAAAATGCTAATTTCCAATGAAAATGACACCAATAAATTGGTTTTGTATCCATCAGCTTAGCCTTCCCAAAATTATGGACCTGTTGTCCCCAAAATTGGCCACTCATTTTTGTAGTCAACATGTTAACTATTTCGGTCCTACATGCCAAAAAATTATTTCCTTCCTTCTCAAAAATGTTTTGAGTAGTCAAGTTACCCAATTACCCAAGTCTTTTCGGCAAAAGGAAATCTCTCATTTTGAAAGGGTTTTTCAGTTGAAAAAATGAACAAGGAACAATTCAAAAGACTTGAAGGCATTTCCTAAATAATTGATAAAGATGGTTCAATGATATATGGTTTAATAGCAGGGTTCAATGATTTGAAATGAATGCCACCAAACCATTGAACTCCACTTCAAAACAGTTCTCAAAATGTTTCAAAGGTTTTAAATGGTTCAAAGGTTCAAAACAGTTCGAGTGAAAGGTTCAAACTGTTGATTTAATTATACATTGAATTGAATTCATAAGAAGATTGAGTGAACATGACTCTTTTAAAAACATAAAATAGTGAGTCATCGAACCGTTGACCCATTAAACCATTGAACTGGTGAACTCTAAAAAGATGGTTCAAGGTTCAAAATGGTTCAAGTGACTAGTGATATCCCCACAGACATCAAATTTAGGATAATGGAATAAGTATTGATTTTCAAATAACGTAGAACTGAGGACAAACTCAGTGATTCACTAAGAAAGGAGCTGAAGAAGCTAGCAAAAGGTGAAAAGATAGCCCTAAGAGCTTGGATCACTAGGAAGAGACAAAATATAGCAAGCAAAGAGGGAATCAAATAGAGAATCCAGAAGAATTGGCAGAAGAGTTATTCTAGTGGGTGGAACAGTCCACTAGGTGGATATTAGAGAGTGAAAGCATTCAATGGCGTAGCCTATTTTTCTTCATTTGAGTAAAGACGAGTGGACAGTCATATAAGTATCATAAAGAGGCACGGCCTATTTTTCTTTGTTTGAGTAAAGACGAGTGGACAGTCATGTAAGTATCATAAAGAGGAGTGGCCTTGCCTTTCAGAGGATCAGACAACCCATGCTTTAGAGAAGACATTTAATATGAGTTAAATACTAAAGTCAAGACTGGTAATCTGCTCCAGCATGGCCCCTGCACAAAACTTCTTCTTTCCAATGCATTCAATGCAGCATGGACCATTCTATGAAAACAAGCCCCAAGTCTTTCTTTGGATGCTATATATTGTAATTTCTCATTTTGAATGAGATAGATCTCTTAGTTATTAGAAGCAAAACTCTACCCAAATTGAAAGGCATTTTTGAGACTTTGATCTCAGATTGTTAATCATATTTTATCAGGTGAATGAGAAAGCAAGTAAACTTTCAAACTTTGTGTTGAAATAACTTGTTTTATGTAGCAAATTGTTCTTATGTCTTTTTCCTAAATATAGTCTTATCCATTTGATCAAATAAGCATATCAAGTGAGAATAATATGGAAGATGTCCTGAAACTGATTATGGAGACTTTGTGCTACAATAATTGTCTTTAGCTTGTGTGTTTTGTGTTTCAACACAAAAGATATTGTAAAGGCTTTGAACTACTTTTATCCTTTATGATCATATACTCTGTTGTAGTTTTTGGTGGAGACTTTGGGCTGCACTTCATTTTACTATGGTATTAGTCTTAAATCAGTAAGAGAATCAATGAAAGACTTTGTGCTTTCGTGGGTTTCTTGCAGATCCAGTTATTACCCAGGAATTTTTCCTTTTGTTTTATGAACATCATTTCTAAAAAAAGAGAAATGGATTCAGTTATTACATACGATTTTTCCTCTATTTTGTGAACATCATTTCTGAAAAAGAGAAATGGATGGTGTGATTCTAGCCCCCAATTAGTATTTAGTATAATTCTAGTTTATAATAGTTTATAGGGAGCCTCCCCTTGCTAAGAGGAGAGATTTATCTCATTATGTTGTGGCTAATATAACAATTTTGTCTTCAGTTAGTTGGAGACAATATATTCACCCAATAGGACCAATACCTTAGATTGATGACTTGAGGAAGCTATCTCCTTGTAAACTCTGTGTATAATTGACTATATCCTAGTTATATAGGCCCAAGAAGAAGAGACTATCCTTACTGATATCCTACAAAAAACCTATCAATAAGATCCTATAGCCACCAACTTTCTAAAATGTACACCGTGCCCTCTTCAAAATACCTTTCTTGAAAATGATTTTGTTGAAACTGTAAGAGACATTTTGACATTCCATCAATTACTCCCCCATCAATGTAGCTATGATCCTTCAATCACCAATGTATAAACCATGTTTTTTTAAGAAAACAAGTAGACATCCTACCAAACAAACCTTTCAACATCAACACCTCCTTAATACCCTGGTAATAAAATTAATTACTTACAATGCTAAGAAAGTACATAACAACATTTGCCTAAGATTACCATGACAAGAGACGAATACCCCCATATTTATGCTTTCATCAAATTTATATTAAATAAGAATGAAAACCTATTCACCAACCCCAATGATTAATGAATCCTATAGTTAAAGATATTATCAAAACTCAGTTGTAAAAACTCTTGGTTACAAGATTTTTTTATCTTATTTCAGATATCCAGTGGGTTTCTCACTTGGTCATTGTCCCTAAGAAAGAGGTAAAATGGCATATTTGTATTGAATATTGAGAATTAAATGCATCTACCAGGAAGAATAACTTTCCCCTTCTATTCATTGATCAAGTGTTGGATACATTAGTAGGAAAAAGGTACTTTTCCTTCCTAGATGGATATAGTGGTTATAATCAGATACAAATTGATCCACGAGATCTATATAAAACCAAGTTTACTTTTCCTTGGGTAACCTATGCCTATGATTTTTTTCCATTTGGTCTTTTAAATTCCCCAACTACTTTTTAAAGGGATGTTTTGATCATATTTTTTGATCTCTCCCATGACTGTGTTGAAATATACATGGATGATTTCACTATCTATGGGAAGATATTCAAAGATACAATCATTAAACTAAATAAATTTCTTCAATGTTGTTAGGACCACTAATTATCTTTGAGAAATGAAAAGGGTTACATGATTATTACTGAAGGAATTGTGTTGGGGCATCACATATCACCTGTTGAAATTCATGTTGACCCAACAAAGATAAATATCATTAAAGATATACCCACACCAAAGAAGTAGAAAGATGTCAGAATTTTTTTAAGACATGTTGGTTATTATATATGATTCATCAAATATTTTAGTAAAATTACCACCCCATTGTTTGGCGTGCATACTAAGGATGATAAATTTACATGGACAAGTGATAGTCAAAATGCTTTTCAGCATTTTAAATACCTTCTCACAAAAAATCCTTTTATGAGAGGGCTTGACTGAAATAATCCTTTTCACATCTACACAGATGTATAGGACACAACTTTAAGAGTTGTCTTAGGCCAAAAAGATGAATCCCTAAGTTATGCAATCTATTTTATCAGTAAGAATATTCAAGGGGTTGAACTCAACTACACTATAACAAAGAAATAATTTATTTCCATTATCTATGCCATCAATAAATTTCAATACTGCATTATAGGTTACCAAGTATTCATCTACATAGATCATGAAACAATAAGGTATGTAATGAACAAACCTATTGTAACATGTAGGATAATTCATTGGTTGTTTTTACTATAGGATTTTGATATTATCATTATGAATAGACCAAGAAAGGATAATGTAGTAGCAGATTTTCTATCTCAGTTTCAAAATAATGAGCATAATCTTAATGTTGATGATTCTTTTTCTGATGAACATTTATTTGCTATATCAATTCAATCTCCTTAGTTTCTAGATATTGATAACTATCTTGTTGTAGGATCACTACCATAACATTTATCAACTAGGGACAAACAACATCTGATCTAAAAGAGTAGATATTATTCTTGGATTGTAGGATATCTATTTATCACTAGACTAGATTTAGTTATGAGAAGATGTACTTGAGAAGATCAAGCTAATGACATTCTCAGAGCTTACCATGATGAAACCTTTGGGCGTCATTTTGCTGACAAACAGACTACCAATAAAGTACTTACTATCAGATATTATTATCCTTATTTTCATATGGATTCCATGATGTACACCTATAGATGTGATCAATGCCAGCATATGGGAAAATCCACTCACTTTGATGAAATGCCATTACAACCAAAATTGGTTCTAAAACCCTTTGAAAAATAGGGACTAGATTTTGTAGTCCCCATTGATCCTAAATCCAAAAATAATGACTACATTCTTGTATGCATTGATTGTGTCACAAAATGGATAGAGGTCAAATCCTTAACCCACACTCGAGATTGGAAAGTAGTTGAGTTCTTGTATGAATAAATTTTCACCCACTATGGAGTACCAAGATAAATAGTCATAGACCATGGCCCATAATTCATATCAGACCTTGCAGCTACCTTGGTCAAATAATATGAAATCAAACATAAAAATTCTACCCCTTACCATCCTCAATTAAATGGTCAAGTAGAAGTGACAAAAAGATAATTGGGAAATATCCTCACTAATATTGTCATCTTGTATAGAAAAGATTGGTCAACTCATCTTCTAGAAGTAATCTGGGCTTATAGAATCACTTGGAAAACCACAATTGGTTTCACTCTATATGATCTAGTTTATGGTAAAAATCTCATTTTTCCCATTGAGTTTGAACATAAAACATTAAGGACAACACTTGATTTGAGCTTAGATATTTCTCAAGCTCAACAAGATAAGATCATACAACTAAATGCACTTGATGAACTAAGAAAGGAAACACTTCATCACACTAAAATAGCGCAAAGACAATGTGTGGGTGGCATGATAGGAACATCAAAACTAATAATTTCCAATCTAGTGACTGGGCACTCCTTTTTTACTATAAATACAAAGATCATAAAGGAAAGCTATAGTTTAGATGTCTTGGGCCTTATGAGATCGATCAAGTTTTTGACAATGGAGTTGTAAAGCTCATGACCATTGACTCTGTTTGGTTTTAACTTCTAATTAATATCCATAGGATCAAGCTATATAAGAAATTATTTTCCAAGAACATTCTCACTCACCAACTTCTAGAAGAACAACATCCATCTCTTCTTCATCAAACAAATCAACCTATTCCTACATCTGAAGGGTATTTCTATCAACCCTTCTCTAATATTTTTCAAGAGTAATAAATCTTTCTACAGCCAATAAAAAGTCATGCATAATGACTTGGTTCAGGATGAATAAAATCCTACCTCCTATATTCTTGCGATTCTAATTGAGTTTGGACCATAAAATCTTTTAAAAAATTCAAAAAAATTAGCAATGAAAACCTTGGAGCATTGCGGGTGGATGTTGTCTAAGAAAACTAGGTTACTAATTGATCGACATTTATTAAAAAATAAATAAATAACAAAAAATAGAGAGAGAAAAGACACTATTGTAATAAAACTTTTTGTTTTCAATAGTTTTTTCTTGTAGATTCATTCCCTTGTGTTAAGCACAGGATATACTGAGGGGGGGAATAAATATATCATATATCTTATAAATATTTTACTTAATCAAACTCCACTTAACCATACATTAAATATATGCAATAAAATTGAAACAATAATATGCACCACATAAGAGAGAGACACCAAATTTTTACATGAAAACCCAATGTGAGAAAAACCACAAAGAATAATCTCAAGTATATGAATGATTACCAACTCAAATTACAAATTTCAAAAGCACCAACTTGTAGGAGCACCAACCCCTTTATCAAGCACCAACACAATAACTATTTTTGAGCACCAAACCACAAGAGCACCAACCCTTCTTATGTATCAAACACAACTATCTCTCAATGTTGCTTTCTCAACAAATGATAGAACTCTATAATATCTCTTTCTATTCTCTCATCGTTTCTTATATATAACAATTACAAACCATGCACTCTCTTGCATATTAAAAATGGATTCTCAAGTCTTTATATATAGCTTTCCAAATGACCTTTGGCATTCACCCTTTGTGACTGTTCACTCCTCATGGAAAAAGGTGCTAAAGTTGCAAGACCCTTCGAGTCCTTTCATTTGAAAATTCACATGGTGAACCTTCATGAGAAAATGCATCCTTTCCCCTTTTGTCATTATCTTGGTGACCTTTCAAACTCTTGAAGGTGACTCTTCATGGAAAAATGTGTCTTGCCTCTTTTGTCTTCACTTGGTAACTCTTCAAATTCCTCAAAGTGACCCTTCATGGGAAAATGCATCCTTTCCATCTTTTATCTTTTCCTCATGACCATTTGACTTCCTCATGGACCCTCTTTTTGACTTTATGCAACCAAAAATATATTCATTAATATTAAATAAATATCAACATATTTAGCCAAAATATAAACATTAAAAACATCTTTAGAAAATAAATGCTATGGGGCCTTTGTCACCAATAATGCTAGAACTTTGACATCAATGACAATATTTCCAACAATCTCCCCCTTTGTCATTGATGGAAACCTCAAACTAAAACTACCACATCTTGAAACCTATACTATACATCCCAACCTGCACATACTACCTTTATCATTGATGGAAACCTCAAACTGAAACTACCACATCCTAAAAACTGTATTGCACATGTCAACCTACATATACTGTCATCTGAAAACATATAGTAACTCCCCCTTACTGTAGTGTCATGTACCTATTTTTGTACCTTTTTTATCCTTATTCCTTTTCTTCTCCCCCTTTTACACCAATGGCAAAGGGTCTATCCTAGAGTTAACACTTAGCTCCCCCTCAATTGATGTTTATCCTCAATGGTAGGAAGTAAAAGAAATTACTCTGAACTTCTCCCATAGATACTTGAATGTGTCTTTTGTAGTCCCTTTTTAAAAATATCTACAATCTATTCTATAGTAATGATATATTCCACTTTAACCTATTGATCTACCACTTGCTCTCTCAAAAATTAATATCTAATAGGAATATGTTTTGTTCTTGAATGCATCACTATATTCTTAAAAATATTAATAGCACTTGTGTTATCATAAAAAATAGAAATAATTTCATTATATTTTACCTTGATGTTTTCTAAATTTTTCTTCATCCAAAGCACTTGATTGCAACACAACACCACTACAATATATTTTTCTTCCACTATATAAAGCGATACTGAGTTCTGCTTCTTGCTTAGCCAAGATACAAAGATATCACTGAGAAAGAAAGCTCCCCCACTTGTACTCTTTCTATCATCCAAACAACCTACCCAATTTGAATCTGTATAAGTAACCAAATTGAAATATCTACCTATGGGATACTAAAATCCATTATCTAATGTCCCATTGACATATCTAAATATTCTTTTCACCAACTGAATATGACTCTCCTTCAGAGCTAACTAATATCTTGCAACCATGCCTACTACATGCATGATGTCTAGCCTTGATGTTGTCAAATATAAAATACTACCAAACATAGATCTATACAAAGATTGATTTATAATAGGTGAATATTTATCCTTGCATTGTTTTCTTTACCCATTGGTGTGCCAACTAGTGCATAATCCTCAAAACCAAATTTTTTAAATGTCTCTTTGGCATATTTATTTTAGATATGAAAATTCTTTTTTCTGACTGAAATATTTGCAACCCTAAGAAAATGACAATTCTCCAAGCATATACATCTCAAATTATTTTTGTATATTATCATAAAAAAATTGTTATATTTTCTATGTTTCCTCCAAATATTATGTCATCAACATATACCACAAAAATCAATTAATGCTCACCTTCTATTTTGATGTAGAGATTACTATTAGCAAAACCTCTCTTAAAAACTTGAACTTACAAGTACTTATCAAGTCTTGCATACCAAGCTCTAGGAGCTTGTTTTAATCCATATAGTGCTTTATTCATCTGCATATATGGATACTATCATTTGAGAGAATAAATCCCTCAGGTTGCTCAATATAAGCCTCCTCTTCTATATTCCCATTTAGGAAGGCAAACTTGACATCCATCTAAAACACTTTGAAATTCTTAAACACTGCATATGCAATAAACATTCTAATAGCCTCTAGCCTTACCATTGGTGCAAAAGTTTCTTAAAAATCTATACCCTCAATTTGATCATATCCTTTACATACTAGCCTTGATTTATTCCTGGTAACTTCACCATCTTCAATCAACTTATTTCTATATACCCATTTTGTTCTTATCACATTTTGATCTTTTGGTCTAGGCACTAATTCTCGAGTATCATTTTTTTCTATCTTATTTAATTCTTCATACATTGCCTTAACCCAATGCTCATCATGTCTATCTTCTAAAAAGGTTTTAGGCTGAATTTTGGATAAAAAATAAAAAATAACTTGCTAAGATTCACTTACCATCATCCTTCTGGTGTGAACTCTTTTATTTATGTTCCCGATAATGTCACTCTTATTATGATTTTTATGAAAATATTTGGATGGGGTCTTGGTGTCCTTTTGCTCCTTCTTCTCATCCTCATCTAATTCTTCAAAATATTCTTCTTCAATAATTTTAGGAGTGTCTACTACATCACTAGCTCTTTGTCCTACATCTTTAACTATCCTAATACTTACACTTTTAACAATCTTCTTGGTTCTTTTGTTATAACATTTATAAGATTTATTTTTGCTATAATATCTAAGAAATATACCTTCATCTATTCTAAATTCAAACTTACCCAATTTTTCATCGGTTCTCTTTATGAAGCATCTACTGCCAAAAACTCTAAAGTAATCAATTGTAGCTGGTTTATCTTTCCATATCTCATAGGGAGTCTTGTCACTGTTGACTCTCAACAACGCTCTATTTTAAATATGCACTATTGTACCTATTACCTCTCTCTAATCTTTATTTGGTATCTTGGATTCATTTATAATTATCCTCACCATCTCCTAAATTATTCTATTATTTTGCTCAACTACTCCATTTTTTTTGTAGAGTTTTGGTTACTAAATAATGTCTCTTTATCCCATGGTCTTCAAAATACTCAATAAACTCATCTGACATGAATTCTCTTCCTCGATTTGATCTCAAGCACTTAATATTCAAATCAGTTTCATTTTCAATAAAATCCTTGAATGTTTTAAAGTGGTTGAAAGCTTATAATTTTTTCTTCAAAAACATCACCCAAGTCATACGTGTAAAATCATCAATAAGTAATATTAAATATTTCTTACCTTGAGTACTTTGAGTTTGCATAGGTCGACACAAATCAGTGTGAACAAGCTCTAACATCTGAGTGGTCTAGTATTATTTTGTTTTGAACCATCTTCTGACCTGATTCCCATGTTGACATGGTTCACAAAACATGTTGGAGGGCTTTGTAATCTCTGAAAGATCTCTAACTACTTGCTTCTTACTGATGTTGACAATATTGTCAAAATTTATGTGTCCCATTCTCTTGTACCATAGACAACTTTCCTCAACCTGACTTAAACAACATTTTTGACCTTTGATATCTAATAGAATATATAAATTGTTGCTTGTCCTCTGAGCATCTACAATCAACACATCTGAATATTTTTTCCTAATTTCAAAACCTTTTGCATAATAATTTAGTATGTGTCCCTGATCACACATTTGACTTAAACTCAATAGATTATGCTTAAGACCTTCTACATATAGAACATTTTCAGTCTTAGTTCTACCATTATCCAAACTTAATGTACATTTTTCAACTATTTTGGTAGTGGTATTATCTTTGAATTTCACTATGTCACCATTGATATTCTTTAGAGTTATGAACTTGATCTTGTCTCTTATCATGTGCCTCAAACATCCACTATCAATGAACCATGGATTTTTTTCATTTCTTACATGCAAAGCTATCTAGACTAACATAGACTTTTTAGGTTGTTTCTTCTGCCATGAACCTCTTTGAACTTTATTCTTGATGAATGGATCCTTGAAAATTCGGTCCTTATTAAATTGACTCAAAAGTTCTTCTATAATACTGGGATATGTGTTCAAAATTATTTCACTTATAACATATTATGGCCTCTTCATCAAATCTTAATAGAGGAGCAAAAGAGTTGTGGCTTCTACTTGACTTTGCATGAGTTTCCTTCTCCTTATTTTTGAAATTATTAGCTCTTTTCTGACATTCTATTTTCTTATGACCATAACCATTACAATAAAAACAATAACCATGAAAATATAACTTGTTCTAATTTGTGTATCTTCGACCTGATTATCTTTTGTAGCTCTATTCCTCCTAGCCTTCTTTGTTTGATCTATCATCTGCATTCTTAAATTTTTCCCCTTTTGTTTCTTCTTTTGTAAGAGCTTCAACATAGCTCTTTTTAGTTTAAAATCTGATGCTTGTCTTATGTGATATTGACTTTTGAATTTCTAATATCTTATTCAATATATTAGTGATATTCTTAAATTTTGAATCATTGGCTGATTTATCTTTGACTAATTTATTTGTTTTCTCAAAATCTTATTTTAAAGAGGTAATTTCAAAAACATACCTTTCAAATTCTTCACTTACTTTTTGCAACTGAGTTGTTAGATCTTTTTCAATATTTTTGGCTTCTTCAATGTGTGCTTGTAGATCTTCACTTATTTCCTTTGACTCCTTTTCATCTTTCTCAATCTGGAGATTCAATCTTTGATTCTTCTTCTCAACAGCTTTTAATTTTTCTAAGGCATAAATGAGTTCTCCTTCCAGATTCACCTCAACTTCATTATGTTCTTCTTTTTGATCATCTATACTTTTGCTTACAAAGGCATCTTCATGTATGGTCATGAATATAATCTCTTCTTCATCTAAGTCACTGACTCCACTGTCTTTAGTTGAGCTAAGATCTTTAGAATATAAACTCTTCTTCTTGAATCCCTTCTTGAATTTGCCTTTGAATTTCTTCGTGTATGTACGGTTGAGCTAAGATATTTAGACTATAAACTCTTCTTCTTGAATTTGCTTTTGAATTTCTTCTTGTATGTAGATTTTCCTTCTTCATTGTCACCATTATTATTTTTTGGGTACTTAGTTGTAAAATTTCCAATCTTACCATATTTAAAACATTTAAATGGAAATTTTCCTTGATATTTACCTATGCCTTTTTTTGGCTTGTGGATGAATAGAGCTCCATTTTCATCTTCCTTATCGCTAGAGTTGTCACTTGATTATTGAATTTTAACCTTGTCTTTCTTTGATGTCTTAAAATTAGCTTCCCTCTTTGATGTTTTCTCTTATTTGATCCACATCTCATATACCATAATAATACCATGTAGTTCATCCATTTTTAGCTTGGCTAGATTCTTCATCTCCTTGATTGCCAAAACCCTTGCATCATATCTCATTGGTAGAGATCTCAAAACCTTTTGTACCACCACTAATTCTTCTGACTTTTTTCCAAGGCCTTGAGTCTGATTACATATTTGATCAACCCATAAAATATAACTCACTATGTTTTCTTCCTCTTCTATCTTCAAACTCTCAAACTATCTTCTAAAAGTCTAGAGCTTAGCTTGCTGAACCTTTCCATCACCTTTGTGAATATTATCAAGCTTTACCCAAGTCCCATGAGTATATTTACATTGCATAACTTTAAAAAAAATTGATTCACATAAACCACATAAAATAGCATTTAAATTTTTAGCATTATTTTCACTTGCTTTCTTTTCTACCGGAGTAGTTACAAGTGTATGTGGCTCTTTGTATTCATCCACCACTACTTGCCAAATGTCAAATCCAAGGGACATCAAATAATTCCTCATCCTTATGATCCAAAATTCATAATTTGTCCCATCAAATAAAGGTGATTTATTTATATAAAAACCTTCATGTGACCCATCCATCATGCTTTCCCCAATCTACCTTCAAGCTGTTAAACTCTTTCTAAAAGAACCTGCTCTAATACCAATTGTTAAGAATGGGATATACTGAGAGGGGGGTGAATTGGTATATCATATATCTTATAAATATTTTACTTAATCAAACTCCACTTAACCATACATTCAAGATATTCAATAAAACTAAAACAATAACATGCACCACACGAGAGAGAGAGAGAGAGAGAGAGAGAGAGAGAGAGAGACCAAATTTTTATGTGAAAACCCAATGTGGGAAAAACCATAGAGAATAATCTCAAGTATATGAATGAGCACCAACTCAAATTACAAAGTTCACAAGCACCAACTTGGAGGAGTACCAACCCATTTTTTGAGTACCAAAACAACAACTATTTGTGAGCACCAACCCACAGGATCACCAACCCCTTGAAAATATTTGTGAGCACTAACCCATAGGAGAATGAACCCCTCTTGTGTATAAAACGTAACTATCTCTCAATGTTGCTTTCTCAACAAATGATAGAACTCTATAATATCTCTTTCTATTCTCTCCTCTTTTCTTATATAAAACAATTACAAACCATGCACTCTCTTGCATATTACAAATGGCTTCTCAAGCCTTTATTTATAGGTTTCCAAATGACTTTTGACATGCACCCTTTATGACCATTCACTCCTCATGGAAAATGGAACCAAACTTACATGACCCTGCGAGTCCTTTCATTTGAAAATTCACATGGTGACCCTTCATGAGCAAATACATATTTTCCCTTTTTGTCTTTATCTTTGTGACCTTTCAAATTTCTTAAGGTGACTCTTCATGAAAAAATGCACCCTTCCTCTTTTGTCTTCACTTGGTGACCATTTGAATTCCTCAAGGTGACCCTTCATGAGAAAATGCATCCTTTCCCTCTTTTGTCTTTTCCTCATGACTCTTTGAATTATTCATGGGCCCTCTTTTTAACTTTATACAACCAAAAATATATTCATTAATATTAAAAAAATATCAAAAACATTTATCCAAAATATGAACATTAAAAACACCTTTAGACAATAAATGTTATGGGGCCTTTGTCACTGACAATGCTAGACCTTTGACATCAATGACAATATTTCCAAAACCTTAGAGTAGAAATATATTTTTCTTCTTGCTACAAGATGAAAAACTTGTTGCTATAGGATAAAACTTGTTACTGTAGGATACAAATTATTTCTGCATGATAAAAAAATTATGGATAAAGGAACTATTTCTTGCTATAGGATGTATTCCTATCATTCCATCCTACATTCCATTCTCATGAAGTTTTTTCTCCCAATCATTTGACAACACACACTAGACTGCCACTTTGAATCATCATTTGCACATTAATGGAAGGTATCCCTCCAAATAACAAGGTAATTATTTTAAAAAAGTCATCCATGTAAACAATAATGAACTTGTGGTCAAAAAAAATTGAAAACTGGTTTTTCCCGCCTTGTAGAGCCCTCTGAGTGTGATCTGAGTGCTTACAGATCTAATGGAGGCTACTGCCTATGGTAGTGCCTCTGGGGACCTAAATCTAATAGAGAACATTCCCTCCAATAGATGGAAGAATGTGTTAATGGGGGAAAAGATGTGTTCTACTAAAAGCATGTCGAGCCTTCCTATCAAAAATGATTCCACTAAAGGTATGGCCTTGACTATCCCAAATGATCTAGTTGAGGAAATCATGGTGACCATGGACCTTATGTTGGTAGGTAAGTTTTTTTCCTTCCTTCCTAATATTGAGATGGTTAGGAAATGGGTAATGTCTCAGTGGAGAATTAAAGGTAGTGTCTCGATCATTGCTATGGCAAGAGGCTTATTCCTATTTAGATTTATGAATAGGGAGGATATGATAGCTATTCGTGCTAGAGGACCATGGTTGTATGGTCCACATTCACTTGCCTTTTGCTCTTGGAAACTGGGGTTCAACCCTAACTCAGACCTCAGCAAGTCTTCTCCTACTGGGGTAAGATTGCCAAGATTCCCATTAGAATTTTGGGATGAAAAAATATTCACAGCTATTGGCAACTCTATTGGCCAATACATCACTATATATCATACCACCAGAATGCAATTCAGATGTGTGTATGCTCAGTTGTGTGTCAATGAAGAGATTAATCAGACCCTTCCCATGTCTATAGAGTTAAACTCTAAATATGGGATTTGGACTCAACCAATCATATATGAAAATGTTACCACTTTCTCTCAAATATGCAAAAAAAGGGACATATAATGTCCCAATGTAAGGTGAAGCAAATGGGGAGGAAATATGATTCTCCAGTTGAAGGTGAGGATCAGTCTCACAAATCTAGAAACTATGGTAGTTAGGGAATGGGGGGTAATGCAAAAAATGTTGATAATACTGAAAAGTTTAGGGAAAAGGCTGGTCAAGAGGAGGTCTCTGGTAATGGGGGAAAAGCTGTCCTAGAGGAGAATAACAAGGTCTTGGATAGTGATATTCAAAAGGTTATGATAGACACAGATAAATCTTTGGATCAACAGACCAATATGTCTGAGGAAGGAGAAATATGTGCCTAACTGATAGATGGGGATGATGCAGAAGACAAAGTGTTAAGAGATGATCAGTTAGAACTACCTCCAGAAATAATAGATACTGAGGGAGAAACAACCTTACTTTCAAACATAGATACTTCCCATGCTCTAGAAGTAGGTGACCAACCAGTCAATTATTTAGTGATAGGTGAAATAAGTCAAAATGGTAGTAGCAATGAATAAGAAGAATGGGTTACCCCAAAGAAAAAGAACTGCAAAGGTAAAAAATTTGCAGATATTGGCACTGACCCCAAAAAAGGGAGACCAACCCTAAGAGAAACAAGACAATGAGAGATCACCAGGGAGATTGCTAGTGGTAAATAGAAAACACTGGAGACCCAATCCCTCAAATCATCTAAATGAAAATTTTATCCTAGAATCTGTGGGGCTTTAACAGCCCCTCCAAACAATTTGAGGTTAAAAACTACATTCTAGATAATAAATTAGATATTTTATTACTCCAAGAGGTCAAGATGAATGAGGAGAGTTTTAAGAAAATAGCTGACTACATATGGCCTAAGGCTGCTTTTTGCATTAGTCTGACTAAAGGGGCTTCAAGTGGGATTGTAACTATGTGGAACATTGCTAAAATTTAGGGATCTCTTATTGCTTATAATAAACATTTTTTGATTATTAACTTCTCCTTATCCTCTTGGAACTGGTCGTTGATCAATGTCTATGGCCTAAATAATAGAGCATTGAGAAAAAATTTATGGACCGATTTGATTAGCTTCAGGACTAACACCTCACACACTAGTTGGATGCTAGCTGGAGACTTTAACACTCCGTTATACCCTTTTCAAAAATAGGGTGGGATTATTGATTACTCTGACAGCATGTTTGACTTTTCTAAATTTATAAATGAGTGGGGATTGTTGGATGTTGAATTGCAAAATCAAAATTTCCCCTGGTCTAACAGAAGAAGAGGAGACCAAATGATCCAAGTTAAGTTAGATAGATTTCCTATTTCTAGTAACTGGTATGATTATCATAATATGCACTTGTAGGCTTTCCTTGGAACCATGTCTGATCATTTCCCTATCTTCTTCAGTTGGAAATATCAAGGACAATGTGGTCCTTTCCCCTTCTGTTTCGAAGCTATGTGGATTAAACATAAAGAATTTAGACAATTGGTGGCCCAGTGGTGGCAAATTCCTATCCAAGGCACTCTTATGTTTAGAGTAGTAAAAAAACTTCAGCATATAAAATAGGAAGTTCATGGATGGAATATCTATAGCTTTGGTCAGGTCTTTCATCAGAAGAAAACATAGCTGGAATACTTGTAGATATCCAGCAACGGATTGCTCAAGGAGATGATTATGAAGACACTTCTAAAGAAGAGAATGTCTTGATTTTTGACTGAAAGAATCTTATGGATAGAGAAGAGGTTTTTGGAAATAGAAATCTAGAGTTCAGTGGCTCAAAGATGGGGACAGGAATATGGCCTTCTTTCATCTCTTAGCCATGAAACATAGGAAGGCTAACTCCATAACGAAGCTATGTTTGGATAATGGCAACATTATAACTAAAGATAATGAGATAGGGGAATAAGCCAGGATATTCTTTTAGAATTTGCTAACTAAAAAAATAATGATGATGGGAATGATGGAACTATGAATCAATTCACTGATAAAATCCCTTGTTTGATAACTGAGGAAGACAACCTAGAGATGTTAAGGCCTATATCTGAGGAGGAAGTCCATGCTATTTTATTCTCTATGGGTTATTTCAAAGCCCCAGGTCCTGATGGCTTCCTTCCTATTTTTTTTAAGGAATATTTGGATATAGTGGGAACAGATCTTACTGTTGGTGTCCATGACTTCTTTAGATCAGGTAAACTTTTGAAACAAGCTAATAATACTTTTATAGTACTAGTTCCTAAAAGTTCATAGCCCATGCACCTTTCAGAATTTAGACCTATTAGTTTGTGTAACATTGTTTATAAGCTCTGCACTAAAGTATTGGTTATGAGAATCCAACCTTTTTTAGACAAAATTATTTCCCCTACTCAAAAAGGCTTTGTCCCAGGTCGACAAATTCTTGATGTTGTGATCTCCACTCATGAGACTATTCATTCCATGGACAAGAGTAGAATCCCTGGTATGGCTCTTAAGCTAGACATTTCTAAAGCATATGATAGGGTCTCATGGACTTTCTTGTTCCAAGTCCTCAAGAAATTTGGATTTAATGATAAAATGTCTCACCTTGTATGAAACATTGTTTCATCTGCTAAATTTTTAGTTCTGGTCAATGGGGTCCCTAGAGGCTTCTTCTCTTTTTTGAGAGGAATCCACTAGGGGGACCATCTCTCCCCTTACTTTTTCATCATAATGGTGGAGGCACTAGCGAGATACATACAAGCTAATATAGCCTCTAAGCATTTAGTGGGAATTAAACCTGCTTCCTCCCTTCCCCCTATGGTGGTGCAGTAGTTTGTGGATGATACCATTCTTTTTGGCATCTCCTTGGTGATTGAAGCTATGAGATGGAATAATATTTTAAATAACTATGCCATAGAGTCTGGGCAAAGCATAAATATTTGAAAAAGCAATGTGTACTTATTTAATACTCCTAATGACCTTAGACAAAAAATCATTGACATACGAGACTATGATGAAGCTATTCTACCTGCTACCTATTTGGGCCTTCCGATCACAGAGGTATCTCTAGGTTTTTGGAATGGAATATTGGAAAGAACTCAGAAGAAACTTATAGGTTGGAAAGGGAAACTTCTCAGTAGTGCAGGCAAACTGTAGCTTCTTCTGGCATCTCTACAAGGGATTCCTACATACTTCCTATCTCTCTTTAAAATACCTACGTATTTTGCTGATAAATTAGAATAGATTCAAAGAAAATTCTTATGGATGGGACTAGAAGATAAATAGATAATGTCTTTGGTCAGTTGGGAAAAAGTGTGTCTTCTGAAATATCATGGTTGCCTCAATATTAGATCCATTAGGAACATGAACAAATCCCTTCTCTCTAAAATCAACTAGAATCTAATTCATAAAAATAATGATTAGGGGGAAATAATGCATGCCAAATATATGCATATTACATATGGTTCCAACTTTCTTCAACAGGTAGGGTTACCCTAGGGATCTGTGATATGGAATAAAATGCTAAAAAGTAGAAGCCTTCTTAAGCAAAGAATTAGATGGAAATTGGGAAATGGCTAGCATATTAAATTCTAGAATGACATTTAGGCAAAGGATAAGGCTCTTATCACACAAGGAAACTATGGAGAAATTTTTGACATTGCTACTCAGTTATTTGGAGATAAATTCAGCGATTATATGGCTAATAACAATGGCATAAGAAGCTAGAAAAAGCTATTGGATTGTTGTGCTCATCGGCCTGAGCTCTTCTCTAGAGTTCTAGATATTCAACAGTTGATTTAGGGGATCAGAATCCCTCTCTTCCCATGAGAAGATGAATAGTATTGGTGGCCAAATAAGAATGGATGGTTCTCTGTCAAGTCTGCTTATCATTTGTTGATTCCTGAGGCTCAGAATAAAGAGATATGGAAAAAAGTTTGGAACTATAAACTTATACCAAAAATCAACATGTTTTGGTGGGCTGCTGCTCATAATAAAATTCTAACCCAAGACAACTTTCAGAAGAGAGGGTTTACCCTAGTCAATAGATGTTATTTGTGCAGTTCAAAAGAGGAAACAATTTCTCTCCTTTTCATACACTATGATTTTGCCCAAGAACTTTGGGGCATAATCCTAAATAATTTTGGTTTTGAGTGGGTCTGTAACTCTAACCTTAAGGAAGTCAATATCAGCTAGAATCCTACCTTTTCTCATCCCTGGCTCATGGAATTATGGAATCAAACTCTACCCTGTTTGAGTTGGATTTTATGGAAAGAGCGCAACCATATAATTTTTAGGGATACTATTAGAAATGCATCCCAAGTGTTTCATTCTTTTGTCAAGACTCTTTTAGAAAGTGTCACCATTTCTCATATTCGTATTGTAAAGAAACCCCTAACTTAAGAAGAAGAACAAATAGTGGCTAAATGGAAGGTATTAAAACATATTCCTGCTTATAATAATTCCAAAATTCTACAGAGACTTAATACTAGATGGAATCCCCCAAAGTCTAACTAGATGAAACTTGACTTTGATGGGACCTCCAAGTCTGATGGTAAAGCCAGTGGGGGAGAGATTATAAGAAATGACAAAGGATAGATGATTGTTGTCTATGTTGGTGGAATAGGCTACCAGAGTAATAACTATGCTGAAGCAATTATTCTCCTATGGGGGATAAAATTGGCTATATCCCTCAGTATAACGAATTTGAGTATCCAGGGGGACTCTAAAATGGTTATCGATGTAGTTAACAAAGCATCGAATGTGGGCATTAAGTTAAAAGATATCATTAGGGATATTCAATTTCTTCTGTAGAAGCTACCAAAGTTGATATTTCACATATTTATAGAGAGGGAAATAGTGTTGCTAATGCCTGTGCCAATCTCAGCCAACAATTTTCAAATTGGCAATGTTGGCACCAAATAGATCATATCCCTTTAAATATTAGGGATCCCATCCAAAAGGAAATGACATGTTAAGGATGAGTTGGACATATTAGAAGGATAGCTCTATTAGTTGGTCCCTTTGGAGGGTGCCCACGTGGATCTCAGAGTTCAGGGCCTATTATACTCTTTTGATAATCATTTTTTATTTATTGTACCAATTTGTTAAGGTGAGAGGACGGTTTCATCATTATGGAGATCACTAGGAAATTATGTCTAAGCATGGGAGGAGTAAGTGTCATCTCTGCATGATGCTCTAAATTATGTGCTATCACATTATCATTATGCATATTTAAGAGCAAGGGATTGAAGCTACTTCAATAACAAAGGTAAAAATTGGGAATTCTTTTGGTCTGCTCTGTAAATCCAAAATGGGGGTGATAGAATTCAGATAGAACTAGTTTTTTGCTGTGAGTTCAAAGACAACCCAGTGGTTTGGCACTACTACAAAGAGGGTGGGATTAGTCCCTACCTAGAGAGGCTCAACAAGTTTGATGAAAACCTATCTAAACAATTCGTGAGGTCTTGGCTAAATCAGTGAGTCACTATTGGAGGAATTAGCTTTGAGATATTAGAAAAGGTGATAGTTATGGCTATAGGCATGTCTATGCAGGGGATGAAGCTACAATGGAAAACAAAAATCATGGACCTCTCCAGCCAGAAGCTATTTCTTGGAGAAGGTGAAGAACTTGCTCTTTACCAAGGAGGATTTGATTGAGCCAAATTGCCTAAGCCATGGGACAGTGTGTGCTTCATCCTCATGAAGTAGTTCATGCTGGAGGGATGTTTCACCAGGTTCTATAATTATCATCTCCCACTATTAAATCATTTTAGGCATAATTCTCTCATCATCTTTCCATTTTATTTGCTCTCTTCCCTAGAACATTCTGTCCTTAGGGTGAGAGAAAAATTGGCAAAAAAACCTGATATGAATCCTATCCCCCTTCATCAGGGCCTCATTTTATATTTTTATAATTTCCACCATGCCCTTGAGCCATCCAAGACTATTAGAATTGATAGCGAGGAAATTTCTTCTAACCCTTTTGTTGATGATGTTGTTGAATAGCCCTATCCTTCCCCTGTCTCTACTAAAACTAAATAAGTTTCCTTTTCTACTCCTGAGGAGACTCCCTTAAACACCTCTGGCTCCTTTGTGAGTATGAAGGGCAAGAAGAGGAAGTTTTATGCTAGTGAAGAGGGAATTGGGGGGAACACTATGGGGACCCCTAAAAATCCTTGTAGGAACCCTAGGGGTCAAGGTAGTAAATCCCATATGTCCACTAAGGTTAGTAAGGAGGACCTCTCCTTAGGAGTTTGATGGTCAGGGCAGATTATTGGTAGACCTACTCCCAAGGCTAGGCTTATTGACTACTCTGAGAGTGCCTCAGAGGAAGCCACCTAAGATGAGGAGAATAAGGAATTGGAAGTTTAGGAAATCTCTAAGGATTTTGAAGGTAAGCAGGAGACAAGAGAATTTGAGGCTACTATTGAAGACATTGTTGACATTGTGGAAAATGCTGACAAAGAGGGAAAGATGTATGTGGAGGAAGCTGATGAGAAAACCAAAACTGAGACTAGTTTGAA
Organism: Torreya grandis; assembly: GCA_037957365.1. NCBI lineage: Eukaryota > Viridiplantae > Streptophyta > Pinopsida > Cupressales > Taxaceae > Torreya > Torreya grandis. The sequence continues at coordinate 140,011 of JARHVA010002355.1, forward strand.
AGATAAAATTACTACCCTGAAGGGTCACATCCTAGAATTGGAGTAGAACTTTACCACTGGGCTCCAAAATTCTATTATCCTGAACATGTATATGTTGTAGGACCTGGGTACTACTACTTCTATTGTCAATGTAGAAAACACTGAGAAATTGAATGACCTCATAAAATCTATGTTTATGTAAGGTGGGTTATAGCTATTTTAGCTCTTATTTTTCTAGTTTATTTGTCTCTCATTTTTTCCTGTTCTCATTTTTTAGTTTTGTTGTGTCTGTTGGTTCACTGAACATGTCAGTCTTGTTGTAAGGTATCGTTTATGCTGATTTCCTTCATGGTTTCTATACTTCTGTTAGGGTTCGGCCCCTAGTTTGCCACTTTATATTATCAAAAACAAGGTAATTATTTTATATTTATTTCATTTCATACCTTTTAATTATTTCCAAAATATGATGGGACTTAATGTTATTACCACATCATCATATCCTCTCTTTATCATACCAACTCACCATATCTTCTCCTTCACTGATTGATGTGACCATTGACGCACTGCTACCACCACCCTTTGCTATTACCATGAGCTATATTATGCATGTCAACTTCATCCCTTGAGGATAAATGATAGTTTAAGTCGGGGGCGAAGATTTTCCATAATTCATATGGATTATTTTTCTCCCAAAACAACATTACAAACATTCTACCATAGCCCAAAACCCTTACTGAAAGAACATCACTTTTAACTTAAATTTCATCTCACAATATGGGAGAGGACTTGCTAAAACATGAACATATTGATATCACCCCTTTAACAAATATCTTGAATATCTTGACCTTGTTTGGGAATGTAGGATGGGCATAATATTTTGAAAAGATATAGGCCTTGGATAATGAAATTGTAGAATAATTTATTGGTTCCTTGCATAATAACTTGAAGATAGTAAGATGAGTGGACATAAAGTAGACATAGACTATTATTGGTAGAGTAACAAGATTTCCATGAATAGGGGAATCATAGCAAGACAAATTTGATGTTGAGGTAGAAAAATGAAAATTTATCAGAGGAAATGAAGTCCTAAAAACTTCAAAGTTGGGCACTACATAGTTATCTCTATCAGGATAATGAGTTATAGTTCTTGAGTTCATTTATAGGTATTTCACTTGTGAAGGGAGGCTTTCCATGCTGCATGGCATACACTTCAATTTTATGAATCATTTGTGAAACAATATAGAGATAAATGTCCCCAACTTTTTATTTCACATGATCACCAAAATGGTAGAGGCTTTTCAAAAAGGTAATACCAAATCTCTTTCCCATCATTTTCTAATCTAGTTGATTGTTCAAGATTGTTTGCAAAGAAATACACCCAACATAAGTTGGGAAGAATTTCTCCAAGTTCTAGAAAATGTAGAAAGTGATAGAGATAGAAATGAAATAGAAGAGGAAATAGAGATAAAGGAAGAATCCATAATTATAGTAAAAAACCTTCCTATAGTAGAAAACCTTCCTACAGTAGAAAACCTTCCTACAGCTCCACAAGAACTTGTAGAAGACCTTCCTATAGAAACATAAGAACCTACAAAAGAAGATATTCTTATAGAAAAAAAAACCTATAATAAGGACTAAATAAAGGAATTCCATAGACAAGGAATCTAGAAAGAGGAAGAAACTCATTCTCTGACCTAATTTAGAGGAGTCTAAGGAGGAACTTCCACCTTCTCCCAAAAAGGCCAAGGTAACCTCTAGTCCTCGCAGATCTCACAAATTGAGAAGAAAAATGAGAACTAAACCTTCTTCTATTATTGAAATTAATGAAGAATCTAGAAAAGAGTAGACTACTAGTACTGATGAATCTCTAGGGCTGAAATAGATAAGGGAGAATATTCTCTAGAGGCTAAACAAGTAGAATATAGTCTTGAAGAACTGTAGGAGGAACCAATGCAACAAGAGGCTAAACAAGTTGAGCATAGTTTAAAAGAATTGTATGAGGAGCCAGTAAAAGAAGTAGAACAATTTGATCATAGTTTTGAAGATCTGTATGAGGAACCAATGAAGTCCTAAAAACTTCAAAGTTGGGCACTACATAGTTATCTCTATCAGGATAATGAGCTAAAGTTGTTGAGTTCATTTACAGGTATTTCACTTGTGAAGGGAGGCTTTCCATGTTGCATGGCATACACTTAAATTTTATGAATCATTTTTTGAAATGATATAGAGATAAATGTCCCCAACTTTTTGTTTTGCATGATCACCAAAATGGTAGAGGCTTTTCAAAAAGGTAATACCAAATCTCTTTCCCATCATTTTATAATCTAGTTAATTGTTCAAGATCGTTTGAAAAGAAATAGACCCAACATAAGTTGGGAATAATTTCTCCAAGTTCTAGAAAATGTAAAAAGTGATAGAGAAAGAAATGAAATAGAAGAGGAAATAGAGATAGAGGAATAAGCCATAATTAGAGCAAAAAACCTTCCTATAGTAGAAAACCTTCCTATAGCTCCACAAGAACCTGTATAAGAAGACCTTCTTATAGAAACATAAGAACCTGCAAAAGAAGATCTTATAGAAAAAAAACCTATAATAAGGACTAAAGAAAGGAATTCCATAGACAGGGAATCTAGAAAGAGGAAGAAACTCATTCTCAGACCTGATTTTGAGGAGTCTAAGGAGGAACTTCCACCTTCTCCCAAAAAGGCCAAGGTAACCTCTACTCCTCGTAGATCGCATAGATTGAGAATAAAAATGAGAACTAAACCTTCTTCTATTATTGAAATTAATGAAGAATCTAGAGAAGAGTAGACTACTAGTACTGATGAATCTCTAGGGCTGAAATAGATAAGGGAGAATATTCTCTAGAGGCTAAACAAGTAGAATATAGTCTTAAAGACATGTAGGAGGAACCAATGCAAGAAGAGGTGAAACAAGTTGAGCATAGTTTAAAATAATTGTATGAGGAGCCAGTACAAGAGGTAGAACAATTTGATCATAGTTTTGAAGATCTGTATGAGGAACTAATGAAGTCCTAAAAACTTCAAATTTGGGCACTACACAGTTATCTCTATTAGGATAATGAGTTATAGTTGTTGAGTTCATTTATAGGTATTTCACTTGTGAAGGGAGGCTTTCCATGCTACATGGCATACACTTCAATTTTATGAATCATTTGTGAAATGATATAGAGATAAATGTTCCCAAATTTTTGTTTTGCATGATCACCAAAATGGTAGAGGCTTTTCAAAAAGGTAATATCAAATCTCTTTCCCATCATTTTCTAATCTAGTTGATTGTTCAAGATTGTTTGCAAATAAATAGACCCAACATAAGTTGGGAAAATTTTCTCCAAGTTCTAGAAAATGTAGAAAGTGATAGAGAAAGAAATGAAATAGAAGAGAAAATAGAGATAGAGGAAGAAGCCATAATTACAGTAAAAAACCTTCCTATAGTAGAAAACCTTCATACAGATCCACAAGAACTTGTAGAAGAAGACCTTCCTATAGCAACATAAGAACCTACAAAAGAAGATCTTCTTATAAAAAAAAATAATAAGGACTAAAGAAAGGAATTCCATAGACAGGGAATCTAGAAAGAGGAAGCAACTCATTCTCAGACCTGCATTAGAGGAGTCTAAGGAGGAACTCCCACCTTCTCCCAAAAAGGCCAAGGTAACCTATACTCCTCGCAAATCTCATAGACTGAGAATAAAAATGAGAACTAAACCTTCTTCTATTATTGAAATTAATGAACAATCTAGAGAAGAGTAGACTACTAGTACTAATGAATCTCTAGGGCTGAAATAGATAAGGGAGAATATTCTCTAGAGGCTAAACAAGTAGAATATAGTCTTGAATAACTATAGGAGGAACCAATACAACAAGAGGCTAAACAAGTTGAGCATAGTTTAAAATAATTGTATGAGGAGCCAGTATAAGAAGTAGAAAAAATTGATCATAGTTTTGAAGATCTGTATGAGGAACTAATGAAGTCCTAAAAAATTCAAAGTTGGGCACTACACAGTTATTTCTATCTGGATAATGAGCTGAAGTTTTTGACTTCATTTATAGGTATTTCACTTGTGAAGGGAGACTTTCCATGCTGCATGGCATACACTTCAATTTTATGAATCATTTTTGAAATGATATAGAGATAAATGTCCCCAACTTTTTGTTTTGCATGATCACCAAAATGGTAGAGGCTTTTCAAAAAGGTAATACCAAATCTCTTTCCCATCATTTTCTAATGTAGTTGATTGTTCAAGATTGTTTGCAAAGAAATAGACCCAACATAAGTTGGGAAGAATTTCTCCAATTTATAGAAAATGTAAAAAGTGATAGAGAAAGAAATGAAATAGAAGAGGAAATAGAGATAGAGGAAAAAGCCATTATTACATCAAAAAACCTTCCTATAGTAGAAAACCTTCCTACAGCTCCACAAGAACTTGTAGAAGAAGACCTTATTATAACAACATAAGAATGCAAAAGAAGATCTTCTTATAGAAAAAATAAACCTATAATAAGGACTAAAGAAAGGAATTCCATAGACAGGGGATCTAGAAAGAGGAAGAAACTCATTCTCGGACCTGATTCAGAGGAGTCTAAGGAGGAACTTCCACCTTCTCCCAAAAAGGCCAAGGTAGCTTCTACTCCTCACGGATCTCACAGATTGAGAATAAAAATGAGAACTAAACCTTCTATTATTGAAATTAATGAAGAATCTAGAGAAGATTAGACTACTAGTACTGATGAATCTCTAGGGCTGAAATAGATAAGGGAGAATATTCTCTAGAGGCTAAACAAGTAGAATATAGTCTTGAAGAACTGTAGGAGGAACCAATGCAACAAGATGCTAAACAAGTTGAGCATAGTTTAAAATAATTGTATGAGGATCCAGTACAAGAAGTAGAACAATTTGACCATAGTTTTAAAGATCTATATGAGGAACTAATGAAGTCCTAAAAACTTCAAAATTGGGCACTACACAGTTATCTCTATCAGGATAATGAGCTAAAGTTGTTGAGTTCATTTATAGGTATTTCACTTGTGAAGGGAGGCTTTCCATGCTGCATGGCATGCACTTCAATTTTATGAATCATTTGTGAAATGATATAGAGATAAATGTCCCCAACTTTTTGTTTTGCATGATCACCAAAATGGTAGAGACTTTTTAAAAAGGTAATACCAAATCTCTATCCCATCATTTTCTAATCTAGTTGATTGTTCAAGATTGTTTGCAAAGAAATACACCCAACATAAGTTGGGAAGAATTTCTCCAAGTTCTAGAAAATGTAAAAAGTGATAGAGAAAGAAATGAAATAGAAGAGGAAATAGAGATAGAGGAAGAAGCCATAATTACAACAAAAAACCTTCCTATAGTAGAAAACCTTCCTACATATCCACAAGAACTTGTAGAAGAAGACCTTCCTATAGAAACATAAGAACCTACAAAAGAAGATCTTCTTATAGACAAAAAAACCTATAATAAGGACTAAAGAAAGGAATTCCATAGACAGGGAATCTAGAAAGAGGAAGAAACTCATTCTCAGACCTGATTTTGAGGAGTCTAAGGAGGAACTTCCACATTCTCCCAAAAAGGCCAAGGTAACCTCTACTCCTCACAGATCTCATAGATTGAGAAGAAAAATGAGAACTAAACCTTCTTCTATTATTGAAATTAATGAAGAATCTAGAGAAGAGTAGACTACTAATAGTGATGAATCTCTAGGGCTGAAATAGATAAGGGAGAATATTCTCTAGAGGCTAAACAAGTAGAATATAGTCTTGAAGAACTGTAGGAGGAACCAATGCAACAAGAGGCTAAACAAGTTGAGCATAGTTTAAAAGAATTGTATGAGGAGCCAGTACAAGAAGTAGAACAATTTGATCATAGTTTTGAAGATCTATATGAGGAACCAATGAAGTCCTAAAAACTTCAAAGTTGGGCACTACATAGTTATCTCTATCAGGATAATGAGCTAAATTTTTTGAGTTCATTTACAGGTATTTCACTTGTGAAGGAAGGCTTTCCATGTTGCATGGCGTACACTTCAATTTTATGAATCATTTGTGAAATTATATAGAAATAAATATCCCCAACTTTTTGTTTTGCATGATCACCAAAATGGTAGAGGATTTTCAAAAAGGTAATACCAAATCTCTTTCCCATCGTTTTCTAATCTAATTGATTGTTCAAGATTGTTTGCAAAGAAATAGACCCAACATAAGTTGGGAAGAATTTCTCCAAGTTCTATAAAATGTAGAAAGTGATAGAGAAAGAAATAAAATAAAAGAGGAAATAGAGATAGAGCAAGAAGCCATAATTACAGTTAAAAACCTTCTTATAGTAGAAAACCTTCCTATAGCTCCACAAAAACTTGTAGAAGAAGACCTTCTTATAGCAACATAAGAACCTACAAAAGAAGATCTTCTTATAGGAAAAAAAACATATAATAAGGACTAAAGAAAGGAATTCCATAGATAGGGAATCTAGAAAGAGGAAGAAACTCATTCTCGGACCTGATTCAGAGGAGTCTAAGGAGGAACTTCCATCTTCTCCAAAAAAGGCCAAGGTAACCTCTACTCCTTGCAGATCTCACAGATTGAGAAGAAAAATGAGAACTAAACCTTCTTATATTATTGAAATTAATGAAGAATCTAGAGAAGAGTAGACTACTAGTATTGATTAATCTCTAGGGCTGAAATAGATAAGGGAGAATATTCTCTAGAGGCTAAACAAGTAGAATTGTATTAAGATCCAGTATAAGAAGTAGAATAATTTGATCATAGTTTTAAAGATCTGTACGAGGAACCAATGCAATAAGAAGTAGAGAAATTTGAGCAACCTGTTGTATAAATGGAATTTCCCATGCTTGAACAATCCCTATAAGAAATTAAGTGACTAATAAAGAATATATAGGATCAATCTGGAGGAGGACTGGATGCACTTGATGTAGCATCTTCTTAGTTTTATCCCTCTACTGAATACCATCCTACAGTCATTATTTCATAACCTTCTATAGAAGTAATTCAACATGTTGAACCTAAAACTGCCCAAGAAGTTAGGTATCATTCCTCATTTACAATATCTTATAAATTTATGAATTGGATAGATAATCAGTCTAAAATTCTTAAAGAATTAAGAAAATAAAATAATAAATTAAAGGAAGAAAAAAGGTTGAAGGAAGAAAGAATATCCAAACTGAAGTAGAAAATTGAAGATACGATAGGTCTTACCCAAGAGCTCCTTGACTGCAGACCTCTTGCAAGAGCTTATTCATTTTATATAGAGGAGAAAAGGCATAATTTCAAGTTTATGATAATTTATTGTGACCTGCCTCATGAAGTAATTGATCTCCTCTCCTTTTTCTTACTATAAAGAAAGTTCATAGGAAGAACAAGCACAATTGTGTGAGTTCTACCTTCATAATTATGTTATTCCTTATGATAGAGAGTGGAACCCTAATCTATATGTTGGAAATTTCCAACTAATTGCATTTTATCATATTTTTTAAATGAGAAAAGAAGAGGAAGGGAAGTAGTTGAATATAGGAAAAAGGAGAATGAGAGTTAGCTTCTTATCAGGAGTGAATCAATGGCACTTGATGATGTATTAGTTGAATGGGATAATATCATGTTGAAGAAAGAATTTATATATTGGTTTGAGAATAATTATGATGAATCCCAAGATTTTTGTTTAGGATTAATAAACTCTGATGGTATTGCAACCAAGGATTCATATATCAAATGATGGAATGAGGTCACTCCTACACTAAAGAAGAGAAAGTCATATTCCCATTTTAATTTAAATGCAACATTTAACATGATCGCAAAATACATTCTTCTTTTAGGTGACATGGGATCTCAATTGTTGAACCTCAAATTTCAGCCTCCTCTATTTTGGTATCCTATTCAAGATTGGCAAGAGAAAGCCCTAGTGGATGAAGCCAGAGAAGTAAAAATTTGGGAACTGTTTGAACAAGGGTAGGGATTTTAATCTCACCTTACCAAAGGTGTTATACATCCTATGGATTTTAAAGTTCTTTGTGAATTAGGAATGAACAAGTTTTCTACTTGAGGTCGAGTAAGATCTTAAGTTGGGGGTGTAATGAGCCCTAGAAATGTTTTGTTATTATTCTCATCTATCACACTTATTACCATGCTTTTGAAAACTTTTCTATATTGTTCCTTCATTAATATTACCACAAACCTATGAATATCATTGTGTTTCCATAAAGTTTTAAATAGTTAGAATTATGTGTTGAAATCAAATATATGACGGTTATCTTTTTCTTTAGGATGTTTTTTCTAAAATATGTTTTAAGGATATTTTGGAGAAATAGTTATATAGCATAGAATATCCTATATCAAAGGAATATCATTACATAGACCATCATGTAGCCATTGCATGACCAAAGCCATAGATGGAAAAAAATTATTCTCTTCCAATCAACTTGTAGAAATAACTATAACCTCAATGAAACCCAATAAAGAAGCGATTGAAAAATGAAATGGTTTTTCTTGTCATGCAGTAATGTTACAAATTCACATGAAAGATGCCTTTAGAAAAAGGAGATAATTTTGGTTATCTTAATTCAAATCTATCTTAGATTAGAAAATATATTATTTTGTATAAAATAATCTCCTCTGTGGTATATAAATATGTAGCAGCAGAGTTGAGATATAGTAGATATTGATTAGAGATTATCATAAGTATATTTTGTCAAGCAATTGTTATTGTAATTTATTGTTGATATTAATTGCTACATTTTTTATTAATATGAAAAAATATTTTTGAGTTCAATTAATTGTTGTGAGAGGAAGGATTGAAGTTGGAATATGGAAGGAGAAAGGGTGCCCTTTGTAATCCTTAAAACAACAATCCAACCCATTTGATAGCTAGGCATGTTATTTTATTTATTTATGCATTGTGTTTTTTATTTATGAATTATGTGATTCAGATTATTGATTAGATTTAATAAAGTTTCCAATGCATAAGAATTTATTTCATAAGTATTTTGTTTATGGTTAATTTCCAGCATTTTATTTACTGCACTTCAACATCTTAGATAAAAATTAACAGAAGGTCAAATTAGATGATTGAATGTGCACATATAGTGACATCATCTTATCAAGTCTACATCCTTAGGTTGACATTTAAATTAGGTAAAATGTGCAGGGCCATGGTAACTCTCATTATTCATTTTAGATCAAGAGAAGTATATTCGATTATGAATTGACTGCTAGTCAAATGATATGATGGATGTTATTAAAGAAGAAAAATATTTTAAAAATATTGATTTAAGGAGTAGATACTATTAAATTTAGATTCATGAAGGAGATGAATGAAAAATAACATTCAAGACAAGAAATGGTTTATATGAGTGGATGGTGATGCCATTCAGGTTTCTAATGCACCCAACACATGTATGAGGATAATGAACACAGTGTTATGAGAATACAATGGTATGTTTTTGGTGGTTTATTTTGATGATATTTTAATATTTAGTAGGACTAAATAAGATAACTTATAGTATTTGAGAATGGTATTCAAATTTTTAAGACAAGAGAAGATCTTTGTGAATTTAAAGAAGTGTTGGTTTATTCAGAATTATTTGGTATTTTTGGGATTTGTATTTTGAACAGACGGTGTAAGAATGGATTAAGAAAACATAGAGGCAATTATTGACTGGCCTATCCCATAGAGCATCATAGAGGTAAGAAGTTTACATGGTTTAAAGTTTTTTACAAAAAAAACATCAATAATTTTAGTAGTATTGGTGCACAAATAATCAATTTTATGAGATGAAAATTATTTGTATGAATAAGGGTAGTAATAGAAAGCCTTGAGTTGTTCAAGAAGAAGATTAAATAACAACCCTTTTGTATAAATTTACCATATTTTAGAAATGTAGTTGATGTTGATTTTAATGCTTCATTTATGGGAATTGGTGTTGTGTTGAGTCATAAAGGAAATCCCATAGCATATTTCAATGAGAAAATGAATTAGGTAAGAACATAGTATTCTACGTATGATGTTCAAGTTTAAGGCATTATACAAGCATTAAGACATTGGAGGCATTACTTTATGCCTGAGGATTTTATCCTATTTACTAATCAATATGTTTTGAAGTATGTGAACACTCAAAATAAATCAAATATTAATCATGAAAAGTGGGTGTCTTTCTTATATGATTATACTTTTGTGTTCAATCACAAATCAGGAAAACAAAATATGGTAGTTGGTGATTTCGCTAGGTGAGTGGGGTTGATAACTATTATGGTGATTGAAGTAGTTAGATTTGAATTTAGTAAGGAAGTATATGATGCTAATCCATATTTTGGAAATATAGTTGAGCAATGTAGGAATCTAGTAATAGGTGAGACATGTACTATCTATGATGAGTATCTTATGTAAGATGTTTATCACTTCAAAGGAAAACAATTATGTATTCTAGTTAGATCTCTAAGAGCAAATATTATAAGAGACTTGCATAGTGGTGGTTTGTCTGGACATTTTAGCAAGACAAAGATAATATAATTGGTTGATAATATAAAAGATATGTTTCAAGGTGAAATATATATTAGGTGGTGTTGGTTGAATATTTTGTCGATCAGCGTACTGATAAACAAAATAGGTCTGATCAGCCAAAGTAGGAAGATTAGTCATCCAAATGTATAGGTTTACCACATCAGAAAGACACTGATCTCTCCTCTCATCAAGGGGAGGTTCCCTATAGGTATACTCTATATATATATATATATATATATATATATATATATATATATATATATATATATATATATATATATATATATATATATATATAAACAAAAAATAATACTCAAGGGTAGGACAAACCATCCATCTCTCTTTCTTCAGAGATGATGCATGCAAAACAAAGGAAAAAATCAAGGGAAATAATAGACAACACTCCTCTTCTTTCAGAAGTACTATTCAACAAACCATAAGAATACTCCCGGTAGTAACAATAAAATGTAGCAAAGGATGTAATAACCAGCAAATCGAGATGCAACACAAAGTCTTCACCTGGATTTATCAAGAGTAAGATACGAAGGATAATGAGGGCACAAAGTCACCCCAAGGTCCTTTACATAGAAATGAAAAGAAAACAAAATGAAAGGCAATTATGGGGGTACAAAGTCTCTCCACAGTTGACTCTTCAGGACACCTTCCTGATTATTGTCACTAATTATGCTTGTTGAATTAAAGGAATAGAGAATATATCAAAGAAAAAGACATAAGAATAGTTTCTTCAACAACAAATATATTACAACACAAAGTCTAAAAAATCACTTGCTTTCTTATTCCAATAACAAAATATGATCAACAAACTGAGCTCAAAGTCTCAGAAGTGCCTTTCACTTTTAGCAGAGTTTCATTCTGATTGTCAAAAAAGAGATATATTTACAATAGAAGAGAGTCCCTTATATATCCTCTTTAAGAAGGACTCAAGAATAGTAACACATCATGTTACGTTGGAATCTATTAGGAAAATAGGCTAGAAATTAGGGGAATCTACCCATTTGTTTTTCTCAATGCAGGGAAACAAGTCATGCTATTGAAAGTTTGCATCTTTCAATGTCCACTTGGTGATCTAATCCTTACTCATCATTCCTCCTTTCCTGGTTAATTGAATCGGGTCCTGGATTCAATTTGTTGTTCTGTTCCTTCCTTTCTTTCTGTTGGTCTTAGCCTTAAATCTTGTGAATGCATTCGGGTTTGTAGGTTTAAAGAATCAACAACTAGTTCACTATGTTAAATTTGACGTCTTTGGGCATGTCACCCCTTAGTCTTCTTTCAGATTTTCTATTTGGCACTTTACTGTATTGAACTTGCCCTTTCAGGCCTTAAGAAATGACCCACTTTGGGTCGAGAAGAGCCCCCCGCAAGGGTATCTACCCTTCGGGCAGTCTTTGAATGGCCTTCAGGCTTCTTCAGGCGACCCTTCGACTTTGGAGAAGCATTCTTCAAATTGGTAGCTGAGAGTCCCCCACAAGGGCACCTACCCTTTGGGGTACTTTGGCAGCCTTTCACAAATTCCCATAGACAATTTTCACGGGTATTTTCCCCATACTTTTCCTTGGAAAAATTCCCATGAAAAATTCCAGTAGACAAATTCCCACAGATAAATTGTCTGTAAAAATTGTTTCGTTTACCATATATGTGAATTCCTTCAGGATTTACTCACGTGACTTCTCAGAATTCTTTCAGACTTTTGTCTGAAGGAATTCCTTTAGACAAAAAGTCTGAAGGAATTGTGCCTTAGATTTGCCTTAGTCTTTTGGAAATGACCCTTCTGAAGGGTATTTTCATTGACCAAGTGCCCTCCGCAAGGGCACTTATCCTTCAGGAGGCTTCCTTGAACTAAGTTGATGATCCCTTTGATTGAACCAAATGTTGAACCATTCCATTGAACCAAGCTGATGAATCACTTGGTTAAACCAAACAATGAACCAAGTTTTGGTTCAATCGGATGAACTGAGCATTAAACCACTTCGTTGAACCAAATGTTGAACCAAGACTTTGAACCAATTCGTTGAACCAAGGATTTGAACTGAAATGGTTCAAAATGATGAACCAAGCCTTTGAACCATTTGTTTGAACCAAGTTTTGGTTTAACAGTTCAAATAAAGCCTTGAATCGATTGACGAACCATTTGATTGAACCAAAGGATGAACCAAATGAGTGAACCAAAAGCATTGAACCACTTGATTGAACCTGCCTTTGAACCTTTTGATGTTAAATGAAAGGATGAACTAAATGTTGAACCTATTGTTGATGCTTTCCGATGGAGATTTCTGTTTGAACCAAGGCACTGAACCAATCCTGAAAATGACCAAGTGTTAGAAACTGATTCTTTTGGTTGAACCTACCTATAGAAACCTTTGAACCTTTAGAAATGAACCTACCTATAGAGTCCATAGAAACCAAGTCTGTAGTTTTCTTTAACCTTGAAAGAGTCCATAGAAATTAACCTATGAAGCCCGTTGAACTTGCCATGTAGAGTCTGTAGATTTCTCTTCCTACTGAGTCCGTAGATTCAAGCTTGCATAGTCCGTAGATTTTTGAGAAGTTTGAAAAATGAGGAATTTGAATGCCCAAGATAAATTTTGAAAAAGGGAAGAGACAATTTTGGTCTATAGGACCAAAATAGTTCAAATGTTGTCCTAAAAATGAGTGATATTTTTGGGGGACAATAGCTGGCTCCAGTTGGGGAACTTCTGTCAATTACAAAAAGAATTGAAAGGAGTAAAATCTAGAATCTCCAGTGTCTTCATGCGTACCATTGGGTTACAAAGTCATGTTACCCAAAAATGAAAGGCATCAAAAAAGGAAACAAACAAAAAAAAATAGAATTAAAAATTGTACAAGTATACATATAAACAGATGCAATGATCTGACACTTCAAGAGTTGAAGTGTTTTAGATGCTGCCCATTGTGAGGTAGAGAAAAGAGTGTGCCATCTTGATATTTTAGTAGAAATCTATTTTCACCAATGTGCTGATGAATTATAAATGGGCCTCTCCAAAGGGAGTCAAAATTTCCATGCAACCCCTTTGTTTCTCTCCTTTTGTCCCATAGCAGGACTTGATCCCCAATCTAGAAATCACGATTTTCAGCCTTCTGGTCAAAGAGTTTCTTTACCAAACTTTGATGAGCAGCAATTTCATCCACCACCATGGTTTTTTGTTCCTCCAACTCAGTTAGACACATGATTCTTTTATCAAGAGAGTTGTCATATGTCTGATCTTCAATTGCCTTTGCCAATTTCAAGGCTGGCAATTCTAAGGTGATTGGTATCTCAGCATTGATACCATAAATAAGTTGAAAAGGAGACATACCAATTTCCCTCTTTGGTGTGATTCTGTCTACCCATGGAGCATCAACCAATGCTTTATGCCTTTTTCTTTGATTTTCATCTGATAGCTTCTTGATAATAGTTACCAGATTCTTATTGCTAGATTCAGCTTGTCCATTCCCTTATGGAAAATAATCAGAAGAGTGAGAGAGTGTAATTCCATAACAGAAACAAAATTGTGTAATCTCCTGAGAGGTGAAACAAGCTGCATTATCAATAAAATTTTTGATTGGAACTCCAAACCTGGAAATGATATTCTCTTTGAGAAAGTTGCATACAACTTCTGAAGTAGCATGCTTAGTTGGGATTGTTTCTACCCACTTGGTGAAATAGTTGATTACTGTAAGGACATAATCATGTCCAGCACTTGAAGATGGGTTTATAGTCCCAATAAAATCAATTCTCCATTATTGGAAAGGTTCTTCTATGATCACTGGCTTGAGAGGCATAGCAGCTAACTTAGGTCTTCCAACAAATTGTTGACAGAGTTCACATTTCCTCACCCACTTATGTGCATCTTGGAAAAGAGTTGGCCAGTAATACCTAGCTCACAGAATCTTGTGAGCAATCATAGGAGCAAAAAAAGGTCCTCCATGAGCTAGATTGTGAAAAGATTTCAAAAGCTGACTTTGTTGCTCTTTGTCTACACAGCGAAGGAATACTCCATCTATGCTTCTCTTGTACAATTTGTTGTCCCAAAGGACAAAATTTGTAGATTTCAACTTAATAGTTCTCCTTTCTTTGTAAGACAAATGAGAAAGACAGTCACCATAAGTAAGGAAATAAGAGATACCTAAATACCACTCATTGGTAGTGGAGACAAAAAAGACTGTTGGTCTCTTCCACTTTAATTTCTTCACGATGTGTGTCTTCTAGTTTATTGTCAGTAATTAATTGGCATAGGCCTTTACCCCTGACCAGCTTTGTCAGTTTGATGTCTAGATCAAACTCTTATATCTTTGCAATCCAATTACCTCTTTTCATGCCAAACTCCTGCTGAGTTAATATAGACTTGACTGTAGTGTCAGGCACTAGGGTAGTAGTATGTGAATTCAGAATATAGAAGCATAAATGTTTGATTGCTTTCACCACGACATAAGCATGCTTCTCTATATTTGAATATTTCATCTCATGGGTTTTGAGAGGACAAATCATGAAAGAGATAGGAGATTCCATACCTTTCTTGTCCTGTTGAACAAGAATTGTTGAAAGAGTGTGTTCAGACGCATAGCTGTATATGATGAAATCTTTGTTGTAATCTGGGCAAACCAAGGTAGGGGCGTGAGCAATGGTGGTTTTGATATCTTGAAATGTTGTTTTGCCTTCTTTAGTCTAGTTAAAGATGGTCTTCCCTTTCATCATGTTCACAATGTGTCTAGTATTCTCAGCAAATTCAGGGATGAATCTCCGTAAGAAATTCACCTTTTTGAAGAAAGAATGAATAGCATTCTTACTTGTAGGCAAATTAAGCTCTTGAATAGACTTTACACTATTTGAGTCAATATTTATTCCTTCTTTTGACACAATGTGTCCAAGGAGTTTCCCCTATGTTACTCCAAAAATAGACTTTTTAGGATTTAAGGAAATACCATTCTGGCAGCAGCACTCCAGCACTTGTTGTAGGTGGCGTACATGATCAGATCAATGCTTTGAAAAGATATTCAAGTTGTTAAGGTATACCACTATGAATTTACCAATCTCATCTTTGAAATCCAAATTCATAGCTCTTCGAAAGGTAGCACTAGCATTTATTAAACCAAAAGGCATTCTCCTATATGCAAATGTACCCCAAGGTGTGGTGAATGTAGTCTTGTGTTGGTCTGCTTTACCAACTTCAACTTGATTATATCCTAAGAATCCATCTAGCATTGATAACATCTCTAATCCTGTCACTATTTGAAGTACTTGATCCATGATTGGCAAAGGATAATTATCCTTCAAAGATGCTTGATTCAGATTCTTAAAATCTACACAAATGCAAATTTCACCATTCTTCTTTCTTACAGGCACTATGTTTGCAATCCATGTAGAATGATGGATTGGGAAGATGATTCTAGAATTTAACATTTTTTGTATCTCAGACAGAATAATACCTGATATTTTTGGATTATACTATCTGGATTTTTGCTTCTAGGGCATTGAGTCAGCCTTGAGAGGAATGTCATGGCAAATTTTATCAGGTCTGAGAGACTTCAGGTCTTCATAAGAATATGCTAAGACATCCATGTATTGACAGAGTAAAGAGGTTAGCTTGAATCTTTCTTCAGGGGTGCAGCACTTACCAATATTGACCATCTTAGAATTTTCTTCAGTAGTCAGATTCACTTGATCGAATCCTTGAGAGAAACTTGAGTCTGTTTGCTATTGTTTGATGAATCTATCATGCTTGTCAAATAGCTTTTCAAGAGAAACCAAGCCTTTGAGAATTTTATTTTCTTTCAGTTGTAAAAATTCTTCATTAATATCTGAATTGGATTCAGAGACTGATTTATTATTTTGAGATTCACTGCCTTCAAATGTAGTTGTTCAAAATTGTCTTTTCATTCCAGGAAAGCAATTATTTGATGATCATCATTAAATACTTGCCAACAATCAACATTATCAGGAACACTTGGTCTATAGACTAGCTCAATAGTATACATATCTTCTTTGAAATCTAAATGAGGAACTAAGAGAGTTCATGAAACAAGTGCATCAGCTCTGTCATTAGACTCTCTAGGTATAGTAGAAATGTTGAAAGCATCAAAGCTTTCAATTTGGTCTCAAGCCAAGTTACAGTAGTGGCGTAATCTTTCATTATTGGTTTGGTATAATTTCTTCACTTTACAAACCACTAATTCAACATCCCCTTTGGCATGAAGAAACTTGATGCCTTTGTCTTGAGCAACTTTCATGCCAAGCAACAGAGATTTGTATTTAACTGTATTGTTAGTATTGCTAAATTGTAGTTTGTAAGATGAAGGGAACATATCTCCTTGAGGAGATATCAAAACAATCTCATCTCTTGAACCGGTAGAGAAATAGCTACCATCAAATTCTAAAGTCCATATCTCATTTGATACTAATTTTTCTTTAGACTTTCCTTTATCAGAGATGGAGGATCCTTCTTGGTCTGTACTATAGTCTACTAGTTTTTCTGTTGTTCTTGTTCAACTGATTTTTGAGTTGACCCTTTTAAGAATTATATCAGATGTTTCATGCACTTCATCTATAGATAGAAAATAGTTTTCCATACCTATGGATTCAAAAATAATTTGAGCTTCAGGGGCTGATGTCTGGGTGACCACATAATTTGCTTCCTTTTCAGGGAGCAACCTCTTCATTACACCTTGGACAAAGATCCTTGCCTCAGACAGATCCATGCTTAGTTATCCTCCCATGTCCTTGCAAAAATTTCATCCAATAAAAATGCCATAGGATGCTAGGACGTCAGCGACCAAGACAGTCATCTTGATTCTCTTGTCTGAAAAGGCTACAAATGCAAATTGGGCATCTTTAATTTGCCCCAAAAATAGTACTTGCTTGTTCTCCTTGGAGAAACATCTTCTAAATGTCTTGGTTAGTGTGAGACCAAGAGACTTAGCTACTTTAGCTAGCATGACATTATTAGATGCGACTGAGTCTATAATATAGTTACTCAGCTTGTGGCCATTAATTAATAGGGAAACATAGAAAGGTTCTATTTTCCAAGAAAAACTGGGAGAGTAATGACCAATTTATTTGGAATAGGCATGCTCTTTGGAGAATCAAGAGTTACCTTTTTATCCTTTTTTTTATAGGGATGGTTTGGTTCTTAACATATTGGATCAGCTTATTCAATTGATCAGGATTTGACTACAAATATTCAAATTTAGACATTTGTATTTTTGTCTTTTTGACATGATCGATTATGTCAAATGGTTGAATCGAGCTAGGTACAGAGAAAGGTACTTCAAATTTTTGAGTTTTAGGAGGGATGGAGGGGGCTGGTTTGAAAATTTGAATTAGAAGGAGAAGGTGCAATTGATGTATTTGCCTTTTGGGTGATCATCGAATCTTTTAACTAAAAAGGTAGAATGGTTCCATGTTTAGCAATTGTGACTGTTGGCTATAGTTACTCTTCTATTTTCTCTTTATCAACCTATTGGACTAATTGGTTCTTGGATCTGGTAAACACTGCATATGATCCATCAAAAGCTTCTCCTTTGCTTCTGAGTTTATCCTGATAATTCAAGAAACTAATGTGGGAGTCGCCAGCTGATTCTTCTTGATTGTCTTCAAGGAGATCAACGTCATTTTTTTTATTCAATTCAAGCTAGAAAGAGAATTATGGTTCTGCTTCAAGATATCCCATTGCTAAATTGGTTAGAGGAGCTTCTAGGGCAAGTTTGCCTTGTGGAAGAGGAAGGTGATTATGTTGCCCTTGATTCTTGGCAGCATTGCCTTAATATGACTGATTTAGGAATGTCCTTCTATATGGAGCAGAAGACATTCCTTGAACCATTTGCTTTTTGAGAGCAAGCAACTCATTTGCTAATTATTGGATCTATGGTGCTTGTAGATGCATATTCAGAAGATGATGAAGCTCTATTTCTATTTGGATCTCTTCTTATCTTCCCTACTAAGATGAGATCATCTTCTACCTCAGTAGCCAAAAGTTGAGCTACAATAAGATCTATTTAACCAACATGTCTCAAGAGAAAACTTACTTTAGGTAACTGAGAATTAATGAAAAAGCATTTGAGATTCTCAGCTATAGGTTGAGCAATTATAGGTATTCTATTTCTTAGTTTATCAAATTTGGATATGAATTCTCTTATAGGCTCATGAGACTCTTTCTTCATCTGTGTAAATTGAGCCAGAAGTGTATGTGCATCTTCTATAGGTTTGAATTTGGCTTCAAACTTAGCTTTGAGAGTATTCCAATCAGCACTGACTGAGCCTGTAGATGATAAAACCAATCTACAGTAGCACCTTGTAATGTTTCTACAAAAATCCTGACTGCTACATCTTCAAATTCTACTCCAATTACTCCACAAGCTATGTTGAAAGCTACAATGTGCTCATCAGGATGAACTTTCCCATCACCATAGAATTTGGGGAAGTTCTTCCTTGAGCTACATGGAAGATCATGTAGAGGTGGAGTAAGATTGAGAGGACCAAAATCATTACCCTAGGGGCCTTGAACTGCCATTGTAGGATTATGAAAAGGGGGGATAACAAATCTTAGAGGGGTAATTATTGGCAAAGCTTTATCAACAATAGAAGTAGATACTTCATCTGGAAATGGAGATCTAACTTTAGTAGGAGGAAAACTCTTGGTTCATTGGAGATGAGATGGTGAAGGAAACAGATTAAAATCACTTTGTTGTACCAACTTGAATATAGGGTCAATGATACCTTTAGCCTTTTGGCTTCGTGTATACCTTGAATCTACAAGATTGTGAAACAAAAATGGAAAAGAATCGACCTTGCTTTAGTTAAAGCTTAAGGCTTTAAATTGTGCATTCTTTTTTGATTAGTGTGGAGGTGAATGGATAGATTATAAATGGATAATGGGTATGTATCCCCAGCGGAGTCGCCAAAAACTATTGGTTGAATATTTTGTCGATCAACGTACTGATAAACAAAATAGGTTTGATTAGCCAAAGTATGAAGATTAGTCATCCAAATGTATAGGTTTACCACATCAAAAAGACACTGATCTCTCCTCTCATCAAGGGGAGGTTCTTTGTAGCTATGTTATATATATATATATATATATATATATATATATTAACAAAAAATAATACTCAAGGGTAGGACAAACCATCCATCTCTCTTTCTTCAAAGAGATGCATGCAAATCAAAGGAAAAACTCAAGGGAAATGACAGATAGCACTCCTCTTCTTTCAGAAGTACTATTCAGCAAACCACAAGAATACTCTCGGTAGTAATAGTAAAATGTAGCAAAGGATGTAATAACTAGCAAATCGAGATGTAACACAAAGTTTTTACCTAGATTGCTCAAGAGTAAGATACAAAGGACAATGAGGGCACAAAGTCCCCCCAAGGTCCTTTACATAGAAATGAAAAGAAAACACACTAAAAGGCAATTATGGGGGCACAAAGTCTCTCCATAGTTGACTCTTTAGGACACCGTCCTAATTACTGTCACTAATTCTGCTTGTTGAATTAAAGGAAGAGAGAATATATCAAAGAAAAAGACATGAGAACAATTTCTTCAACAACAAAGATATTACAACACAAATTCTAAAAAAGCACTTGCTTTCTTATTCCAATAACAAAATATAATCAACAAACTAAGCTCAAAGTCTCAGAAGTGCCTTTCAATTTGAGTAGAGTTTCATTCTTATTGTCAAAAAAGAGATATATTTACAATAGAAGAGAGTCCCTTATATAGCCTCTCCAAGAAGGACTCAAGAACAGTAACACATCATGTTGCATTAGAATCTGTTAGGAAAATAGGCTAGAAATTAGGGTCATCTACCCATTTGTTTTTCTCAATGCAGGGAAACAAGTCACGCTATTGAAAGTTCACATCTTTCAATGTCCACCTAGCGATCTGATCCTTCCTCATCATTCCTCATTTCCTAGTTAATTGAATCAGGTCTTGGATTCAATTTGTTGTCCTATTCCTTCTTTGCTTTCTACTGGTCTTGGCCTTAAAACCTATGAATGCATTCGGGTTTGTAGGTTCAAAGAATCAATGGCTAGTTCGTTGTGTTGAATTTGAGGTCTTCAGGTGCGTCACCCCTTGGTCTTCTTTTGCCTTTTCTATTTGGCACTTTCCTGGATTGAACTTGCCCTTTTGGGCCTTAATAAATGACCTGCTTTGGGTCGGGAAGAGCCCCCCGCAAGGGTATCTACCCTTCGAGTGGTCTTTGAATGGCCTTCAGGCTTCTTCATGTGACCCTTCAGCTTCAAAGAAGCATTCTTTAAATTGGAATTCAAGAGTCCCTCGTAAGGGCACTTGTCCTTCAGGGTCCTTCGGTGGCCTTTCACAAATTCTTGTGGATAATTTCTGCGGGTATTTTCCTCAAACTTTTCCCCGGGCAAATTCCTGTGGATAAATTCTCGCAGACAAATTGTTCACAGAAATTTCCGTAGACAAAAAGTCCATGGAAATTGTTCCATTTACCATATATGTGAATTCCTTTGGGATTTACTCCCATGAATTCTCAGAATTCTTTTAGACTTTTGTCCAAAGGAATTCCTTCAGACAAAAAGTTTGAAGGAATTGTGCCTTAGACTTGCCTTAGTCTTTTTGAAAATGACCCTTTCGAAGGGTATTTTCATTGACCAAGTGCCCTCTGCATGGGCACTTGTCCTTTGGGAGGCTTCCTTGAACTAAGTCAATGATCCCTTTGATTGAACCAAATGTTGAACCATTCCATTGAACCAAGCCAATGAACCACTTGGTTGAACCAAACATTGAACCAAGTTTTGGTTTAATCGGATGAACTGAGCATTGAACCACTTCGTTGAACTAGTCTTTTAACCAAACGTTGAACCAAGACTTTAAACCAATTTGTTGAACCAAGGCTTTGAACCAAAATGGTTCAAGCTGATGAGCTAAGCCTTTGAACCATTTGTTTGAACCAACTGTTGAACCAAGTTTTGGTTCAATGGTTCAAACGAAGCCTTGAACCGATTTATGAACCATTTGATTGAACCAAAGGATGAACCAAATGAGTGAACCAAAAGTGTTGAACCACTTGATTGAACCCATCTTTGAACCTTTTGACATTGAACCAAATGTTGAACCTGCTGCTGATGCTTGCCGATGGAGATTTTTGTTTGAACCAAGGCACTGAACCAATCCCAAAAATGACCAAGTGTTAGAAACTGATTCTTTTGGTTGAACCCACCTGCAAAAACCTTTGAACTTGTAGAAATGAACCTGCCTGCAGAGTCCATAGAAACCAAGTCCATATTTATCTTTAACCTTGAAAGAGTTTGTAAAAATCAACCTATGAAGCCCATTAAACTTGCCCTGCAGAGTCCGTAGATTTCTCTTCCTGCTGAGTCCATAGATTCAAGCCTACAAAGTCCGTAGATTTTTTAGAAGTTTGAAAAATGAGGAATTTGAATGCCCAAGACAAATTTTGAAAAAGGGAAGAGACAATTTTGGTCTGTAGGACCAAAATAGTTCAAATGTTGTCCCAAAAATGAGTGATATTTTTGGGGGACAACAGGTGGCATAACGATATGCACAAAATATAGGGTTGTACATGTGATTACTAGTTCCAAGAGGACCATGGATAGATTTGAGTATGAATTTTGTGTTAGGATTACTAAATACAGAGAGGTAATGATTAAATTTTTATTACTATAAATAGGTTTTTTAAGATGGTTCAGTTTATTGCATGTAATAAAACCAACGATGGCACTAGAGTTACAGAACTATTTTTAAGGATATTTAGAGATTACATGGTATTTCAAAAACCATTACATTATATACGGACACATAATTTCTATGTCATTTTTGGAGTAATTTATGAAAAATATGAGGACTAAGCTACAATTAATTAGTGCATACACCCCCGAATAGATGGATAGATAGAAGTTGTAAACATGAGCTTGGAAATTTTATTGAGATGCATATTTAAAATAATCTCAAATAATGGAACTTGGCTTTACAACAAGCTAAGTTTATATATAATAGTTCAGTGAATAGATAAATATAAAAATAAGAGTTTTAGATTGTTTATGTAAAAAATCCGATGAGTGTTTTAGATATGGTACAATTACCAATTTCAAAATGAGTTAGTGATGATAGACAAACATTTTTAGAACATATACAATAGTT
Organism: Torreya grandis; assembly: GCA_037957365.1. NCBI lineage: Eukaryota > Viridiplantae > Streptophyta > Pinopsida > Cupressales > Taxaceae > Torreya > Torreya grandis. Next base: position 162,666 of record JARHVA010002355.1, read on the forward strand.
GTAAGAACTAAGAAGAAAACTTTAGGAAAGTAATGAAAAATATAAACCAACAAAAAATGTCAAAAGAAAGTAAAAAATATTTGAATAAGGATATTTAATGATGGTTTACTTGAGGAAAAAAAAATTTCTGAAAGCTACATATAACAAGTTGAATTAAAAGAAAATTGGATCATGCAGCTGAATAAAATCAATAACAATACTTATGATTTATGTTTACCATAGAATTTTGATATCTCTCCATTAATTAATGTTTTAGATTTATATGGTTTACATAGATAAGATGGCGCAGGTTAAAAATATGAAGAAGTAGATTGGTAGCAACAAGTACCAAAAAAGAGTAAAGAAAAGATAATGCAGGTGTTGGATAATAAGATAGTAAACAATGTAAAGTAAGGAAGTTATGATAGGTACTTGATACAGTGGGAAAGATTACAGTAGGAAGACAACACTTATATTAAATAATGGGAGATAAATAATATTGACTAGAATAAATGGTAACAATATGATCAACTCATAGGAAATAAGTTGTTTTCAACCAGAGGAGAATGATGTAGAAAAAGAGGCCAAATTTTTGGAGGCCATAAATTTCAATCCATAGCTCCATTTGAGTCTATATTCATGCAATAATGACAATATCAAAAATTTGGTGCATCCATAATTGGCCCCATCTAGTTATGGACATTTTATATATTCTTCAGAGGATATATATGACAATATAAGGGTTCAAGAATGTAGTTTAATATGTTTTTTTGGTATTTTTATGTTTTTATAAATTGCATATTTTTATAACTGAACATGAACATCAGTTGATATTAGTCTTATAGTTTAATTTTAGTGTTTAGTTTATTTTTAGATGTTTTATAGATGTGTGTGCTTTCATGTAAAACTTACTAAAATTATTAATTGCTAAAAATAGTCCTATTGAGTTTTATTATTTCTTGGATTTACAAATTTTGTATGTAGACTCTAATACTGAGTTGAGGCTTAGTTATGCATGGTTATTAATTATTTTAATCATTAAATATGAATGAATATAAGTTATTATTTTATAATATTTTCCTATTGATATTTTCTTATCTTTATAGTATTTAGGTTCATGAGTAACTTTTGTGTTCTAGCAATTTTTCCAATTGTTAGTTATAGTATGTTTTGCATGAAAGCTCAGATGGACCTAAGAATATCAACACATACTATAAATACTAAAACCAACATAATGAAATAATTTTAATTCAATTTATTCTCTAGTTACAAAATTAATATATCTCTAAAAATAGAAAAAACCTAAAAAAATATATTAAAATATAGTTTAAGACCCTTAGATGGTCATGTATGGCCTAAAAAACAATTTAAAATGTCCCAAAATAAATAGAACATATTATGGATAAATTAAAGTTTTAAAGACCTTTATTTTGGCATAAACGATAGATGAAATGAACTTATAGATCAAAATTTATGGCCTCTAAAAATAGGCCTTTGCATCATTCTTCTCTCATCAAAAATAACTCAGCTTCTAAGAGTTGGCCTGATCATACTCTTATCATTTGCTAATTTTAAAAAATTTAATATCTCACTCTAAAATTAGAGTATTTAATTCATTTTTTTATCCTTCCCACTCCACCCAATACTTTTTTTAAATTCCTTTTCTCGTGTTCACTATCTTTTTATTCAGAACCCATACTATCTTTTCTTTCATTTTCTTTAGTGCATGTTGCTTCCAATATACTTATTCATATTATTCACATTCAACATATTATCCATGAAAATCATTAAAATATAAAACATTAAATACTATAGAGATATAAAAATTATATGGTAGACTCATCTCATAAGCATTGCCATTGATTTATTCACAATTCTACATAGGCTAATTTTCTTGAAATTTAACTTGTTATAGGTTATTTTGGGAAATATTTATTTCATCCAATACACCTTCACAAAATTTTATTATTCAAATGCCTTTCAACTTATAATTACATTTGTTACTACTGTATACTTTTCATTACTTTCTTGTAGGCGACTTATTAGTTATTGCAACTGTTATATTTGCTATACAAATGCTTCTGCGTCATCACTAATTTGTGGTGAAATTCTTAACTATAGTAAATATAAAATTATCATAGTATTTATACCATAAATATTATAAAATGGAAATTTTTCCATTGATTTATTCATTGAACTATTACATGCAAACTTAAGTTGTGGTAAAGCCACATCCCATTCGTTGGAATTCTCTCCAATAATGCATCTCAACATATTTCTCAATCTCATATTTACTACTTTTTATCCATTTGTATGTGAATTGTATCCAATACTAAACTGTATCTTATTTCCCAATTATTCCACAGAGTTATCCAAAAATAACATATAAATTTTGTGTCCTTATCTAATATAATTATATTTGGAACACCATGCAATCTCACAACATCCTTAAAAAATAGTTTTGCAACTCCAGTGGCTTCGTTATTTTTGTTAAGGTAATTAAATGCACCATCTTAGAAAAAATCTCTATAATAATGAAAATTGAATTGTTACCTCTTTGTGTGTTTCAAAACCTCAACTCAAATTCCATACTCAAATTTGTCCATGGTCTTCATAGAATTTGTAATGGAATATAAAACCTTGTATTTTATGCATGGATTTTATCTACCTAAAATATCCTATATCTTGAAACATACCATGTCAGACATCTTCTCATATTTGGTGAAAATACCTCTACTAAAGTTATTACCCTTGTCTTACTAAAATATCCAACCAAACCACTACCATTTTATTTTGTTATAATATTTTCCCTTAGGGACCTAACTAGAATCCATAATTATTTTCCCTTGATGAGATAACCATCATTTGTAAGGCACTCATAATAAATATTAATTATTTTACCTATTAAATGCATCCTATATTACACAAATATCTGGCCATCATCTAGATTAGTATCATAAAGTGTGTTGGTGTAGGTCATGTTGAGCATGGTAATTAATGCTAGAGTTGTCATTGATGGTCAAGGTACATGATTTCATGATGTATTAATGACAAAGAGGTTAGTTATACTAATTGGAATATGTATGGCATGATTTTAGAGCAATGAGGACCAAAAGGATGTGGTGAAGGGTTAATATATCCTTTGGTCAGATTTTAGAGATCCAATTTGTCCTTTGGAGAGAGGAAAATACACATTACTAGCTTAGAATAACTATAATGTCACTTCATGCCATCAAGGTATGAATTAACTAATTATTTTTTCTATTTAATATATGTACTTATAAATTCAAATGTGGTCAAAAGGTGATATAGAGATGATGTCATATGTGCCAAGAACATACCCTCCAAATTTGGTGTATTGACAAGTTGTCTATCTCAATTTATAAGATTACCAAGTTGGTTTGCAAATTGGATATGTGACAGAGCCCATAAAATTTATGTCTCAATAAATAGTTGTTGATTTTAAATTATATGACCATTGGAGTTCAAACTAAGTTTGCTTGCCAAAGAGACCAGTGAACAAATAGTTATTTGCAGAAGCCAATCTATTGAGAATTTTGGTATGGTGTAAAAGGGAAAATTGTTATAGAAAGTGAGAGGAAAAACCTTTAGGTGTTTTATTATCATAATTATTTGTAAAAATACCTTTATTTTAGGTCAAATTTAAAGGTTTTGACTATGGTAAAAACCAAAGAAACAAGTGAGCAAGTAAATACATGTAGAGACCAAGATATTGAGAATTTTGGCATGGTATAAAAAGAATAGATGAATTAAAATACTTGATGAACTACCTAAAATTTTAATTATTCAATTAAATTCTATAAAATATAATTTATTTCTTATCCACGTTGACCATTGCATACTGTGATAAAACTCAATAAACCTAGCTTGAGTAGAATGGTTTTAGAACTCATTTAGAGTGTTTGGATTCTTGTTTTAAGTATTGGTGGATATCTTAAAATTATTTAAGATAAATTACATGCATTTATTGATATTTTTTAACATGTTTTTTAAAAAAAACATTATACAATATGAATGTACCTTGAAGGTTTATGTAATGGCAGACAAGGTTTGGTTGCAGAGTTGCTTTGTGTTATTAGTCATTAAAGGTGAGTAATTTAAATGTTTGGAAATGATATTAAGCCCATATAATCACTAAATTTATGTTATAAATTATAATTTTAGGTAATATAAATAAATAACTAATTAAAATATAGACTAGCATAAATATGAGGGTTTTAAGACTCAGTATGACAACAAACCTTGGTAGATGGTTTCATGGAGAAGATGAATATCCAATGGATTATGGATCTTATAGTACATAATATGGATTGTTTTAAAAAAATTATATATTTTATATCATTATTTAAGAGCTTTTAATATAATTATAACCCATGGTTGAGTCTAAAGGCTCGATATTGAATAGGAGACATATGGAATGATAAATTTGTTTGCAGGACCACAATGAATAATAGATAAATATTTTGTATGAGATTATGGTTGATATGTGGATCATATTAAATTATATTTGAGTAAATAATTAAACATAATAAATAAATAACAATAGTTTAATGTTATTTTGGTCTAACAATCTTGACAGTGAACTATATACAAACATGAATGTTGTATACTAAGGTCTAGTGGGCATATAACAATTTGTAATGATGATTTGGAGGCTATTTGACATAAGATAAAGTATGAAATTCACATGATGTTTATTTTTTGGACTTAAATTACCTATCCATTAATTTTATAATATTTTAAGTTAGTGTAAGAGGTTGAAATGTTGAAGCCAAAATGGTTTGTTTGGTTGTGTAAGGACTGTGAGAGAGAAGGTCAAAAAATCGGTCTGCAATACCAACAGTTTCCACTAGAACATGTGATATATATATTTGATTTTGTTCTAAGGATGTTTTATAATATATTTAATGCATTATAATTCTTTTATTGTTTTCTTTAGGTGTAAGAAGTTCAAGTTTCCATGACTATGTTTTGAGGCTAGTTGGTAATTTTTAGTGGTCTTTTAGAGAGAAGGGTTTAAGTCATTTTGATTTGATTTTTGAGGTATAATCCATATGGATATTACCCTATGGTCATGAGGACTCTTTATATATTATTTATTTCCATTATGGTTTGTCAAAATGTTGCTTTTGTTTCAGTTGTTTCAGATAGATTTTATGTGTATAGAAAGGCCTATTGTGAATAGTGTTTTGAGAAGCGGTTCAAGTGGCGATTGGACCTATAATGTGTTGTGAACCTAAATTGAAGTTTTATAGGGTCCATTTGATTATAAAATTCATTTTTCATATTATATTTTTATTTTGGAAGCATTCAAATAATGGCAAAGAGTAACATACTCTAAAGAAGGCATAATGGGATTAGGTCTCCTTAAGACCTAAAAGATATTTGGATCTATTAAGCTATAGATGACCTAATTTATTGGTTTATTAATTTTTCATAAGACATTTTTAAATATTAATTCAATTTTTATAATGTATTTGGTCCACCAAGGTGTGTGAGAGTAAGTGAATTGTATAAGGTCAAGGCCAAATATGCCTAATTAAAAATATGAGATAATTGAGAGTGCAAGGGAATAAAAGAGAAAAAAGAGAAGATCATAGGATTTAAGTAAGGATATAAGTTCATACCATGGAATAATTTAATTGATTCCTATGATCTGAACATCAAGACAATAGCATAGGGAATCTAATGAACATCATACAGGAGGTTTTCATATCAAGATCAATGTATATGTGAACTAATCAAGGTGATAAAGAGATTATTGAGAAATGACATATTTCCATGGGTGAGAGGTATTTTTTAATGTGATAAAATATTAGATATGAGTGTGAGAGGATGAAGGAATGGCCATGGTATTATATGACTGCTAGTACCATGTGACCATGTGATCATGAGTGTCAAAGAATAGACCATAAAGTCATATTGTAATTAAGAGAATCTTCATGAAGAGAGGAGTATGGTAAATTATATGAGGTTTTCATAGATGATTATAGGTGTATTAGAGTCCTGAATATGTTTATAAGGTTGTTATGAGGTAGTCGATGTGTAGAGAGAGATGATATAAGATTGAGTATGACATTGATGTCATAGTGAATAGAAGAAAGAGAGAGAGAAAAAGAAGACCATCATAATGTGTTGATAAACATCAAGTAAAAGTTGGAAAAATAATTGGTGGTTGATTGGGTGATGATTCATCATAGTGTTGATCGAGTAACAAGGGGGTTGGTGCCCCCTAACAAGTTTGTACTTGATAAATCCAAGTGGGTGTTTGGTGAATTAGGAGTTGGTGCTCCTTGTTGGGTTGGTGCTTAGCTAAGTATTGATTCATTTATTTATAGGAATATTTTTCCAAATATTTATTTTAGTGGGTTTTATTCCCTATGAGGATTTCCCACCTATATGATGTGTTATGGTTGTTTATGCATTGCTTTGGTTGATTAATGATTTATTCATGCTTATTTACATTGGGTTGATATTGATTGATGAATGGTAATGAATGAATTATAAAGTGAAATTAAAAGATTATTAAATGCATTGGTTCACCCCCCATTATTGATTGTGCTTCTAATAATTGGTATTAGAGCTTGGTCCTTTGGAGAAAGTGTGATCGTTGAAAGGTGATCCTAGAAGCACAAGATGGATAAACAGTTAAAGAAAGAGGATCAAGAATTGAAATCAGTGGTTAAAGAAGATAATAAGATCATCAAGGATCTTAAGATTCACATAAAGGATGTAAAGACAATTTTGAATTCAAAGGATTAAAAATGTTGTAAGTTGAAATCTGAGTTGAGTTTCTTGAAGGTGGAGGTTAAACAAGACAACATCAAGATGGATTCTTTTGAAGAAAGCAATGTGGTTCTCAAGGATAGTATCTAAGAATCATCTCATGTTAATAAGGGTAATATTCACTCTAGTGAGATCAAGAAGGAAAAATTCAATAGGGGGAAGATCAAGTTAAGTACCCTAATGCATTTAGACATTCAATCTCACTTCATGGTCAATGCTTTGTGTGCCATAGAATTATTCATAGATCAAAGGATTTTAGAATTGCCTCAATGAATGTGTTATCATGGGATCATGGTAGAAGGATAAATTAAATAAAAGGTAAGTTCAGTAAATGCTATTTTCTATAGCTATCATAGTATGGGACATATTGCTAGATTATATCCTAGAGTGCATAAGAAGGGTCCAACATGGATATGGAGACCAAAGGCACTTAGAACTAGTCATTTTAAACCTATCAGTCAATATGGTTTGATTAAAGTAGAATAAGGATCAAATAATAACAACTACCAAGAACATGTTTCATCAAAATCTATTGAAAATACTCTAAAAGGTAAGATGGTAGAAAATGTTGAGAAGGTAAGCAAAGAGGAAAATGATGATATCAACCCTAGTTGGGTGTTAAAGTAAGGAAGAATGATAATGAAGGAATAGATAAGGAACATGGAGATCTAATAATCTCCTAAAAATGTATTACTCTAGATCCCTATGGAGTGGGGTGTCTATGTTATGCTTCATGGAGACACTTATCATCAAATGGAAGCAAGTGTGAAGCCCATCAATCAAGTTATACATGGAGTTGAATCACCATATTTGGTAAGTATATGTGAAATTTTGATATCCTAGCATTGAATGAGGATTTTTTGGTCATAGATTATATACAGGTATGGATCCATTATAGGAAATTTGGAAAGTGAATTGGAAACCTAATTAGGTCTAATTGGAGGGATAGTTTGTGAAGGGGATACCATGCAAAAAAGAGTTGAGATCTAAAATTTGGTATGCATGAAGGGGGCATGTAAAATAGACCTAAATATGAAATTTGATGGTCTCAAGATCAATAAATAAAAATATATGGCCTATTTTGAAGACATCAAGGGTTACATGGAAGCCTAATGGACCTAGTGTAAATGTGAAGTTGAAGAATAAGAGGTCAAGCAAGTTATTATGTATCATGATATAAGTATGGTGGAGACTGAACAAGAAAATTAAGATGGATATTATCCATCCTTATGTTTTTATATGAGATGTCTTGAATATGTATAAAGGTATATAATGGTTCATATGTTCTATGGATGTCTGCAAAGTATGATTGACTATGTGACTCTGTTGGGGATGTTTTGAAAGTTCAGATGGTGAGTGCATATTTTTTGAAGACCAAGGGGGGATCCCTAAGTAAATTTTGAGTAGGTCTATATCAATTTTTATTAAGTGAGTTATGATCATGTATCCTTGTTTGTGTTTATATGTTGAGCATATATTTATTGAGGTAACAAGACCCAAAGGAGGAGTCCATTGGAATCATGAGTGCACATGATATGAAGGCTAAGGGGGAGTCCCTTTGTTTACAAAGAGATCTGAGTTAGATAAGGTGATGGAAATATGGTTCAAACATTAGGTAGAAATAGTTTTATATCCAATATTTAAGATGACAGTCAAATACTATGATGAGAAGACTTGAGGTAGCTATGAGCTAAAGATGAGTGAAAGAGGTGTGTTGATCAGTATTTAAAATTAACTCATGTGTGGGAGAGGATGTCACAAATAAATATATGAAAGTAAATATGCATTGATTTATAAGGTTTATTAATAAAAACAAAGAGTTATGATTCTATGGTGAACTAGTGGATCAAGGTCTATATTAGATTGGTTGATAGTTAGTATATTTTAAACTCAATATCCATTATGTCAAGAAAAAGTAGATGGATATGATCATGATGATAGGGGGAACCTATATATTATGATTCAACTATGTGTGGGAATGGTTTGTTAAGATCAATACCAAGGATAAAATGGAATATTTTACAAAACCATTTGTCATTAATGTCAAAAGGGGAGAAATATCAAAATGAAGGAGTTCAAATTAGTAAGAATACATTTTGAGAGTGATTTTGTAATCAATGAAAAAGAGGGATATTATTGATCATAGTCATTAATGATAGATTTTTCATTGATTTCCAAGGTACTATTGTCACTTGGATTTTCACCCTTTGATGAGATGACTCATCTCTCATCCAAGTGGCACAATTGAAACACCTCTTGGCTTGTGGGTGGCCTAAAGATGAGATGAATCTCTATGTAGGGCTAGATCCCTTGATGTACCACTTTGGATCACTGATACACCTAAAATTTAGTGAGGAAAAGGGAGAGATAAAATTAAAATCAAACTATCCTAATGGAGGTGATACAAAAAATAATTTGATAACTTCCAACTAGTTGTATGTTATAAATGAAACCAAGAGACTAACCAAACATACACTTCTCCAATCTGTATCTTCTTACATCTATATTACATTATGAGGTTATAGATGAATGTTTAAGCTAGGAATAATAGACAAGATGCCTTATATTTAATATACTAACTCACTCAACCTTGACACTTCTTTGAACACTTCACATGCCCTACAAGAAAAAGCTTTCCAACTGCAAATAAGATGAAAGAATGAAATAACATGATAAGGAAACAAGAGTTATCACTTAAGAAAAATAAATAATACAAGTATAACACACTATGAAAATTCATTAAGAGGTCAAAATTAGTAGTATTATTGATCAAATGGTATGAAAATGAGTAGGGCTTCACCACACTCAGGTGGAGCATAAGTTACAATGGCCAAAATGGTTAGTTCTTATAGAACTTGAGAGAGAGAGAGAGAGAGAAGTCCAAAGGTCATAAGGAAACTTGTAAAGATGATAAAAGGAGTTATTTTTTAATGATAATAATATGTGGGATGAACCATGAAAGTTCATAATAGAAAGTGGCCATACAAGGCATGAAACTCATGAAAATTGCCATGAAAATTCACATTCTGGCTCATAAAACTGCTTTCATTATTTGGACCTATTTTAATGTCCCAAAACTAATAAGGGATAGGTAAAAATGTTTGAATTAATATGAAGGTGTGTATACATTCATTTCCATGCATTTTTTTAGGCCTGGTCATCTGGAATAATCTAGGAATGAGCCATCATCATCTACAGTCCAAAAATACTCTTCCTTCCTGCACCTTGCACACTTGGAATCCAAAAAGAATAATTTTCCATAAAAATAAATGGGATAGAGTTTATTACACCTTTAAATACCATCCATGTAGTTATAGGAATCATGCACACCTTAAAATTAGCTTACTTGAAGTTTTCCACCCTTCTCACTAGCTTGGTCACTATGCCAGTTTTGACTGGCTAAGATGAAGCATCTAGTTTAGGCATATAAGAGTTATTTAAAGGAATTAAATTGACATGGGTAATTATATTAAACCTAATCTTACATCCCATGTGATAGGCATCTCTTTAAACCTTGTACAACCTGCATAATACACAAAATTGTCAAGAAAAGTATGTTTTACACTCCATCTGTACAGTTTCATACAACTAATATTGATTGGGAGTATATTGAGAGGGTATCCTATATCTGAAAATAATAATTTTTGGAAAAATATTCCATTATATTATCTTACCATACAAGGGTTTAGTAAGGGTTTTAAACCATTTGACCTCTTAAGCATTGTTCATAAAAACTTGACATTCAACTTGAAAAACATTACATAAGAATTATATTTAAGACCCCTAATAATACCTATAAAATGCTTTATCATCCATTCAAATCCTCCAATAGTATATGAGCACTTCAACTTAGCTTATCAAGCTCTTCCCTTGCTTTGCATAGGCCTAATGCAACCTTTTGGGCCAAAAATGGCTTCCTTATGATTTATATACCTTCCAAAAGATTTATTACCTCTATTTTACCCCCATATTCATGATTCAATCCATGGGGATACTCATTTTATTCTATAATTGTGAATGACCCCCTATTTGGCCTTGGCTTAAACCTTGTTTAACAAGCCTGAGTTGGGTTTTCACTCAAAAATGGATTTTGATGGATTTCCCTAAAATTTTGAGGCTTTAGCACACCTAGTTACACCATAGGAACATGTTTAAATAAATTTGAGTGCTTATTTAAGATTATAAATGAGTCTAACCTTTCATTTGGGTTCTAGGCCTCACCATGCTCATTAATCTTGTCCACAACTTTTGTAGGTTTAGACCTCCCTATTTAGTTCCCTCCTATTATGTGTTATAAATATTTTCCTATGTGATATAAAACTCCAAAAAAATTATATAAATGTTTACTCAACTCATAGATCATCCTTTTATCACCCCTTTCCAAAATTATGAGTTTGTGTACCTAGGGGAGTGCCCTCTGTATGAAACAAAATAGAGGGAAATTCCCCAATTTTTATAACCAAAAAAATAGTTTTATGGGATTATTAAATTATTAATTTTTATATATACAATTTTTTAACCCTCTACTATGACATTTTACCATCCAAAGGCTCTAAAAGCTAAAACAGACCATGCAAAAGAATACTGTGTATGTAGGATTTTCATAAGGACTGTGCTCTACCTATTTTAGGATATTATTTTCTGGTATTTTTTATGTAAAAATAACCTTTATATCATTAATATCAATATTAATGTGTCCTTATTGTTTTATCACTTCAACTTTCCCTATCCCTTCCCGTTTCTATGCACTTTGGACTCATAAATTATGCATAAATTCTTGAGTGTATTCTTACCTTAGAGGGGACATATGTAGCTGAACATATGTGTTTTATCTTGATAAAATCATTTTAAAAAATACCATAATCATAATTTAATCATTTATTAATTATTTTCATTCATTTTCATGCAATGCAAACATCAAAATATCACTCTCTAGCTCATTGTTTGTCTATTACAACTGACTATACTTTTTGCGCTGGAGAGGGGACACCCAGAGGTTAATTGCATGGGTTAGGCATGATATAATGTTTAAAAACCCATTTATATTTAACTATATTCAATTTTTACCTTCTTGGATCCATTTTCCCCATTTTTGACTTCATACACATTAAGAACCATCACCCCTTAGTTCACTGCTTTTCTCAGTTAACTATGTTGGGCAAGATGAAACCCTGTAGGTGTATTTACATGTTTAGAACCTAGGTGTAACGTTTAATATATCCTAAATAGTTTTAATTATCACACCAATTCATATCCAAACCTTATCACTCATATTTATGCCACTCAATCACCTTGATCAGGTTCACTATCACATGAATCAATTGTAGGTGTATGTTTCGAGGTTTGAGATACTTGTGGGTGTTCATTGGATCTCAATACATAACCATTAAAATCTTATTTATGACCTTTATATTATGTAATTTAATTTCACCCTTATCCCAAGTTTATATTTCCAATACTTAGGTCCACTTTATGAATGGGGTAAGAGCTAAATCTTGTTGTAGGTCAACCTCATGGTAAAAGGAAACCTACAGGTGAGCATAAAACATAAAAAATAGTATTACAACCTCCTTATATGATAATTATATCATGAATGATAACTTACACCATTTATAAAAACTCACATATGGGGGCATTGTCTAACTTTAAACTTTGTGTTAAGCCTTGAAGGATGTAGTATGGTTATAGGTGATTGTGCTTAAGCCATTTGTACAAACTGACTCTTCCTTGGTGGATGAAAAACACTCTTCTAGTACCTCCTTGATGATTTTCCATAACAAGTATATTTTAGTGAAAAAAGGAAATTCAACCTAATATTAAACACCAAGTCTACTCATTAGGCCTAGAACTTGTTATCAACTCATCTTGTTGTAGATAACACAGTGGAATTTCAGTGTTCAAAGAGCAACTTGAGGGATTTCAAAAACCATTCTCCTCAACTAAAACGCCTCTATTATTTTTCAAGTTAATATACCTATATGGAATATTGAAAAAAAATGTTCTTGGAAGTCCTGAAAATCAATGCAATCATGTATAAGGACACCCAAAAAAGGGCATGGACCTCTATTTTGACAATTTTGGGAATTTGTCCCAAAGTATCACAAGTTTGCTTGGAAGGTCTCCTTGACGTTCCACTAGAATAAAATATTATAAACACTCTTAAAAATGGTTTTAAATCATTTTAAAACCTTACAAACCTCAGAGAATGTTAAAATCACACATTTCATGTTTCCCCAAGAAGTGGTAAGTCATACAACTATTATAGATGACCATTTTGTGCATTACTTGCCATCTTGTATCTTGAAGTGGATCTTGGAGTTTGTTTTTTAATTAAATATGAATAAAAATTCATATATGGAAAATAATACATCACTTTAATTCATTTTGGAGCAATAACATAGAAGAAACATCCAACAATTGGAATAAATGAGTACAACTCCATTCCTTCACTTTTCCTTGCAAACTGAGTTGGTTGGATCATTAAATCAACTCAAAATGTGAAAAAAAACATGGATAACATGATATTGTTGATTAATAATAATCTATAACCAATGTTAGCAACTAGATTGTATGAAAACATCCAAACAAGAGCAAAACCTACAGGGTGCATAGATTAACAAGAAGAAAACCATAGTCAACTTCATGAGGATGGTTCATAGATCATAGGACACCATTATTCAAACTATTATTATGTAAATTATTCTCTCTAAGGGTTATTTCACTTTCCCATGGCATTTTATCTAAATCCTCCCTTGCTGGCCATATCAAGTACAAACCTAAAGATTGGTTATGTATGTCTAGAAGGGTGAAAAAGGAGAAGAATGGTTTTACCTTATAATGGAACTTATATAGAAGTTAAAATGTGTAATGTAGATTTAGGAATCTGAATAAACATTCATTTACCCTATCCCATGTGACACACTTCCACATGGGTCGTAAAAGTGTTAAACTCTTCTCTTTTCCCAAGAAAATTGATCTTTCTTTTGAATCACCAACTAATTTCAGTTATAAATAGTTACCTAATAGATAATAAGACACATTTCATGTGACATACCTTTTGACACATTCACATTTCCCTAGGAGGCCATATAACTCATTTAATGCCCATTTATGACCCCCAAAATGACTCAAAATGATAAATGGACTAAAATATTTATTGACCAAGGCTAATATGATATGGAATAACACCAAAAGACATATAATTCATTCTATGACATAATAATATACCCTAAAAACACTTACAACTCATTTTTTTAACTTACAGGTGTCCCAATTTGACTTACAATGTCAAATTTGGTCAACAAATTGGTGACTGATAGGGGTAGTATACTTGTTATACTAACTAAACTAGTAGCCTTATCAATCCATTGGGATTAGGGAGTCATTTTAAGTCTGAAAAAAAAAACAAGGAGACATTTTACCACTTGAAAACCATACTTTGATCAAGATAAGACCACTTGACTACCTCAACCACACAAAATAAATGGCACACATATGCTCAAAGAACTTAGGAAAAATAGGAATCAAACAAATTTATAAAACTAACAATCTAGAGTACCTCCCTTTTAGGATCAAAAGGAAAGTTTCTTGCATCTCTTTCTTCTTGAGATGAATCATGGTGCCAAGCATGTTGCTGGTTGGATTGAACACTTGATGGATCAAACCTATTTGTTGGCACTTTGATTGTTATGCTTTCAATTATATCATATTAAAATAGGTCACCACTATATAAGTATTCCTCTTGGCCTCATACACATACCTCATATTGCTGCCCACTATTCATCTCATGATCAACTTGCATCTTATTTGTAGGCAAGATCTCAAGAGGAGTAATTTCTTATTCCTTTAAAGGTTGAGGGTAGTAGAAGCTTGTATTGAACTACAAAGTCTAACATGAACTTTTATTTTGATCATCTATGACATTTTGGACAATGTCATCTTGATTACCATCACTTGCAATCATCTCCAAATAAGATGTATACCCCTTGAGAGACTCAAACTCATTACAAATGTTTTCAAACTACTACCATAAGTCCTCATCCTCTCTTTTATTATAATCATGAAATGGAATGACAAGGGAAGCTCCTTCATCTTCTTCTTTAGATTCCAAAAATAATTCATCCAATACTTCTTATTTGACACAAGCAAGGCATTCTTCATCATCAAATAAAAAAGAAGACTCAATAAAAGGAATCAGCTCTTCTTTATCACTTAATTCATATTGAAGGATATCAAATTTCATCTCATCTTTCATAATCTAATCTTGCTTCTCGAGGGATACAATATATTCAATCTCCTTCTTGGTGATGCCAAGACTAGGCATCTTGAAATCTGGTTACCTAGCCCAATGAGGCTACCAAGGAGTTGCATTTTACTCAAGTAAGAGTTATAAGTTTTCCTCAACCAATTTCTCCACTTTAGGTTCCCATACCACATGTACATAAAGGAAAAGGGTGATGGGATGAGGATAATATTAATTATTTGGTGGAAGTGGAACATATGGTTCAAAATCAGATTGAGAATGCATTGGAGGGGATTCTTTTGGGAGTTCTTGAGGAAGGGTACGTAGACCTAGGGCTATAATATCTTGGTTATCCTCCTTCCACTTAGCAAAAACTTCATTCAAATATAATCCAACTTGATCACTCTCTTAAGGGAGGTTACATGGGGTGTTTTTATGAATAGGATCTTCTTTCAGATCTAAACCTTCCATCACACATTGACTTAGAAATCTCATCTTTGACTTTAAATCTTCAATTTTCTTGGCTAGGTTCTCTTGGAAAAACATTTATTGAAGTTGATAAAAACATTCATGAAGATGAGGAGTATAACAGGGTTGACATGGAACACAAGAATCTCATTAAGTAAGGGTGGGAGGGACTTACAAGGGATTGACATCATTTTTAAATTCACACTCCTTAATAATGCTTCTATCATCTTTCTTTCCCCATGATTCCACTATCTTACTCTAGCTTAGGATGTTAGGATTATAAGTATCCTCTTGAGGTGGTGATGCAATTTGAGGAGTGGATTAATTATTCAAGGAACTTGGAATCTCCTTAGGCTTGGATTTTCCACCTTGTCTCCAATTTGGAATCTCATATCTCAAGGTATCTCCTTGAGATGGGGATGAAATGTGAGAGGGAAATGAGGGATTAAATTCTACTTCCTTTGTTTATAACATGGACTGATTCATTTTCTTATTATCCAACTCAATCTTCCTATCAATATTAGCTTCAAAAATAAGGTTTCTCTTTTCAAATCTCTCTTCCAATTGATGGGGAAAAAGATGACTTTGGTAATCTTGATTGGGCTCATGAATAGGAGTCAAATAGGAATGATAGAAATATTTTGGAAGTTGATATGATGGTTAATAGGTTTGGTGAGGCTTCCTTTCATTAATTCTTATCCTATCTTCTAAGGAAAAAACCAAGAAACATCTAGCATCTCACTTGTGAGCCTTTGTCAATTGGATCTCTCAATACGTGCTCACTCTCTTTTGACTAGCTGTAATGCATCTCTCATATTATGAATAAGATGACTAGGAACTTGTTGACTACATCTATTTAAATTATCAAGATCGAAGATGTGCCTCTCATATCCCAAAAGGGTTTGCTTGAAAGTGGAAATGGATTGATTAGAGAAGTGGGTAGGTTGACTAGGAGGAGAAAGACATTGAGAAGGCTAGATATAGGACTGATACACTTCATGAATGGACTGATACACTTAATTTTAAAACTGATAAGGATCATGACATGGCTAATATGGAATGCCATAAGCTAGATATACGTCACCAACTTATGTAAAACAAAACTCAACACCAAGGTCAGACATGAAATTTCATTAGGAAGCAAGAAAACAAGAAATTATAATAAAAAATATTCAAAAAGGATACTTGGGATACTTGGTTAAATGATGTAACTTTGGAGTCACCATTTATGCTTAGATAGATACCTCTAAAGGTTTATTGTTGAAATACATCACCAAAAATCTTTTAACTTATTGGACTGAAAGTCCCACAAGGTATGCCAAAAATTATTGTCACTTGGACTTACACCCTTTGAGGAGATGAATCAACTCTCCTCATCCAAGTGGTAGAATTGAAACACCTCTAGGCTTGTGGGTATCCCAAAGATGAGTTGAATCTATAGGTAGGGATATCTCCTTTGATGTACCACCTTAGATCACTACTACACCTAATCTTTGAGGGGGGGAAAGGGAGAGAGAAAATTGAAATAAAACTATCCTAATGGAGGTGATAAAACAAATATGTTGATGACTTCTAACTATCTACATGTTACACATGAAGCCAAGAGACTAATAAACATACATTTCTCCAATCTGAATCTTCTTACATCAATACTACATTATAAGGTTATGGATGAATGTTTAGGATAGGAGGACTAGAAGATAAACTTTGAATGAAACTAGTGAATATAATAACTCACTCAACTTTGACACTTCCTATAACACTTCACATGCCTTGTGTGAAAAAGTTTTCCAACTCCAAATAGGATGAAAGAATGAAACATGTTAAGGAAATAAGAGTTATCTCTTAATAAAAATCAATAATCCAAATAGAAAACACTATAAAAAATAATTAAGAGGTAAACATCAGTATTATTATTGATCAAATGGTATGAAAATGAGTAGGGCTTCACCATACTTGGGTAGAGCATAAGTTTCAATAACCAAAATGGCTAGTTCAAATAGAACTTGAGAGAGAGAGAGAGAGAGAGAGAGAGAGAGAGAGAGAGAGAGAGAGAGAGAGAGAGAGAGAGAGAGAGAGAGAGAGAGAGAGAGAATAGAGAAATCTAAAGATCAAAAGTACAATTGTCGAGATTAAAAAGGATTTAATTTTTCATGATAATAATATGTGGTATGAAACATGCAAGGTCAAAAGAGACAAGTGGCCATACAATGCATGAAACTCATGAAGAGTGGCATGAACATTCTCATTCTAGCTCAAAAACTGCTCTCATGATTTGGACCTATTTGAACATCCCAAAAATGATTAAGGATATGTATTATGGTTGAAATTAAGGTTATATATTTCAAACATGACTTTTCATGCTTTGGTTTTAGGCTTGGCCATCTAGAATCATCTAAGAATGAGCCATCATCATCTGTAGTCTAAAAAACTCTTATTTCATGCACCCTACACACTTGGCCTCCAAAAAGGAATCAGGTTTCCATTAAAATACATGGGAGGTAATTTATGAAACATTTCAATACGATCAATGGATTTAGAGGCATCAGGAAAACCTTAAAATTAACTCACTTGAATTTTTCCACCCTTCTCACTAGATTGGTCACTATGCTAGTTTTGACTGGTTGAGATGAAAAAACTAGTTTAAGAACTTTGGAGTTATTTCAAGGAATTAAATTTAAATGGTTAGTTATCTTAATTCCTAATATTCCCTCCCATATGATTCCCATCTCTTGAGACCTCTTACAACCTACATAATGCATAAAACTATTAAGAAACACCTATTTTACACCCCATCTATATAGTGCCATACAACTAATCCTAATGGGGAGTATCCTAAGAGATTATTTTACATCCTCCAATCATAATTATTAAAAAATATTCCATTATAGTATCTTACCATCCTCATCTCCCCAATTGGGTCCTTATAAGGGTTTAGTAAGGGTTTTAGATAGTTTGACCTCTTAAGCATTGTTCATAAAAACTTGACATTAAAATTGAAAAAACATTACAAGATAATGATATTTAAGACCCCTTATAACACCTATAAACTCCTTTGGTCTCCATGAAAATCCTCTAAAAATATATGAGCACTTCAACTTTGCCTATCGAGTTCTTCCCTTGCTTTACACGGGCCTAATGCTACCTTTTGGGCCAAAAATGTATTCCTTATGGTTTCACTACATTAAAAAAAATTTATCACCTATTTTTTACCCCCATATTCATGATTAAATCCATTGGGATTCTCATCTCATGCTATAATTGTGAATGACCCCCCATTTGGCCTTGGCATAAACCTTGTTTAATAGGCCTAAGTTGGCTTTTAGCTCAAAAATGGATTTTGATGGATTTCCCTAAAAATTTTATGCTTTAACATACCTAATGACACCCTATGAATATTTTTAAATCTATTTTAGTGTTTATTTAATATTATAAATGAGTTTGACCTTTTATTTGGGATGTAGGCCTCACCATGATTATTAAGCCTGTCTGCAAGTTTTGTAGGTTTAGACCTCCTTGTTTATCTCCCTCCTTATATTATATCTTCTTAATATTTTCATAGGTCTTATCCAAATCCAAAAAACTCTTATAAAGGTTTACTCATCTTACAGGTCATCTTTTTATCACCCATTTCCAAATTTGTCAGTTTGTGCACCTAGGGGAGTGCTCTCTATCTGAGATAAAATAAATGGAAATTACCCTATTTGTATTAAAAATATATATATGTATGGACTTATTAAAGTCCTAAATGTTATCTATACAAATTTTAAACCCTCTAATACATCATTTGATCCTCTAAAGGCTCTAAAACCCAAAACAAACCATGTAAAGGAATATTGTGTATGCAGAATTTTCATAAGGACTATGCTCTACTTATTTGAAGATCTTTATTTTCTTGTATTTTTCATGTAAAAATCCTCATAATATAATTAATATAAATATTAATTTTCCCTTGGTTTTTTTATCACTTCAACTTTTCATATCCCTTCCCCTTTCCATGCACTTTGAACTCACAGATTGTGAGTTAAATTCCTGATTGTATTCTTTCCTTAGAGGCAACATTTGTAGCTGACCCTATGTGTTTTAACTTGAAAAAATAATCTAAAAACCTCCCATGAGTCTCCTTGAATCATTTATTACTTATTTTCATTCATATTAATGCAATTCAAACATCAAAATATCACTCTATAGCTCATTGGCTATCTGTTACAGCTAACTGTACTTTTTACTTTGAAGAGGGGACACTTACAGGTTAATTACATGTGTTAGGCATGAGATAACTTATAAAAAACCCTTTATATTTACCTGGATTAACTTATTACCTAATTACATCCATTTGTCCCATGTTTGGCTACTTACACATCAAGAACCATCACCCCTTAGTTCACTACCTTTCTCAGTCAATTATGTTGGGCAAGATGAAACCATGTAAGTGTATTTACACATTTGGAACATAGGTGTAACATTTAAGATATCCTAATATTTTTAATTATCACACCAAGTAATATCCAAACCTTATCACTCATATTCATTCCACTCAATCACCTTGATCAGGTTCATTGTCACATTAGTCAACTATAGGTATATGTTTCAATGTTTGAGATACCTGTGGGTGCTTGTTGGATCTTAGGAAATCACCATTAAAATATCGTGTAATTTAATTTCACCCTTATCTTTAGTTCATATTTACAATACTTAGTTCCACTTTATGAATTGAGTAAGAGCTAAAGTTTGTTGTAAGTCAACCTCATGGTAAAAGAAAAGATGTACGTGAGCATAAAACTCAAAACACGCTATTCCAGCCTCCTTATATTATAATTAGATCAAGAATGCTCACTTGAACCATTTATAAAAACTCACATATGGGGGCATAGTCTAATTTTCAACTTTGGGTTAAGCCTTGAAGGAGGCAATATGGTTGTAGGTGACTGTGCTTAAGCCATTTGTATAGACTGACTCATCCTTGGTGGATGCAAAACACTCTTCTATTACACCCTTGATTCTTTACATGGAAATTATATGTTACTTATTGTAAAAAATCAATCTGACCTAATATTAAGCACAAAATGTACTCATTACGCCTAGAACTTGTTATCAACTCATCTTGTTGTAGATAACACTGTGGAATTTCAATGTTCAAAGAGCAACTTGAGGGCTTTCAAAAACCATTCTCTTCAACTCAAACACCTCTATTATTTTTAAATTTTATATAATTATATGTAATCTTGAAAAAAAAATTAATTTTAGGTCCTATAACTCAATCCAATCATGTATAAGGACACCCAAAAAAGGGCTTGGACCTTTATTTTGATAGTTTTGGGAGTTTGTTCCAAAGTGTCACAAGTTTGCTTGGAAGGTCTCCCTGAGGTTCCACTATCATCCAATATTATCAAAACTCTTTAAAATGTTCTTAAATCGTGTTAAAACTTTACAAACCTTATCCAATGTTTAAATCACACATTTCATGTTTCCCCAAGAAGTGGGAGACTGTACAACTATTGTAGATGGCCATTTTGTGCATTTACTTGCTCTCTTGGATCTTGAAGTGGATTTTAGAGTTTTATTTAGAGTTTAATATGAATAAAAAGTAATATATTATAAATAATACATAAATTTAATTAACTTTGGAACCATAACACAAAATAAACCTCGAACAATTGGAAGAAATGGCTGCAACTCCATTCCTTCACTTTTCCTTACAAACTAAGTTGGTTGGCTCATCAAATCAATTCCAAATGTGAAATAAATAATGGATTAAATTATATAATGGATTAAAAATAATATATAACCAATATTAAAAATAGGATTGTATGGAAACATCCAAACAAGAGCAAAACCTACATGGTGCACAAATTAAAGGGTAAAAAAACACAGTCAACTTCATGAGGATGGTTCTAAAGCACAGGCCACCATTATTATAGATATTATTATTTAAATGAATTTATCTAAGTTTAATTTTATCTCCTCAATTATTTTTATCTAAAAACTCTTGTGATGGTCATACCAAGTACAAACCTAAAGACTGGTTTTGTATGTCTAGAAGAGTGAAAAAGGAGCAGAATGGTTTTAGCTCATAAATGAAACTTTTTAATCATTTCAAACATTTAATTTAGATTTAATAATCTGAAGAGACATTACTTGACCATATTCCATGTGGCACACTTCCCCATGGGCTGTTTAATTGCCAAAATCTTCTCTTTTCCCAAGAAAACTGCTCTTTTTTCTAAAGCACCTACCACTTTTAGTCATAAATAGTTACCTGATACATAATAGGACACATGGAAGGTGAAATAACCTTTTTAAAACCTTCAAATTTACCTATGAGGCCATACAACTCATTTAATGACCATTTATGACCCCCATAATGACTCAAAATGATAAATGGACTAATACTAATTGACCAAGGCTAGTATGAAATGGAATAACACTAAAAGACATAATACATACTATGACATAATATTATACCCAAAAAAACACATAAAACTCAATATTTTACTTATAAGTACCCCAATTTGATGTGAAAGGTCAAATTTGGTCAACAAGTACATGATGTCATGATGCACTAATGATAAAGAGGTCAATTCTATGGATAAAAGGATGTATGGCATGAGTGCAGAGCATTGAAGATCGATAGGATGTTGTGAGGGTTAAATATATCCTTTGGTGATCCAAAACTCAAAATTTTTGGTTGAAAAATATTTCAATAACATAAAAATAACATAGTAACAATGAATTCTCTAAGAAGAGATGTTTTATTACTCAAGATCGCAATACAACTATATGCTTATCTCTGGGAAGAGATGTCTGATTTCTATTTTAGGTTACATCTTCAATTATACACATTTTTAAATCATGGGGAAGGATGTGGAAGGTCACCAATCTCAAAATAGATCAAGTGGTTTGAATTTCATGATTTAAAACAATACAAAATTTGAGGAATTACTATTTTTAGAAACTTACTATTTTTAGACTGCACTATAAAAATTAAAATTAGGGGCACTTCCATTGGGGGTTTTAGGGTAAAAATACATCAAGAAGTTATTAATTCCATCTCACTATGTTATCCTTATTATTATCTTTCCAGTGGTTCAAATGATGAGTCAATTGGAGCTACGGTGCAAAAGTTATGGCTCCCAGAAGTTCCATCATCAATTGGGGTGGAACCGTCACCCGAATTGTCACCTGAATTGTTACCCAGATCATTCCTCCCTCCTTGAGAATAAATTTTCTCCATTAAATTAATGTTCCTCATCAGGTATGGTATTTTTATCTTTATTTTATTCTCTATGATCCACTCACCTTGGTGGCTAAGCTGGTCCCTTTTGAGCACTCGATAAAGCAGAAAAGAGCATCCTCTTGTTATCTTCATCTAGGTGTCCACAATCTGATCCTCCTCCACTGGAACAAAACTCTATGGATCAAACTCATCAATGTCTAGTTGTTTTTCTATGATTGAAGTGTCCAATAGAGGTAAATGATATGGTTTAAAGAGCTCCATGTTGAATATTTGATGCAGACCAAGGTAGGCTAGTAGGTTCAACTCAAAAGTATTTTCTCCAAATTTTGTGGTGATGGTGTAGGGACCATATCACAGAGGTCAATTTTTTTTGTGTGGGCTTGCAATTTTTTCCTTTTGAAGTTGTAACCAAACCTTTTTACCCATATAAAAATGGTGTGAAATCCTATGTTTGTCATGGCGTTGCTTATACTTTTGATTCATCTTCTCCAAGATGTCATGAACTTGCTGTTAGATGTGTTGCATTTGTTCAGTAAACTTTGTTGATTTTTATACCTTATATCTTTCATGAGGTGTGTATTACATGGTGAAGAATAGAATGACTATATCAATTAGTGCCATGGGTTAGAACCTAAAGCATACATGGAATGGACTGTGCTTGGTCGAATTGTGAAAGGCCTGATTATATCTATCTATATGAAAATAAGCCCCTCATCCCATGCATGTGGATGTTTAGAGTGATGCATCTAAATCATGTGAACAATCAAGTGGTTCACCACCTCTATCTGACCATGAATCTATGGATGAAAGGCTATGGACTTCATCAGATTGGTATCCATCAACTTCCATACAGTGGACTAGAAGATGATCATGGACCTATTGTCTTGATCTGAGACAATGGACTTAGGGAGACCAAAATGGAGCCATACATGACTAAAATATAGTTGAGCAATTTTTTCAGTAGATGTATTTTTCTTACAAGAAATCATGATATCCATTTTTGAAAAATGATCAACTACAACAAAAATTTAGTCCTTGCCATGTTTTGAAGTGGGCAAACCTGAGAGAAAATCCATTGAGATAGATTCCCAAGGCCTAGTTGGTTTTGGCAATGGCATGTACAATCCTTGCTTCTCATTTTTTTACTTGGATATCACACATGGGGTATAAGATTTGAGATACCTTTCCACATCCTTTCACATATGAGGCTAGTAAAAGTGTTTTTGAAGAACTTCCAATGTCTTTTCTACACCAAAGTGTCCAGCTGTCCTATTGAAATGTGCTTCCCATATCATCTTCTATTGCTCTACAGTTGGAACACATATGTGCCCCACATGATAGAGGACATTAACTTGAAAATATAAATTAGAAACATGTTTACCTTTTTTAATCACCTGATATGTATCAATAAAGGTAGGATCTACTTCATATAGAGCACCCCAAGTTGTAGTCTCATGCCTGCACAAGTCAAGAACTATTGTGAGTGCAGTAATTGGTGGGTGATTCAGATAATTTGTAGTCATATTTGAGCTCCCCTTTTTGTGTTTGATTATCATATGTAATTACCAAAGATATGTGGCCCACTTTTGGTGCCTCTCATTTCATATTTTGCTCTATGTTTGGATGAATTCCAATGGTCTGTGGTCATTGTAAATGACCGTCTCTTTCCCCAAGATGTAGTGTTTCCATTATTTATAGGCTTACATAATGGCATAGAAATCCTTATCATATGCCAGATATTTCTTGACTATATCAATGAAAGTTTCACTATGATATGCAATAGGATGTCTATGTTTCATGATGACAACTCCCATGGCATATTCAGATGCATCTATCATCAACTCAAAAGGTTGATAAAAATCTGGCAAGGCAAGAACAAGGTCGAGCAAAGTATGTTCTTCAAATTCTCAAATTCCCTTTGTTGTATTTTACCCCATTTAAATGTAGCTTTATCTCCTCCTTTAGTCACTTGGGTTAGTGACCAAGCAACATGTGAAAATCTAAGAACAAACCTGTGATAGAAATTTACAGGACCCAAGAAGCTGTGAAGTTCTGTGAGGGTCCTTGGTGTAAGCCATTCTTGAATAACCCAAATATTTTATGGGTCAACATGGACCCCTTCCTCACTCACAACATACCTGAGGTACTAAATTATTGTCATCTTGAATTTGCATTTATCAAGATTTGCATACAACTTATGCTCTTAAAGAGTTTGAATCACCTTACAAACATGTTGCAGATGTTCCTCCCATGTTCTATTGTAGATGAGTATGTCATCCAAGTAGACAACCACAAATGAGTTAGTGAAGGGTCACATGATATCATCCATCATCTTTATGAAGATTTCAAGTGCGTTAGTTAAGTAGCATAACCAACCATTTGAAGAGCCCCTCCTTATATTTGAATGCAATCTTCCAGACATCAGTGGGATCGATGGGAATTTGGTGATAGCCAAATTTGAGATCAATTTTGGTGAAGAAATTTATACATTAGAGTTGGTCCAGTAGGTCATCAATCCTAGGGAGAGGGTAGAGATTCTTCATCAGTGATTTTATTCAGGGCTCGATAGTCAATGCAAAGCCTCCATGTTCCATTTTTATTTGGTGCCAAGATAATTGGGCTACCACAGGGTGACAGATCTTGGCCTGATGTGACCCTTTTGGATCAATTCTTGAATTTATATTTTTATCTCATCATTCTCAAAAATTGATCTATGATACATAGGACTATTAGGCATAGGTGATCCTGGGATCAAATTGATAGAATGTTTTACTTGGTACATGTAGCGAAACTCCTGTGGGTGACTTGAATAAGTAATCATATTCTCCTATGATTTGTCCCATCTGATTCTATGCTTTTGTGTTGATTATGTAGTCAAGACTGCAACATCAACCTTCTTGGATTTTTGTGGTTTGACCACCATGGGAATGAATTACTTTATCTTTTCCACTAATCTCTTACATTGCTTGGCATTGATCAGGGAGACAGATGTGGGAGGTGGTACCTCTAGTACCCTATAGCACCATGTTCTAAGAGTGAGGGTGATTCTTTAGGTTCTATGATTCATAGATTCCATGTCGATCATACATGAATGGCTGACCAAGGAGTACATCACAAATATGTAGATTGACCACATCATGCATAATACTTCATCTTGGAAAGTTTTTATTACATATGAAAGAAGACACTAATGGGTTACATGGAGGTCTCTCCCTGGGCTCAACCATCCAATACTATATGGCTTTGGGTGAGGCTTCATGAATAGAATTAGACTTTTCACAACTTTAGCAGAGATTAAATTCTTTTGACTCCCACTATCAAGAATGAAATGTAGAGGCTTACCTTTTACCCATAATTTGGAGTGGAACAATATTTCCTTGTCATCTAGCCTTTCCTCATGGGTGTATGATGAAGCAATGATGGTGTTAGGATCAACATCTAAAATCTCTTCTACATCCTCTTCGACTGTAGGTTGTGTATGAGATAGAGTAGTAGATGTCGAGTATTATGACTCATAAAGTAGTGACTTGATGGCTCGACATTCTTCTTTGGAGTTAGTTCTAGTTTTGTGGTAATCGTACCATTTTCTAACCTTCCCCTTCTAGGGTTTTCTTATCTTGAAACTCTTTTTACTTCTAAATTTGGCCTCATGTTTGACCTTCCTTATCACTTTTCCATTTTGAGGGCTTGACTCTTTGTATTCTTTATGCCATGCTTCTAATGCAATCTTCACTACAAACTTGTATGCCTCACTGAGGGTTTCCAAATTGAAGAGTTTCATTTCCCCCTCGTATGTACCATTTTAGTCCACCATGATATTTGAGATTTTTATGTTTCTCACTTTCTTAGATGCCCAATCTTGCAGACAAAGAATGAAAAATGTCTGTGTAATCTTGAACAGATTGGTCCTTACCTTGGCAAAGTTGTTGCCACTATATGTATAGATCATCATATACTCCAATGAGATAGTATTCTTCATTTACCACTTCCACAAAATCATCCTCAGGTAGGTTCCATCATCAAAGCCAATGTCATCTATACTGAACCTCTTTTTGTACACTTCCCACAAATTTTTCCATAGGGCAATGATGCTTTCAAAAGAGCAAAAGTGATCTTTTTTCCATCGGTGAATTTATTTACAGAGAAGTAGGAAGATAATTGATCCAACTAATTTTATATTATTACATCAGTCATTGATTTTGCCTTCAAATGTAGGAATATCAAAATTTACCTAAACTTTGAAGGGTGTTGAAGAACTGAAAGGATGTTCCATAGATGAGGAACGACAAAGTGCCGATGAGGAGCTAGAATTTCCCATTGGGAGTTATTAGAGAATTTGGGAAAATTATTGTAGCACCTATGTTTGTTTCCATTGGAGGGATTCATTCACCATTTTCTTAAAAGGATCAGATGTCTTGGTGTCATCTACCATTTAAATTCATTAGGAGCAAATAGATGGATAGTTTGGAAGCTCTGTTATTTTCTACCCAAGCTTCTTGTAGCATGACCTCGTCCTCAGGAATATACACTCTCAAGACAAACCGATTTGATACCACTAATCCAAAACTTAGAATTTTTGGTTGAAAAATATTTCAATAACACAAAAATAACATAGTAACAATGAATTCTCTGAGAATAGATGTTTTATTACTCAAGATCGCAATACAACTATATGCTTATCTTTGGGAAGAGATGTCTGATTTACATTTTAGGTTATATATTCATTTATACACATTTTTAAATTAGGGGGAGGATGTGGAAGGTCACCAATATTGAGGGAGATAAATTGGTTCAACTTACATGATTTAAAACAATACAAAATTTGAGGAATTACTATTTTTAGAAACTTACTATTTTTAGACTGTACTACTAAAATTGAAATTTGGGGCACTTCCATTAGGTTTTTGGGGGTAAAAATACATTGAGAAAATATCCATGCCATCTCACCACTTTTTCCTCATTCTTATCTTTCCAATGGTTCAAACAATGATTCAATTGGAGCTACGGTGCAAAAGTTATGGCTCTCGGAAGTTCCATCATCAATTGGGGTGGAACCGTCACCTGAATTGTCACCTAAATTATTGCCCAAATCATTTGGTGAGATTCCAGAGATCCAATTTGTCCTTTAGAGAGAGTAGAATGAAAAATCCTAGATTATAATAAATATACTGCCACTACATGTCATCAAGGTATGAATGAACCGGTTAGTTTGTGCATTATTATATATACATAAAAAGTCAAATGTGGTCAAAGGGTGACATAGAGATGATGTTATATGTGCCAAGAACATGCCCTCCAAATTTTGTGTCTTGAATATATATATATATATATATATATATATATATATATATATATATCAAGTTATAATATTCCCATGTTGGTCTACACATGGGATACATTCTAGATCCCATCAAATTTAGTCTCAAGAAATACCTATTGGTTTTCAAATATATGACCATTGGAGTCCAAACTAAGTATGTTTGCCAAAGAGACCAATGAGAAAAAAATTATTTGCATAAGCCAATATATTGATAATGTTTATATGGTGTAAAAGGGATATTTATTCTAGAAATTGAGATTAAAAACCTCAACATGGCAACTTGTCATAAATCTCAATACAGTTACCTTTATTGTAGGTCAAATTCAAAGGTGATGACTTTGGTAAAAACCAAAGAAACCAATGAGTAAATAAATGCATGTAGAGACCAATATATTTATAATTTATGAATGATATAAAAATAAAAGATTAATAAGACTCCTTTATTAACAAACCCCAAGTGGAATTTCTCAATGAGAGTCCATAAAAGGCAATTAATTGCTTGTCCAAGTTGACCATTGCAAACTTTGATAAAACTCAG
Source organism: Torreya grandis (assembly GCA_037957365.1). NCBI lineage: Eukaryota > Viridiplantae > Streptophyta > Pinopsida > Cupressales > Taxaceae > Torreya > Torreya grandis. The sequence goes on from JARHVA010002355.1 coordinate 191,257, forward strand.
TAAACCTAGTTTGATTAGAATGGTGTTAAAACTCATTTGGAATGTCTATATTATTTTTTTAATAATTGTGGGATGTTTTTAACTTTATTAAGATCAATTCAATTTATTTAATAAGATTATATAACATGTTTTTGTGGAATAAAAATGTTAGACAACATGATTATACGTTGAAGGTTTGCATAATGATAGACAAGGTTTGGTTGTAGAGATCCTTAGTGTTATTAATCATCAAATATGAGAAATTTAATTTTTTTTAAATTATATTAAGGTATTAAATTCACTATAGTATGTTATACATGATCAATTATGGTGATATAAATAAATAACTAAGCAAAACATAGACTAGCAGAAATATGAGGGTTAAGACTCGGTATGACAACAAACCTTAGTAGATGGTTTCATGAATAAGATGGCCTTGAAATAGATTATGGATCTCAAAATATAATCATTATTCAATAGTGTGTAATTCAAGTCTTAGCATAGGGTTTTCTCTAAATTCCCAATATGAAACAAGAGACATATAGAAAGATAGATTGGTCTCCAAGACTAATATGAACAATAGGGAAATAATGTCTATGAGAATATGGTTGATATGTGTATCCTAGTGAATTATATGTGAGACTATAATGAAACATAATAAATATATCACAATATTATAATGATCGATTGGTCTAACAATCTTGACAGTGACCTATATGTAAACGTGAATGTTGTATGCTAAGGTCTATTGGGCATATAACAAGTTTCAATAATGATTTGGAAGATATTTTCCCTAAGATAAAGTATTAAATTCACATGATGTTTATTTTATAGACTTTAATAACCTATTCATTATTTTTATAAGCTTATAAGTCAATATAAGAGGTTGAAATGTTGAAGCCAAAATGGCTTATCTGGCTATGTAAAGACTATGAGAGATAAGGTCAACAAATTGGTCTGCAATACCAAAAGTTACCACTATAAATTGTGATATATTTGTTTAATGTTGTTCTGAGGATTTTTATAATCATTTTCATTCATTATAAGTCCTTTATTGTGTTCTTTTAGGTATAATGAGTTCAAGTTTCCATTATTGTGTTTTGAGGCTAGTTGGAAGTTTTGAGTGGGCTACTTACCAAGATGGGTTTGAGTCCTTTTGCTTTGATTGTGAGGTGTAATGCAAATTTTGATGACCCTAAGGTCTTTATGTTTTTGTATGTATTTTTTTCCCATCATTTTTTGTAAAAATGGTGTTTTTGCTTCAGTTGTTGAAGATGGATTTTATGTGTATTCACAGGCCTATTAGGAAAAATGTTTTCATAAGGGGTTTAAGTGGTGTTTGAACCTAAAACGTGTTTTGGACATAAAGTAAAGTTAGATAAGGTCTATTTTAATTTAATATTATGTTTTCCATCTATATGTGTATTTTTGAATAATTTTACTAAAGGCAAAGAGTAGCGTGCTCTAATGAAGGCCTAATCTCCTTAAGACCTAAAAGAGGATTTGGAATATTTAGCTATGGCTGACCTAATGTATTTTTTGATTCATGTTTGGTAAGGTTATTAAGACCTATTAAAATATTAATTCAAGTGTGAAAATTTATACATCTGATCAAGGTGTGTGAGAGTAAGTGACTTGTATAAGAGCAAGGCTTAATAGGCCTAATTAAAAATGTGACATAAGTGAGAGTACAAGCAAATAAAATATCACAAAGACCATAGTATAGGATGTAAGGATGGATATAAATCCATAACATGGAATCATGTAATTTATTCCTATGATCTGAACATTAATAAAATAGTAGAGGGAATCTGATGAACATCATACAAGAGGTTTGCATATGAAGGTCAATGTCTATGTGAACTAATCAAGTTGATAAACTAAATATTGAGAAATGATATATTTAGATGGGTAAGAGGTAGTTTTTAATGTGATCAAATAGCAGATATGATTATGTGAGGATGAAGGAATAGCCATAGTATTATATGATTGCTAATACCATGTGACCATGTGATCATGAATGTCAAGAAGTAGACAATGAGGGTAGATTGTGATTAAGAGAACCTTCATGTGGAGATGAGAGGATTAATTTAGAAGTCTATGAGGTTGTCATAGATGAGCATAGGTGTATTAGATGCTTGAATATGTTGATAAATACATGATGATGTATCTAATGTGTAGAGAGAGCAAACAAAATCTTGAGTATGATATTGATATCATAGTGAATGGAAGAAAGAGAGAGCAAAAGAAGACCATCATTAGGTGTTGATAAGAATCAAGGAAAAGGTGTAAAAATCACTAGTGGCTGAGTGGGTGCAAAGTCATCATAGTTTTTATTAATTGGGTGATTGATTGACAAGGGAGTTCATGCCTCCTATATGTAATCTGAAATGTATCAGATCTATAAATCAATCCTGGCTTGGAAAAGATAGATCCTAATTACACTTTTGATTAGGGATACATTAGATAATCGATTTCATGACCAATATGGATCCATGAATATAAAACATATACTCACATCAATGTATATAAAATATCAATGCATAAAAGATAATTGTAAATGCATATCTATCTACTCTTACAAAGGAGGATTAAAGTTAATAATACTTAACTTTGAAGATGAACCCGCCAAGCCTCAATCTATCACTTGGACAAGGTGATTCAAAAGAGGTTATTATGGTATGTAAGGATGATAAATACAAATCATCTCTATGACACAAAACCTATCAATGCATCCAAAATACTTTTCCATGAGATAATATCCATATCTCCAAAGAAAATATGAAACCCTAAGCTTGGTCCTCAATTAGAATGGTGGATAAGTAGATACAAAATATATCTAACTTCTTACTATATTATTTTATAAATGGAAAAATGATTATGTTTATACAGGTAAAGCTAAACCTAATCCCTTTCAAAAAAATTTGCTGACAAGGTTGACCCAGTCATCCTAGTATTGTTATTTGCAAAACTCACTAGGTCATAGACTAGGTCATCCAGGACCCAAACTATACCCTAAATAAGTTTTGTAAATAAGAGTACAAGGTTGACATAGGAAACATAGTCATGTAAAATTTCAAAAGGGGTTTTAGGTTAAGAAAATGACTATTGAAAGTGGTAAAAGACTAGAGGAGTATGAAAATTAGAAGGCTAAGTTTAGGGGAATGGTTTTTAGGAGACAAGTGTGTAGATAAAAAGTGGAAAAAGGGACAAAAATCTTTAAAAACACTAATGGTTTGCCCACCACTTTCCTAGTTCACCCCTTAAGGCATATACTCAAAGAGATTTAAACTTGATGGCTTCTTGCAAAATAAAGAGCACAATTAATTGATAAACATTTGAAAATTTTATGTGTATATACTTCTTAGAAAGTTTGTTCTTGATAAATCCAAGTCGGTGCTTGGTGAATTAAGGGTTGGTTCTCATTTATGGGTTAGTGCTCAGCTAAAGATTGATTCATTACTTTATAGGACTATTTGTCCAAACTTTGTTTCAGTGTGTTTTATCTCCCATGAGGGTTTCCCACCTATATAATGTGTTATGGTTGTTTATGCATTGCTTTGGTTGATTAATACTTTCTTCATGCTTATGTACATTATGTTGATATTTCTTGATGAATGGTAATGAATGAATGATGAAGTGAAATTAAAAGAGTATTAAGAACACTAATTCACCCCCTCTCTTAGTTATTTTGCTTCCAATAGTTTTTTAATTCACATGTAATTCATCTCACTTATGTGTTTAATAGGTCTTTATAGTCATTATGACATTATAATGATGTCATCATGCACTTGTGAGTGCATGACATCACACACTAATTAGATGGGGTCATTCATCCCACTTAGTCTCCTAAGTGCCTAGTCCACACATGTCACTTTTTCATTATGGTCCCTCAGTGCTCTCTCCACCCATACTAGAGGATCCCACTAACTCACCTTATCTAGTTGAGTCATCATGCACTCAACTAGCCTATTTAAAGGCATGTCTTCCAAGGCATTATAGTGTGGAGTGAGAGATATTGATCTTGTATGTAGTGTGGATTATTCAACTTGTAAACCATCTATTATTATGACAAAGAACCCATTCATCCTCTATGTTTTGGTGTATGAAAACAAGAAATTACAAGGTTTGTATAATCAATCCTCTTTTTCTAAATACAATCTATCAGTTTCCACTCATTTAATGATTTTTTGCTTCAATTGAGTTGTGTTTCCATCACTAATTTCCAGTTTTGGATGAATGATTCTAAACTATTCTTACATGCTATCAGAGTGGGTTTCTGGTAAAGAAAACTATTTACATTTTATGTTATTTCTAATAAGAAATCTGGAGCATATATATAGATTTGTATTATTCATTATTTGTTAAGAGGGTTTACCAAATTTTCTTTTGTTTTATTCTCTTTGCATATAGGATTATAGTATTCTATATTTCTAAATATGGATATTTTTTATGTATGTATTGGATTGTTGCATTATATCTACATATATTCTACTTGGTGAGCACTAAGTCTATGGCATGTGTATGCATTATGGGGTTACCATTGTCATTTATGGTGGCATAAACTACTAGTACTCATTTTTTAAAGTGTTGCCCTAGTCCAAACAGTCATTTCATTGGCTTGATTCTAATCTCATGACCTTTGATAGCCTAACATAACCCCTTAACAAAGTTTCTTTTATTGCTAACTCATGGTCAAAATAGGATAGAGGCTATTTGACTTATGGATAGTTCACCTCCTAGATTATTTTCATTGAACCCAAGGCAATGTTGGGGTAAAATGTGATGGATTATTTAGTGATCTTACATGTAAATGTATTGGTTCTATCATTAAATACATATCTTTTCAAATCATAGCACACTCTATTGCTAGAGCTTTGTTGCTCATGCACCTTCCATCTAACTCTATTATTGTCAATTTGAGCCTTTCATCATGGTAATCTACTCTACAACAGCTTGGATGTATCCTTTCAAAAACCAAAGAAATATCAAGCCTATATTATCCCACCCACCAAACCATTTTAATCTACCATCACATGGGTCATGGATCCTACATCTTGGTTTTTGTCCTCCTGGCATTATTCACCATCTGAGTATATCGACACCTCCTCACAGCAAGAGCTTTCATAGAGCATAGATAAATCCAATGGTTTTTCAAAACCACTTATTCTTATGATCAAAGACCTTAGTTTAATAAAGGTTAATGTTTGAAAAAAAACAAATTAATATTCACCTTTCTTATGAGTGGGGGATAATTGTAAAGTGAGGATATTTTATGTTGCTGGCATTTTCTATTTAGAAAGTGGGCTTATTATTCCATATTGAGTGGGAATAATTTTGTAGTTAGGTGGAAAACATATGGGGAAATATAATTAAGGGGCACGTGGAATTTTTTATTATTCTTTTATAAAACAATATATTGTAAAGTAGATTGTTTCATTGGGTTGATTTTACCTTATTCTCTTGCTAGACAAAGATGAAGGGTGAGGCTCAAGTTGGTAGGAGGCCAATTACCCCTTACGATATAAACCATTTCATTCTATACTCCATTTAGATTCAGACGAGTGGTTGGAAGGATAGCTAACCCCTTATTTGGTCGTGCATTTAAACTTTTTGTGTAAATTTAATTAAAACAAGCCATGTTAGTTATTAGATTTTACATGAATATTTACAATTTGATATTTACTAAGAGGTATTTACTCTTATATTTTAGTTCCTCATGTTTACCATCTTCCACTATAATTTGAGGAGCAAATAAAAACAACAATGGTTAGTTGACCTACTTAGATCTGTCATTTGGCCTATGCACATATTACATAGTCGCCACACCCATACACCTACAATATCACATATGCAAAATTATTGATGATTGTGGACATGGATTGAGTCTATTTCAACATGTTGAGTGGGCCTAAAATTGGAACTTTCATTTCATTCATTCACTAGCTGAATTTTGTGTGCCCAAAACCTCTTCATAGATGGCTTCCTAGACATATGAAAGCTTTTTCGATGAAGACATTTCCATTTAAAGGAGCTCTCCATCTCAAGTTTTCATACTACCACATTGCAATAATATTGCTATCTAATATCATTATTAATTATTTTATAATAGTGATCATCTCGCCTCAACTCAGGCTGTGCACACCATGAAAAATATAGATGAATGACATTTTAGTTACAACCTTAAAATTAGGCAATGATAATTATTTCTCTATGCATATTGGAATTTTGTTAGATCTACAACTTACCTCATCTAATCTTGCACTTTCTAATTCAACTTATCCATTTGGCAATCACCCGGTCTCCAACTAGCCATGACACAACCCACACTAAACAACACATGGAGCTCGATGCATCAAATCTAAAAGTACATATTTTATTTTTCTTATAAATCAATTCTTTAGGTTTGAGTATTATTAGGTTTTAAATAGGTATTTACTATAATAAGTTATCCAAAAAAAATTTTAAAAAAAGTGTTATAGTCTTCGTATTTGTTGTTGGAAAGTAATTAATTATTACTTTCTTGTTAATAGGCTTATTTTTAATTTTTGTAATTCTTTTGTTTGGTCATAAGCCTATGTAATTAGATTTATTTTCTGTCAAAATTTTAAAAGTGTTAATAAGATATTTGTTTGGTTTGTGTCATTGGTTCTTAAGTTTATTGTATGTCAATCATTATGATTTTGTGTTTAGAGGTTTCAATCATCAAAAGTGTTAGAAAATTAAAAAATGGTTTTTATTGTACATGGATGCATTATTGGTGTAACCGGTGTTTATTTTGTAAAAAATATTTCAAGAGTATGGGGGGAGTAATTATCTTCATGACATCATTGGCTAAGTCAGAAGCAACTTATTGGAGGTTGGAGGATACACGGAGGAAGGAGGTTTCTAGATTCTCTCGTCAATCACCAACAATGGGGCCTAAAATGAATTGGTGACTTGTGTGTATTTTTTTTTCATTTCTATTATGTGTTTGCAAAATAATAATAGAAGAATATTTATGTTCAAAATATGTAATTTGTATGTAAATTCTAAACATAATTCCATAATGTGAAAACAAAAAGACATAAAGCACTAATGTAAGTCAATTCATAGATATTGAAAGGGTTTGTGGTAAATCCAAAAAACCACAAGAGGTGAATAATGTTTTGGCAACAATTAGGAGAGCATCTACTATAGAGATCCTATGACTGCCTTACTTCTTTATGGAGATCACCCTCAGTGACACATCTATTGTGATCACATAAATTCAATGTGGGATGCATTCTTTTACACAATAGTGGTCATGTGCAGGAATATTACATCAGTAGTATGTAGACCTAAGAGTATGTGGTGGAATATAATTTCATGGTGTGTTTAAATAGAATTATCACTCATAGATTAGGAACTTGTCCCATTATTATATGGATAGATTCCTACTCTTGACCTAGGTCAATATGAATATTCGGCTGATTCATGTGACTGTGTCTATGGTCACTTATTTTTACATGTTTCATGGGATCTACACAACCATGTGGAGCACATAAAGTGCCCCTTCATTATTTGTAACACTCTTTAGAGTTTGTTTAGGAATACTACTATGATTTATCTCGCACCTCCTCCTCCTCTTCCTTTGTCACTTTTGATACTATTGTACTCTCTCCTGATTTTATTTCCTATGACAAAAAATTCATCATGGATAGTTCTCTTCCTTTTTATAGACCTTAGATTCTAATTTTGTTTCGATATAGGATGTTACTCTTATAGAGTCATCATAGATTTGCACTTTGAGGAATTGACTATTTTTAGTGTCAGTGCACTTATTGACAACATTGACAACTCATCTCTACTTGTGGATTTTCCTTCTTAAATTTGTGATTCATGCTCCACACTTCACATGGTCATTCTTGTATTGAATGTTTCATTCCATTCTTATGACTGATTCACTTCAGTGTTATTACCTCCAAATTTTGTGTATGTTCTTACCAAACCTAATTTAGATAAAATTTAGATATATTTTTATTATTACCTTCATTTTCCATTGCATAATGGGCATAATTTTATTACACATATCGGGTTCTTCCTTTTCTAAAGAAAAGAAACATTGTTTGATGTGGATGGAACTTCTACAATCTTTAGGCAGAGGATCTTGTCATCAACCTTTGTCATCTTGTGAGTTATACTTGGAGTGAAAACTACTTCAACATCATCTTTTGATGGGTATTTTGGTCTCTTATTATCATTTGATCTCTTTAGGGGGAATTTTTTCCACTGATTTTTCTCCTTTTACTCTAGTTTTTGAGATATACTTTATACTTGGGTACCTTATCAGGGCTAGTTGTTGGAACCCAATTCTGCTACCCACCTAAACTATGCTTAAGGGGGTGTTGGTGTAGGTTTTTACTACACGTGTACTTCATCTTGATTATGTGTTCAATATATATTTATAATGTCATTATGAAATTATCATGATGTCATCATGCACTTGTGAGTGCTTGGGGTCACAAAGTGAGTGGATGGGATCATCCATCCTACTTGGTGCCTTGAGTGCCTAGTCCACTCAATTCAATTTTCCATTGTGTTCCCTTAGTGTTGTATCCAACCATAATGGATGATCATACCCACTCACCTTGTCTGGATCATTCATCATGCACTCAACCAACATATTTATAAACATGTCATCTAAGGCATTCATGTGTGAAGTGAGATCTATTGGTCATTTATACATTGAAGATTGTTTAGCTTGTAAGCCATCTATTACTATGTTAGGGAGCCCATTAATCCTTTGTGTTTGGTGGTGTGCCAATAGGATATTGCATGATTTTTATAAATAATTCTCTTTTTTTAATACAATTTATTAGCTTTTTTTCATTTCATTATTTCTTTCTTTAACAAAGTTGTTTGTTTGCATCACCAGTTACCGGTCTTGGATGTTCAATTTTGGATGATTCTCACAATGTTCCTTAAAAACTTCAAATCAAACTACTTCATTCACCATATTAGTTAACAGTGTCACTCTCCTGCTCAAAGCATTAGCTATCTAATTCTTATTTCTTGATTTATGTTTTAGAATAAAATTATATCCCTACAAGAAGGACACCTACTTTGCATTCTTACTATTTAACTTCTTTTGAGTATTCACATACTTCAAGCCATTCTGATCTTTAAATAGGATAAAATCCATAGGTACTAGGTAAATCCTTCAATATCTTAATGCTTGTATGATGATATAAAATTTAACATCATATGTAAAATAATTCATTTGTACCTCATTAAATTTATTATTGAATTATGCCATTAGCCTTCGTTCTTGACTCAACACAACACCAATCCCCATATATAAAGCATCACAATCAATTCAAACACTTTGTTAAAATAATTTAATTCTAAAATATATTTTTATTTAATATTCCTCTCTAATAATTGAAATATTTTAATTTTTTCCTTTATACATACATATTATTCTCCTTTCATGAAATCTATTATTGGTGCAACGATAACACTAAAATTTTGATTGAATTTTATGTATAATGTTGCTAAACCGTGGAAAATTCTTACATATGTGATTCTCTTTGGAATTGGACACTCAAAAATTGCATTTACATTTTTTAATCCATTCTTAGACCATGTACTAAAACTAAAAACCTTCAAAATACCAAACTATTCTGCATAAACATGCACTTCTTCAAATTTGCATAAAGATTATCATTTATTAATAATTATAATACCATTATCAAATGCCTTATGTGATCTTGTTTAATTTTAATAAATATAAAAATGACATTAGAATAAATCATTACATACTAACCAATTAAATATCACATCATTGTGTTCATCACCCTTATAAATGTGTTAGGTGCATTAGATAATCTGAATCCATACACTCATTACACAAGAGACATTATATATGAGAAACTATGTAAATATTATTCTCACATATACCTACAAACCTAATTTTTTTCACCAATTAGGTACCAATACATGTCTACTAGGAGGTATTTTTTGTTTCATATATTAGTTTATTTGCATGAAACTTGCCTATGTATGATTGACATGTGACTAACCTCTTAAAGGTGGTTTTAGTATTAAGGAAGTAATAGATAATTTAAGTGGGCACAATGTAATCTATAGGGGAAACTTTGGTATGTTTTATAATATAAAAACTCTATAAAATGATCTTGTTGTCTGGGATAATAGCCTATGGTGAGGAGCCATGGTTAAGGTGGGAGTCTGATTGTGTCATCTTATTGGTACGGTGTAGATCTTTTGGGCATGCAGAAGTCGATTATGGTTGTGTGGAAGCCATGGATGATAGAGGGGGAAATTAAAAGAATGTTTGAGAAAGAGAGGGGGATCACAATAGAGGAAGGAGACATCTAAATTGAATGGTTTCTCCATAGTGGTCACTAGTTTCACCAAATCCTACAAAGTTTCTCCATGATGGTCTATGGGAAATGAGAGAGTATGGTTTCTATATTTAAATGCAAATTTTTTTTTGGGTTTTTGCTATTTTGAGTTATTAAATCCTAAATGGACATTGGAGGTCTACTATGAAGTCATAAACATCATAATGGTCCTAAAATTAGGTGAAAACTATTTCACTAAATTTGGCTTCTTGGGTTTTTGTTTTGAAAATGTTTTCTCTTGCTTTTTGTTAAACCCTTTTGGGTATTACCTAAAATAAATTTTATTTTAATTTTAGTAAATATGAATAGGGTTTTTCTTAATGTTGTTAAAATTTTTGAGATATGTTTCAATAGATTATAATGGAATGACTACCTTTGTTTTACTTAACCCCGAATAGTCGATGCAAGTTACAATGATTGGTATGGATTTCCATTAAATCATGAGTTTTAATTTTACTTGATATTCAACTATGTTTTATCTGATAGAATTTAATGGAATTGGATATATTTTATCTCTATTATTTATTTTTCCCCTTATTGGTTATGGCATGATATGAATGTGGGTTTTTTTGGATTCCCTTGGGTTGTTATTCATAGTTATTTTGAGAATTGGATGCATAAATCAAATAATTATTTAAAATATGTAGAACTTTATTCATAAAACATATTTTAATTTAAGGTTGAATAGGGTTAGAGAAGGCAATAAAATTATCCTTTCTCTTCAAAATAATAATATTTTTCGTATGTTTTTTATTTATTTATAATTTTTACTGTTACTAGGATGTGAAGAATGACATATTGGCTTAGTTAATTTAATTTTAAATTCATTTATTTTTGTATGAGATGTTGTAGGTGTGTTAGATACAATTATACTAATATTCTTTCTTATTCAAAGATATGGCACTAGTAAAGTGATATTTTATTCTCTTTTGTAATAATTTTATGGTTTAATGGTAAGGGGACTCTAAATACAAGCAAATGTGGTTTCACATCTACCTGCTTAGGCACATATTAATACCATATATTAGTATTTTATTCAGTATGATATTTAATATATGGGTTATTTAGAGTTTTGATTTTAGTAGGGGTATATAATTTCATTTGCATACCTTGATATGCATATGAGTGTCAATGCCTTGGGTAGGGTAGGTATAATTTTTCATTGATCTATTTTTATTGTTTTTCTTTACCATGGTTTCCATGTGATTTTTTAGATGGATCCCCTGGGGTTTCTATTCACATTTATTGTGAAACATGGGTGTAAATATAAAAACAAATCCAAAATATGTAGATATTGCTTCAGATAACATCTTTTTATTTAAGATCAGCTAAGGTTAGAGAGGAAAAGGAAACGATCTTCACTTTCTATAAAAGAACAATGTTTTTAAAGTTTTTTATTTGAATTTTGAATTTTTTATGCTATTAGGAAGTGGAGAATGACATATTGGTGTAGATAATTTAATATTAATTATTTTTTTATGTAGGAGATGTTGTAGGTATATCAGCTGCAATTCTACTGCTATTCTTTCTTATTAAAAAATATGGCACTGGTAAAGTGAGTTTTCTATTCTCTCTTATAACAATTATTTTTTTTCAAAGCTAGGAGGATGTTAACGACAAGAAAATGTGGTTTGATGTCTTACTTCTTAGTCACATCTCTATCATATCTATTAAGCTTTTATTTAGTATGATTATTTCATATGCATGGGTTATTTAGAGTTTGTATTTTAGTAGGAATATATAATTTCATAGACAAACCTTGATATACATATGAGTGTCAATGCCTTGGGTAGGTTTTTTAATTTTTTATAATTATACATTGATCTATTCCTATTGTATTCCTTTACCATGGTTCTCATGTGATGTTTTGGCTATGGTTGGCAATTGGAAATATAAATGGGTTACTTGTTTATGTTCATTCAATGTGGTTTCTATATTTAAATGCAAAAGTGGTTTGGGTTTCTACTTATTTGAGTTAATAAATACTTAATGGACATTGGACATCCATGATTAATTCATAATACTTCATTATGGACCTCAAATGCAATGAAAACCATTTCATGCAATTTGGCTTCGTGGGTTTTGGTTTTAAACCTATGCTCTCTTGATTTTCGTTCAACCCTTATGGGTCTTGCCTATAATAAACTATTGGTTTCATTATAGTGAATATGATTAGGGTTGTCCTTAATGTTGTTGAAAATCATGAGATTTGCTTGAAAAATGTATAATGGAATGCCTATCTTTGTTTTACTTAACCCCAAATGGGTGATCCAAGTTATAATGATTGGTATGGATTTTCATTAAATCATTGACTTGATTTTAGTTGGTTTTTAGTTGTGTTGTATTCCATGGCTTATAATAGCATAGGATATAGTGTATTTTTATTTTCCTAATTAGGTATGACATGATATGAACAAGGGTTTTTTTGGATTCCCTTGGGTTGTTATTCATAGTTCTTATGAAGTCTAGGTGCATAGATCAAACCCAACTGTGCAAATTTTAGCATTTGGTTGTGCTTTTATTGATCTAGAAGGTTATTTTTATTTCCTTTGCATACTTTGAGGTTATTTTAGTCCATTTAACAATTGTATCCATACCTTCATTTGATTAGTTTTATTGAGAATTTTTTATGGAAGTTGACCCTTCTTTTGTGTATGGATTTATTTGGCTATGTGATTCTCTTTGGATTCCTCCCTTGCTTGGATATATCATAATGAGTGCGGTAATGATTAAATTATTTTTATAAATATATTATTTTATTGAAGGATTGGTTATTATTTAATCGAATTTGATGTCCTTTTGAATATCATAAAATTTTAGTTATGCCTCTATTTCATGCTTGAGACCCTATCAATTGGTTAAAAGTTATTGATTCAGGTTTTGAAATGTGATTTATACTTATGGCTGTTACCATTGGTTATATGTAGTATTTGAAATATTTTTAAATCTACATTTTTAACTTAGAACCATGTGGATAATGGTGGCATCCCAAACAAGTTATTTTAGTTGTTTTAAAGGCATATCATTTATATTTTAGTGATCTTGGAATTTATTGTTTTATGTCTGTAGCCCTGACATTTATTTATGCCATGTCATTGCATATGGGGCCTGATATTTCATGCCACCCTAACATTAAATATGGGGCTTGATATTTTTTTGTCACCCTATTTTTAAATATGGAACACATAGTTTATTTCATGTAGAGTTATGAACTTAAATAAGATAGAGTTGCATTCATGACTTGTAGCATGAATTGAGGGTAAGAGAGTGTCTCATAGATAATTATGTTTACTACCTTCAAATCCTTTAAGGTTATTGTAGTCAGTTTAACTCTTCTAGTTTTACTTTTCCTTGATTAGTTTTGTTGAGAGTTATTTTATGGAATTTGACCTTTATTTTGTGTATGGATTTAATTGGACACTTGCTTCATTTTATAGTATACCCCTAATTGGAAATTTATGTTAAGTGTTGTCATTGATGTCTACAAATCATGTGTAATGACAAAGTGGTCTAGGAGGTGCAGTGAGATGGAGCATGGTAGTCTAATGTGCTTGGTGCAGTGAGATGCTTACATGAAGGTTGATTAGATGAATGTATTATGTCATGGAGCATGGTATGGTATTGAAATACATTATCTTGGAATTTTATATGTAGTTTAGAGTGGTTTAATGAGGTTCTCATGAAGTATGTAGGTCTGGTAGGTTTGATCATGCATGGTTGCCTATAGGGTTTTGAGTCCTATGGATTGTATGCCATGGTATGGAGCTTATTATGATTGTAATATGAATTTTATAAATTTTTATGGAGAAAATATTCTAAGTAGATAACTTCCAAGTGGTTTTAAGTGGTCTACAAGATAGTTTGGCTCTTGGCCTAGTTGGCCTAAGTGGGCTTGTGAGGCCTTGTAAAGGGTCAAAGGGTATTTTCAGGTTGGTAAATCTTGTCTTTGCATGGGAGATGGTAAATAAAGTTTTTTAAATAATTTACATGAGGTTTTATGTTAGATAAGGAGAGATAAATTCAATAAAAGTCTTCATGTGCTTCAGAGGGTGCTCGAATGGTGTATTTTGAGCTCGAGAGGAAAGTTCTCACATTCTTCAACTCATGTATAATTTTCATGGGGAGATGATAATTTTGGATATATTGGGTAAGGTTACTAATAAAATTTTTAAATCATTATTTCATGGTGTTAGGTTGTGGAGCTAAAAGCTTTAACTAGTGCAAACATGGAGGAGGTTGCTGAGTTCCAGGGAGACCGGCGTCGACAGAGTGCAGTGCAAAAGGAAACCGATGTCAGCAGGTGTGAGCTAAAGATAACCGGCATCGGCAGGAGGTCGGTCGATGTCGATCACCTCCAGGCAGACAGGGACCAATGTCGGTCACCTGTGGCGGTTCTAGAACTGTTCATTGCACAGACAGTTAGTTTGTTGAACTGAGAGTTTGCATGTAAAGGCTAATTATAGTCTTGAGTTGCATGTCAGACTATTTTAATTAAGATAGTCTAATTATTGTAAGTATGAGATCTATATAATAGACTCATGGGCTGTATTGTAAACTTGTGCTAGAGAGTAAGAGAGCTAAATAAGCTCCTTCAGAGAGAAGAGAGCAATGGGGTGTTCCTCTTAGTTCCACAGTACCAAGTTTGGGTGCTGGTTTGGAGAATCAAAAGGGTTCTTCGTGTATGTATGATCTTGGTCAGCAAGTGTGCATGGCTTCTATTGAAGATATACAATAGTGAGTAAGGACTGGTGATTTGCAGGTGACAGTAGAGAGCAGGAGATCTACTTGGAGTACGGTTGTGTGCTTGGTGTACTGGCAACGTGTTACTACCTGGTGGAGGTGAACATCAATTCTGTATTGGAGTTGATTGTTGTGATTGAGAGAGAGAGGGAAGAAGGTCTTGAGGTGTGGCAATCCTTTGAGGTGGAAGAAGAAGTGGCATCTTCTTTATTGTATTTTCTTCTGAGTGATTATTAATACAATTGTGTATTGTCTCTCATATCCTGTGTTGTTTCATATTTCTAGTTACTTTTTGATTCTGGTTAAATTTCGTGTTTAGTTGCTAATACAAGAAGTAATCATATATGTGCTCTTTTGGTGGAGCAAGATCCTGACAAGTGGTATCAGAGCCTGGTTGTAGGTTCAAGAGCTGATACCATCAAGTGGTATCAAAGCTTTAAGTTGGGTTACTAACAGGTGGTTTCAGATCTGGTAGTGTTTTTGATTACAGGTCACTCACAGGGGTTTCAGATTGAGTGGGAGTATAGCAATGGTAGAAGATAGTAAGCTACGAATGGAGAAATTGAATATAATGAATGGTCTGATTGTTGGAAAGAAAGAGCAGGTAAAAGGAGATTGTTGGTTGGCAGAAGATTAGCATGTAGAAGCATATGTTGCAGGTGATGTTGCACAGGATGTTCTGGATAAAGTAGAATCTTGGTTTACAGATTCTTTTGCCTCTTTCCATGCAGCCCAAATAGAGCATCTTTTCATGGGTATGTCTTTGGAGACTTTGGAGAGATTTATTTAGGGGTTGGAGAGCCTTGTCAGATGATTGACGAAGGGGAAGTGAAGCTGAAATTATAGGCGAATAACACACGGGTGTTGAAGGAAGTCATGCAGGGACCAGTCTTGGAGATGAGTCTAATTTCTTCAAGAAATTTGGGTAATGGGAGATGCACAGTAACTCTCATAATGGATGCACTTGAATTAGATGGTGGTAAGAAAGTAGGTATCCTTTATCTATCTACTTATATTACTGATTCACCTTTTGTTACAGAGATGTGGCTTTGTAGGCTTGGTCACATATGTAGGAGGGGAATGCAAGTTTTTAAGCGGAGGTCAGATGTCTTTGACAAACTTAAGAACTGGAAAGCCTTGGTGTTCATGGAGGAGATGACAGATAGATATCAGCTGAGGGGACTAAATTATTTTGAGCAGGGCAGTATGGACAAGGGTTTGATCCAAAAGGAGCTTGCGGGTAAAAAGTCATCACTCACAGGTGAACATAGGTACCAGCATCGGTCACATGATAATCGACGTCAGCAACAGGAAGATCGATGTCGGTCATAAAGGAACCGATGTCGGTAGAAGGGATACCGGCGTCGACAAGGAAACCGACGTCGGTAGTCAGGGTCAGTGCAGGGAACCGACATCGATTGGGAGCAAACTGGGAGATGGCCAAGATCGGTCACTAGAACAGATGTTGGGCAGACAACCAGCTGTCAACAAGTCTCAAACGCCCATATGGAGGTCAGAAAGGGTAAGTGAACCTCATATTCATTATTCACCTTCTTTATATTGCTTATTAATGGTCAAGAACTAGGAAGATGTGAAGAAGTAATGTAGGTAGAATCCAGAAATAGTGGGAGCTTGGCATGGATGAGGAGTGAGTCCTTGGAGAAGAACCAAACAGGTATTTGTTGGTGAAGTTGTCAGCTGGAAGAAAGCACTGGATGAGGGACAGATTCCCAAGTTAAAGAAGAGAGTGGATGGATACGTGAGATGGAAGGCCAAGGCATATGGTCTTGAGGTAGTTGTAGGATAGTGGTACAGGGTTTGATAGGTGGATGACTAAGCATGGCTTCAGTCAATATCAGTGTAACTATTGTGTTTGTCTTACCAAGTGGATGATGAGTTACGACATTATCCAGTTACTGTATGTGGGTGATTTGCTAGCAGGTTTGTACATACAAGTATTTGCTGAGCTAAGGGTAAGGTTAGTTCAGAGGTATGTTAGGAAGAATTTGGAGCAGCAAAATTCTTTGGCATAAGAGACATGGAGATTTTGTCTCTAGTGGGAGCTGATGTGAAGATGTTGTTGGCGGGGTTCAATATGCATGATGCAGAATCAAAAAGCACACCAAGGGCTGGACAGTTCAAGCAAAGCTTATAACAAGTGTTCAAAATCACATGAGGTCTAGTGTAGACTTGAATTTTCCCAAGCAGTGGGAGTTGTCAGAAAGTTTGGAGCCAATTCGGGAAAGAAGTACTGGAGGGCAGCTCAGTGGATTCTTAGAGGGACCAACAGCAGGTGCACATGCTATGCAGGGTCAAGTTCTTTTCTACAAGGGTTCGTAGATGCGGATGTGGCAAGATATTTGGATGACAGGTAGAGCATCACAGGGTGTGTGGTGGTTGGTCTTCAAGTTTGAGCTTGAAGAGGGATACCAGCTAGGGAATAAAATTAGATGATGTACAAGTATAGGTACAGTTGTAGCTGTTTATCTCTAAGTGGGAGATTGTTAGGTTATGGAGCTAAAAGTTTCAACTGGTGCAAACATGGAGGAGGTTGCTGAGTTCCAAGGAGACTGGCATCGATAGAGTGCAGTGCAGAAGGAAACCGACGTCGACAGGTGTGAGCTAAAGATAACCGGCATCGACAGGAGGTCAGCTGACGTCGGTCACCTCCAGGTAGACAGGGACTGACGTCGGTCACCTGTGGCAGTTCCAGAACTGTTCGTTGCACAGATAGTTCGTTGAACCGAGAGTTTGCATGTAAAGGCTAATTATAGTCTTGAGTTGCGTGTCTAATTATTGTAATTAAGATAGTCTAATTATTGTAAGTATGAGATCTATATAACAGACTCATGGGCTGTATTGTAAACTTGTGCTAGAGAGTAAGAAAGCTAAATAAGCTCCTTTAGAGAGAAGAGAGCAATGGGGTGTTCCTCCTAGTTCCACAGTACCAAGTTTGGGTGCTGGTTTGGAGAATCAGAAGGGTTCTTCATGCATGTATGATCTTGGTCAGAAAGTGTGCATGGCTTCTATTGGAGATCTACAATAGTGAGTAAGGTCTGGTGATTTGCAGGTGACAATAGAGAGCAGGAGATCTACTTGGAGTACGGTTGTGTGCTTGGTGTACTGGCAACGTGTTACTGACTGGTGGAGGTGAACATCAATTCTATATTGGATTTGATTGTTGTGATTGAGAGAGAGAGGGAAGAAGGTCTTGAGGTGTGGCAAGCCTTTGAGGTGGAAGAAGAAGTGGCATCTTCTTTATTGTATTTTCTTCTGAGTGATTATTAATACAATTGTGTATTGTCTCTCATATCCTGTGTTGTTTCGTATTTCTAGTTACTTTTTGATTTTGGTTAAATTCCATGTTTAGTTGCTAATACAAGAAGTAATCATATATGTGCTCTTTTGGTGGAGCAAGATCCTGACACATGGATTAAGGACCTATTCTTTATGAATTATTGCTAAGAAGGTAAGCAATTTTTTATGTGCAAAATTCCTAGTCTTAAGGCTCAATGTTGAAGATCTTTCTTATTGATAATTAATAGTATTATGGGTGGATATAATTATGTCTAAAGGTTTCATATGAATCTTCTATGATATTTATGATTTTTTTTCAAACTTAACTTTTTTTGGGTCCCACAAGAAAGTGCTTCTTAATAGTGTTTTTGATATTGTGAGAGATTTCTAAAAGTAACCAGGGGAAAAAATGGTTTTGTGATGAATATTATAACTTGATTTTAATATTATTGGAAATTTTTATGAATATTAATTTGTCTATGTCAAATTTATAGGTCCTCAAATTTGTCTATTCAATATGAAGGAAAGAGTGTCATGAGTGAGAAAAACCAGTCAAAGTGAGAAGTGGAATTGGAAGGCCCAATCATTGAGTAGGGATGGGTATAAGATATTTGAGGTGATTGAGAGTATGTATTCCCTCTATTCATGTAATTTTTATTTTTCCTATTCACTTGGAGTTGAGTTAATAGTTGACTCATAGTTGACCATGATGGTTTTGCTAGCAAAAGGAACTCAGTTTGAGTGATTGAGATTGATTAAAGGTCAGATGGTCATATGAAGTGTTATTAATGGTTGGAGAGTGTTGATAAATCATTATATATATTCTATAGTGATTTATAAGGTTTTACCAATCTCCTATTGGTCAAAGATAGTCTTACAAAATGAAGTTATGCTAACCTTGGATGACATAAGTGATTATTTATAATATATCCTAAGGATAAATATCTGACCATATTTGAGAATGGTATATATACAATATGTTTTTATGCTCTTTGTGTGGGTAATCAAGCTACGACAATCAAGTGTGTGTGTTGATATTTGAAGACCTTGTGCGAAGGTTGTTGGGGGGTCTTGGTGACTAGTGATTGTATGAGATTGAGTAGAGACAAAAAATTCATTAGACTCAGCATAATTTTCTGATTCTATTGATTATTTTTACTAGATTTATGAGTGCATATTTTTATATGAGAGAAAGATTTGTGAAGGGGTTATTGCTTATGTTAAAGAGATAGCTTAGTGTTCGAGACTTGTGTGGAGTTGTAGAATTGGAAAAGAGTGTTCTTGTAGAGTTTCTCTATCATATTGAGAATAAATTAGATTTCACATAATTATTCATTTGATAGGTGTTGTGTTGGTGCTCAACATCTTAGGCAAGTTGGTGCTTGTCATCTTTAGGAGTTGGTGCTCCTTGTGAAGTGGGTGCTTCACTAAAGCCTCACATTTGTGATCATATTATAGGACTGTAGTCCATTATTTTCCAAACTTGAGAGTGGATTTTCTCTCCCATGAGGGTTTCCCACATAAATCTTTGTGTAATGGTTACATTCATGTTTGTTATTTGATTCATCTATTTGGCATATTGATGTGATTGGTTAATTTGCTTGAAGAGTTGGGAATTTAATTGCATTATTGTTAATCACTAATTTAACCCCCCACTTCTTAGTCATTTTTACCTCTATCAATTGGTATTAGAGTAGGTCCTTTTTGAGGCTTAATAGGTTGAAAGGTGATTCTAAGGTACAATGACAAGGCAAGGAATGCAAGATGGTTTCTCTTCCAAATAAGCTCCATTATTTAATAAGACAATCTATGAAGGAGACTCAAAGGTCAAGATAGAAAAATGACAAACTTTTATAAGATAGTTTGAGAGTCTCAAAACGAAGGAGGATGATTCTATGCCATCCTTCTTAAATAGAGTGGATGATGTGGTCAATATGATCAGGGTCTTGGAGAAGATATCAAAGAGGATGTTTTTGTTCAAAAGGTCTTAAGATCTCTATCTTAAAATTTTGACTCTAAGGTATCTAAAATTGAGGAAAGTCATGATCTTACACTGATGAAGTTGAATGAGCTTTATGGATCTCTCATTGCTTATGAGATGAGGATAAATGAAGATAATCCTCCTAAGAAGGATGTTACTTTCAAGGCAGAGAACAAGCCTAAAGAAAAGAAGACACAAAGTAAGGGGTCTCAAGGAAAATATGTTATGTTAGATGATATATCTGATGATGACTTTATTTATTTATTTTCAAGCAAGTTGAAGACTAGATCAGATAAGTAAAGAAGTAAGCTTCCTTTTAAATTCTTCAACTATGGTGAAGTGGGTCATTTTTCAAGTAAATATCCTCACAAACATAAGAAGGATGAAAATGAGGATCAAATAGATGATAAGAAAGGATTCAAGTCTGATATAAACAAGAAATCATTCAAGAAGTTTTATTAAAAAAATAGTTATATAAGGACAAAAGGAGCTTATACACAAAGAAGGATGATAGTGACTCAGAAACGAGTTATGACTTTTGACCTAATGTTAATCATGATGAAAGTGAAGCTAAGGATGATGAAGTTCTTTTCATGGAAATCAATTTAGATGATGAAAGTGAATGCTCATATCAAATTAAAGGAAACTGGAGTGAATCAAATGAATAAGATGAGAAAGCCACTCAGGACTATGAGAGTGAACTAAAAATTGCTCTTGAAGATTTAAATATTGAAAGAAAGGTATGTAAAGGTTTGAAGGCCAAATTGAAAGACTATGAAGTTCAATTCAATATTTTTGAAGCTAAGATAACTGAAGATAATAGGGATCATGAAGGAGTAATAATGTTCTTAAATTCCAAATTAGAGTCTATATCCTCAAGCCTAAAATGTAAGAAAGAAGAGTGTTCCAAGTTGATTATAGAAAACAATTTTTTGAGAGATGAATTGGAGAAATATTTGAGCAAATATAAGTCATTTTTCAAGTTTGAGAAAAGCTCAAATGATCTTGACAGTCTCTTGATAAGTCAAAAATCTTCAATTGTTAGGATAGGTATGGGTTTCAGTGATAAACCAATAGTTGTATCTCAAGTAATGGATAAAATCATTGAAGAAAAAAAGGGCAAACCTATAGAGATCAATACCCAAGCTAAGGGTGTTAGCTTCAATAAGGTAAGACAACCTAATGCCATAAAGCATTTGAAATTTAATGGATACTATCATCTTTGTCATGAGTTTGGTCATAAGGCTAATGCTTCCAAGTTGAAGGCTAAGAAAGTCAATCTGTCTAATCCTATGAATGAGATAAAGTGTTTCAATTACAAAAATGAAGGACATGTGTCTGATTAATGTCTTAGTAAACCTAATCTCTCTAGGAATGCACCTAAGAATGTAACATGCTTTAATTGTCAAATAACTGGCCATTTAGCTAAATTTTTTCAGTATCAAAGAAGTTTTGTATGATTCAATTATAGAGGATTTGGTCATATTGCTAAATTTTTTAAACAAAAAGGGACTCTTAATCAAGACAATACCAATCAGACTTCAAGTTTTCAAGAAAGGAAGAACAAAGTCTTATACAGGCCAAAGGAAGAAAAGAAAGAGATAGTTGATATGTCTGCAAATCAGAGTAGTGTGTTTACTAAGGTAGAGAGTGTTTATTTCATTGAGTAATTCTCATTATCTACTCATGTTTTCAATGAAGAGATAAAAAATAATGATAAATTGAAGAAGCAAGACAAAGACAGTCTCAAGATGAGTGTTGATCATTCTGCAGTTATAGATAATAGTTCTTCTTATAAAGATCAATCATTACCAGACCTTGAAAAGGTCAATGAAGTTGATAATATATATCAAGACATGGTTGCATCCTCATTTGTTTTATATTCAATTTTGAGAGAGGAGGAAAGAATTTCAAGGACAAAAAAAGTGGTCTCAGTCAAGTCTAAAAAGAAGAAAAAGAAAAATAGGACTGTGTTGACTAAGGAAGAAGAAGAATATGAGAAGATGTGGGCCACTCCAAGATGCACACTATTATAAATCAGTCCTGAGGGATTGGAGGTCTCTTTCTATGCTTCATAAGAGACTCTTATATGTGAAGAAGCAAGAATGATGTGTAAGAGGTATGTTCACATCTCCTAGTCCTAAAGTGCATTTTTTTTATCAATTTTTGATGCCTTGGTTAAGTGGTGATTTGAAGGAAAACTAATAAGTGGTTTACTTTAGGAATTGAGGAAGGTTGACAAAAGTCATTCCCAGGTGGTTTGAGCTCTTAATGATCTTAGACATGAGTTTTGTTGTCAAAAGTCAAAGCTGACCAATTTTGGTAGTGATGACTCCCTAGAAGGTGTCCAAAGTACTCTTTTGATGATTTATGATGGATATAAGGTTGGAAATAGATGATTAAATATGGGTTTGACATGTTAAATTAGGATAGGAAATTAGATGATGTCCATGAGGTGATCAAGTATGTTTTTGACCATTTAGTCAATGTGCCTGCTATAGATAATGAGCATGTATGCACAGAGTGCTTGGTTTCAAGGGTCAATTAAAGAATAAAGATGTGTCATAAAGAATTTTTTACTTAGGAAGGTATAAAAATGTGTTTAAGACATGTTCCAAATTTTTTCATAGGTTGATGAATCTTTTTGTGCCAAGTGGAGCATTTTGAGTGGTCTCTGGCTCTTCTTCTCAAGAGCATGTGTTTGGAGGCTTAAAGGAAGTCCATATTCCCAAAGGTATGGAAGCTTGAAATTTGGCATGGAAGTAATTTTTTATGGTCTCCAAGTGTGGTATCTAGCTTAGGTGTTTGCATTGACTGGAGGTTGACTTTTGACCAATTGTTACTTTGAAGGCCTAGTAATTTTGGCATGTGTGGAAAAGTGGTCATTCTTTGGATTTGAGTTATAAAAGCTTCAAATAAATTGAATGGGCCAAATAGTTTTCTATAAAAAGTATTATAGTGGTCTGAAGGTGAACATATTTCAATTTATTCAAGTTTTTTTGTTTATGAGACTTAATTGGCTAAAAAGCTAAAGAAGGAAGTATGTTAAGGAAGATGATTTGGAGGCTCATTCTTGGCATGTTTGAGGGGGCATGGTAATGGAATTCATATATGGATTTTTATGGCTTGAAGTGGTCAAGGAGGGAATTTATGAGGTTTGTAGTGGCCAAATAGGGCTACAAGGGGTCTAAGTAGGCCTAGTGGAGAAATTGAGCAATTTTGTGATATCTTTCCCAATAAGGTTAGCATTGTTGGTTCTAGATGAATATGTTGATCCACTATAAGTATGTTTTAGGTATGGTGGTGTGCTTTAAGTGTATTTTGTGATCTACAGGGTGCCTTCAGTGCAATGTTAAGTGAGTTTACATAATACTATGGTGTTGTAGTTGTTGTTTGAAGTGATGGTAGTTGTTCTTGGAGGTATTTTAGGTGTGCATGGGTTTTTTAGCCTAAGGGGGAGCCTTCAAAGTGGAGATGGGTCCTAGGGGGAGCTGGGTTTCCATGTAATTAGTGATAGGTCCAAGGATCTAGGTAGCTTGGGAGCTATTTTTTAGTGTAAGCACATTCCAAGGGGGAGTTGTGCTTATTTGAGGTTAGAATAGTACTCTTTCATATGTATTCCTATAGGTGAGCTTGATTCTATGTGTTTCCTATAGCTTACTTGCTTGATTTTTGAGGTGCTAAGTGTTGAAGGGTGTCCACTTTGCCATTTTGGAAAAGGGGGAGAGATAAAAAGAGTGTTGCCATCAATGATAAATGTGGAGATTATTGGGAAGTTAATGTTAAGTCTTTTCATTGATGTCTAAAAGGAATGTGCAATGACAAAGTGGTCTAGCAGGTGTAGTGAGATGGAGTATGGTGGTCTAATGTGCTTGGTGCAGTGAAATGATTGAATGACGATTGATTTTATGAATGTATTATGTCATGGAGAATGTTATGGTATTTAAATAAATGATATTGTAATGTTCTATGTAGGTTAGAGTGGTTTTATGAGGTTCTCATGAAGTATGCAGGCCTGGTAGGTTTGACCATGCATGGTTGCCTATTGGGTTTTGAGTACTATGGATTTTATGACATGGTATGGAGATTACTATGCTTGGAATATGCATTTTATACATTTTTAGGGATCCAATATTCCATATATATGAATTCAAAGTGGTTTAAAGTGGTTTACAAGATAGTTTGGCTCTTGGCCTAGTTAGCCTAGGTGGGCTTGTGAGGCCTTGTGAAGGGTCAAAGAGTGTTTTCAGGTTGGTGAAGCTTGAATTTTCATGGGATATGTTCAAAAAAAAATTTCCAATAATTTTTATGAGGTTTGAGGTCAGATAAGGAGAGATAAATTCAAGAAAAGTCTTTTTTTGCTTCAGAGGGTGCTCGAATGGTCCATTTTACGCTCGAGAGAAAATTTATCATGTTCTTTAGCTCATGTATAATTTTAATGGGGAGATGATCCTTTTGGATATATTTTTTAATGTTCCTAATAAATTTTTCCAAGCATTATTTCATGTATTAATGACCTATTCTTTATGAATGATTGCTAAAAAGGTAAGCAGGTTTTTATGTGCAAAATTCCTAGTCTTAATACTTGATGTTGAATATCATTATTTTTGATGAATAATAAGGTGGTGTATGACCATAATGATTTTTTAATGTCACATATGACTCCTATATGCTTCTGAGGATGTTTTTGGTCAAACTTGACTATTTGTGGGGCCCAAAGAAAAGTGCTTCTTAATAATTTTTTTGATATTTTGAGAGATTTCTAAAAGTAACTAGGAGAAAAAATGGGTGTGTGATGAAGATTATACCTTGATTAAAACATTAATATAATTTTTTATGAATATTAATTTCTCTATTTCAAATTTATAGGTCCTCAAATTTGTCTAGTTGATATGAAGGAAAGGGTGCCATAAGTGAGAAAAACTAGTCAGAGTGAGAAATGGAATTGGAAGGCCTAATCAGTGAGTAGGGATGGGTCTGAGATCTTAGAGGTGATGTAGGTGATTTATGACATGTTTTAATTCAATTTTTATTTTTTCTAGTCACTTGGAGTTGAGTGAATAGTTGACTCATAGTTGACCATGATGGTTTTGCTAGCAAAAAGAACTCAGTTTGTGTGATTGAGTTTGATTACAGGGTAGATAGTAAAATCAATTATATATAATGTTTGGAGAGTGTTGAGGATTCATTAAATATATTATTTATTGATTTTTAAGGTTTTACCAATCTCATATTGGTCAAACATAGTCTTCTAAAGTGAAGTTATGCTTCATTTTTAAGGAGTATGAGACATGGGCTCACTACATGAACTAAAAAGTTGTTGCATAGGTTCATGGCCAACCTTAGAAGACATAAGTGATTATTTATAAGATATAATAAGGATAAATATATTACCATAATTGATAATATTATATATACAATATGTTTTTATGTCCCTTATGTGGGTAATCAAGCTAAAACAAGAAAGTGTGTGTGTTGATACTTGAAGACCTTTTACAAAGGTTGTTGGGGGTCTTGGTGACCAATGATTGTATGAGATTGAGGAGAGAAAAAAATTCATTAGACTCAACATAATTTTTTGATTCTATTAATTATTTTTACTAGATTTATGAGTGCATATTTGTATATGAGTGAAAGATTTGTGAAGGGGTTATTGTTTGTGTTGAAGAGATAGCTTGGTGTTGGTGACTTGTGTGGAGTTGTAGACTTGGAAAAGAGTGTTATTTTAGAGTTTATATATCATATTGAGAAGCAATTAGAGTTCAAATAATTTTTTATTTGATAGGTTTTGTGTTGGTGCTCAACATCTTAGGCAAGTTGGTGTTTGTCATCTTTAGGTGTTGGTGCTCCTTGTGAAGTGGGTGTTTCACTAAAGCCTCATGTTTGTGATCATATTATAGGAATTTAGTCCATTGTTTTACAGATTTGAGTGTGTTTTTTCTCCCTAATGAGGGTTTCCCACATAAATCTTTATGTAATAGTTACATTCATGTTTGTTCTTTGATTCATCTATCTTGCATATTGATGTGATTAGTTAAGTAGCTTGAAGAGTTGGGAATTGAATTGCATTATTTTTAACCACTGATTCGCCCCCCTCACATCTCAATGTTTTATACCCCTATCAACTCCTGTTTGGATACAAAATAATATTGGTGGTAATGATTGAATCCTTTTTAGAATTATATTTTATTTGTGATGGGTTGGTTCTTGCTTAATAAGCTATGATATCATTTTGAATACCATGAAATATTGGCTATGCCTATGTGCCTTTATTGAGAACCTATTGATAAGTTGAAGGGAGTACATTCAATGTTGAGCTACATTTTTTTCTTATGGTGGTTACCACTGGCTTTGTATAGTATTTTTAATATTTTAAAATGTGCATTTTGTAACTTAGGATCATGTGGATAATGGTGGAATCCCTATCAAATCATTTTAGTTGTTTTAAATAAATATGGTTTATGTTTTATTTATCTTATAATTTTTTATTCACTATACGTGTTCATGATTTCAAGACTTTGTTAACTACACCATTTTCTAGACTTGGCTATGTTTATTTTGACTCCAATTTTGATTGGAATTCTCCTTTGGATATATGCTGGTAGTTTAATAAATTTCAATATGAATTTTTAAATTTATTTTGTTGGTGTATGATATTTATTACTCCATTTATTTATTAAATGTATAATACCTACACATGTAGCTTCAACTTGCTTAGGTGATTCTTTAGTCTATAGTAGTTAGTTGCCACTTTTCTTAGCTAAGTGGTTAAATATTTATTATCCACTAATCTAAGTTTTCACTTAACTCGATGATTCTAGATGGAATTTGCATGTTATTTATCCCATATAGGACACCTATTATAAATTTATTAATCATTCAAGGTAATTCTTCCACATATTCTTGCATATTTATGAATATAAGTTGGGTCACTATTATAAAATTATTGTGTGCTCATTCTACCATAATATCACCTATTGGCCAATTCTATCATGGTATCAAATCTCTACATTCTATTAATGAGCATCACATTATATTTATATTTATATTTTGTATTCTCTTGAATTTTTTAAGATAAATTTGCATATTAATTGTATTACGAATGACATATATTTATTTGTATTAGATCTAAAAGCATAATTGGTGAGGATGCTTCACTTGATGCATAAGTAGATAAGTTGATACAAATATTGAGGATCACCACAATGACCTATTGTTTTTGTAGCTGGTGTAACATCACTTTTACATCATCCTTCTCCAACATTTGCATCCCCCTTGTAGTGTCGAGTGGTCTCCTACATGCTATAAAAATACAACTTTAGGTGTTGGTTAATGGACAACTCAACGTATTTAAAAGCCTTGTTTTGATTATGGAATAGTGAGAAATACCTTTGTTGGTCTCTTATATGGAAAAATACTCTTATGCCCATTGATTTTCATGTTGGTTCTAACATGGACTACTTCCCTCATATATCGCCATTCTCTCCTTGCAACCATCTAGTTAAATCCTTTCATGGTATCCACTCACCATTGGTTTTGCTTCACTCATCGTTGGTTTTATTTCACTCATTTTTTGTTTGATTAAACACCTTTTGTGTTTTATCTCAGCTTTATCTTCATGTTGATATGTTTTTATAGTGCCCAAGAGTGATATGTATAAAAGGAGGTTCTAACTTGAATGATAGTCAACAGTGTAAGACACAACGTTATTGTATTGTTATATATACATGTAGTGAATGGATCTAAGCTTTGAGGGAGGCTAAGAGGTCTTCTCACAGTGCTAATAGATGCAATGAAACTAGTTTCCCTAATGATGAGAATATTCTTTGGGCTCTAACAACCTAAATTTATACTTTAGCTCTTGGATGCCATTATTATTGTATCTATGGAAGGGAGTGAGAAATTAAAGGTTGAACATAGCACGATGCGGGAGAAGCTGCTCACCTAGTCACATGGCTTCCATTTATCATTTTTGACTTCTTTGTGAATGAAAATAGCATGAACTGGTTTCCAAACTACTCAAAGTCCTAAATGGTGATTTGGTTCTCATATGTCCTCCTGATCTTACTAAAACCTCCTCCTATGGTAGCACCCAAATCCTCTTTTTTTTCTAGACATATGCGTGCACATTGGGGACACCATACACCTCCCCTTTACTTATTTATGATCTCATTGCAAATTCAATGCTAAACCTAAATTATGGTCTAAAAGGATTAAAATTTAAAGCATTATTTTAAAATAGATTTGTATATTTTTAATTAAACCCCCCTCAAAGAGGCTTTTTCATAAAGTACATGTAAGGATGCATGGGCCAATTTTTTTTACTTTAGTTGTTTTAAGGAGGTCGATAATTTTGTTCCAGTTATAGTGAGTGTATGGGAGGATAACTTACCCCTTATTAAGTCAAGTTGTTTAAACATTTAGTGCATTTTTTATTAAATAGGCTTTATTTATGGGAAATTTATTCTGTTATAACTTTTGATCGACAACTCA
Source organism: Torreya grandis (assembly GCA_037957365.1). Taxonomy (NCBI): domain Eukaryota; kingdom Viridiplantae; phylum Streptophyta; class Pinopsida; order Cupressales; family Taxaceae; genus Torreya; species Torreya grandis. Next base: position 220,132 of record JARHVA010002355.1, read on the forward strand.
AAATTGAGTTTTGTCTTTTATAAAAGTCTATGTTTTTTAGTTTACCACACAATTATCATATTTTCATTATAAAATTCACTAAATTTATAAATTTCCATATTCAGGGGTGGTTAACCACCTATGTTATAGGCCCTACTATTTTATGTAGTATACTTCATGTACCAATTGCTCACATATGGATGCATTTTTGGTTGTGTCTAACATCCCCATTCTAAGCATGAATTATCCCTAATCATTCCATCACTGATTACTCAATTGGACACATTCTCAATTGTACCTGATGTCTCATTCATGAGCATGCTTCATAGGTTCATTGTAGTTTGTACTGTGCAGTAATGTACTTTATTGGTATCTTGTCTTAGTCATGATAACTCTATTTGATAGACTCAAGAATAGGAAGGTTGAGTCTAAACTATTGGTCCTTGGGATGACCAATTATGCTTCATGGTATGTGTATATAGAACGTTCACTCACATATTAGGACCTTATTCCATTCTTATATGGATAGATTCCTATTCTTATTGACCTACGTTAATACAATGACTAGGCCAACTCTTGTGACTGTGTTTATGGTCACTTCTTGTTACATGTCTCATGAGATCTACACCACCATGTAGATCACTCAGAGTGTCCCATAACTATTTAGAGTAATCTTTAGAGTCTCTTCGGGGATCTTATTGTAATCTACATCACACCTCCCCCTCCTCTTCCTATTGTCTCTTCTAAGATTGTTGAACTCACAGTGTTCTTCCTTCAGTCAAGCCCCCACTACATGATGAGATTATTCTAGACCTTAGTTATCTCATTTTAGATTTTACATCCATTCCCTTGTAGATTTTTCCTCTTCCAAAGATTTCATATAATTACATTTTGAATGAATTTAATGATTCTAGTGAGAGTATACACATGGAGAGCATTGATGACTCATATGTTCCTATGGAAATTAATTTTATAGATATAAGTGCTTCATTTATATAATAGTCTTCAGTGTCTATGGTTATTCATCCTTGATTTCTTCTTCTCATGGACATTATTTCAATGAATGTTCAATGCCACTTTTCTTCTCTAGATGTAATGATGGCACTTATAAACCCTCCTATTGTCTCCCCTTCTTTATATGCTTCCTTATTTCCATCTTATATATTTAGGATTGTCATTCATGATCAGACTTTGGCACATTTTAGAACTATTAGGGAGACTTCTGATCATTTTCAAGAGATCTACATTCCACTTGATTAGGAAGTTAGTAGTTTTATAGCTCGTGGTTTCTTTATTTATAAAGGAAGATACAACATTTTTTGTAAATGGACCTACTACTAAATTAACCATGTGACATTATGTGTTCACCTTCTCTCTCTTATTTATGGAAACATATATCCTTCATATTCTTTAAAATATTGGGATTATCACTATGTACTTGGGTACCTCATTAGGCCTCATTTCTAAGACCCAATTTTTAATCCCACCTAAGCTATCATTAAGGGGGTGTCGGAGTGGGGATTTATAATCCTACCCTCTCTCTCTCTCTCTCTCTCTCTCTCTCTCTCTCTCTCTCTCTCTCTCTCTCTCTCTCTCTCTCTCTCTCTCTCTCTCTCAGGGGGAAGCATGGGGGGAGGGGGTTTACCACTTGGTTTTATTCTTTTAATCCACTTTTTGAGAGTTTCATTGAACATAGGTACCTCATTAGACCTTATTATTGGGAACCATTTTTTCTTTTCAGCCCACCTAACCTACACTTAAGGGGGTATTGATGTAGGATGTTTATTATTCCATTTATTTATTAAATGGATAATACCTACACATGTAATTTCAACTTACTTAGGTTATTCTTTAGTCTATGGTAGTTAATTGCCACTTATCATAGCTAAGTGGTTGTTATATTTTTTTATCCACTAATCTACTATTATATAACTCCATAATTTTAGGTGGAAGTTGTAAGTTCTTTATCTATATAAGAAATCTATTTTAAATATATTAATTAATCAATGTAATTATTTAACATCTTGCATATTTCTAAATACAAGTAGGGTCATTATTACAAAATTGATATGTGCTAATTTGACCAGAAGATCACCTATTAGCCAATTCTACCATATTTTAGTTATGATATTTTTGTAAGTTTTTAGGTGATACATTATGTCATTTAACCCTTTTAATATTTTTGCATCCTAGATTGAAGCACTAAATTCAAAAATATATTTGAGACCACAAAAAATAATATTTTTGTAGGTAATGTTAGAACTGTCCTTCCCCTCTGACAAATAGTTTCTCTAGATTATTTATCTTTGCATCAAAGAATTCATGGTTAAGAAGATATATTATAAATATTTTCACTAAGATATTTCAAGAAGTTTATAATTAAATACACAAAGGGACATTTCTTATTTTCATATAAAGAACTTGCAATTTTACGAATTTCAAAAATCTTGTTTTGAGGAGCATTATGTTGGAAATAGTCATAGCTTTGTTTCATTGGTTTTATCTTATGAGTTAGGTGTCTATTGAATTTGTTTTGAATATCTAATGGTATTTAAAGTCTTGTCTCAAATATCAACATCAATTAAGACTCTCTTATGTTTTAGTTTCATCTTAGGTCACATGGTAAACATTCATTTGGATCAAGTAAATAGAAATATGTTGCAACATTTATTAATATGTCTACCCAATTTTTTTTAATTTTATATTTTTTGATCTCACATATATTGTTGAATGGAATGCCTCAAACAAAATTAAAAAACTCTATAAGGGGTTAAATGACATACTAGTTATTCTTATCACAAATAACTATTAAACTAAATATATTATTTATAAATAGTTAGACTACGGCTTTGCTAGTACTATTCAATGAAACAAGGCTTAGATGTTTTCATATGGGATATGTTTGACCAACTATTTTTTAATTTGTATTTTTTGGTCTCACATATATATATTTTTAATTGAACACCTCAAATAAAATTATAGAACTCTTTGAGGTGTTAAATGACATAATGGTTGACCTTATCACAAATATCTATCAAACTAAATAAATTATTTACAAACAGAATGCCTATCACCTTGATAGAAATATTTAGTACATGAGCAAAGACAAAAAATATAAAATTATCGAAATATATACATAAAACCTCAAAACACATATTTATTGTTGAGTAAATACTTATTAGTTATCACATGGGTTTGTTAGCTTGTTAATATATTTACTAATATTGTAATTAGGAAACATTATTGGTTATATTTGTTGAGATGTTAATATATCTCACATAGAGATATTAGCCTATGAGAGATTATAGGGAGTATATTTGGATATGGTTGAGTAGTTAGAGCGACCTACTTATTTTTAGGAGTGGCTTCTCTATATGTATGCATTCAATCCATTAAATAAAATATGTTGATTTGACATACAAACAAAATATTGTGCTCTGCACATTTTTGATCCTTTGGCTCTACCAAATAATGGATTAATTTGCAACTCGATCTTTCTTATCATAAGGGTTTTAGAGTGAAGACAATGTCTAAAAATTTTATCATTTGAGATACCTCTATATTTTGTCAAAATATCTTCACTACAAACCACTGGAATTTTTTTTTAAATATATATATATATATATATATAGAGAGAGAGAGAGAGAGTGTGTTTTTTTTTTATGTTTGAAGATCTTTTCATTAGAGTTTTGACATTACAGATACATCAAACCTCAGATCTAGTGACTATGTTCAGCATGGCCTTCCACATCGAGCACAGTTGTATTCGGATCCTGATTAGATCGACATTGTTTAAATGACTCACTTGACTAGGTCCATTGTTTAATGAAGCTTTGATCATCTCGGATGCACTTTCAAACATGACTCAGACAATGAAAAATTAAATGTCAAAACTTTACAAATCCAAATGGGCAAATAGTCCTCAGATGTGGCTTCTTCAGCTTCACACCTCAGCAAATGCACTCTGTGGACTTGACTATGAGCTCACCCACACCATTGGGATCCACTAATCAGCCGACCCATCTCCCTCAAACCATCATGTTGGAGCTAGATTTTTAGCATGGGCTCTTGGCATATATATCCCATAGTCAACATAACATCCTCCGTAAATTCAACACTCAACATTAGATCTTCATGACAAAGCTCAGATCGTGTATTTCATTTTGGTTTGAAGTGTTTGGATTGATTCATTACAATGAGTTTTTCATTCAGATTATGTATATTGGATCAATCCTCTATGTGATTATTTTGGTTTTGTGTCAAATCCCACCAATCCTTGCATTAATCCCTGTATCATTTTTGTTTTCACATTGGCTCTATGCATCTAAGAATTTTGGTAATAAATTCTGGGCTCAAAGAAGCTTATATATTATCCACTTGAGAAAAAGAGCATCTTCTTACAGATAAAGACATTGAAGTCATCACCCGACACCCACCATCGACCATCAAATCTTGTTCACAGGATCTACACATTGTCTCTCTGTCGAGCTATCACAAAGCCCATAGTTTTTAAAAGTCAATTTCAAAGTGAAAAATAGTTATAGCATCAAAACTACCTCTACGAGCTTCACGACTTCTCCAATAATCGTAGTAATACCAAAATATCTCAATAGTCTTAAAGTCCCATTCAGCTTGAGCTCATTAGCGAAGACCGTGGAAAACAACCGTTGGCTTAGAAATAATCCATGTATTTTTTATAGCAGTATTAGGTTGATTTTAAAATGTAATCATGGTATTAGTTTTTTGGACTAATAAATAACATTTTTATTTAATAGATTGAATGGATACGTACAGAGAATCCACTCCTATAAACAAGGATGTTGCTATAACTATTCAACCATATCCAAATATACTCATTATTCTTTTTCTTCTATAATCTCTCATAGGATAATATCTCTATGTGAGATATATTATCATCTCAACAAATACAAACAATAATATTTCTTAATTATAATTTTAGTAAATATGCTAACAAGATAATAAAATATTATGCTCTACACATTTCAGAGGATCTACCAAATACTTGATTAATCTCATTACTTATTAGGTATGATATAGATTGTGTGTGTGTGTGTGCACGTGTGTGCCTACATGTACACATACATATACTTATTAGTAATTACCTTGAGGGTGTAATGAACACCATAAGGAATTTAGAAGTTATTTATTTTAATTTATAGAATAAATTTCCCATTTAACTTTTCCCTTTTTAGTTGTATATTTGGACACATCGTAATGCTTGATAATTTAACTCACCCACCATCACTGCCACCTAAGACCAATCACCAATTGTTTGCCTATTATCTCAACCATTTAATCTTCTACCATGACATTCACATTGTATCAACAATGATGCCTTCTTATGCACCCATATGTCATGCACTTTTCAGAATCTTTGGAACTCACTTCAATTACACCCTTTTTTCACTCTCTTGGACCTATTTACCTCATTCCTGGGCTCATTTTGACTTTTGAAGTCCTTGGTTTATTTTATTGGGGACCCTAATGCATATGTAATATTTTCCTAGGATGTTTAATCTATCAATTATTTATCAAGCTCAATTGGCATCTAATGTGGCTCAAACATTTCTAATTTATTCACCCAAGTTAAATTCATTATGTATCTAAGCTCACAAGCAATTACTACTTGGCAGATAGAGACTATCCCTAACACAAAGTAAAATGCAAGAATACATAAGTCTTTGTCAATTTTAGACTCTCCCTACCTCTTTGAAGGTGTAAAAGTGCATATTACCTTAGCTAAATGAGAGGAAGGCATGTGTAGAAGTGCAACCCTGGCCTGCCACTTTTGTAAGGGCTCGAGAAGCATCCAAATCCCAAACCTGAAGTTCCAAATTACTCTTAGTTTTTCTTCATTTTCCCAGTGTCATTGTAATGAAAATAGTAATATTTATCCATGTGGTCCATGAAAAGTGGGTATGGTAAGTAGGACACCCAAATATGCAATGCGATGTGTGGCAACCCCCAATTGGTCTTGAGGTTTCTCAAAGTGACACAATCCATAAGGTATGGGTTGAATGAGAGGAATGCATATGGAAGAGTGAAGTCCTAAATTACACATTTTAACAAGGATTGGGAATTATAAGAACTAATGAAATGTGAGCATGTGGCCCTTTCCAATCTTGGCCCCTCTTGATCTGGCAAGTCATTCAGACCCTATAGCGAATGAAGGCTTTCCAAGTGATAACCCCAATTTTGAGCTAGGAACGAAGTGGATTTAGGTTGGCACGTTGGTTAGAGCCTAGTAAAATGGAATGTTGACCCTATATAGAGTAATATTTTGGCATGTGGTGAATTTAGATCATCATCAAAAGATCTAACAATCATGTTTATAATGCAATATGTGGCAACTACCCATTGGTCCCAAGATTTCCAAGGGTGGTAACGTGCATAAAACCCTGGCTCAATTAGATAAATCCCAAAACCAATGAAAGGAAAGTGCACCCATGTATGAATGTGGTCCATACTACACACTTAGATTTGGTATCTGATTAAAATTATGTATAATTTATATTATTAATAGGAAATGCCTCTTAATAATAAAAATAACATTTGACCAATTTTTTTAAAAAGTTACTAGAATTTAACTAATACATACATCTCCTAATGAAAACTAAGGGAGCTACAGTTTCTACATAGAGATTGGGAAAGATGTTCTCTCTTTCCATCAATGTAATCCATCACATACTAAACCATTTCATGGTGATTCATATCCCATTTGGTCTACGCACAACTTTAATTTAAACAAACTTATTTTGACATTGAAATATATTGTCACAAATCATGAAAGCAATAAAAGATTTGAAGGTAAACTAGGCAATGGTGGTGAGAAGCAATCACAAGTTATTGGTCATGGGTTTTGAGTGAAGTTTAACTTTTGATGTACACCATTACACTTTACAAAATTCCTCTTACCAATACAAAAAGTATATAGATACACACACACACACACACATAAAACTAACATTTAATACATATATATATATATATATATATATATATATTACATATACTATATGATATAAATAAATATTATTAAAATTGTGAAAATCATAATGGCCCCACAAAAATAAGATAATGCACAAATGCCAAACCATAAGAATTGATTGAGTTTCTCGCACAACACTTGTTTTGGTGTTTACCCTAACAAGTATTGAAACCATATTATGTTAAAGGATACCAATATTATAAAACCCTTGTTTGAGAGAGTTCATTGGTCCCCAAAGGGATATCAAAATAATTTAATAAATCAACAAATCATAGTGTTGAGGAATATATACTCTTCATTATCAGTAATGTATTACTTCCCCATATTTATATATTTCAAATTCAATAAACATAGCCCATAAAAAGAGTCATTGATGCATCCAACAACACTAAATAGTTTTCAATTTGTGGAGAGAAGATGCAAAACCACCAATATAACTAAAGCAACAAGATAAACTCCATATCATCCATGTATTTCCCTCACACTAGCTTCATTACATTGTTGATTCAATCCACAAATCGAATGTGGAGGAATTTTGTAATTAAAAAAATACTCAATAAAATATGCCACCACGCAACAAGTTACAACCCCCTTTGTAATGGGTTCAAGGTATGTAAATTCAAAAACTTCCTTGAATTCAAAGTATGTGTATGATATGGGCCCTCCAGTGTACGATATCACATGAAATAACCTATCATTGTCCCTCATCATCACTACCCACTACACATTAAAATATTTCATCACTTAAATTTTTTGTATGGCCTTATTTTAATTTCTCTAGGTGTCAATATGTTGACAATATACATGAACATAATTTATAATATAGAATTTTGAACCTCAATGTATTTTATCCACATCATTGGCATTATAACACTGATTTGAGCTACACATATGACATGGAGACCTCTCAATGTGTTTAATGATTAATAATTTTTAAAAGGGAAAATAATTTCTAACTCTGTGAGGGTGATTTATATTTATCAAACTTGACAAATTTCAAGGATAATTAATTGGTAAGTAATAAATAGGTAATATGGATTTTCAAACTAATATCTTGTTCAATTTATCTTTTATAAGTTTTTTAAATGCAACTTTTGACAAGATATAAATTACATATTACAATGATAGACATATTAAATATTTTATGATTTCACAGTCCATATATAGTGATAAATAGATTTTGGAAAAAAATATCTATTTTATTTATCTAGATGTTTTAGATCACCACCCATCATACTTCATTAGGAGAATAAAGGATTGATGATTGAACAACCATCTTGTTCTTACATAAATAGAGTATAGTAAAATGGTGACCTAGGATATGAAATATGAGGGTAGCCATTTCACCTCCCTTCTTTCCAATTGTAGACATGCACCCTAAAGTGGTAGTAGAATGAGACCCTAATTATTTTTTGATAAAATAATAATGATTAGATATCCCTAACTTAATAATTTTAAACTAATTGCATGCTCAAGAATTAAATTAATTCTCAATGGTTTAAAACATGGGTAAATAATTTTTAAGGCAAGAGTAAATAATAAATGAACCAATATAATTACTAACAAGGTTGAAGTGTTTGGAATTTTTTATTAAAGATTTACTTGTTTTTAAACATAGTTAGAAGTTTTAGGATGTGAGTAAAAATTAAACACCTCATATAAATTACTAACAAGGTAAAAAAAAGGTTGTTGAAAATAAAAGGGGGGGATTTAAATAATTTCAAAAAAAAATCAAAACATGTTTAGAATTATATTAAGACACAAAATAAAAAATTGACCTAAATCAAAAACTCTCATTAGTTAATGGAAGAAGGAGGCCTAGCTAGAAGGTTGTTGACAATGGGTCACCAAACATGCTTTATCTCTAGGATCTCATCTCTATTGAGGTTAGAGGATTTTTTATTGATCTCGATGTATTTCCTTAGTTTTTATTTATTAAAATGGTTTTATTTAGTGATAACTCTAGCATCTTCGATGCATATAGTGTTCTTGGTTTTGCACGAGATTTATACCAAGGATGATTTCTTCTTTCTTTCAAGTCTGATATTATATGCATGTTCCTTTATCTAGTGTGAATGGACCTTATTTTATCACCTATATAAGGGATTCCATAAAATTAATCAAATTTGTAAACCCCACTATGTAATCTAGGGTTCATAAGATCTTTTGTTGACCTTACAACTACATGTAACTTACTAATAATGATGAAGGTGGAATGAATATTTTGACATTTCAAGATTTTATCTATCTTGTTGGAAATACCATCAACATATAGAAAGAAAGCCACCATACCGTCATCCCTAGAGACCTTTTCACTATTACTTTCAATGTTAACCTTGGCTTGTTTTATATCCCTAGAAATTTATTTACTAGTGTAGCCATTCAATCTAAAAACATTTTTTAAGTTCTCAATTTCTTGGTCTAGGTTGTCTATATAACAAATTTTGAAATCTATGGTGTCCAAGGTTTTTAATACTCCTACTTTATAAGTTTGGGTGATGATAATAAGAAACATGTAAATAAAGGTAAGTGCGGGACTCTTTTATATACACCTTCTTAGCAAAGGGTCCATCTGCTTTTTTGGAAGTGAGAGCATCTAAGAAGGTAAGGTTCCCTCCTTCCTCAATTTATTTGGTGAATTTTATGATGGGCATGAGATTGTTAAGGTGGCAATGAAATTATTCTAAAGTAATCCTTTCCATGTTATGAACATAATTTGGTGTCATTAACATACCTATTCCACCATTTAGGTTTTAGAGGGAAGGTATTTAGGGCTCTCTCTTTACATGTTTCCATGAAGAGGTTGGATACCAACAGAGAAAGAGGAAACCCCATATCCATACCTTCACATTGTTTAATGATCAAGCCCTTAAAGGATAAGTTTAGACACAAGGATACTAAAGAGGCCATTTCCTCATTTGTGATATTTAAGACTATTTATAAACCTTCATCTGTGGGAACTTTTATGAAGAGAAACACCACTTCAAATCTCACCAATAATTCCTCATTGTTGACCCTCTTATCTTTGATGAAATCCATAAAATACCTTAAATCATGAATAAAAGAGGAAGTTCTTCCCACTAGTGGCTTCAACCTATTAACTAAGAACACTGAAAGACTTTAGGTAGGTGAGTTAGTGATATCAACAATGGACCTAAGAGCATTACCTTCATAAGGTCTTCATAAGGTTCATAAGGTATTTTACTGACTTTACAACCATATGTAACTTGTTAATATTGATGAAGGTGGAATGAAAATTTTGACGTTTTAGGATTTTATCTATCTTGTTGGAAATACCATCAACATATAACAAGAATGCCACCATACCTTCACCCCTAGAGACCTTCTCATTATTCCTTTTGATGTTAACCTTGGGTTGTTTCATATCCCTATAAATTTGTTTACTAGTGTAGCCATTCAATCTAAAAACCTTTTTTAAGTTCTCAATTTCTTGGTCTAAGTTGTCTTTATAACAAATTTTGAAATCTATGGTGGCCAAGGTTTTTAATACTCTTACTTTATAAGTTTGGGTTATGATAATAAGAAGATTGTAAATAAAGGTAAGTGTGGGACCCTTTTATATACACCTTCTTAGGAAGGGGTCCATCTATTTTTTTGGAAATGAGAACATCTAAGGAAGTAAGGTTTCCCCCTTCCTCAATTTATTTGGTGAATTTGATGATGGGCATGAGATTATTGAGGTGGGAGTGAAATTACTCTAAATTATCCTTTCTATGTTACCAACATAATTTGGTCTCATCAACTTACCTATTCCACCATTTAGGTTTTAGAAGGAAGGTACGTAGGGATCTCTCTTTAAATGTTTCTATGAAGAGGTTGGATACCACCAGAGAAAGAGGAGAACCCATATCCATACCTTCAAATTGTTTAATGATCAATCCCTTAAAGGATATTAAGGTTGAGTTTAGACACAAGGATACTAAAGAGGTCATTTCCTCATATTTGATATTTAAGACTACTTATACAGCTTCATCTATGGGAACTTTTATGAAGAGGAGCACCACCTCAAATCTCACCAATAATTCCTCACTGTCAACCCTCTTTTCTTTGATGAAATCCATAAAATACCCTAAATCATGAATAAAATATGAAGTTATTCCCACTAGTGGCTTTAACCTATTAACTAAGAGCACTGAAGGGCTATAGGTAGGTGAGTTAGTGATATCAATAATGGGCCTAAAAGGATTACCTTCCTTGTAGATTTTAGGGGCATCATAGACTTGGGGGTGACCTCTTTGCTATGAATCAAATTTTTGATGATTAAGGTGTTAAGAGACAAGTATTTGATAACCTTTGTTACATATGAGGTGTTTATTTTTTTCTCTCATCCTATAAATTATAACCATGTTTTAATACTAGTAAATCTTTAATAATATATTCCAAACATTTCAAAATTGTTATTAATTATATTAGGTGATTTATTTTCACTCTTTCCTTAAAAATTATTTACCTATGTTTTGAGCCAATTATAATTAATTTAATTATCGAGCACCTAATCAATTTAAACTTCTTAAGTTAGGTCTATCCAATAATATTTATTCTATCAAAAGTAATAGCTTCTCATTATGCTACCACTTTAGGGTACATGCCTACAATTGAAAATAAGGGAGGTGCAATAGCTACCCTCATATTTAATACCCTAGGTGATGTTGTCTGCTGCATTATTTATGTAAGCATAGGCTGGTTGTTCAATCATCAATCCTTTGTTATCCTGATGATGGATCGTGGGTGCTAATTTTAAACATCAATATAAATAAAATAAATAGTTTTTATGAAATCTATTTATCAATCACAGACATATATATTTATAAATAAAAAAGTTTCCATTTTATTGATAAATAATATTTTTATTTAATTACTATTTTATTGAAATATAATATTTAATTTTATTTTTTTTAAATATTAAATTAATTAAAATTAACTTTTAAACTATTAAAATTTGATATAATGAATAAATTTTGAATGTAAAAATAATTTATAATTTCACATGTCAACTATACGGTCATATTTCAAAATTTAGACCATATATCTCTCATCCTCTATATTTGACATGTAACACACTCTAGTTATGTTTCCCCATCAAAACTAATCACAAATTACCCTTATACGAGGAGACACATGGGATGTTTAGCTTAATGCACAAGTCTTACCTAAAGTAGTCATGGATCCATGACCAACATTACATGGCTTGTGATAGAAGATAGGGGAGGACAAACTAAGTTTCTCTAGCAATAGGGACTTTTGGAGCTCATACTCTCCCTACCTCCAAGACTCTAAATTTATCAGGTTGCATGCTCACCTCTAGTAACCCCATATCCAACCAAAAAAATGAGGCAACTTCTACATGTGGTTGACATGGCTTTAGGAGCATTGAAGTTTCTTCATGCTTTGGTTTTGGTTCAAATGTATTATTTTTTCATATTTATATTATCCAAGAATATATTGAGTTTTACACATTCATAAATAAATATTTTGATTTGATAATTTCTTTTATAAGTGTGGGGCATTAGTTATTTGGATTTAGAAATGTTGTATTTCTCATTTTTGTTTTTTCAATGTTAGAATGTTTGTTACAAGTTGAAAGTATAGATCTTCATCTCACTAAATAGTGAAAAAAACAAAATGCAAATCTATAGGGAAAATTTTAAGATTGGACACATAAATCAACTCTAAATAAGATGAATGATAATGAACATGGATAGCTTAGTTCATTTATATCAAAACATCAGAAGAAGATGATATGTTTCCGGTCATCTTGACCTACTGAGAGGATTATATTCTCTAGTCTCAATTATTTGTCATGATTCCACTTAATTTTTATATTTAAATTATTTCTTGGTCTCTATTAGGGTTTGATAACATTTATTTAAAATAGATTTTATCATGGAGTAATATATCCTCCATGTTATCTAGTATCTTCATGTCATGCCTTTTAGCCAATAGACATTTGTAATGTTACTTTGTTTAGGTCTGATTTATGAAATAAATTTATATTTCCACTAACTCCATTAATCCAACTACTACTAATTTTTCCCACCAATCTATCACATCCCCACCGATTGACATCGTGGTCTAACTGAGTTGCCGAGGTCTAGTGTATATTTATCTAGATCGAGGTTGGAATTAGACCATTCTTTTAAATCAGATATGTGTGTGTGTGCTTGTGTGTGTGTGTGTGTGTGTGTGTGTGTGTGTGTGTGTGTGTGTGTGTGTGTGTGTGTGTGTGTGTGTGTGTGTGTGTGTGTGTGTGTGTGTGTGTGTGTGTGTGTGTGTGTGTGTGTGTGAATATATATAAATATATTCAAGACTAAGGTAATATATTTACATTTTATGTATATATATACATACATATATATAGATGAATATATATACATTCATGGGGAGCACATTTCATCGTGCCTTGATAGCCTATGAGTTATGCCTTTAGAAACATTAGCATGTGAAGTTTTAAGACACTGTGGTTTGTTCAAGCTTAATGCTTTGGATTAAAGGTATTAAGGGACTTTGTATTATCTCAAACCTTGTGTGTGGTCTCAAAAATAGTTTCTAAGCATAAGAGTTACATGTCATTAGAAATAAAGGTCTTCTTTTTAAATTGTTTGGTATTTGTCTTTAGCATAGGGGTGAAAATTATGTGTTGAATGCCTATATGATAAAGGCAATTAAAATAAAAAGATACGTTGTATTCCCCCTTGATCACAATAAAATTTATGTGTTCACCACACTCAGGTTTAGAAATAAATAGTAAATGTATGATGGAAGCTATGCTTCCTCTTTAATGCAAAATCAATTTTTGGGAGGAAATTTATTCTTGTTAAACTATGAACTTGGCAAAAGATTAAATTTTAGCATGAAACAAATTTATTAGGATTAGAAGTTTATATGGCCATCATTATGGGCTATTGAGTGTTGTGAATAGAGTTATGGTAGTGAAGAGAGTAGAGAGGAAAATGACGAAGGAAATTTTGAAGTGTATATAGGGTTTTTAGGGATGTATTTTGGGCAAGAAGGAATAGAAAAAGAAGATGGAAAACAACTATGTAAGGAACTTAAATGAATAGTAGATCAATTTAAGGCTAGATTTATGGTTTTTTAGGTAGAGATAGGTGTATGGGATTGTGATATCACTGTTGTTGCTGCTGGTGTAGTGCCATAGAGGAGGTTCAAAATATAAAAACCTTGTATTCATACATTTCTAGGCATGTGATTCCTCCTCCCCAAGTTTTGATTTTGTCTTTTAAATTTTTTTATAATATTTGAAAGTTTATTAAAACTCTATCAAGTATATCCTCATTTGGAAAAATTTGGTTATTCCCACAAGAGCCTATACTAGGGTCAAGCAACAGTAATAATCTGGATAATTGTATTTATGTTAAATCATTTAATTGTTGTGTTCTTAAAGAATGAATTCCTTATTATACATTTGCTCACATGGATTGAGTTGCATGGATTATTTATGTTATATTAATTGTAAAAAAATCTATTATGATTAAATTATGGAGGACGGTTTAAGTTTTTATGGTTTTTGGGTGATGGAAAATTTTGCTAGATTTTGATTTCAAACAAAAATTATGAATTGCAATTAATTATTTCAAACCTCATCGACAAGGGTAAATTGTTTTGGTGTTGGGTAAGGATATGTATGATTAAAAACCCTATTGGTCAAGGCATTCCAATCTCCTCATACAAACCCCTAGTTGGTAAAACCATTCATGACTGGTTCTAATTATGCACAAGAAGGTTTTCAAGTTTTATAATAGTGTACATATATATTCATATACCGAACAAGTTTTTATTGTATAAAACTCTTCTAGTTAGTAAACCAATCCCTACATATTTTAGTTGATTGGATCTTATGCCATTTGAGTCCTTTTAACATTAGAGTACCAAGGATCTAATTGGTGGTGTTGTTGTGTAAGTTTTTTACCTTCTTATTGGTTCAACCTTGCATGATTTGATTTATGCATTATTGTTGATGATGCTTGTAGTAGGATGAATTGTACACATTTCCTTCTTTGTCATCATGTGACTTTGGTCATCCAATCTGTTTGAAAACAATATCTAAAATAATAAATTATATTTTCCTGTTATGAATATGAATGTTGCACAGTTGGTTGTCTTTCTGTAGATATCAAGTTATCGGTTATCCATGAATAAAAATTATACAAAAAAAAATGATATGGTATGATGGGAGTTTTATTTAAAATGATTTTTATTAATTTTTATTTATACATCTTGATTTATTAAAAATAGAAAAATATGTTGATGTTTTTATATTGGGAACTTGCATTATGAGGTATTAGCATGAGTTGATCAGTATTTATATGATTTACAATGCACCATTTTTAATAAGTACTCAACTTCCATATATATGTATCAATGTTTATTTTTTACCTTGGATGGTTGTAATTATTTGTGGGAAAACAAATGGATTGAAATTAATAGAGTAGTCATGATTAGAAAAGAGTTGGAATATGCTTAACTATTTCAGATTATCTTATGCTTGTTATGTTCAATTGCTAATATTATATTATAGGAATTATTATCATATGTATATTTCGTAGTTTCCTTGAGGTTCTATATAATAGCTCATTATTAATTTTATCTTTTATAAAAGGTTAGTAACAGTAGTAAGTATGGTGGTGGCCTAAATTATTTCATGTGGATGAATTTCATTTGATTACCTTACTTATGTTTAACTGGAATTATTAAAATAGAATTTAAATTTTAGAATCTTTGCTTGAAATAAAAAATCACATTGTCATCTATAAGCTGACACATTATTTTCACCCCTTTAAATCTAGGAGTTTTCATTCAGTTGGCTCTTCCCTTGTTTGTTTGGTTTCCTATTTAACTAGTTACCTCTTGAAGGTTGTGTACATCATTGTTATCCCATGGAAGTTTTGTGGGTGATAAAATTGGTGGATTATTTTATTCTAATGCTAAATTATTAAAGTTGATATATATTTTATTGAATGTCTGATTCAAACATTTGTAACTGTGGGATAACACAATGGTTTCCTTGTCCTTATGCCTTTGGGCTTGTAATTATATTCATATGTAAAATCTATAAACCTTTGTATTCTAGACTATTTTTTTTACTATGAACAACATCCTTATTTAAGGATTGATTATATTACATTACAGTTGTGTATTTGAGTACATCAACCTTAAGCGTGACAAAATGTAAGTTATTGGATTTTCCTAGTGTTGGGAAGAGTTGCCCAGGTAGCTTGGTAATGAAAGGATTTGATAACCACGGTTGGAATATTTATGAAAATGAATTAATGTTATTTAACTTGCCTAACATATTAAGTTACGTAATGTGAGGTGATTATTCATTTCCTATTGGTTAGTTGTGGGTTCTTGTAGCATTCGAGTTATTTAACTTGGCATACCTGATCTTCTAAACAATTATTACTTAAGATATTAAGTGTATAGATCCTTTTCATATATCTATTCATACATGTGGTTAATAAGGTCATCTCATTCTAAAAAGTTTTGAAAACTATATTGTAGATGTACTATGTTATGGCTGTGTGGAACTTGTTTTGTGAAGTTATTTTTAGTAGTTTATACCTCCACATTAACCTGTGAATATAACTAAATGGATGCCCTTTTTTCATAAGTATACCCTTGATAATATGGAATGTTATACAAACATGGTATGTTTTATCATTTCAACTTCAATCGTTAGTAAATTGATAACCAATGAATCAATTATTATTATCCTATAAGTGCGTAAATTCAGCGATGATAGATGGTTATGAATATGACTTACGGGCTATCCTTAACTTAGGATTAAATGAAATCAACCATAAATAATGATTGTTAACTATAATTTTGGGTTGATGTCCTAGTGCTCAACGTGTTCTAATTTGGTGCAATACTCTTGGTATGCTTGGTTAACCATATAAAATCAAGGTTTTTGTGGCAACTGGCTATTCATTGATACAAACATGGTTGGTCTAAATTTATGACACAATAATTAGCCTAATGGCTGAATTGTCATTCAAGTAAGTCTTTGTTATTTTGGTTAAATCATTATTTGTTCTTAATTTAATTAGTTGGAATGAATTATTAGTTTGAGAACATTGTGGTTGGGGAATTTATAAACATAAATCTAACTAAGTAGCATAATCATGTGGATCCATTTTAACAATTAGTGTTCATCTTCTACTAGGTAATAATTCCCATGGTTGTGCTCATGATTTCTTAGTGGATATATTAAGGATGACATGCCTTTTGGATGTATACACACTAAGGCTGGGTGGATGTCAAGTGCCTATGTTAGCATTTAGGACTATGTTTATCTAATGTCATGATAACCATTTTACTCTTGTGTGGCCATGCAAAGAAGGATGGCATTCATTAAGTGATGGGTCATGAATGAAATGAACCTTAAGATTATAGATCATGGCTTATTAATCTAATGGGTAAAATCCTAAACCAGTCCTCGATTATGAGAACATAAGGTTCTATGTTCATAAGTTTTATGGTTAGGTCATCTTGGTAGTGGATTAATGTTAGCTACTCATAGATCCTTGAATGTTATAAGGTTGCCATAATCCAAATATTGGATTTTTGGTACCTTGGTCCCCCTTTTAGGACCTCTTGTACTTATTATGGTACCTCCTTGTTATTAGGTTGATATAATTAAACTTAGCAAGAAGTTGACTCATTATTATGTTTAATCTTACCTTGGGTTAGTAACCTTGTTAAAGATATATGAGGTTTCGAGTGAACATTCCTACCTCATGAGTTGCCAAGTCATAACCATATAGGGTTATCAAATTATTTTATTGGGTTGAGACTCTCTATGTGATCTGATGGGTAAATTGAGTGCCTTGCAAAGGTTCGATGGCTATTATCATGGACTCTCATACTAATATGTTTTGATTGGTGTATCATCTGATAGGCAACCCAATTATATATGGAATCCTCTAGTGATGGTCATGTTGGCATAAGTATTTCATTGACCCAATCTATTTATGGGTTGTCTACTCATCTAGTATAAGACCATGTTCATGCATCGTGCTTGGTAGAGTGGTATAGTGGGTTCTACACATGATTTTATTGTTTATTGTATTAATAATTCCTATTTTTTTTGGGTGTTACTTAATTTGGTTTCAGATCTTGTGCTTTGAGTATTTTTTAGAATAATATTTATTTTATCTAACTTCTTAGAATTCAAAATAATGATAATCCATTTTACAACTAAATTAAGTTGTATTTGCTATTGGGTTATCTCTAGTTGTTATTCCAAGTGAGGTTTAGAAATGACAATATGCTTGGAAGGTTATACTATGATTACCAATAAAGGATAGAGTTAGATCATATCATGCTCATGTTGAAAAAATCTAATATTTAGGTAGATTAATAAGTTGGAAGAAGTCTTCATTTGGATAGTAATAGCTTGTGAAGCCACTCAAGACATGATTAGGAAATAGGAACATGTGTTGAGCAATCCCTAAAATATTACTTGAGAATTTCTCTAATATAAAATTGGTTAGGAAAATGGACTGAACTGCATGTAAGGGTGTTAATCATGATTGACCAAGAACTAAGGAGCTCAAAATATTCCCACTATCTTCTTATATGGGTGTAAAAGTTGATGATGCAGTTGATGCATAGTTGTATGTATACATGAACATATCAACATACAAGGGTGATAGATAATGTGATTGAGTTGTTGTCATTATATGATAATTGGATGGTATAAGTCTTATTTTCCATGATGGTCATTACTCTCTACCTAGACCTTGGTTGGGTTAAACCCTCTCAATTTTGGTTGCATTCGAACAAGCCTCACTTGTCGATCAATGCCTTATATGGGAGTGTCAATGGGATATAAGTGGTAAAGGTTTCACTCTTAGAATAAAGGGAAATACTATGTGGTATATTTTGATGGATTTTATGGATACCCCATCAGTAGATGCTTGGAATATTATGACCCTAGGAGGACCAACGGTTTGATGCTAACTTGGAGGGCTATATTAGGTACGAGGAACTAGTATTTATTAGTGAATCAGTCAAGCTTTATTTATCTCTTGTCAGATGAATGTATTGATCCTTTGATAAAATGTAAAGCATGAATGGTGGTGGTAACCATTTCTGGCCCTATATGTCAGATGGTTGTAATCTATTATTCAAAAAACTAATTATTCAATTTAGTTTGTTGGAAAGAGTTAAACGATGTTGGAATTAAGGAACTAGCATGCCCCTTGTAAGTTGAATGGTTGTAAGTGGAGTAATAATGTCTCCACAGGTTTAATTTTATCCTAGTTGAGTAGTGTTATTCTAAATCAAGTTATATTTTAGGGAGCTATGATGGTAAACCCTTGTAAAGGTATGTTTAACTATTGAATGTATATAATAGTTCCATTCATAGTTATGTATATATGTCAATTTAGTTGACTGATTGGTTCTAGATAGGGATATAAAATAAAATGTCCTTATAAAGAATTGTCATATCCTCTATGGTTTGGTAGGAACATAAAAGGGCCTCTCTTTCCTTATTTTGTTCATTTTGTTAACTCTTATTATGGATAAATTGCAAGTTATCTAGCAATAAATTGTTCATAGCTAAGCTAAGCAATTGTAAGTTCTTGTTTCACTTGTGTATTACTACATCTGGTGAGTTGCATAAAGCAAATAAATTTCTAAACATTGTGTTTAACACTTTGGAACATTATTTGATTCCAAGTAATAGACTTATAAGCTAGGTCTAGATGAGGTTTCAGGTTGGCAACTCGGTTATGGTTTGTTGAATCGCAACCATGGTATCCTAGAAGTGAATTGGAAAGATAGTGATAAATCTTGTTCTTGGAACCATGAAACGATATTTGATGATCATAGGTGGCTTGTATGGGAAGGCCATCTTATGTTGATTGAATTATAATACTTGTGGGAGGTACAAGTATGTAACTTAAGCTTAGAGGGTCTAGTGGGTGAATATGACTTACTTGATTTGGAAAGTGAGGAGGTTTTGGGGATGCCATACTATTAATAGGTAGCATGAGCCATCTAATCCATGAGGCATGAACTTGGTTTGTAACCTTATAAGATTTATGGTTGTAGATATTTTGGCTTTTTTAGAACACACCCTAATTTCAAATAAGGTATTGATGGGCTTGAGATCCCTGAAATTGTGCATGATGTTATATGTTGGATGTTTTATGTCATCTTGGATGACATTTGGACATCGGATAGACCAATGAGGATCATGGACTCTTATACTTCACTTACCAATTTGTTTTTGTGATATGATGTGAAAACCACCTTGACATAAATTTACCAAACCTCTAGACCCACATGTGTTTCATAATATTGTGTTTCCTTCAGTGTATGTAAAATTGTTGTTTGATGTGTAAACATTTTACATTTTTTTGATTATGTTAATCATGTAAACTTGTAACTTTTGTTTTGTATGAATGTATTTGGTTTGTGAACCTCATTATTACCCCTTGAATATATGTGTTATTTATGTATATGATTTGATGATGTGATCTGATAATGGACCACCTTGTGACATAGTTTTCCTTCTGGAATCAAGCCATTTCCACTAAAAATCTGCCAAGGTATAGTGAATGTGTTGTTTAGTGTGATCCCACATCACTACTCCATCATTGAGTTTTGATGCAAGTAGGAGGTCTAAATTGAATATAACACTATATCTATGTTCATTAGATAGGGTATGGGCTAGGGATTGGAGTCTCATGTAGGTTAAAAACCAATTTATCTCCTTTGCATGAAGTATCCACCTGATTCATTCAAGTTGTGCACCATGAGTGCCACAAGATGGCTGTGGGATCTTCATGCATAATGGTCACCTCTTTGATTGATTATTCCATTACCCACCTCTTTGAGGTTGTTTTACAAACAACCTTGTGAAATATCTTTATGTATCCTTGTAAAATCACTCATTGGTCCTAGAAATTTGACTTTTATGAAAAAATAATAAGACTGAACTTAATGAAATACAAGTACATATTAACTTGTAAAGTCAAATGTATTATTCATGAGGTAATGGTTGAATTTCCCCAAATAATGTTCTCGTATAAACATTTTGATTTGTTGACATGTGTTGACTAGTAAGTGAAACCATGTGGTGTGTAATGTATTGTTGTATATACCTAATATCTTTTTTTATTGTTTGAGCATGGATAAAATGAATGTAGATTTTATGCTTAGAAGGAGTAATTTTAAGTCTTGATTAGGTAGATTTAATCATTTGCATACTTTTTTATACTATCATGAGGTAAGTGCATTGAGATGGTGGTATTGTAATCCTATAACCATCATGTAATCTCGCAAACATTGTAGAGAACATGCAGAAAATCTTGGGATTGCATGTGAACTCCTAGTATGGCTTCTTCTATGTTCAGTGTGGTTGGTGTCGGATGATGCACTAACCCACAAATATTTAATAGTGAAAGGTAAGTAACCATGATTTGATGAATCTATATTATTCTTTAAATTCTATGATGAATGTTACCAAGAAGATATGCATACACCACACATGTTGTGGGGACCATAGTAGTATGGTTGATATTATGTTTTTCATTCTATAATGAATGAAATGAGTTATGCATGAAGAATATTTAAGTGGTGACAATACCAATTACTTGTAAGATTATGGTATTATTTCAAAAAAATAATAAATAATATAGGTTATGAGTATACTTTTACACACACACACACACACACACACACACACACACACACACACACACACATCTTTCTGTGTGTGTGTGTGTACTAAAATGTTATGGCAAGTCAACATCATGAATCTAATGATTTTGGAAAAATATATTGGTTTTCTTTGGCCAACTACTATTTGATGTTGTTGATTTATGTGATAATAATTCCTCATAATAATGAAGTTCCTACTAAAAATTGCATTGCTATTAAAATTTTGGTCATGAATTCATGGCTAAGATGAAATTCCTGAATAAGTATTGATTTGTTGGGGAAATGGTTTTGAGCTTGTTGTTTTAAAAAGTAATTAAAAACTCTTGTATTGTTAATATTGGATTTTTTGGGTAACTACAACTTATAACGCATATGTTTGCATGAATTGACTATTTATCTAGTTGCATATATGACTAGGAATTGGGTAAAATTCAATGGTGTTGCATTAAAAATAAAATTTCACTGATAAGCTTGTCAAGGTAAGGGCAAGATTAAGATGGATAAAAACTTATTGTTATAAGTGTTTGTGTTTCCTGAGTGAAATTATGGCCTTGTGAGGCAAAAAAATTAGGATTTATATGTTATCTAAATTGAATTTTGTATAATTTCATGGATGGTATAGGTGGGTGCAACATCCCATCTTGATCACCTTGGATTTAAAAAAGGAAACCAAGTAGAAAGGGCAATTTTTTCACCTAGTTTAATGAAGGTCATGGTTGTCCTAGAGGAAGCATACAAAATTTAGCAAGGTAAGGTTGTGTGTTTACTCACAGTGTGAGTTTGATAAATATTCATGTTATACCAAGAAGGTAAGTGTATGATAATATTTATTCTTTTGTTATTAGACTATGCAAGTACGTAGTATACATAATTTTTATGTTGATAATAATTGTTAAAATTTCTCTATTTGGTTATTTCCATTCTTGAGCTATCCATTGAATTCTTGTAAGTGTAAACATTATGTGAAAGAAGTCTTAAATCCTCAATTTGCTTTATCATGATTCTTTGTTGTTACTCTGTCATCGGGATGGCTCCTTTTTAAGGAATAGAGGATGTCACATCCCCACCAATTGACACTATGGTCTAACCAAGTTGTCGACGTCCAATGTATATTTATCCAGATCCAAGTCAAAAATAGACCAATATTTTAAATTATATCTAATGGTTTACTTACACACACACATGCATGCATGCACACACACACACACACATACACACACACACATAGATATATATATATATATATATATATTTGTGTGTGTGTGAATATATAAATATATTCAAGACTAATGTAATTTATTTACATTCTATGTATATATATAGATGAATGTATATACATTCATGTGGAGTGTATTTCATCATGCCCCGATAGCCTATGAGCTATGCCTATGGAAATGTTAGCATGTGAAGTTTTAAAAGGATGTTGTGGTTTGTTCAATATTAATGTTTTTTCCCAAAGGTATTAAGAGACTTTGTATTATCTCAAACCTTGTGTGTGATCTGAAAAAGGGTGTATAAGCATGATATTTGTGTGTCATTATAAATAAAGGTCTTATTTTTATGTTTTTTGGTATTTGTCTTTAGTGTAAGGGTGAAATGTGTGCATTCAATGCCTATGTGGCAAAGACAATTAAAAATAAATGAGACATTGTATTCCCCCTTGACCATAATATTTTTTGGGGTTCACCATACTTAGGTTTATAGATAGATATTAAATGTATGATGGAAGCTATGCTTCCTCTTTAATGCCAAATTGATTGCTAGGTGAAACTTTATTCTTGTTAAAATATGGACTTGGCATAAGATTAAATGTTAACATGAAATAAATTTCCTAGGGTTAGTAGTTTATATGGCCATCATTATGGGTCATTTACTAATGTGAATAGATTTAGGGCGGTGAAGAGAGTAGAGAGGAAAATGATGATTGAGATTTTGGAGAGTATACAAGGTTTTCAGGTCCACATTTTGGGCAAGAAGGAATAGAAGAATAAGATGGATGACAATTATGTGAATAACTTAAATGAACAACACATAGATTTAAGGTTGGTTGTAAGGCATTGGAGGTAGATCTAGGCACATGGGATCTTGATATCACTTTTTTTCCTGGTAGGGTAGTGCCATAAAGGAGGTCCAACATATAAAAACCTTGGATTCATATATTTCCAAGCATGTGATTCCTCCTTCCCAAGTTTTGATTTTGTCTTTTAAATTTTATGATAATATTTTAAAATTTATGAAAACCCTATCAGATATATTATCATTTGGGAAAAAAAATTGATTCCCACATGAGCCTATACAAGGGCCAAGTAATCATAATCATTTGGATAATTATATTTGTGTGAAATCTTTTCATTATTATATTATTAAAGATTTAATTCCTTATTATGCATTTGCTCACCTGGATTAAGTTTGGTGGATTAGCTATGTTTCTATAATTGTAAAAAATTCTAATCTGGTAAATATATGGAGGATTATTTATGTTTTTGTGGTTTTTGGGTAATGGAAAAATTTGCTAGATTTTGATTTCAAGCAGAAATTATGCATTTCAATTAATTCTTTCAAACCTCATTGACAAGGTTTAATTGTTTTTGTGTTGGGTAAGGATATGTAGGTTTAAAAAACCCTTTGGGAAAGGCATTCTAATCTCCTCATACACACCCTTAGTTGGGCAAACCATTCTCAAATGGTTCGAGTTATGCACTAGAAGATTTTTAGCTATTGTAATGGTGTACAGATATATTCATATACCAAACAAGTTTTTATTGTATAAACTTCATCCAATTATTTAACCAACCCCTTCATATTTTATTTGGCATTGGATATTATGCCATTTGAGTACATTTAACATAGGATTAACATGGATCTAATTGGTGGTGGAGTTGTGTATGGTTTGTGCCTTCCTATTGGTTTGACCTTACATGATTTGATTTATGCATTGAAATATTTATGCAAGTGAATTAATTTTATTTGTCTTACCTTGACTATTAAGTTACGTTATGTGAGGTGATTATTCTATTCATTTCTTGTGTATAGTTATGGGGTGCTTATAGCATTCCCTTTATCTGATTTTGGCATACCTGAACTTGTGAACACTTATTTCTTAAGAAATTAAGTGTATAGATACTTTTCATATACGTATGCATACATGTGGTTAAGAAGGACATATCATGCAAATAAGTGTTGAAAACTAGATTGTAAATGCACTATATTATGGCATTATGGAACTTGTTTTATAATGTTATTTTTTAGTGGTTTATACCTACACATTAATTTATGAATATAACTAAATGGATGACCTTATTCTCATTATTCTACTCTTGCTAATATGGAATGCTCTACAAACATGTTCCAATTTATTAGTGAAATATCAATCATTAGAAAATTGATAACCAATGAATCGATTATTATTATCTTATAAGGGTGTGAATTCATCCATGATAAATGGTTATGAATATAACTTATGGGTTTTCCTTAACTTGGGATTAAATGAAATCAACCATAAATAATGATTGTTAACTAGAATTGTGGGTTGATGCTCTAATGCTCAACATGTTCTAATTTTTTTCAATGCTCTTTGTATGCTTGGTTGGTCATATGTAAGCAAGGCTTTTGTGGTAACCAGATATTTATTGATATAGCCATAGCTGGTCTAAACTTATGACATGATAATTATCCTAATGGCTGTATTATCATTCAAGTAAATCTTTATTATTTTGGTTAAATCATTTTGTGTTTTTAATTTAAGGAGTTAGAATGAATTGTTAGTGTGAGAACACTATGTTTGGGGTATTTATAAATATAAATCCAATTAGGTAGTATAATCATTTGGATCCATTTTAACAACTAGTGTTCATCTTGTACGAGGTAATAATTCCCATGGTTGTCTTTGTTCTTTCTTAGTGGATTTGTTAAGGATGTTATGACCTTTTTATCCATAGGCATTATGGCAAGTTGGATGTCAAGTGTCCATGTTGGCATTTAGGATTATGGTTATCTGATGCCATGATAACCATTTTCCTCTTGGTTGGCCATATGTGGAAGGATGAAATTCTCTAATCAATGGGACATGAGTGAAATGACCCTCAAGATTATGGATCATGGGCTCTTGATCTAATGGGTAGGAACCTGATTTAGTTCTCAATTCTAAGAACATTAGGTTCTATGTTCATAAGTTTTATGTTTGGGTTACCATGGTACCAGATTGATGTTAAATACTCATAGACCCTTGAATGTTGTAAGGTTAGAATAATCCAAAACATGGCTTGGTTGTACCTTGGTCCCCCTTTTAGGACCCATTGTACATATTATGGTACTTCCTTATTATCAGGTTTATATAATTAAACTTATCCATAAGTTGACTCACTATTATTGCTAAATCTTACCCTAGGTTAATAACTTGGTTAAGGATATCTAAGGCTTTGAGTGAACCTTCTTACCTCATGATTTTATAAGTCATAACCATATAGGGTTATCATATGCTTGTATTGGGTTGACAATCCTTAGTTGGTATGATGGGTAAATCGAGTGCCTTACAAAGGCTCAATGGATTAGCATGGACCCACACACTAATACCCCTTGATCAGTGTATCATCTGATAGGTATCTCTTTTCTATATTGAATCCTCTATTAATGGTCATACTAGCATAACTATCTTATTGACCCAATTTGTTTATGGGTTATCTACTCATTTGGTCTATGATCTCATTGATGCATCATGCTTGATGGGGTGGTGTAGTGGGTTCTGCATGTGGTTTTATTGTGTAGTCTATTAAAAATTCTCTATTTTTTTGGGTTTGTTTCGTGATCATTTTTTCATTGAACCCCTTGAATTGTGTATTCAAATATTATTCCTTCTTTTATTACCTCTATAATGATACTCAACTATGTTACCAAATTAAAATTTTCCATGCTTTGAGCATTTGTCTATACTGATTATATTTATAAAAATAATATGACATTGATTGTTAATGGGTATTCTCTCTTTAATTATGTTCTTATGCTTGTGGATATACCTATGAAGAGAGCAGGACTAGTGGACAAATATGAGAATTTGAACAAGCTTGAAGAGAAATACATATAAATCAAAACTATTGATAATCATGACTTTTGGTTCATGAGGTTTGTGAACCAATCTACATTGGTGTAGTTAAGATGATTAACCATGTAGTGTTCTATGAGTAGATCAATAGATGTTTATTGTGTGTTATTTTTGAATTAACCTATTTCTAAAGGGCCATTACAATTATCATTATAAATATGTATGGTTCACCTATGTTTTTTCTATAGTCAGTATCTTACCTGTAAATTGGAGAGTTAATTGGGTACAACAGATGGTTTGTTTCCATCAAAATTACCACATAGTCCCTCAAATAGTCCTTCCTAAAAAAACCACCCTCTATAATGATAATTATATCCTTTCACTCTATTTCATAAAAATACTTCCCATACCTCTTCATAAATTAAAATCACCATTCCAATCCATATCATAAACAAATTGACCTTCCTAAAAAACCACTATTCTAAAATTGTGGGTGCATCAAAATGGGTTTTCCTTAGTTGAGACCTCACCAACCATGGTATCAGAACACAAGAGGAAAAAAAATTAGGTTTTTAGGGTGTATCTATAGCTATATTCATAAACTGAGATGAATCTTATAATATTTCTTCAAATAGAACACATCTGACATAGTAATAGTGATAATTCATGTTATTGGTTGTAGTAATTTCTGTATGCATGGATTTTTATGTATTTGAGTGAGTTTAGTTAATGGAGTGGATGAACATCTTCATTATTTGTGTACCTTAATGATTCCCTTGCTATCTTGTGATATATTATTGGGTGTAGAAGGTTATATCCGATTAATTGTCTTGCATAAGGGAATAACATGTAGAGTTAGGTTATTTGATTTAATGTTTATATTAGATTATGTGATCATTAAGACATATCATTTATTATGAGTTGTGACATATGGAAAAATGAAATGAAATTTACATCTCATAAAGTTTCCTTAAATCTATAAAGTCATTCACTTGATGATTTTAGATGGATGGAAACTGTAGGTATATGGTCCTTCATGGAAGATTAGAGATTTATTATATGAATGAAATATTTTGTTTTTATGTACAACATATTGTTAATATAGTAATCATGAGTCAAAAATCATCATGTGCTAGTTGAAAATATCTATATTAACATGTCATACTTGTTTTAAAATTAGGTTGATTACTTATTTATTATTTATGTTCAGTCTTATGAACTTATATCAAATAGGGTTGGTGTTTTTTGGGCATCCTCTATATATTCCTTGCTATTATAGAATTTAATGTTTAGTTACTTACCTTATTGGGGTAGAAAATTAAAATATTATGTTGACCCCTCTTTTTCTATAATTTAGTGTAGGTGTTAAAATTTGAGATCAACTATAAATGAATAATTACTAATATGTGAGAGCATGACTCTCTACGTATGGTAAATTTACTTTCTCATGTACATCTATTTTGACACTTATTGATTTAAAAAAGGTTAGAGGTGGTAAGAAGATAATAAAGCAATTTTATCTAGATAAGATTTGATATTTGAGCTTCATAACAAATGTGATTTTATCAAGATGCATCATGAAACAAAGATACACTCTATATTATCTCATCTATTTTATGATTAACACAGAATATAATTGATCTTTATAATACATGACATTTATTTGAAATCATTTGTTTTCTATAATGAGTTAGTATAAACTGATATGAGTTTCATAATATATCAAACACGTAAATACAAAATTTTCTTCTAATTTTATATTATCGTTACAAAGTTTGCATATGCATTGATGTCATATAACAAAACATGTTGTCTATCAATCTCATAATATATTCAAACCTAAATAAAAACTGCTCCTCTAATTTTACATTATCATTGAAAAGCTTACATATACATTGGTCATAGAAAAAATCATGTTTGTTATGAATCTCATAATATATTGAACACTTAAATAAAACATGTTTCTCAAATATTATGTTATCACTACAAAGTTTACATATATGTTGATGTCATACAAAAACATCTGAAGCTAGTTTTTATAAATCTTTTTTCCCCTGATGGTCTTCATCCAACCCACTATTCCTACTACTACTATTACTGAAATCCCAATGACTCCTCAAGTTAATATTTTAGTTTGTTGAATCTCACAGTCATAGTAACACTTAAATTAATTCAAATTTTATAGAGTTATTTCTTTTTTATTTCATTGCAATTGAAGTGAGTAGCGAATATTTTAAAATGTGCATGATACATGCATAAGGTAGAATATTTGTTGATATAATGTGAATTTCATGGTATAGGAGTCACTGATTGATAATATAGGTAAATAATTTGTTATCAATCCTAGGTGGTAGGGATGGTTGGGGTGTTTAATCCTCATCCATTACGGGGTGTCGACATTGAAAATGATGTAACATCATCACTACCTCTATAAATACTAGCCTAGTTTCATGTTTTAGAGTCTTAGTAGGTTTTTATGGTCTTAGGAGGTCTATAGGAAAGATGTTGAGATGATATAATTCTATCAAATTTGAATTTGGTCCACTAAGGCATTCTCCCACCTAAATGGCCAATTAAAACATTTGAAATGTTTTGTTTTGTTTCCCTAGTTTTATGATGTTTTAAAAGGCCAAAGTGTTATAACCTTGTGTCTTAGGTGTGTTTAGGGTTTTTTTTTACTTGTTAGGAGTTTAAGGTGGTTAACACTCCCAATTTACAAGGGAGTTACAATTTAGTTACGAACCTTTTGCAATAAGTAGTGGTTTTTGGTTTAAAGCAAGGGAGGTTATTCATTGTACAATAAATGGTGGGGTATGATTTGAATTAAAATGTAGAAAAAAACCCATTGAAGATAATAAAAAATATACTTGATCTTTGTATACAATAAAGACAAGATTTCCTACATTTTCTTGTATTGTGATATGATAGTTGACTGTGTTAAACTATTCAATGATGGAAAGAAACATAAAATTAAGATTTTGATGATCTTCATGAATGTGATGAGTGAAAAATTTATTTTTTAAGGTAATACATAATTAAATTGTGAGTTCCAACATTATTTAAACATGTATATAATTTAATTCCCTATTTATATGACTAACAATAAGATTGACTATATTTGTATATGCTTAGAGTAAGTGTATGAATTGAAAAGGAAGTTTCTATTGGAACTTGTTTATAATGTGTGATTGATTGATAAATAAATATAAAAATATTATAATAACCATTGATTATATTTATTTGTGGTTTTTGGTGAGGTTTTGTTAAAGGACTTCGGACATAAACCCTATACATTTCTGTATTTGCTGACAGTGACAAGTTTATTCTATAAGGATTTGAAAGTGGAGTAAGTGTTGATGATTTCATATTATACTTTTAAATGTTTTCATGAAATTATTTTCCTTTTCTTCATGTCATTTTACAATAAAATTCCATATAGCCCTGTTTAACACAGGCTTACACAGTTTGTCATCCAACAAAATGTTATAAAGAGTTGTTACAGATATGTTATGAGCATAGATATTGATGAAAAGAGTGAATTGAGTTGTTAAAAACCTATATCAACTTTTTAAAAGTTTTAAAACCTTTTTAGGTATCAAAGACCTTCAAGAAATAATTTGTAGACCTTGCAGTCTGGGACAAAACATATAATGAGACCTAAATTTAGTTAGAGATTTGAAAAAGAGGTGAAAGTATGGTGTGTTAGTGATGTATAAAGGTATTTTTAATCAAAATATAATTTATAAAACTTTATTTGTCCTTTTAAACCATTCCTACTTCATGAAAACCTAATTAGAGTGATTTCAGGCTTATAATAGTGACTGTAACCCTAAAAATAGGGGTTTGAGACTAAAACCCACTTTCCAATAGATTCTACTAATGAAAAATGATAAAATATTGGTATTTGTTGCATCAAGGTGTTTATGAAGATATTTTAATGATTTTAATATTTTTTTGTATGTATCTGTATGAGTGCACTTGACTTTGTGTAGAAAAATATGATAAAGGCCTAAATAGGGAGCTAAAAGTGGATAGAAAGGTAGCCTAAAAGTAGAATTTAACCTTGAAATTTAATTTAGAGGTAATAATGGATAGAGAGTATCAAGAAAGGTATCCAATTTTTCAATATTCCTTCGTACAATTTCATATAATCAAAATTTCTCCAAAAAAGGATAGTAGGATGATTGTTAAGAAATGCAAAGTTGAGTAAAGAGTGAAAAGATTGCTATGAGAAGTTTTTAATTTGCATGAGGGGTAATAAGGGGTTTTAATGAACATGATTAAGATTTAAATAATCAAAAACATATCCAATGATCTCAATAACATTTGAAAGTATGTTGTAACCATGACCTAATGTGAAGAAAAGTGAATAGAGAATCAAGAACACAGATAATGAGATATAAAATTTGTTTTTCCTCTACATCAGAAAACATAGAATGGGAATATATTCCATAAATGAAAATAAATCACTTATACATTCCTTCTAGTGTCACTTTTACTTTTGGGGAAACTTTTAGTATAATTCATTAGTAGTCTTGAGTGTTGTTTTCCTTTCATATCCTTCACTAATCTGAATCTAAAGTATCCACTCCTTAAATCAATATTACTAAAGTATTGTTCTCCAACAATCACATCCATTATATCATATAAATGAGGTACAATAAATATGAATTTGATAAGTATATTATTGGTTACTCTACTATCCACACACATCCTCCATGTCCCATATTTAGTTTCAATTAGCAATGTTGGTGTTGTACATGGACTCATGCTCTCACTTATTACACCCTTTCTCAAAAAAGTAGTAACCTGCTTATTCAATTTTTCATGTTCTATTATACTCATCCTATAATTCACTTGATTAGGTAGAGATGGTATTTGAATAAAATCAATATGATGTTGATTGACTCTCTTTGGTGGTAAGCCATATGGTATCTCATCAAGTATAACATTTGCACATTATTGCAACACTTCTATTGATAATATAGGTATTTCCACTACTCTTTTGTCCTCTTTATTTACTATTATTGAATAATAACATGTTATTTCCATGTCTTTGATAAATTATATTGTGGACAACATGTGTTTTATCTGCCCCTCTTTTTTAATATGCAATATAACTTCCGTTATATGACATTTGCATAAAGTATATGCATTATTTGTTCCATCATAAATTATTTTTGTATCATATTGACAAGGACTTCATAATAACACATGACGTGCATCCATTGGAATAACATCACACCATAATTTATCTCTTTAATATTTTCCTAATAAAAAATTGATTAAACACATTTTATCTATTGTAACTTCATTCCCTTTCTTAAACCATGAAATATGATAAGGATAAGGATGTTTTTCACATTGTAAACATAGTTTATATACCATTGCTTTAGAAACCATATTTTCACAAATACCAACATATGTAATTACTTTAATTATATTATGTCTTAAAGTGTTCCTTATTGGAAAAATATTTTTCGCATCCATGCATCACCACCTTCCTTATTTTGCATATGTTCTTTTCTAAGAGTAATCACTATTTTCTTCATCTTTAATTTCTCCAATGTCTACTGCTATGAATTTTGTTTTTCTCTTCTATCTTAGCCTCAACTAAATTCATTTTTGGATAGTCCTCTTTCCTCCTTTCATGATCATGATAGTGTATACACTCAAATGCTTTGTGTCCTTCTCCACATTTGTAACAAACATAAGACCTACATTGATCTAGAAACCACCCTATACTACCACCAAATTATAATCCTCCATGAAATCCACTTTCTCTTTGTTATCATTAAAACCCTTATCTATTGCCTTATTTATTTAACACATCATGGGGAGTTCCTCCTCTATTTGAGTTGAACCCATCTCTTCCCCTTATTGGAGGTGATTATTCTCTTCCTAACATAGTTTATCTTCTGAAAGTATATATATTTTATTTTCCTCTACCTTCAAAGTTAATTGATAATCCTCCTCCATGAAAAGTATTATATGCATATTCATTTTATCTTGAATTAAAAAATTCAATCGATTTACATACCTTGTGATCATTATTTCTTCTATTTCATCATGCTCTACTCATATGGAAAGTTTGTAAAACTCATAGGTATACTCTTGTATAGTGTGATCCTTTTGTATTAAATTATAGAATATTCTATATAGGTTTTATGCATAATCCACATGAATAATTTTCTCCCTCATCTTCTTCTCCATCTTGCTCTAGGTGTTCATATTATATTTTCTCTTTCTTTATCTCTCGTTCTGTAGGTGATCCCACCAAATGATTTTATAACCATTCAATTTCATGAATTTAAACATTAATTTCTTATCTTCTCTTATGGTTTTCTATTCAAAAATCATCTTCATGATTTTTATATAATATATAAACTTGTATGGTTATAAACTACCTCCATAGTTTGGAACATCAACCTTGATTCCATCATTAATTTACTCTAAAGTCCTAACCATTCTCTCTTCAATTTATGGTGGATATTCTCATTCATCTTCTTTTTTAATCTCATCTTCATAATCTATGCCTTCCTATATTTCATTTTCTTCTTTGATTTGTATTTGATTTAGGATAATTAAAGTTAATTGTTCCACTTTGCTCTATATCTCTTGAATAGACCCATTTGTTTAATAAATTCCTCCTCATCCTCTTGTCATATTTATACATTTTATTAAATCACAAAATATTCTAAAAATATATAATTTTCAAATCCTAGTAAAATTTCACAAAGATATTACATCCAATATTCAAACTTTCTTTGATACTAAATGATGAAAGCTCACATTATCTAAGAAAAACATCAATAGGCATAAAATCAAAAATTACATGAAAGTAATATTCTATATTTATTCTCATTAAATGAGTAAAATATTATTTAAGAGTATTTAAAAAATTTCAAATTTTAATTAGAGTTGAAAATCATAATTAAAAAAATATAAATAGATCAAAATATATAGAAACAGCCCCAAAAAAAAGTTGAAGTTGCACATTAGAGTACACTTTGGATGGGTAACTAACCCAACCTCACTTAAATATAAATAGATCAAAATCTACAAAAACAACCCCAAAAAAAATTGAAGTTGCACATTAGAGTACACTTTGGATGTGTAACTGACCCAACCTTTCTAAAGCAAGTGATACCCACTTAATATACTCATGTACACACAACTACAAAGGTTAATATTAACCTTCTAAGTCATAAATGGTCACAATAAGACCATGACATGGAAACCAAGATAACATTGTCCCTAATGACAATTAGGCAAAATATCAAGCATTATAAACACACATAAAAACCTGTTATCAATAGAGTGCATACGGATTAAGCTAAGACTCATGAGCATATAATAGGGATAACATTTCTCATAGAATGAATTAAATCAATTCATAAACATGTTTTTTGTGACCAAAATACATGGATGAAGTTACAATCATCTTACTACATCACCCAATAGGTAATGATATAGTAGCAGCCAATCTTTGAATTCTTATAATTGATTCTAAATTGGCAAATAACCAATGTGATACCATAAATAAGGGGAGATAAAAACACCCCAAAGTACATAGCAACTAAACATATAAATTCTAATATATAGATTGTTTTATCAACTGATGACTTGGGTAAGGAAGGCATATTAGCCATTCCAACTCACACATGTACTTTGGTCAATACTAGGCATAAGGGAAATCATGAATTATTAAGCATAATTAACTCGTAGGTCATCAACTTATCCTACAACTGAGGAGGTTGCTAAATAATAAATCATGACATCATTCCAAAAACATAATAAGCAAATTCAGCATGACTTGGTAATTGTATTATCTAAAAGGACAACTAAAAGATAACCATGCAAACATCCATTTATCCATCATACCCAACCCAGTGGAATAGTAGGGTTCATATATGCACTAAAATATGTTATTCACTCATACAAAAAATTCCATCAGGAATCAATTTACTAACCACATAAGTATCAAGGTTTAAATATGTTTATTTACATGTACCAAATTAATACCAATAACCATGTTTACTTAATGAGAACATTTCAACCATCTAGGGAATAAAATAATTGCCACATTCAACAATATAATTAGATAGGGAAGAAAAAGTTTCATGTGGAAATTACCATTTAATTCACATTATAAGTGGTTTAAGATTACTTTCATCATTCATGAACTAGCAATTTGTTCCCATATTAAAATCTACCTACTCCCATAATGGGTAACCTTAATAATTAATCCAACTCATCTAAACTAATTCACATACATATTGTTACCTTTTGAGTCACCCTTATTTAAATTTTTGTGAAATTTCATTAAACAAGAGTCGACTTATAATTTTCCCCTTATTGGTCATATCTTTCTTTATTAAGTCGGATCTTTATTTTTAAAGTTCACCCTTTTATCATCTTTTATGAGTGAAATTTCTGAAGACTTGAACCTTTGAACTTGAACCGTTCTCAAAGTTCAAGAGTTCAATCGTTTAATGAGTTCAATATTCGATGCTTTGTAAGGAGTCATATTCACTCAGTTCCCTCATATGAATTAATGTATAGTTGAACCTACCACTTGAACCTTATAACGAATTTCAATAGTTCAACGGTTCAACAATTCACTATTTCAAAATTCAAAGTTTCTTGAAAAGTTGTGTGACTATTGGTCGATTTGTGTAGTTCATCTCGTATCTTTGAACTTTCGATTTGAACCACATTCCAAAATTTCAATGGTTCAAGGGTTCAATGACTATACTCTCATCTCACCTCAAGGCTTTCTCTAAGTCAAAATTAGCAGGAGATTTAGAGAAGAATATATCTAAAACTCATTATGAAGTGAAAAGTTTTAACTCTTCATGAGGTTATGGATAATTATTATTCATCAAGGTCACACATGAAGAATGCTTTCCATTAATGCATATATCATAGTTCATGTCTTATCAAGAATTTTTAGCATGTATTGTTTTAGTTAATAATTGTTCGACCTGATTAATATCTGTATCAAGAGAGAATAGGCTAGATTTAGCAAACAAACATAATGGTTGATGCAAACGGGGAACAGCGTAGAGGTATAAGATTTTTGTTGCCCAATTTCACAATTATTTTAGATACATTAAAGATGAGTTCTACTCTTCCTATATAAGTTATTTCCATTTCTTAATTGAAAAGAAAAATCCTATTGAGTTTTTGACATTATTTAAGAAGTTTGAATTATTCTTTTTCATTATATCCTCTGATTTGTAGCTATGAATTTATCTTGTCTTGGTTATGAGCATGGTCCTAGTCTTGTTTGCTCTCTCCCTGAATTAGGGGATACCTCTTTGGTTCAATATGACTTAGAAGATTTTAGGGAGAGGGTTAAAAATCCTGTACCAAATCCTATGATGAAGAAGATAGTAGAAAGTGGTTTGGTCGAAGTTGCGGCCTTCTCCATGGCTGTAAAGTGCCTCGAATTAGTTTTAGAGTGTATGAATAGATATGAACCCTAAACTAGGTGCATCAGAACTACAGATGGTAATGTGCTACTTCATGTTGATAGACAAATCTTAATTTCTATGATGAGAATTCCACCCAAATAACCCTATTATGATCTCAATATTTCTTCTTCCTATGGGCATTTCTCATTAAAGAAAATGAATTACAAGAGTGTGATCATAAGGAATTGGTTATTGAAATTCCAAAAAGGAGGATTTGAAGGTGAACCCATGAAGTTTCTCAGGTACATTTTTTATCGTTTCATATTGATAGAAGTCTACAAATAGCTAGCCCATGTGGATAAGAGGTTCTCAAAGAAGAAGGAAGCTAGTATCTCTTTTCCCATTGAACTTGGACATTATTCTTGTTAGTCAATTTTTGACACTTCAAATTTATAAGTAGATCTTAAAAAATTCAATTTTTAGTACTTCACTACCAAATCCTAATTTGAGTAAAGGCTTTGCCAAGGATAACTTGGATTTTGGAACAAGGTTTTCACATATCCCTTAAATACAGGATTATTAGGAAGATTGCTCAGATGAATTTGAGGTTAGAAAGAGACTTTGGTGTAGATTCTCCTTGGGGAAAATAGCCACCCTCAATATAAATATGAAAATTTTTGGAATAGTTGATAATGAAGAACAACTAATTGATCCTCAATTTAAAAAAATAAAGCAATTACCTATCCCAAAAAATGATTGGGATAAAGATGAAGAGGATCAAATTGAGGTCAGAACTCTCCCAGTAATAAAGAAAAATGAGAAATGGTTGAGGGAATGTAAGCTGGAAAAAGATCAAAATAAAGGTTCCCTGAAATGTGCATCAATGGTTGAACCACCATCCTCAATAAGCTCTCCTAATCAGCTTATTGATATCTATGATGCAGGTACTTCTAAGCCTAAAACTAGAAGGGGTCCTATCATCATAGAATCCAAGAAAGCCATCACAACTATTCTACCCCCTCGTGCCACTAGATCAAAAACTAAAAGCAAGAGGAAGAAGTAGATTTCTAAGAGAATAGTTGTAGACTTGAATTCTAAAGAAGATTCAAGAGAAGCAATAGGTGATAAAGATTTTGATTCATCAATGGCAGAGGAGGTTAGTGAAAAACAATAGATAGAGGTTGCTTTAGAGTCTACTGACCTGATGATGATTTTAGATGTGTCTTTTGATTACTTAAATCTTGGTAAAGAAGTCTCAGCCTCTGCACCTAAATGGTTGGAAAGTTTGATCAGTGATAAAAGAAAAATAGTCCCATTTTCATTGCCATTGGAGGACATGGTTAGCAAGTGCCTAAGGAAGACTCCTAAATCTAAGATAAAAATAACATCCAGGGTAGGTGTCTCCCCAACAAAAGAAATTAGAGTGTAGAAATAACCCAACCAATAACTAATGAGGATGCTCAAGATCCTATAGTTCAGGATTTTACAATTGAAAATATAGATCTTGGGACTGCATCATGTGTTGTGGATGTGCATCACCTTGAAGCATCCACCAAAAGGATAGTCAGTTGAACTTGGAAAGATGATAAAGATAAAAGGGAGTTGAAATAGACCTTGTATTCAATGGTAGAGTACATTGACACCATTCATAACCCAAATCCATAACCTATTTCCAAACTTCCCCTATCTTTTGATCCAAAATCACCAGTCAATCAAAAGATGCTAGACCAAATACACAAAAACAAAATGGTTGCCAGGGTATTTGATGATTGGTTAGCTGGAATCATCCAAAAAGGTATGAAATACATTCATGAACTGAAGAATATATATGATCAAATGATAAATACCATCAAAGACTTGAAAACATAGAATGCTTCATGGACAAAGGATGAAGGTAAATGGATGAATGTGATGAAGTACAAAAGTATGGTATAGCAAAAATTTTGTCAAAAAAGAATTTAATAGGTCTGAATGAGGATATGCTTTATGTAATTAAGAAAAACATCAAATAGAGGAATTTAGTATCATGACAAGGGCAAATTGAACTCACAAAAATGATCAAAGAAATAACTAAATTCACTCAATCATTACAATATGATCTATAGTGGATTGATGTAAAATACATAAAGGATGATGGATAACTAGAAAAAGACATCGATACTATGATTCAATATTTCAAGGAAAAGATCAAATTCATTAAAGAAAGTGACAACTTATTAATAGAAATTTCTCTCAAATTTTAAAGGTGGAGTCACTTCTTTATCTCTGCATTGACACACTCCCGAAGCACGTGGAGAAGATGGTGAAATTTCAGAGGGAGAAAGATGTCTGTAAGGCAAGAATGAAACACATCAACATCCCTAATTTCTCAAAAATCCAAGAATTTGTTACAACATCTCAGGAGTGGAAAGCACAACTTATCTCCTCGATTGAGCAAAACAAATCTATAGATTCTAATCCATCTCCCTAATCTTAATATTACATAATATTTTATTCAGTTATTCAATTAGTTTTCTATTTAAAACTTGGTTTTTAAGTGAGTTTTTAAAAAATAAAATCCCATATGGGTCAGAGTTACTTTAACTCTAGGTTTGGTTTAAAATATCAAGTAATTAGGGCAACTATATATATGTGTTTTGGGTGGTTGAAATAGGGATATTAAAAAAAAGAAATAGGGGGTTTTTAGAGATAATATTACCTATTTTAAAATATATATGATGTTTGTCTACAACATTTTTCATCTATGAATGAAAAGGAGAAATAATTACTGCATACTTAGATCTATGCATTTGAGTATTTGAAATTGGATTTTCTGTGTGCGATCTTCTTTCATATGGTATTGCTCTTTTATTTGACAACTCATTGTATGTGTTTTATTGTTTATTGGTTTAGTAATTTACATGTTATATCTAGTTACTATTGAAGATGGAGTTTGTGTATTTTATTACCAAATGATGTTATAAAATCTCACATTCATAGCATGATGATGTATGGATGTTAGTTTCCCTTTAAGCACTTTCTAGTTAAAAGTGTATCTAAATATTTAGAATAATTCAAATTCATTAAAGATCTTAAAGGGATTTTTACCTTAATTTAGAGGGGAACTATTCCTAATAGTTCATCCATTTGTTGATCAACTTATTTGTTCTTGAAAGAAAAGGGTATAGAGTTAGAAGAAATTAGGACAAATATGTTAGCTAATAGTTTTTGGTGACTCCATTGGGGATCGAACAGTCTTTGGAAGAAACAATGGTGCTTC
The DNA here is from genome assembly GCA_037957365.1 of Torreya grandis. Taxonomy (NCBI): domain Eukaryota; kingdom Viridiplantae; phylum Streptophyta; class Pinopsida; order Cupressales; family Taxaceae; genus Torreya; species Torreya grandis. The sequence goes on from JARHVA010002355.1 coordinate 259,551, forward strand.
CACATGACAATATAATTCCTGTTCTGCAACCTAATCTTGGTTTTCAAGATGAGCAGGAATATATAATTAGTCAATTAAATACCCTTACTTGGCACACTCATCAGAATATTGATGATTATAGGAGGGCAAGCAGAGTATTAGAAAAAGAAGAATTGGATGATAATTTTATATTGTTGTTACTTAGGCAAAGGAGGAGAAAAGCAGGAAATGCAACCTAGAAACCAATAATTGCCTATCCAATCATAAAATTATAAGCTGGATTCTAGAATATACACAAGATCTTTGAGAAGAAAGGGAGTTGGGGATCCTACTTTTCAAACATTGCAAAGCCTAAATTTTTCTTATATTCCTACCCATGTTATAAAATCTAGAAGTGGACCTCCTAGCCCTCCTAAATCCTCTACATCCTCTGTCTATCAAGCCTTAACTCTTCCTAGTACTATCTTTCCTTCTGCCATAAGTTTCATTCCAATGGCCCAACCTTTGGGATCAGCCATAGGGCCTCTAAATTTAGGGGCCAACCTGAATCCTTTGCCTAAAAATGTAAGAGAAAATTTATCCAAATTTAATGGAGATCAAATACGATCACTAGAGGAGCATCTAAATGCCTTTGCAGTAGCATGTGGTGTGTTACACGTGCAACATCAAGATGTAGCCATAAGGCTTTTTGTGTAAACTCTAACCTATACTGTAGCACAATGGTTTTATCATTTAACTGGTTCCTCAATCACAAATTGGAATGATATGAAAATTGTATTTGAAAATAGGTTCAAAAGCATAGAATATGAACATTCCCTTCTTGCTCAATTGACTCAGCTCAAGAAGGAGATACATGAACCCATGAGGGAATTTATAGCCAAATTCAATAGAATTGTACACAAAATCCCTATTGTTAAAAGGCCAACTACTAAGAATCAAAAATGTTTCTTTATTAATTTTATGCCTCTTGATATAAGTTTTGATATCAAAAGAGGTGCAATTATTGATTTAGTAGCCACACAAACCTTGGTAGTTGGGTTAGAGGATAATCTTATTATGGCTAGAAAATGGAAGAAATAAATCTAAATACCTAATGGTCATCCCTCATCCTCTACGGACCATGTGGTTCAAAGACTAGTCAATGATATGATTTCCCTAAAAAGATAATTGGATAAGGTTAATACCCCATTTCAACAACCATATCAAGATATCAGCAGGAGAAATCTTAATCAATAGATGAATACTGGTAAGACATTACCACTCACATCAACACAACCAAAGTTAGCTATTGAAGCTCCTCCTAGGAGAGGGAATATGTGTGCCTTTCTTTTAACTACTGATCATGATGGGATTTCTTATCTAGAGATGATTATATATGTTCAAATGGTTGCTACTCAAGATGTATTGGGAGAGGCTACCAAAGAAGAAGGGAACTCTGAGGAAATTGGCGACTCTGAAATACACTTCCTAGAATATGAATTAGATTCAGAAAGAGAAGGTGAAATATTAGTTACTCTCAAACATTATTCATGTGCTATCCTCACTAGAAGTCATAAGAATCCAAGATTTTCTAATACTCAATAAGTGCCCATTAAAGTTAAGGAACCTTTTACTAGAACCTCTGATGCTAATTTGAAGACCCAAGAAAATAAATTGTTACATGTAAATGATCATGAGACTTCTTTTGATATTTTATAATTTTGTAAGTCTACAAAAATTCAAATATACTTTGCTAAATACCTTAGGTTGAAACCCAAAAAACTTCATAAATTGGTTAAATATGTCAAAAATGGCCCTACACAAGTTGAACCTGAGAGTCAATTAAATTTTAATATTGAGTCTCCCATTGCCCAATTATTTGCTTCTCCACCTGAATCACCCATGCATACTCCTAGAATGACCCTCAATTCATTTGATGATACTTATTATATGGCTGATATGAAATCTAACCCATTTTATGTTTCTTTATTCATAAATGGTCATAAACTCAGCAAGTGTATCATAGACTTAGGTGCTTCTGATAATATAATGCCTTCTTTTGTAGCCAAAGCCCTAGGCTTATCTCTTCCAAAAACATTTGGTAGGTGTTACTCCATTGATGGCAAATAGATTTCTTTGCTCGAACAAATTAAAGATGCACGAGTTGATCTTGTAGCCTATCCTGATATAAAGGTGAAGTTAACTATCTTGGTAGTGGATATTCCCACTAGTTATGGGATGTTGTTGAGCAGGACTTTTTGCAAAGATTTAGGTGGTCAAATTAAATTATATTGGTTAGAAGCTAAAATTTTAGTGGGTAAGTAGAAATTTAAGCTAGAACCTGAACCTAAATGCAAGTTTACTGTATACCCTTCTGATGATCCTAAGTCTCAAATTTTATTTGAAGAATGTAAATTTGGTAACTATTTTCTCTCCTCTAAAAATTTGAAGGAATAATCTGTCCCAAAATCTATTCATTTGGATGATCTATGGACCATGGAATTTGATGGTAGTTGTGCTACCGTTGGTTCAAGAGTAGGGGTTGTGTTGATCTCACTTGAAAGTGAAAATTTTCCTTACTCTTTCAAGCTAGAATTTAAAAATACTAATAACACTATAGAATATGAGGATTTATTACTTGGTTTAATTGAACCTAAAACAAAGGGTGTGAAGATGCTCAAAGCAAGAGGAGATGCTAAATTAATTGTTAAACAGGTGAGAGGAATTTTTTTAATTATTGAAACATTATAGAAATAGAGTTTGCGATGAGATAGAATATTTTGATGCCTTTTCTATTGAAGCAATTCCTAGAGACCAAAACACGTGGGCAGATTCTCTTACAGTTTTAGCTTCTCTTCTTCTCCCACACCCTGATTTTAAAAGGGATTCATATAGAATATAACTAGTCTATCATCCTAATGTCCCAAATAATGCTAAAAATTGGCAAGTTTTTAAGAATGATAAGCAGATCAAAAAATTCTTAGAGAATGTTGAGATGTTCTTGGAGACTTGTTTTGAAGGTTCTAAAGCAAAATGTAAAGAATTCAATCCTAATCCAGAAATCAATTCAGAAGATGATGTAATTCAGTTAAAGGGAAACAAAATCTCTAAAATATTGGTCTCTCTAGAACATTTGTTCACTCGACAATATTGTTAGGTTGTGGAGCTAAAAGCTTCACCAAGATGCAAACAGGAGAAGTTACGGAGGTTGTGGAGAGTTGCAGAATGAGTTGTAGGGCAACTAATGTTGGTCTGATCAACTGACGTTGGTCAGATAGCAGTGCAAAAGTAACCGACGTTGGTTACAAGTCGGTCGACATCGGTCAGGAGGAGCCGACGTCAGCAACCTGTGTGTGAGCATGTAGTTTGTATGTAGATTCTGGAGAGTCTATTTTTGGACTGTCAGTTTGCATGTTAAAGGCTAATTATAGTTTTGAGTTGTGTGTCTAATTATTGTAATTAAGATAGTGTAATTATTATAAGCATGAGATCTATATAATAGACTCATGGGCTGTATTGTAAACTTGTGCTAGAGAGTAAGAGAGCTAAATAAGCTCCTTCAGAGAGAAGGGAGCAATGGGGTGTTCCTCCTAGTTCCACAGTACCAAGTGTGGTTGCTAGTTTAGAGAATCAGAAGGGTTCTTCATATATGTATGATCTTGATCAGCAGGTGTGCAGGACCACGTTTGGAGATCTACAATGGTGAGTAAGGTCTAGTGATTTGTAGGTAGCAACAGAGAGCAGGAGATCTACTTGGAGTACGATTGTGTACTTGGTGTACTGGCAGTGTGTTACTGACTAGTGGAGGTGAACATCAATTCTGTATTGGAGTTGATTATTGAGACCGAGAGAGAGAGGGAAGAAGGTCTTGAGGTGTGGCAAGCCTTTGAGGTGGAAGAAGAAGTGGCATCTTCTTTATTGTATTTTCTTCTAAGTGATTATTAATACAATTATGTATTATCTCTCATATCCTGTGTTGTTTCATATTTCTAGTTACTTGTTACTTCTGGTTAAATTCTGTGTTTAGTTGCTAATACAAGAAGTAATCATATGTGCTCTTATTGGTGGAGCAAGATCTTGACAACTGGTATCAGAGCCTGGTTGTAGATTCAAGAGCTGATACCATCAAGTGGTATCAGAGCTTTAGGTTGGGTTACTAATAGGTGGTTTTAGATTTGGTAGTGTTTTTTATTACAGGGTACTCACAAGAGTTTCTGATTGAGTGGGAGTATAGCAATGGCAGAAGAAAGTAAGCTACGAATGGAGAAATTGAATAGCACGAATGGTCTGATTGATGGAAAGACAGAGTAGGTAAAAGGAGATTGTTGGTCAATAGAAGATCAGCGTGTAGAAGCATATGTTGCAGGTGATGTTGCACAGGATGTTTTGGATAAAGTAGAATCTTGGTTTATAAATTCTTTTGCCTCTTTCCATGCAGCCCGAAATAGAGCATCTTTTCATGGGTATGTCTTTGGAGACTTTGAAGAGATTTATTTAGGGGTTGGTGAGCCTTGTCAGATTATTGACGAAGGGGAAGTGAAGCTGAAATTGCAGACGGATAACACACAGGTGTTGAAGAAGGTCATGCAGGGCCTAATCTTGGAGATGAGTCTAATTTCTTTAGGAAATTTGGGTGATGGGAGATGCACAGTAACTCTCACAATGGATGCACTTGAATTAGATGGTGGTAAGAAAGTAGGTATCCTTTATCTATCTACTTATATTATTGATTCACCTTTTGTTATAGAGATGTGGCTTTGTAGGCTTGGTCACATATGTAGGAGGGGAATGCATGTTCTTAAGTGGAAGACAGATATAATTTGATAAACTTAAGAACTGGAAAGCCTTGGTGTTCATGGAGGAGATGAAGGACAGAGATCAGCTAAGGGGACTGAATTATTCTAAGCAGGGCTGTGTTAATTTGAACAGGGTTTTGATCCATGGAGAGCTCGCAGGTAAAAAGTCATCAGTCATAAGAAAACACAGGTACCGACGTCAATCAGACAGTAATCAACATCGACAATAGAAGACTGACATCAGTTAGATAGGAACTAACGTCGGTAGAATGGATATCGGCATTAGCAAGGAAAATGACATCAGTAGTCAGGGTCAGTGCAGGGAACTGACATCAGTCAAATGCAAACTGGGAGATGGCTGAGATCAGTCACTGGAACGGATGGTGGGCAGATAGCAAGCTATCAAAAAGGTCTCAAACACTCATATTGAGGACTGAAAGGGTAAGTGGACCTCATATTCATTGTTCACCTTCTTTATATTGCTCATTGATGGTCAAGAACCAGGAAGACGTGAAGGGTAATGTAGGTAGAATCTAGATACAGTGGGAGCTTGGCATGGATGAGGAGTGTGAGTCCTTGGAGAAGAACCAAATAGGTATTTGTTGGTGGAGTTGTCAGCTGGAAGAAAGCACTGAAAGACAGATGGATTCCCAAGTTGAAGAAGAGAGTGGATGGATACGTGAGATGGAAGGCCAAGGTATATGGTCTTGAGGAAGCTGCAGGACAGTGGTATAGGTTTGACAGGTGTATGACTAAGCATGGCTTTAGTCAATGTCAGTGTAACTATTGTGTTTGACTTACCAGATGGATGACGGTCACAACATTATTTTGTTACTGTATGTGGGTGATATGCTAGCAGGTTCATACATACAGGGTTTTGCTGAGCTAAAGGTAAGGTTAGTTTAGTGGCATGTCATGAGGAATTTGGAGCAGCAAAATTCTTTGGCATAAGAGACATGGAAGATCACAGGTTGATCTCCAGTGGGAGCTGATGTGAAGACGGTGTTGGTGGGGTTCAATATGTAGGATGCAAAGTCAAAAAGCACACCAAAGGGCTGGACAGTTCAAGCTAAGCTTAGAACAGGGTTCAAAATCACATGAGATCTAGTGTAGGCCTGAGTTTTCCCAAGCAGTGGGAGTTGTCAGAAAGTTTGGAGCTAAATCAGGGAAGGAGTACTGGAGGGCAGTTCAATGGATTCTCAGGTATCTGAGAGGGACTAGCAGCAAGGATTCTTGTTATGTAGGGTCAAGGTCTTCACTACATGGAAATGTAGGTTCGGATGTGGCAGGTTACTTGGATGACAGGTGTAGCATCACAGGAGTGTGGTGGTTAGTCTTCAGGGTTGAGCTTGAAGAGGGATACAAGCCAAGGAATAATTTAGATGGTGTACAGGTATAGGTACAGGTGTAATTGTTTATCTCCAAGTGAGAGATTGTTAGGTTGTGAAGCTAAAAGCTTCACCAGGATGCAAACAGGAGAAGTTACGGAGGTTGCAGAGGTTACAGAGAGTTGCAAAATGAGTTGCAGGGCAACTGATGTCAGTCTAATCAACCGACGTCAATCAGATAGTAGTGCAAAAGCAACTGACGTCGGTTATAAGTCAGCCGACATCGGTCAGGAGGAGCTGACATCGGCAACCTGTGTGTGAGCATGCAGTTTGCATGCAGATTTTGGAGAGTCTATTTTTAGACTGTCAGTTTGCATGTTAAAGGCTAATTATAGTCTTGAGTTACGTGTCTAATTATTGTAATTAAGATAGTCTAATTATTTTAAGCATGAGATCTATATAATAGACTCATGGGTTGTATTGTAAACTTGTGCTAGAGAGTAAGAGAGCTAAATAAGCTCCTTCAAAGAGAAGGGAGCAATGGGATGTTCCTCCTAGTTCCACAGTACTAAGTGTGGGTGCTGGTTTGGAGAATTAGAAGGGTTCTTCGTATATGTATGATCTTGGTCAGTAGGTGTGCAGGACCACGTTTGGAGATCTACAATGGTGAGTAAGTTCTAGTGATTTGCAGGTAGCAGGAGATTTACTTAGAGTATGGTTGTGTACTTGGTGTACTGGTAGCGTGTTACTCACTGGTGGAGGTGAACATCAATTCTGTATTGGAGTTGATTTTTGGGACCGAGAGAGAGAGGGAAGAAGGTCTTGAGGTGTGGCAAGCCTTTGAGGTGGAAGAAGAAGTGGCATCTTCTTTATTGTATTTTCTTCTAAGTGATTATTAATACAATTGTGTATTGTCTCTCATATCCTGTGTTGTTTCATATTTCTAGTTATTTGTTACTTCTGGTTAAATTTCATGTTTAGTTGCTAATACAAGAAGTAATCATATGTGCTCTTATTGGTGGAGCAAGATCCTGACAAAGATGAATATACAAAAGGCAAGCTTGTTCAGGACTCTGGCAAATTGGAAGACTATGAGAAAATAAACATTGGAAGTGAAACTAATCTTAAGTGTATTTCTATTTGTAGATGTTATTCACCAAAGGAGAGAAATAAAATGACTAATTTGTTGATCAAGTATATGGATATCTTTGCTTGGTGTTATGATGACCTCAAGGATTTTAGTCATGGGCAATTTCAGCATCATATTCCTTTGAAAACAAATGCAACCCCATTCAGGCAGAAGCTGAGAAATTATAACCCAAAAGTTGTTGAGGCCATCTTTAAGGAGATTGACAAGATGTTGAAAGCTAAGATTATTTATCCAATTCATCACTCCACTTGGGTGGCAAACATTATTCCAATATGCAAAAAGAATGGAGAAATAAGAATTTGTGTTGACTTTAGGAATTTGAACAAAGCCAGTTTAAAAGATAATTATCCCTTACCTATTATGGATCACATCTTGCAAATAGTTGCTGGGTCAGAAATGATGTCCATGCTAGATAGATTCTCAGGTTATAATCTGATAAATGTAGCTGTAGCTAATCAATATAAAACTACTTTTATTACACCTTGGGGAAATTTTGCTTATAACTGTATGCCCTTTGGTTTAATTAATACTGGTGCAACTTTTCAATGGGTGATGGATTCATCCTTTAGAGATATAAAAGATAGAATTATTGTCATTTATCTTGACAATCTAACTATTTTATCAAAAAAAAAAAAAAAAAAAGATCATCTGAAGGATCTAGAGATCATTTTACAAAGGTGTCAAAGTCATGGCATATATCTTAACCCTAAGAAGTTGGTTTTTTATGTAACAGAGGGTAAGTTTTTGGGACACTTAGTTTCAAAGTATGGAATCAAGATTGATCTTGAAAGGGTTAGATCAATACAACAACTAAGTCTTCCTTCAAATAAGACTAGAGTTAAGTCCTTCTTTGGCCAGATCAACTTCCTCAAGAGGTTCATTCTTGATTTTGCTAAAATTATAAAACATATTGTGGGGATGATGAGTGAAAAATAGGCTTTTAAATGGAATGAGACTGCTAAGAAAGCATTTGAAGATATTAAAGAAGCAATTGCACAAATACCTACTCTAGTAAATCTTAATTTTTAAAAAGATTTTATTATTTATTATTATGCTTCAAAACATACCATGTCTGGTATATTATTATAGAAGAATGAATTGAATGTAGAAGCCCCAATAGCCTTTATGAGTTTTCCTCTTAAAAAGCATGAACTTAGGTATTCTTTAAATGAGAAGAAAGATTTTGTTGTGGTAAAGGCTATCAAACAATTCAAATATTACATTCTACACTCTCATTCAATTGTGTTTGTGCCTAGTTCGGCTGTAAAAAACATTCTCACTCAACAAGATGTTGGGGTGAACAATATAGAAACATGGGTTGCTAAAATTCAAGAATATGAGTTGGAGATTAGACCAACCAAATTGGTTAGAGGTCAAGGTCTGTGCAAATTGATTGCTGAAATTAAAGAAGAAAAAGAAGAACTCCCCACTGTCCTATTGGTAAGTTTACAAGATCCATAGTTCCTAGATGTGGCACACTATCTTACTTATGGAGACTATCCTAGTCACCTATCTCCAAAGGATAAAAGGAATATTAAGTTAAAAGCAGCAAAATATGTCATTTGGGATGATGTTTTATATAAAAAGGAACTAGATGAACTTTTTTGATATGTGTGGATAAGGAACAATAGCATAAGTTTTTAAAAGTTTTTCACAATGAAGCCTATGGTGGGCACTTCTCCTCTTCAGTCATAGCTTTCAAAATCCTTAGAAATTTTCATTTGGCTGGGTATGTTTAAGGATGCATATAGATAGGTAACCAACTGTGAAAAATAAAAAATGTTTTTAGGAAGGCCAAAACTTGCAATATTTCCTCAGAAGCCTATTATTATAGAAAAACCTTTCAAATAATGGGGTTTGGACTTTATTGGGCCTCTTTACCTTCTTCAAGTGCTAGACATACTCATATTTTAATGGTAACAAACTATTTTACAAAATGGGTTGAAGCAGTCCCTGTGAAGAGAACCACTTCAGAAGTGGTGTGTAATTTTCTCAAAGAAAATATACTGGTACATTTTGGTGTCCCTTAGAAACTTGTAGCAGACAATTCCACCAAATTTTCCTCAATTGAGCTTACTTATTTTTGTTATGAGCACAGTATATCTCTATCTCACTCATCAGATTACTGCCCTCAAGGGAACGGACAAGCTGAGTCCAGTAATAAAAATATGATAACTATCATGAGGAAATTGGTGAGTGAAAATCCCAAAGATTGGCATAAAATATTATATGAAGCACTATAAGCTGATAGGGTAACCCCAAAAAGAGCTTGAGCTAGTTTATGGGATAGGAGCATAGTTATCATTACCTTTGGAATTATCTGTGGCTAAATTAAAAAATGTAATTGAAGATCAATACTTTTAATATTCCTTGGAGAAAATATTTAGGTACTTAACTAAGATTGAGGAGGAAAAGATTGACTTGATTGATCGAATTACTGCTCACCAAGCCAGGGTTAAGAAGATTTTTGATCAAAAAACTAGACCTAAAAAGTTCATGGAGGGAGATGAAGTATTGCTATGGGATAGAAGGAGAGAACCTAAAGGAGCACATGGTAAATTTGATTCACTTTGGAAAGGGAATTTCAAAATTCATCAGGTACTAGGTCCTAATTCTTTTAAATTGGAATATCTGGATGGCAATGTTTTACCCCTGTCTTATAATAAATAGGATCTTAAGTTGTATCACCTGTGAAATAGGTGTCCCCTATTTTGTACATAACATCTCCTTTATTGTCGTATGTTGTGTTTTCCTTTCTCAATTTTTGTTTATCTTGCTTCTTTTCTTTTGTCTCTATGTTTCAATTTATGCGTAACTAGAGTTTCTGAGTTCTCTCTATTTTGCCATAAAATGTAGTCCCCAGTCAGAGCCAATGTTACCTTTTTGAGTCACCCTTATTCAATTTTTCATGAAATTTATTTAAACAAGAGTTGACTTATCATTTTTCCCTTATTGGTCATATCCTTTTTTATTAAGTTGGCTCTTTATGTTTAAAGTTCACCCGCCTATCATCTTTTATGAGTGAAATTTATAAAGAATTGAACCTTTGAACTTGAACCATTCTCAAAGTTCAAGAGTTCAATGGTTCAATGAGTTCAATATTTGATGATTTTTAAGGAGTCGTGTTTACTCAGTTCCCTCATATAAATTAATGTATAGTTGAACCTACCACTTGAACCTTATAGCAGAGTTCAATAGTTCAATGGTTCAATAGTTCACTGTTTCAAAATTCAAAGTTTCCTGAAAAGTCATGTGACTATTGGTCAGTTTGTGTAGTTCATCTCGTATCTTTGAACTTTCAAGTTGAACCACATTCCAAAATTTCAATGGTTCAAGGGTTCAATGACTATACTCTCATCTCACCCCGAGGCTTTCTCTAAGTCAAAATTAGCAGGAGATATACAGGAGAATGTATCTGAAACTCATTATGAAGTGGAAAGTTTTAACTTTTCATGAGGTTATGGATAATCATTATTCATCAAGGTCGTGCATGAAGAATGCTTGCCATTAATGCATATATCATAGTTCATGTCTTATCAAGCATTTTTAGCATGTATTGTTTCATTTAATAATTATTTGACCTGATTAATATCTATATCAGAAGAGAACAAGCTAGATTTAGCAAACAAACATACTGGTTGATGCAAATGGGGAACAACATGGAGGTATAAGATTTTTATTTCCCAATTTCATAGTTATTTCAGATACATTGAAGGTGAGTTCTACTCTTCCTGTAAGTTGTTTCCATTTCTTAATTGAAAATAAAAATCCTTTTGAGTTTTTGACATTATTGAAGAAGTTCAAAGCATTCTTTTTCATTATATCCTCTGATCTGTAGCTATGAAGTTATCTTGTCTTAGTTACAAGTATGGTTCTGGTATCATCTTCTCTCTCCCTAAATTAGGGGATACCTCTTTGGTTCAATATGACTTAGAAGATTTTAGGGAGAGGGTTAAAAATCTCGTACCAAATCCTATGATGAAGAAGATAGTAGAAAGTGGTTTGGTCGAAGCTACAGCCTTCCCCATGGTTGTAAAGTGCCCCAAACTAGTTCTAGAGTGCATGAATAGATATGAACCCCAAAATAGGTGCATCAGAACTGTAGATGGTAATGTGTTACTTCATGTTGATAGACAAACCTTAATGTTTGTGATGAGAATTCCACCTAAAGAACCCTATTATGATCTCAATATTAATTCTTCCTATGGGCATTTCTCATTAAAGAAAATCAATTACCAGAACATGATCATAAGGAATTGGTTATTGAAATTCTAAAAAGGGGGTTTTGATGGTGAACCCGTGAAGTTTCCTTGGTACATTTTTGATCATTTCATATTGATATAAGTCTACAGACAGCTAGCCCATGTGGATAAGAGGTTCTCAAAGAAGGAAGATGGTATATCTTTTCCCATTGAACTTGGACATTATTCCTGTCAATCAATTTTTTACACCTTAAATTTAGAAGTAGATCTTAAAAAATTCAATTTTCAGTACTTCACTACCAGATCCCAATTTGACAACAAAAGATTTGCTAAGAATAACTTGGATTTTGGAATAGGGTTTTCACATATCCCTCAAATAGAGGATTATTGCGAAGATTGTTTAGATGAATTTGAGGTCAGAAAGAGACATTGGTGTAGATTTTCCTTGGGGAAAATAGTCACCCTCAATTTAAATATGAACATTTCTAGAATAGTTGATAATGAAGAAAAACTAATTGATCCTCAATTTGAAAAAATAAAGCAATTACTTATCCCAAAAATTGATTGGGATAAAAATGAAGAGGATCCAATTGAGCTCAGAAATCTCCTAGTAATAAAGAGAACTGAGAAATGGTTGAGGGAATGTAAGCTAGAAGAAGTTCAAAATAAAGGTTCCCTACAATGTGCATCAATGGTTGAACCACCATCCTCAATAAGCTCTTCTAATCAACTTATTGCTATCTGTGATGTAGGTAATTCTAAGCCTAAAACTAGAAGGGGTCCTATCATCAGAGAATCCAAGAAATCCCTCACAACTATTCTACCCCCTCGTGCCACAAGATTAAAAACTAAAAGCAAGAGGAAGAAGTAGATTTCTGAGAGAATAGTTGTAGACTTGAATTCTAAAGAATATTCAGGAGAAGCAACAGGTGGTAAAGAGTCTAATTCACCAATGGTAGAGGAGGTTAGTGAGAAATAATAGATAGAGGTTGCTTTAGAGTTTGCTAACTTGATGATGATTTTAGATGTGCCTTCTGATCAATTAAATCTTGGTAAAGAAGTCTTGACCTCTACACCCAAATGGCTAGAAAGTTTGATCAGTGAAAAAATAAAAATAGTCCCATTTTCATTACCATTGGAGGACATGGTTAGCAAATTCCTAAGGAAGACACCTAAATCTAAGAAGCTAAAAAAAACATCCAGGGTAGATGTCAACCCTAACACAGGAAATTGGAGTGTAGAAATAGCCTGGTTAATAACTAATGAGGCAGTTCAAGATCCTACAGTTCAAGATTTTATAATTGAAAAGTTAGATCTTGGGATTGCATCATGTGTTGCGAATGTGCATCACCTTGAAGCATCCACCAAAATGATAGTCAGTCAAACCTAGAAATATGAGAAAGATAAAAGGGAGTTGAAATAGACCTTATAGTCAATGGCAGAGTACATCGACACCATTCATAACCCAAATACACAACTTATTTCCCAATTTCCCCTATATTTTGATCCTAAATCGTTAATCAATCAAAAGATGTTGGACCAGATACATTAAAAAAAAATGTTTGCTTGGGTATTTGATGATTGGTTGGATGGCATCATCTAGAAAGGTATGAAATACATTCATGAATTGAAGAATATATATGATCAAACCATAGATACCATCAAATACTTGAAAACATAGAATGCTTCATGGACAAAGGATGAAGGTAAATGGATGAATGTGATGAATCAAATTGATGAAGTATAGAAGTATGGGATAGCAAAAATTTTGTTAGAAAAGAATTTGATATGTCTGAATGAGGATATGCTTTATGTAAGTAAGAAAAAAATTGAATGGAGGAATTCAGTATCATGACAAGGGTGAATTGAACTCACAAAAATGATTAAATAAATAACTGAATTCACTCAATCATTACAACATGATCTACAGTGGATTGATGTAAAATACATAAAGGATGATGGATAACTAGAAAAATACGTTGATACTATGATTCAATCTTTCATGGAAAAGATCAAATTCATTAAATCAAGTGACAACTTATTAATAGAAAATTTCTCTTGAATTTCAAAGGTGGAGTCACTTATTTATCTCTGCATCGACACACTCCTAGAGCATGTGGAGAAGATGGGGAAATTTTAGAGGGAGAAAGACATCTAGAAGGCAAGAATGAAACACATCAGCATCCCTAATTTTTTTAAAATCTAGGAATTTGTTACAGCATCTTAGGAGTGGAAAGCAAAACTTATATCCTTGGCTAAGCAAAACAAATCTGGAGATTCTAATCCATCTCCCTAGTCTTAATCTTACTTGCATAATCTTTTATTCAGTTAGTTTTCTATTTAAAACTTGGTTTTTAAGTGAGTTTGTAAAAACTAAAATCCTGTATGGGTCAGAGTTACTTTAAATCTAGGTTTGGTTTAAAAGATCAAGTAATTAGGGAAACTATATATATGTGTTTTGGGTGGTTGAAATAGGGATATTAAAATATAAAAAAAGAAACAAGAGGTTTTTATAGCTAAGATTACCTATTTTACAATATATATGATGTTTGTCTAAAACAATTGTCATCTGTGAATGAAAAGGAGAAACAATTATTGCATACTTAAATCTGTGCATTTGAGTATTTGAAATTAGATTTTATGTGCGAGATCTTCTTTCATATGGTAATTGCTCTTTTATTGGAAAACTCATTATATGTGTTTTATTATTTATTGGTTCAGTAATTTACATGTTTATATCTAGTTATTATTGAAGATGGAGTTTGTGTATTCTATTACAAAATGATGTTATAAAATCTCGCATTCATAGCATGATGATGTATGGATGTTTGTTTGCCTTTAAGCACTTTCTAGTTAAAATTGTATCTAAATATTTAGAATAATTCAAATTCATTGAAGATCTTAAAGGGAGATGTACCTTAATTCAGAGGGGAACTATTCCTGATAGTTCACCCATTTGTTGATTAACTTATTTGTTCTTGAAAGAAAAGGGTATAGAGTTAGAAGAAATTAGGACAAATCTGTTAGCCAACACATACGTACAAGCTAGATCTTACATGAGTCCCTATATTTCATACATAAGATGAAGACCATCTATGGATTTATTCCATGTGTCCATATTAACACAAGAGTTAATTTCAACATAAATGAATGAAATGATCCATAAGCATATATAAACATATCCAAGGAGTTTATTAGAGAATAATATAATAGTTAACATGCAAGTTGAGATTACAGTGTACTAGAGATCCAAACCAACATATTCAAGCATGTCAAATTTCCATATTATATAAAACCCATTCACCTAAGTAATCTCTATACCAAAAATACCATGATGGTTCAATCAAGAGAATATATAGAACTTTTACAACAATGTATAAGTTATATCACCACATTAAAATATGCATACTTCATTGTCACGCATGTCCCATAATGAAGATACAAAACAATTTACCAATGTTAGCAAGAGTATTAAAAATCAACTATCCTTTCATGGATACCCCTAGTATAAAGTTCAAGTTACCGTGACATTTTATATCAAGTGAACATAATGAAGTTATATAAAATGGCACCATGAAATATTATTACACTAAGTATGCCAAAATGAAATACAAGTTATTACCACATGAATGGTAACAATATAATATAATAATAAGGAATTAAGAATGATAACAATAATGTGTACCATTAAGGCATTGACCAAGAATAATCAACAATTGATCTAGGATAAAATTTAAGTGTGTCCAAAGGATTGCATTCATAACTATAAATTAACTCCAACATGTTACAATATAACCAATAATATAAGATTGTACTCTTGTTCCATAAGGATCCCTATCCAAAATAATGTTAGCATACGACAAGCCAAAAGTGACTAAACTAAAACCCAAATAAGGTCATTACACCTATATATACTAATCATGATACATAAAAGGATTATAACATGTTATGTTAAGAAGGGAATAAACATGTAAAAACATATTAACATTCACATTATAGCTATCCATGCTATCATATAGGAATGAATCAGTAGAACCAAGTAGACAAACCCTCCAAACCATCCATATTATGCCAACCATTGGTGGCTCTCACCACCCCAACCATCAACTAGATGGTGGTTTCAGCAAATAGGGTAAAGGAGGAAGTTTTGAGAAAGTTGGATTCTGAACCAAAGGACATCACAACAAAATGACATACACCCATAAAAGGAATGAACACCATCAAGGGTACACTCTATATAAGCAAAGATAAATAGAATGGCATATAACTCAACCGTTATATACAACCTGATCAAGATCCCACAATAAATCAACTAGGTGTGATAGAAAGATAACTGAGCTATACAATAATCCCAAGGCAATAATGAAGGACTCAAATAATAAAAAAAGACCCTAATAGATTATAAATCATAACTGGTTCAAACCAAAATATGCATATACATAATAGTAGGTCCACACCTTCATTTAAAATTCCCATAATGCTGAAAAGTTATGAATGGCCACAAATGAACACAACAGGGAATCAAACCATAAATTAATTTTAATTAATAATCGATATAGAAAATTCTAGGGATCATTATAAGGTCTCACAACCTCATATAATCCTCTAATACTAAAGATCGGGTTACACAAATTATGGAACAGTAGACTGTTTGATTGATTTAATTAAAATCAAAACCCCTCATTATAATATAATGATACTATTAGGGCTTCACCTTTTTCCCTCAATACAACAAATACACCAAACATGCAAAATTCCATTATAAATCCAAGACCAATACATGCCAATAGAATACATATGATAGAATCTATAATACCCACATAATTATGTCTAAAAATGTAATACCCAAGGAATCTATAATACCCACATAATTATGTCCACAACAGAACCAAGGAATCTATAATAGCCACATAATTATGTCCACAACTGTAATATGATTCAATACAATTTTTCATTTGGTAAGGATAATTAAATAGATATGCAACATTATTCTACCCTTAACATTGAATAATAACCCCAATCATATATTCAAAAATGGGAATGAATATATATAATAACCATGATTAAAATCTGCCTTAAAGGCTTAAGACCCACACAAGTCATTTTCCAATTTATTTAGAACTAGTTTCTTTTCCATATACAACCAAGAATAGGGTACAACCATTATCAAAAACCACAGGTTAAATAAATTACCTACGAAACTAGCAATTTGGTTTGCCCAAAGCTAAAGCACAAGAATCATGGGCATTGAGTTTATCATTTAATGAGGATGGGAATTAGTAAAACACTAAAAATTTATTTTCCATGGCAGGTAGCAGTCAACAAATTACCCAAATACACCATTAAAATGTAGTAATATTCTTATTGCATAAAAACCATGGTATATACTCATGTTTTGAAATATACATTCCAACCAATCCATAATGTATTTACCAGATTAAGGAAATAAATAGAAATCCTAGTTGAAGATAACTGAATCATGACATTATTTTCCTTTTCACAAGTTTATATGTGAAGTGTGTATTGAAAATATATGGGTTGCCATTAATTACAATGTTCATTATATAAAATAACTAGTGTAGTTGATGGCTTACCTGGTGGAACATAAGGGAAAGGACAAGATCATACCATGCCGATTAGTTTGGTAATTTTGGCCAATGAAAATATCATGCAACAATGAACTGACCCATAAATTTGTATCACATCTCAGGGTCTTCCATGCTTAACCTAACACTGAGCAAACCCCAAACCTATGTTACCTTCCTCCATTATTTTCCTTCCCCTGTGTTATTTTCCTTCTTCTCATCTCATCTACATTCATCCTCTTCATGCATTTTATTCCCTCCATGTTTTTATTTCCTTGTCCATTTTCCTTCCATCCTACTATGTGTTTCTCCTTCCTATCTCCTCTCCTGCATTTTCCATTCTCTAATGTGTCCTTCCATTCTTTCCACTACCCATCATCTTTTCCTATGTTCTTCTTGCCTTTTACATTTTTGTTTCCATGCCTCCCTTTCACCTTCATTCCCTTCTCTTTTTCTCCATCATCTTTCTTCTTACTCCCTTGTGTATTTTTTTTAACTCCCTATTTTCTTATTTTTGTCATGCCACTTCAACGCATCTTATTTTCTACCATATGCCATCCTTTACCCTACATTTTTTGACTTCCCCCACCACCATACTCATCTACCTTATTCCCTACACCTTTCCTCACCTACCTCACATCCTCTCTCTCCCTTCTTTCCTACGTTTCATTGCACTACCCATACTCCCATTCAATTCACTCATTGAATGAAGAAAGAGAGATAAAGCATCTCCCTTTGGCTAAGTCTATCAACTTAAATAATAAAAATATATATATATATATATATATATATATATATATATATATATATTATTTAAAATGCCACCCAATAATAATCTTGTAAAAACAAATAATAACTATTAAATTAATAATAAAAATATTATTTTAAACATTATTAAACATCTAAATATCAAATTGGCTAATTAAATGGCCATTACTAATTATCATGTCACCATGATAATAAGTCACATGGGAGGGTGTGTCATGGGAAAATAGGCCTAGGTAGGTTTCTTAGGGATTTTAAGATAGGTGAGGGTGAGACAAGTGGAGCTAAGGTGGTGAAGAGTACATAGAGAAGAGAGAGAATAATAAGCAGTCTAAGCAGATGAGTATAACACCATTAATATGTAGGAATAAAAAAATATGACATGATATAAGGAATAAAAAGTAACAAATCACAACCAAATATGAATGCACAAATGCATAAGAAAAATGTCAAAAAGGATGAAATCATCAAAAATACCAAGTTACTTATCAAAATATATCAAACTACTTAGAACCACTCCGCTACCCCAAGTGTTGACCCTAACATCCATCCTTACCCATAGTCAGTACCTGCAACCATTAAGTGGATCCATTAGTAGTATTTAATCTAAAATTTTATAAAATGATAAACAATAATGAACTATAATCAAACATCAAGTATACCTCACATTCCATATATCATTAATGTATAACTATAAACATGATAATTACATCAACCTATAATTGAATATCACAACATTGGAATCTACTATCACAACACTAATAATCAAGGGAGTGCAACAGTAAAAATACACATGCTATATTATTATTTAAATAGTCATGTCAATGTGCACAAGGGAAGGATCGTAACATCCTCACCCTATTATAGAGGATCTGTCTCGACAACTATATCATCAAATGAGAGCCTGACTGTCCATAAGGACTTAATCATTCACTAAACAAAGATTCCATCTACTCAATCATAATATAATTAGAGAAACCATCAGCTTACATAATATTTAAGCAAGAGGATGCAATACACCATCCATGTAATATATATATTTTTTTCCCAACATAAATCATAATACAACCATAAGAAAAATCTTAGTGAATCATGTGTCATTATACGACACTAGAAGAATAATAAGGAGCTATCAAAAGTCATATAACAATAATTTCCAAACACATACCTCAACTCAGGGTACAATTTCATATTTATAATGCATATGTCATTTATTAACAGTCAAAATAGATAATCACAACCTTGGTGAAAAAGTCTAACAGCCCCAAATCTATACTTATTTAGCATAATTACCAATTGTATACCACCATTTTAACATAGTTATAAGAAAACCATTAAAATTTAGCCACCCATATAGGCATGCCTTCTAATCAAAACAACATTACCAATGATGGGAATGAATATTACCATCTCAATAAAGGCTAACCAAAACTTTTATTGCCTTCCTAACACACCTCTTTTAGCTAAAAGCTCATGAAAGATAGGTAGATTTAATAAATTTAGGTTATTAAAATCAAAAAAATTGCAAGAGAACCAACACTAGTTGGACATTCCTCTTATCAAGAGGAGATCATTCTGTAGAAAATTTGTAACTTTATGACCATAGTTACAAATAATACAATCCCATCAAGATTTAACTATATATGCACAACCTAAAATAATGACTTTACTGACACACACAATATGCCTTAAGCATAATTTAATCAAAAGTATTCACATAATGCTTCCATAGGATAGTAACCCTTTTGAATGGTTACTTCTAAACCAAATAAATACCATTCATGCAATAGTTCAACATCCCACACTATCCACACTAAACAACAAGAGAAAACAATCCAGGCCTAACATGTTACCCCAAAATTTTACCACATGCTCTCCAAACACCTTTTGAACTGACATGATAGTTACAAGAATCACAGTTCCACCATCATACTGCATTTACCTCATGGTAACAAATTGAAAAGAAAAGAAAGATGGGTACCCAAAATAATAAAATCTACCTGATCAGGACTTATAGTATTCATTCTAAACTAGAAATTAGTAGGCTATCTAGTCATCCACAATCAATATAGAAATATATTCATACTATAATATATATATAATATGTATAGCAAGGCAATACCTTAATCATCTCATGTCTATACACACATTCCAACATGTGCATGTATTTCAAAAAGTACCACTTTGTTGATCTACATAAACATGCATAATATAGGGCTAATTAGTGCTTCACAAGCTTACATAATGATATTCGACATAGGTTATTCAGAAAAAACCTTTGAGAGGTGGCTAAAATTAAAACTAAACTATAAGGGACCATTATGTAGGAGGGTTCCACGTCTAATATGTGTCTCTCATGGTGCACATTGGGAAAGAATTAGGTGGCTAACTAGTGTAAAGGGGTGGAGTGTATTTTCAACCTACAATAGACTCCACTGCCTATCTTGTACCTAGTCTAACTGTTAAATAAATAGTGTCTCATTACCCTCAACCTCACACATGCCTTGATGTTCATAACTAGAACAATGATGTAGGATAACACAAAATATGATACGATACTATTCCTTGGAAGTTTAAACAAGAGATTTGGCTTTCATGAAGGGAGTTACAAAACACAAGTGCTTGGATTCATGATCATAGTTTTTACAATGTAAGATCACACATATAACATAACCATAATACCAAGATAGCCAACAAAATAGTATAAAATTTCACATATTTCACATGGTTAAGCACTTTCACATCTCGCAAGATTATACAATAACATAGAACACTGTACATGAATGAATGAGTAGTGTAAGATAAATATACAATCAGGTATAGGTAACTATGTCAATTTATTTTCCACATTACAATGGTCAAACACACAGGTGTGTGAAGTATAAGGGTCCATGAATCTACATCAGTCCACCTGATGTGTAGATGTCATGCAAAAGACATCAAATACCTATCAATTGTATCACATAATCAGTCCTTAAACGCTTAAATTGCTCACATAAGTCCATCACAATCACCCCATTAGGCCCTCCAATATTGAGCCACACCCTTGGTCTTCCTGAGATATCAAACCTTAGTCACATTAGATGGATTTATCATGCAAATAATCATTAGACATCCAGGCATTATCATAGAATTCTAAAAATAAGCTTATCACAATTCAACTGATTGATTAAATCCAACATGTTAAAGGTCAAATGGAGATGATTTTATTAATGCATATCGATTTGGGAAAGGGTGAGCTTAGCCAAGGCCCATGGAGAGTACCATATCACTAATATGAGAATCATATTTCCTCATAATTATTAGTTCAATCATAGCTTGTAATAAACATTGTCATGTCTACAAAACATATCCAATGTCTCAATAGATGTCCTCATGGTTGTAGGACATATTCAATTTCTCAATAGACATCCTCATGGTTTTAGGACATATCTAATGTCTCAATAGACATCCTCATGGTTGTATAACCCATCCAGGATCAATCAACATACACATGGAATCAAGCATATCTATGAGTAAACATACGTCATAGATGTAAAATTGATCCAAGATCATAATAAACATGCCAAAACTAGTTAGCTTCACCCCTTCTTGGAGTTATAAAACCACTTGCTTCATCCAATTAAGCCAACAAAGGCTTGAAAATTGAAGCCTAACTTAGCTTAAATGCATAAGTTTTTATCTCTACATAAATTTACCTATTTACAAAATGCATAACTGTTACCATTTAACCAACTCGATAACAAATTAGATAACAAAAACCTTCCAAGTTCACTAAAATGTCCAATAAATTGGATGATCCAATACCTCTCAAGCATTGTTACCACACTAAAATTGTGATATTGTTCCCCCAATCATTTATAGTGACATGCAAGCAGCCAAAATTTATGGCTATTTATCCTGGATATCACTTCAAGGTCATTACTTGAAACTTTTTGCATAACAACTCGTTAAAATCATAAAAAGAGGTGGGGCATCCTTGCTATCTACAAGAAACTCACCCCATAGATATGTGTCTACTCCACTTAAATAATCCATGACATGACTATGGGCTAGCACACCCACATAAGATCATAGGTTACCAACAGCTTGAAATAATATTTCCTTGAGCAGAGAGTTTAAGATATATATCATATTAACCAAGAAATTTTGTCCTTTTTATACCATATCATGCCCTCTAGGTTTAGGTCAAACCCTCAATCTTCCCTAGGTTATAATGTTCCAAATATATAAATAATGTCCACCCATACAAGATGACCATAAATACCCAAATATCATTCCCCTGATTCTAAAAGTGAATCCTATATCACCTAACTCCCATTGGCATGTCCATATAAGTCAGTGGTTGTCATGTGAGACTTACCCTGATGCAACTGAGTTTAGGAAGGGTTAACCCCAACAAAAGCTAGGGGTGATAACAACTAACATCGGATAAAAACTGGATGCCTTGGAATCATTTCTTTTGAGTGATGCATGGAAAATTATAGTAATAAACAAAAACAACATAACACCTTAACCTTTAGTCTGAGGGCAATCATTTATTCTGAGTGATGCTTCTCAATTTTTCCTTATTGGGACAACTCATTGGTCAATGTGTAGCAACTCTACAAATCCTAGAGCTCTCTATATTATAAACATTCTTCTAATACCAGATGAAACAACTTTAAAAAATTAAAGTTACACATCAATGTACACTTTAGATGCATAACTGATCCAAACCTCACTTACTAAAGCAAGTGATACACACTTAGCATACCCACGTATACACAACTAAAAAGGTTAATCTTAACCTTTTGAGTCATTAATGGTCACAATGATACCATGCCATAGAAACCAAGAGAACATTATCCCTAATGACAATTAGGCATAATATCTAACATTCTAAACACACATAGTAACCTATTGTTAATAGAGTGCATACAACTTAGGCTAAGACTCATGAGCATATAACAAGGATAACATTTCTGATATAATTATTTAAATCAATTCATAAGCATGCTTTACATGGCTTAAATACATGGACAATGTTATAATCATACCTTACTTCATCACCCAACAAGTAATGATATAGTGGTGGCTAATCTTTGAATCATTATAATCTATTCCAAATTGGAAAATAGCCAATGTGATACCATAACTAATGGGAGATCAAAACACCCCAAAAAGCATAGTAGTTAAACATATAAGGTCCAATATATAGTTTGTTCTATCAATTGCTGACTTAGGTAAGGAAGGCATATTAGTCATTCTAACTCACACATGTACTTTGATTAATACCAGGCATAAGGGCAATCATCAACCTCTCCTACAACCAAGGAGGTTGGTAAGGAAGAAATCATGGCATCATTCTAATAACATACTAAGGAAATTCAACATGACTTGTTAATTGTATTATCCATAAGGATAACTACAAGATAACCATGCATACATCCATTTATCTATCATACCCAACATGGTAGAATAGTAGGATTCATATATGCACCAAAATAGGTTGTTCACTCATAAAACAAATTCCATCATGAATCAATTTACTAGCCACATAAGCATCAAGGTTTACATATGGTTATTTACACGTACCAAATTCATACCAATAACCATGTTTACATAATGAGAACATTGCAACCATCTAGAGAATAAAACAATCACCATATTCAATAATATAATCATATAGGAAAAGAAAAGTCTCATGTGATAATTATCATTTACTTCACATTATAAGTGGTTTAAGATTACTTTCATCATGCATGAACTAGTTATTTGTTCCCATATTAAAATGTACCTACTCCCATAATGGGCAGCCTCAACAATTAATCCAACTCATCTAAACTAGTTCACTTACATACATGCATGCTAGATGTTAAATGAGTCCCTATATTTCATACATAAGTTGAAGACAAAATACGATTTATTCCATATGTCCATATTAACATAAGAATTAATTCCAACATACATGAAATAAATGAGCCATAAGCATATATAAACATATCTAAGGAGTTTATTATAGAATCCTACAATAGCTAACATGCAAGTTAAGTTACTAATAATCCAAACCAGCATATTCAGGCATGCCAAATTTCTACATTATATAAAACCCATTAACCTAAGTAATCTCTATACCAATAATACCATGATGGTTCAATCAAGAGAGTATATATAAGTTTTACAAGGATGCATAAGTAATATCTCACATTAAAAAATGCATACTTCATTGCCATACATGTCCCATAATGAAGATACAAAATAATTTACCAATATTATAAATAGTATAGAAATTAAACTATCCTTTCAAGGATACACTTACTATAAAGTTCAAGTTACCATATCATTTTATATCGAGTGAACATAATGAAGTTCTATAAAATGGCACCACAAAATATTTCTATGCTAAGTATGCCAAAACCAAATACAATTTATTACCACCAAAATGGTAGTGTTGTACCATAATAATAAAAAATTAGGAATGATAACAATAAGGTGTATCACTATGGCATTGACTAGGAATAATTAACTAGTGATCTAAGATAAAACTCAAGTGTGTCCAAAGGATAGCATTCATAACTATAAATGAACTCCAACATGTTACACCATAACTAAAAATATAAGGTTATACTCTTGTTCCAGAAGGATCTCTATCCAAAATATTGTTATCATACGACAAGCCAAAAGTCACTAAATTGAAACCCAAAGAAGGTAATTATAACTATCGCTACTAATCACGATACATAAAAGCATTATAACATCTTATGCTAAGAAGGAAATAAAAACCATGTAAAAACACATTACCATTCACATTGTACCTATCCATGAAGTCATCCAAGAATGAATCAACAAAACCATGAAGATAAACCCTCCCAAATAGCCCTATGAGCTTAACCATCGATGGCCCTCACCACCCCAACCATCAACTATATGGTGGTTTTGACAAATAGGTTTAAGGAGGAAGTTTTAATAAATTTGGATTTTGAACTAAGAGACATCGTAATAAAATGGCATACACCCACAAAAGGTAGAAACACCATCAATGGTACACTCCATGCAATCACAAATAAATAGCATAACGTATAACTCAACTGTTATATGCCATCTAGTCAAGATCCCACAATAAATCAACTAGGTGTGATAGATAGACAACTTAGCTATATGTTAATACCAAGGCAATAATGAAGGACTCCATCAATCAAATGAGACAATAATAGAATATAAATCATAACCAATTCAAACCATAATAGGCAACCACATAATAGTAGGTCCACGCAGTCATCTTAAATTCCCACAATGATGACAAGTTATGAATGGGCACAAATTAACACAACAAGAATTCAAACAATAAATAAATTTTAAGTAATAATCAATATAGAGAATTATGGGGATCATGATGAGGTCTCATGACCTCATATAATCCCCAAATACTAAATATCATGTTACACAAGTTACAGAGTCTCAAACTATTTGATTGATTTAATTAGAATTGAAACCCCTCATTATAAGATAATGATACTATCATGGCTTCACCCTTTTCTTGCAATATAAAAAATATACAAAACATGTAAAATTACATAATAAATCTGAAACCAAAACATGCCAATAGAATACATACGGGGGAAACTTCACCCAAAATCATAGTGATATAAATTAGCCATTCAATCTATTCAAGAGGACATGAATGGTTAGTTATTATAAAAGAAGGCCTGGACAATGTATTATATATATATATATATATATATATATATATATATATATATATATATATATATTTCCAAGATTTATTAATAATAAAATGTATATGAGTTCCTCTCCATTGTTAGACATTTCTAAAATGAGTAAATAACTAGAAGTGTCATTTAGTAAACAACGCAACCATGAAATAAAAGGATTTCAATCAGTGTTTAATCCAAGGAATCTATAATATCCACAACTGTAATATGATCCAATACGATTTTCATGTGGTTAGGATAATTAAATACATAGGCAACATTATTCTACCCATAACATTAAATAATAACCCCCAGTCAGATATTCAAAAATGGGAATGAATATTTATATTAACCATGATTAAAATCTACCTTAAAGAGTTAAGATCCATGAAAGTCATTTTCCTATTTATTTATGAACCAGTTTCTTTTCCATATACAACCAAGAACAAGGCATGACCAGTATAAAAAACCACAGGTTATATCAATTACCTAGATAACTAGCAATCTAGTTCACCCAAAGCTAAAGCACGAGAATCATGGACATTGAGTTTATCATTTAGTGAGGATGGGAATTAGTAAAAAATTGACAAACTATTTTTCATGGTAGGTAGTGGTCAATAATTTACCCAAATCCACCATTAAAATGCAGTAGCAGGCTTATTGCATAAAAACCATGGTATATTCTCATGAGTGGAAATGCACAGTCCAACCCATCCATAATGTATTTACTAGATTAAGGAATTAAGCAAAAATCTTGGTTGAAGATAGCTGAATTTTGATATTGATATTACCTTTTGGAAGTTTATATGTGAAGAGCATATTGAAAATATATGGGTTACCATTAATAATAATGTTCATTCTATAAAATAACCAGTTTAGACAATGGCTTATTAGGTGGAATGCAATGGAAAGGAAAAGATCATACCATACCAATAAATTTGGTAATTATGGCAAATGAAACTCTCATGCCAGCAGTGAATCAAGCCATAAAGTTGTATCACAGCCTAGGGTCTTCCACGCTCAAGTCCCCAATGTCAAGCAAACCTCAAAATTGTGCTTCCTTCCTAAATTATTTTACTTCCCCTACATTATTTTCCTTCTTCTCCTCTCACCTCCATTCTACCTCTCCATGCATTTTCTTCCCTCTGCATTTTTTTTGCCTTGTCCATTTTCCTCCCTTCCTACTATGCATTTATCCTTCCTATCTCCTCTCTTAAATTTTCCATTCTCTAATGCATCCTTCCATTCCTTCCACTACCCATCATCTTTTCCTACATTCTTCTTGCCTTCTACATTTTTGTTCCCATACCTCCCTTTCACCTTAATTCCATTCTCTTTTTCTCCACCATATTTCTTCTTACTCCCTTGCCTATACTGTTCAACTCCTTTTTTCCTCTTATTGTCATGCCCCTTCAACGCATCATCCTTTCTACCATATGTAATTTTTTACCCTATGGTTTTTTATTTCCCCTACCACCATACCCATCTACCTTACTCCCTACACCTTTCATCACCTACCTCACATCCTCTCACTCCCTTCCTGCCTATGCATCGTTCCACTACCCATACTCCCATTCAATTCCTGCACTAAATGAATAA
Organism: Torreya grandis; assembly: GCA_037957365.1. Lineage (NCBI taxonomy): Eukaryota > Viridiplantae > Streptophyta > Pinopsida > Cupressales > Taxaceae > Torreya > Torreya grandis. The sequence continues at coordinate 286,628 of JARHVA010002355.1, forward strand.
AAAGAGAGAAAGCACTCCCTTGACCAATTCTATCAACCCAAACTACCTTCTAACCCCCATACCAACTCTCTAGGACATAGTCCATTAATGGCCTTATTTCAAATTTGAGCTAACATACATTAAGATATAAATGTAATTATAAAAAAATTAACTAATAACTATATATATATATATATATAAAATTTAAAATTCCACCCAACAATAATCCCATAATAATAAATAAGAACCATTAAAATAATAATAAAAATATTATTTTAAACTATATTAAATGTCTAAAAATAATGATGGCCAATTAACCATCCATTAATAATTATCATGTCACCATGATAATAAGTCATGTGGGAGGGGGTGTCATGGGAAGATAGGCCTAGGTAGGTTTCTTAGGGAGTCTGAGATAGGCGAGGGTGAGACAAGTGGAGCTGAGGTGGCGAAGAGTACACAAAGCAGAGAGATAAAGAATAATAAGTAGTTTGAGTAGATGAGTACAACACCAACTATACTCAGGGATCACAAAAATATAACAAGACATAAGTAACAAAAATTAACAATGCACAATCAAATACAAATGCACAAAAGCATAAAAAATGATCTAAAAGCATACCACAATCAAGAATACTAGGTTACCTTTCAGAACTCATATGACTACTTAGAACCACTTCATTACCCCAAGAGCCAACCCAACATCTAGCGTAGCCCATAGTTAGTACATGTAACCATCGAGTTAATCCATCAGTATTATTTGATCCAAAAATCAATAAAATGATAAGCATTAATGAACTATAATAAAACATTAGGTATATCTCATAATCCATATATCACCAATGTAGAACCATAAACATGATAAATACATCAACCTGTAGTTGAATATCACAACATCAGAATCCAATAACCTAGCACTAATAATCAAGGGAGTGAAAAAATAATAATACACATGCTATATCAGTATTTAAATACTCATGTCAAGGTGCACAAGTGCAGGATCGTAACAACTATCTAAAACAAACTAACCTGCTCTATTTTTAAAAATTACTATTTTTAGTATATTTCATCATCTCACAAATTTTATAACCACTATTTTCAGTAAGTTTTACATTCAAGATTAGATGGGCTTAAAAGTCTCAACATATACTATAAATAATATAATTAAACTAGTTAAATAATTTCAAATCAAGTTCATATCCAATTATAAAACTAATATATTTATAAAATTGAGAAAAAACAATGAAAAATATTTTAAAATGGTGTTTCAGACCCTTAGATGATTATGTATGGCCTATTTAGAGTTATATAAATATTTGTAACTAGATAGAGTAAGGTATTTATAAATTAACTTTTTTGAGTCATTCATTTTAGCATAAACAAGAGCTCAAATAGACTTAGAGATCAGAAATTATGACCTTGAAAAGATAGGTCTCTATATCAAAAACTAATAAAATTTGACTCAACATTTTTTTGACAGTATCAACAATAAATAATTTTTGAAAAACTCAATACCTAAAAGAAAAAAATACTAAACTATAAATGACATAAAAATCTAAACAATATTAAAAAATAAATAAATACTCTTATTTATCTATGTAAATTAATAATTGCACTTACATAACAAAAACCTTATTCATAAAAACTTAGAAAATAATTTAATGTAAACCTATAAGTCTAAAATAATTTATAAACTAAAATTAAAACTAAATAAAAAACATAAAATACTTATAAAATAAATAAAAACCACTACATCAAAATGAAAACAAAATAAAACGAAACCACAAGCTCTTAAAAACATAAAATTATGAACCTGAAAAAATAAAATAAAATAAAAATACTTTTATGAACTTAAAAAAATAAAATAAAATAAAATAAAAAGACTTTAAATTAAAACCCAAAAATCTTAAACAGATCATTAAAACTTGAGAGTTTGGACGACAATTGAATGGTAACTATCACCAAAAAAAGGAGTGTTATGAGGTGATTTTGGACTATGTCAACAAGGGAGAGGCCATGTTAGGAGTGTGAATACGTGGTCATTGTGGTGGATATTTGATTCTTATGTCTATTGTGGAGATAAATCTTGTGACCAAGAGCTTGTTTAATAGGAATTCAAAATCATGGATTTTCCTCAATGACATTTCCAATACCCCATCAATGAATCAAGTACTTTGCATAAAATTCAATAGAGATTAGAAATAATAGGAATACCCACTGCATGTCTAAACTCAGTTTTGGAATTCAATACAAGTGGTGACCGATATGAAAGATAAATGGCCAAAAAATCCTATGTGAAGGTTGATGCACTAAATGTTGATTAACAATGGGAAGACCAGTCAAGCTTCAATAGTGTGGGAAGGCTCCTTTGAATTTGAATGTTGTTGATGAAATCCTTTTAATGCGATTACAAATTCAAAATTATTTAAGTGTTTAAATTAGAATCACATATCTATGTGAAACTTGATGATGAGTGTAATGTGATTATGAGTTTGGGTACATGTATGTATGTATGTATGTATGTATGTATGTATGTATGTATGTATGTATGTATGTAGATACACATCTACATACATACATACACACATGCACACATAGATATATGTGTATGTATGTACATACATATGTACGTACATACATCTATGTATGTATGTATATGTGGTTTTATTAGTGTTTTTTAAATTCTATTCAAATTTTGTATTCTTTCTCTAATGGATCAAGGTATATGTCCTCTATGTGAAGGTTGGAATTTTTATTTATTGTAATTTTATTGCCTTGTATCATGCACTATGTAACTAGACTCATAATCACATTACACTCATCATCAAGTTTCACATAGATATATGCTTCTAGTGTTAAACACTCAAAAAAAATTGTTCATACATACATACATACATACATGCATACACACATGCATACATATGTGTGTGTGTATCTACATACCTACGTGCATACATGTGTGTGTGTGTGTGTGTGTGTGTGTGTGTGTGTGTGTATTCATCATTAACATGTATTCTCCTTGAGCTTCCATTCTATTTTCTCTTTCCGTTGTCTATATGTTATGATGTTCACAATTTGCACGTAAAATTTTGAACTTATGTACCTATATATACACATATACAAATACATACATGTATGGATATGTATGTATACATATACATATATGTACACATATACACACATATATGTATATTTGTATATATGTAAATATATGGATGTAGAAAAAGAGGTTGAACTTCTAGAGGCCATAATTTTTGATCTGTAGCTCCATTTGAACCCATGTTCATATTAAAATGACCAGATCAAAAAATACGATACATAAATAACCCGTCATTCTAGTAATGAGATGTTTTTGATATTTTAAAGGTCAAATGTGACCATTTAAGGGTCTAAAATTACAAATTAATTTTATTTTTAGTATTGTTATGAGTTAAAAATTTGTTTATTTTTGTAACCGAGCTTGAACTTTAGTGTAAACTCATCTTATAGGTTAATTTTAAAGATTACTTTATTTTTAGAGATTTTTAAAGCTGAACACACTTGCATGCTAAACGTACTAAAAATAGTATCTATTAAAATAGTAGTTTGAGTTTTGTTTAATTTTAAAGTTCTAAATATTGCATGTCAACTCTAATTCTAATTTGGTGCTTATTTATGCATGGTTTTTAATTATTTGAATCATTCAATAGTAATCAATATTGTTTATAAACTTGGCCTTCTTGATTTTTATTTATTTTGCTAGTATTCTAGTTCATTATTTAGTATGAGAGCAAGTTCAAATCTTGGACATATAAGAGACGGTGAGAGGATGAGGAGGAATTACTTAGATGAATCATACTATACAAGAGATATAAAAGCAAATAAAACAATTAACTCAGACATTGGCAAATGAAAAATGAAGACGAGAAAAAAATGATTTAGAAGATGACACAGATCATGAAGATGAAAGTTTGAAAGAGGAGCAGTAAGAAAAACCGCCATCAATGGAAGAGAGGATGGTTAAAGCTTTAAAAAGAAAATGAAAGAATCAAGGTTGACATTATAGATTATGGATAAAATTTAAAACCAAAGGAGTTGATAGATTAGATGAACAACATAAATAAATTTTTTGAATGGAAAACTATGAGAGAAGACAAGAAGGTAAATTTTGCATGTACTAAATTGAAGGGTCATTCAATGATTTGGTGGGATCACTAGCAAAAATAAAGATAGAGAAAAAGTAAAGATAAGATCAACTCAAATAAAAATATGGATGATAAGTTGAAAGGGGAACTTCTTCTTATGGATTATGCATAAAACATATACATAATATTTTAGAATTTGAGGCAAAAGGATCACAATATACAAGAGTATACAGTGTTACAAGCTTTCCATATGCTTGGAGCATGATGAGACATAATAAAAGATGTTTTCAAGGTAGGTAAATGGTTTGAATTTTTATATTCAATATGAATTAAGCATCTATAGTATACTTTACATTGACGAAGCTTATCAATTAGCTTTGAAGGTAGAAGAAAAACAAAATAGATGTAATTTCAGAAGAACATCTAATGGGTCAAGAAGAGGAAATTATCCTCAAATAAGGGGATGAGGTGGATTTAATACAAATAGAGGTGGGTTTAATACCACTAGAGGTGAATCATCGTGTGGTCTAGAAAGATAAGAAGATAATAGAAAAGGGTTTCAAAACCTATAAAGAGGAGTATTTTAGAGAGGATGAAACTATGGTGGTAGTAGAGGATGGATTCTAAATCAACACAAGTCTTATGTTTATTATAAATGTAGAGAATAATTCCATAGAGAATTCAAGTGTCTAGACTAATAAGATCAATAAAGGAGGAAAGATAATTTCCCAAGAGTGAATTTAGTTGACGCCGAAACAAAAGAGAAAAATACTGAAGTTGCAATACATGGTGATCTTCACTAGGAACCCCCACCATGACTGTAACACTCAATGTTATTGACACAAAAAATATATGTAAGGAAACATCTGGTTTAGATTCATGACACTCATGCCTCTATAAATCTCAAAATGTGTCACAAATATCTTTCCCAAAAATTAAATTTTAAGTCTCTCATTCCTAATTGAAGGCGTATAAGAAGTCAGATGTTGCTCTATGTCCTTAAAAAGAGTGGATAAAATAGATACATGTTTAACCTCACAACTTCTAATGCAGATTAATTATTTGCATGATATCTAATTCTATGGTGAGTATTATGTTGAAAAATATGGATGGGTGATATAATTCCTTACTAGTTCTCACCAATACCTTTACCAGAATAACCCTTGGAATAGTGTAAATGGGAACCAATACCAGTAGTGTGATTCTTGAATAAAGAACTAAAATTTATGTGATGATCTAAATCATGTAACATTGAAAAATATAAGTGATGAGAGATCAAAAAATGACTTATGGTATAATAGTTACAATCTAGAAAAACATAAATAGGATTCCTACCAAAAATTTAAAAATAATGATAGGAGGTGGGCTAGTAAAATTAGGTCCATTGAGTAATATTTTGTTACTACAAGGAAAAAGTGTCCAAAAAATATTGGATGAATGCATCTATGTCTCTAAGTTTTAGAGGAAATAGGGTCTTTTATTTTCTTAAAATTTAAGTATCCTTAACAAATTGGACATTATCTACTTTAAGTGAACATACTTCAAGAATAATATGTTGTTCTCAATAGGTACGTTGTTATTATCTTGATAGAATATAATGAGCTCTTGGTATGATGTTAGTACAATGAAACAAGATCTATAAATTCATTGAAAATAATCTCAAAATACTAAAAACTAAAAATTAATGGAACAAAAAAAAATACAATGGGCAATTAAATTGTGCCTTGCAAACTTGTTAGTAAAATTTTATCTTTTTATAATTTTTCAGATAATTTCACTAAATCACCTAACTAGATGTAGCATAAAAATTGAAATATCAGAGAAATCACAAATTTACAGGGTAATTTTCCTCTAGATTTGAGAGGGGAAACTCCCTTGTATGATGAGGTTTTGTTAATTTTTTTGTACTTTTAACCAAAAATTACAAAGGAAACAAAATGGAAAAATAATGGTAGAAAGTAGAGGGAAATGGGAGAAAGAGAATAAATCCATAGTGAAGAAAACACAAAGATCTATTTGGATAGCTTATAAAATATGAAATTAAATGGTAAATCCATATTCTCATGTGAAAAATGATGGAGGAGAAATAACATGACAAGAAAAAGAGATTATCCAAAACCACAAAGACTTATTCCAAATTTGAGTGCATGTATTTGGCATAAAGTCCATTTACCAAATTTCATAATACAAAGCTTAAAAATTCTATATTTTAGATACACAAAATGAATGATATATTTTAACATTTTCCCTATCTATGAAAAGAAATGAACATTTCATAATTAAATAATGCTAAAAATGTCATAAAACATCAAGTTTCTTTCACATTATTTTTTGTATTACATTAACCATCTTTGAGTACACAGAACACACAAAGTTGCATCATATTCTCTCCCAAGGACAAGATAAAGAAGAACTCATCCCCTAAAAATACCTCTCTAGGCCTTTTTAAAACAAATGAGGAAAGTGGTTACATAATCACCTTTTTTTAATAATTTAAAAAGTTTTTTTTTAAATGTGAACTTCCACATGTTTTTGAAGTTGTGGTAACTTTGGGCTGCTTACGTAGATATCAGATCTTGACAACTATTCCAATAGGTCTTAGATACCGATAACCATTCCAGTAGGTCTTGAATCCCTAAAATTGTTTTAGTAGGTCATAGATCTCAACAACTATTCTATTATATCTCAAATTATAATAATTTCTCCATTGAGCCCTAGATCCAGACAACTACTCTAGTAAGTCCTAGACCATGATAACTACTCAATAGGTAAGAAACTCTAAAAATTCTCAAGTAGTTGGGAAACTATTAAAATACTTTGTGACTATTTGATGAATTTATAAATTCCAATGGGTATTTTAAGGCCACTGGATCTTGAGATGTTTATAGCAAAAATAGGTCTCTACCCAAACTACTATTGAATTTTGAAAACCCAAACTCTATATGTAGTTTATGAGAGATAAAACTATCTAAATAAATGTGAATGTGAATTTGACTGTAAAGATAAACATGAAATTTGGATGTGTTTTCTAAGCATTTTCCATTTGTTTATGAATTCAGCATCCTTATCCTATAAATTTTTTATTCTCATTATCCTTGATTTACCTCAAATAATCTATAGGAGTGTAATTGAGGGTGTTATTGTGAAGTGAAAATTTTTACGATAATTATTGGCTCTAACTGTGGGATGACATTCCCTAGAAAAATGTACAACTCTATAAATCTTTAGTGGCATACGCCTTATTTCGTGAATATTGTTTTGTAATATATTCTTCATGCTCTGATTCAACCAACTAACAACTACTTTTCCTATCTTATTCATATGAGAAACAAAAATGTGTTGTCAAGCCAAATAACATGTTTTGATAATCTTATATACTAAAGAAGTTTCCAAACAATCTTAACTTCTAAAGAGAAAAAATTGCATATTTTATGGTGGCTTGTTAAATAATATTTCTAATTTTTTGAATGGGAGTTGGAACACTATATTTCTTATGCTTTTAAATCCTAAATAATGATGATTTTTGGTGTTCAAATAATAAATATCGTTATTAGCACTACAACTTCCTCATGTATGAAAATCACATAATAGACATTAGTTTTCAAGTTTTCTATCAATAACATAAACAAAAAAAATGCCTTGCAAGTAAAAGAGGCCAACATGAAGAAGGGGAGAACAAGGGATTTATTTCTCAAGGTTGAATTTATTGAAAACACACACTCACCAAAATGAAAAGTAAAATGAAAAAAAGTCAAAATTGGTGGAAAAGGAACTATTTACAGGTGAAGGATTAAAAAAATGACTATATGAACCAATAAGAGGTTCAAATAAGTACCTACCTTTTTAGAATAATGGATTTGACTCATGAGGCTTGAACATGTTTAGTAAAAGTAATTTAATAGGTAGTAATAAGATGAACTCACAATTATTGTGCATACTAAAATGATTTTAAATGAATAAAACTTAAATCACAAGTCCATTTACAATTTGAAATTCTGCCACAAATAATTTATGAGAAGTAAGAGATTGGGTTGCCTTCCATTTTTAAATCTCAATTTCTTTAGGGCATAAATGATTAAATTCAAGTTTGTTAGATATTCTGTATAATTTATTATGATTCAACTTGCATGAAGATTATACCAAAAATGTTTTCAATTTTTTAAATAGTATCATTGTAATTTATCCATTCTCATGTGAACATTCTTAAATAGTATTGTACTTAATCAATGTCTTCTTGAATGAATTCAAATGCATGTATATTTTCTATAAGATCTAAATTAGAGAGAAGTGTATTGCATGTCTCTTTTTAAGATAGAAAAATAATAGAATTGTCTTATAAAATCGATTGAGAAAAGGTACTATTTTATAATTTGATTCTCATGGTAGAGAAAAAATCACCATTGAATTAATAATTATCATCATATTCATAAATTTATTCTACTTTAATAGTTTATATTTTTATTGAAATGAATATTGAACAACATTTATTTTGACTTGTCTCCACATATTCTTTGGTTTCAACCTTAGCAAGACTGATATTCAGAATGTGTAGGCTCAATTGTTTGGTATTTATATCTTCAAGATAATTATTCTAAAATGAGATAAGATAAGGGAGTAATGATAAAATATTCACTTTTGACCATAAAGTCCTTCATTATGATACAAAATAAATTTTATATTTTATAGGAAATAGATTAAATATTATCTCCTCCTTCAAAAATCAAAACATCACATTCTGCATTTTTGTCTTTTTTTATTTTTGGTTCAACCAATTTTCTCTTAGATAATTCATTTTCTCTTGGGACTGTGAAATTTAATCAATCATGTACAATATAGGTGTAATTTTCTTTTATTTGCCAAGGGGGAGTTAAATTATTCATTTTATTTTGGATCAATCAATTGTTTGTCCAATGTCTCACTTTCTCCCAAAATTGTGAAATTGAAACAATCATGTAGAACAAGGAATATTTTATCTTTTTCTTTATTAAATTTTTGACATATTTGATCAAAGAATTATTTTTAAAATATTTGTTCTGAATGTTAAGGGTTATCCATGTAAAATATTTAATTTTTCATATCAGATTCCACTACTTCTTTGCCACTTAATAAATTTTTAGCATGGTTTAAAATTTATTTCTTCTACATTTCAAAAATATGATGTCATATTCAATTTCAATAACTTCTTATTGTGAAAATTATATTTCATTTCATGTAATTTATTCCTCTTAAGGATAAATTTGATTTTTATATGTAGAGAAGAAATGAATATACAAAGTTGATTATTTGGACTTAGTTTATTATCTCGAGGAATTAATCTCAATTTTTTTTTAATCATGCTATTAACTCTCTCATCTGCTCTTCTTTTTTATTTTAGATATGGAATAAATTTGAAAATAATGCACACACATCCATGGCATGATTCAATCTATTTAGTAATTTTCTTAAAGAGATCCAATTCACAATGCATCCATCTTCTAAGTGTTATAACCATTCATTAGTAGGTCCAATGAAAGTTTCAATCAAAAGTCTCACAAAGACATCTTCTTGAATAACTCCCAAGATGTCATCGGCTGCTATGAAATCATGGCTATAATCATATACATCTTGATAATATTCTCTAGAAAAATTCAAAAATAATTTCCTTAACCTTGAAGGTAACTCATTGTATTGCGATAAACTCAAAAGATGAAAATGTTTTCCCCGTGGGATAGGTAGAACCATGGGGTTGGGCTTAACCAACACTACTTATTTAATCACAAATATAAAGACACCAGGTAATTTCTTTCAACAAATTTACCATCCTCCATACCATGGGAGGCTCCTTAAAATTTGTAAAAATTGAATGCACAAGGCACTTCAATCCCCAGTAGTGTCACCAAAAACTATTGGCAAGATTTTATGTAGTTATGATTTTTTGTATTATTTCATGGACTCACCCAACTAGATACAGCATTAAACTTGCAACATTAGATAAATCATCAACTTATTGGGTGAATTTACTTTGAGTTTGAGAGGGGAAGATACCTCGTATGATGGGGTTTTTTGGTTTTTTTCTCCTTGTAACTATAAATTACAAAGAAAACAAAGTGGAAAAATAATGGTCTAAAATATAGGTAAATGGGATAAAGAGGAGAGAGTTGAAATATCCACAATGGATTAAACTCATAAAGCAATTTGAATAACTCAAAAAATATTAAATTAAATTGGAAATCCTTATTCTCATTATGAAAATGAATGTAGGAGAAACAACATGACAAGAACAAAAAATTATCCAAAAGCATAGTTTTCTTTCAAATCTGAGTGCATGTGTTTGGCACAAAGTCCATTTACCAAATTTAAAATTACAAATATTGCAAATTGCACATTTTATATACACAAAATGAACAAAGGATTTAAACATTTTCCTTATCTATGAATATAAATCCATGTTTCATAATCAAATAATGTTAAAAATCCCATTAAACATCAAGTTTATTTCACATTATTACTTGTATTACATTAATAGTATTTGAGAAGTACACACAACACACAAAGTTGTATCATGTTGTCTCCAATGTTGTATAGAAATAATAACTCATCCCTTAAAAATTCCTCTATAGGCATTTTTAAATAACATGAGGAAAGTAGTTACATAACCACTTTTTTTAAAATGTTTTTGATTTTTTTAAATGGTAACTTTGACATGATTTTGTAACTACAATAACTCTTGATTATTTAAGTATATCTCGAATGTTGACAACTATTCTAGTAGGTCTCATATCCATAAAACTATTCAAACATGTTTCAGATCTTTACCACCATTCTATCAAGTCTCAAATCCCCTTAACTATTCTAGTAGGTCTAGGATCCTAACAACTACTAAAGTAAGTATTAGATTCTGACAATTGTTACAGTAGGTTCTGGATCTTGATAATTTCTCTAACATGACCTAAAATCAAAATTTGTTCTAGCGGGTCTTAAACCCCAACAACTATTCTAGCAGGGCCAAAACCTTGACAACTACTCTAGCAAGTCCTAGATCCTGACAAATACTCTAAAAATTCAAAGAGTTTAAATGTGCTCAAGCAACCAATAAAGACTAAAAATACTTTTTGGTATATTGTAAGGCACTTATAAATACCACTAAGTATTTGATGGCCACTTAAACTTAAACTATTTGTACGAAAAATAGGCTTCTGCCCAAACTGTTATTGAATTTTACAAAATCTTTGAAGAGCCTAACTCTATCTATTTCTTGCAAGAAATAAGACTACTTGAATAAGTGTGAATATGAATTTGATCATAATAATAGAAATGATCTTTGGATGTGTTTTCTAATCCTTATTCATTTGACAATGAATTCATAATCCTTATTTTATAAAATATGTATTGTCGCTATCCTTAATTTACCTCCAATCACCTTTAAAAATGAAATTGGAAGTGTTATCTTAAAGTGAAAAAATCAGAACAGACCCGCACCCAATAATCTATATTACACATAAAAAAGATGGATAAAATTCCTTCCCCAAATAAATATATGAAAAATTATAAAGAATATGTTTATAAATGAATTATAATATACATTTATGAAAAAATTGCTTAAAAATAAAATACTAACAAATAATATAACAAATCTTCAATTATAGATATGAAGAGCACAAAATCATGGCCTTTAAAAAATAACAAGTCAATGCATAGATCAAAAGATATATTACCTCAAAGTTTCTAAAAATAAACATCTAGCATTTGGAAAAATTGTAATTTCTAAAAAAATCATTGATCATATTTTAAAGATAGAAATGGTGTAGGTGGAGATCCACCCAAAAAAGTGTTATAGTCTAGACTAGGCCCACTTACATCCCTTCAATCACCTGGGAACTTCAAATAAATGCCACGGATAAATTTTTGATCATTTTTTAATAGATGTGGACTTTTTTGAAATCTATAAGCTTAAAATATATATTAAGGTTTCTATCTTACGAAAAAAATGTGGTTAATTTTTAGCAAAACACTTTGTCCTTATTCTTCCTTTGAGTTTCATAATTTAGAAATTCACTAGAAGAAAATCATCTAACACAAAAAAAAATTGAAGCTTTTATGTTTTTGTGATGTTTGTTATGAAAATAGTGTGGCCATCCAATAAATTTTTAACATTTGAAAAATATTGAAAAAACAATTAATGAAATGCTTAAAATGGCCAATTTCGACCAAATAAAAGAAATTTAGTTGGGTTTTCATAAAATATAGAATAATGGGATTATAAAAACACCTATAACATAAGATAAATTTGTAAGAATGGTTGCAAAATAATATTACTATACAAATTTGAACTAGGTAGAGATAGGCTCTAGTAACATATAGGAAAACTCTAATCCATGAAAAAAAGGCTTTGAAAATATGTAAGTTATTTCAATTAGGTATAGGCGTATCTATTTTGTATAGTTTCAACCCTCATTTAATCAATCGATTTATTATTTGAATGGAGCCTTCACTTAGGTAAATTATAGCCCCAACTCACATTATGTTGTCATAATTAGGTTTATGGGGATTCATTTTATTAATTACATCCTCATGCAAAAATAAAGGGATTATTTCAGATGAGGTAGTAAATTAGGTAAATTTGAGGCCTAAATCATATTAAGTTGTCATAATTCAGCTTAAAGATATTAATTTTCACTAATTTAGTCCCCCATCAAATAATCAAGTGACTAATTGAATGGGACACTTAATTAATGAAAAAAGGACCAAATCACATTGGCTTGTCCTAATAAGGTTTAAGGGGCTTAATTAACCCAAATCACATCCCCCATCCAACCAATCAAATGATTGGTTGAATGGGAAACTCAATTAAATAAAATTTAAGCCCAAATCACATTAACTTTTTATAATTAAGTTTAGGGGCCTCATTTTTTATTAAGTTAGTTTCCCATCTATCAAATCAAGATATTAGATAAATAGGGAACTCAAATAGGGAAAATAAAGATAAAAGTCACATAATGTTGTTTTATTTTGGCTTAGGAGGTAGATTTTTTGAAATTTCATCCACCATCAAACCAATCTAGTGAGTGGATAAATGGGGCACTCAATTAGTGAAAATCAAGGACCAATTCACATTAAGTTATCACAATTATGTTTTATGGGATTTGTTTTCATAAATTTAGTCCTCCATCTAACCAATCATGTGGTTATCTGAATTAGGCATTAAACTAGGAAAAATATAGCCTCAAATCATATTAGATAACTATAATTAGGTTTAAAGGTCTCAATTTACATCTAGCCCTAAATCACATTAGATAATTATAAATAGGTTTAAAGGTCTCGATTTACGCAAATTACATCCTCTATCCAACCAATCAAGTAATTATTAGAATGAGGCACATAATAATGGATAAACCATGCACCAAATCATATTAGGTTTTCACAATTATGTTTCAAAAGCTTTATTTGCCTTAATTTGTTCCCCCATGCAATGTATCACATGTTTGGCTAAATATAACACTCGACTATAGAAAATTGATGCTAAAATCATTTTAGGTTATTTGAATTAGGTTTAGGGAGCTTGCTTTCCCACAGTTTTCTCTCCCATATAATTAACCAATTGATTGGTTTAATGAGGCCCTTAATTAGAGAAATTTGAACCCCAAATCACATAAGGTTGTTTTAATTAGGTTTAAGGGCTTTATTTTCCAAAATTGTTTCCCATGTCCAAATTATTAAGTGACTAGTTTGATGGGGTACTCAATTAGGGAAAATCGAGCACCAAATCACATAAACTTGTCTTAATTAGTTTTTGGTGATCGACTGTCCCAATTATGTCCCCCATATAACTAATAAAGTGATTTATTAAATGGGGTACTCAATTAGGTAAAATTTAGTTCCAAATTACATTAGGTTGTCTTAAAAAGGCTTATGTTACATAATTTTCACAATTTTATTTCTCCATCCAACTAATCAAAATATTAGTTGAATAAGGAACTAAGCTATGAAAAATTGAGACCCAAATCACAAAAGGTTATCTTAATTAAGTTTATGAAGATCAATATTTCTCTAATGTATTCTTGCATCCAACCAATCAATTAATTGATTGAATAAGACAATCGATTATGAACATTGAGTCCCAAATCACATTATGTTGTCACAATTCTATTTAAAGGGCCCAATTTCTAAAAACTGGTCACAAATATATATGAATAAACTACATATAATTATTTAGAAAGATGAGACATAGATATAGGTATTTGATACCTTATTAATGATTCACCCTTGTTACACAAATACTTTATTCTCTCTACATACCATCTAATCTAGGTGACTTTTTATAACTCACATACAATATATTCATCCTTGCACTACTCTCAATATAAAACCAATGTGAAGTACTAACAAAGGAGTATTTACAAAAAAATTCACTCCTCCCACCCCATCCCCCTTCCACTCTTATACTAACATGGGAATAAATCATCATACAAGACTTTTGATGAACATTTTATTGCTACACATACTAATTTTGGGAACACATCTACCATGAACAGGTACCCATCAACCAATTCATAGAAACACATAAACAAACCAATAAAAAGTAATAAGAATCACGTCACTATAACTTTTATTAAGAACAAATTTTTCATACAATCATAAATTGAACATGTGTAAAAAAGTCACACTTACAAAAACTGAATAACTAAAATGAATTGAAATACTATGTTGTAAGCTTCCTCTAATACATTAATTATAAATCACACATGTAAAATTAAAATGAAAGAATAAATGCTTCCACACATACCAATAATTATTCTCCCCAGTTAAGATTTTCACTAAAACTATTTACTTCTAATCCCTCCCTCGGATGTAAAATGCTTTTACTTCAAATCACTACAGAAAAGGTTATGTTAGTGCTCAAATCCGTGCTAGGTATGTGTGCTTACTCGGCACGGTAAATGTAAACGCAATAGCATTCTTAGACCACACCCAAACAAACCCCTGCCACGTAGATGAAATCCATGTGATGGACACGTGGTTATGTGGGAGCTTGGTAGAGGTCAACGTGCTGACTGCAGGTTGTGAAAAATGTAGCACTTGCCAATCAGTTATAAATGGTGGTTGAGAATTCCACCAGAAGGTTAAGATTTTAAAGCTGCACTTAGACTAGAAGAGGTGGGAGTTGGGAGTGCACTTTGCACTTTGCACTTTGCATTAACCAAAGTAGAGACTGTAAAGTGCATTCTTGTGTCTGGATCCATAGAAAGGAACGCATCATGCTTGCTATAATCTCTGTTTGACCAAGGATAGCTACAAAATAGAAGTTGGGTGATCAAATGCAAAAGGTGGGTGAAGTTCTGCGGAGGCAAATGGCAGAAGGCAGGATCTGACATGCACTTTGCACCAGCACAAGGTTCAAAGTGCAGTGTGCACCCCCAATTCTAGATTCTGCCAAACTTGTGAAGAATCATTTGAGAATGTAGCATCTCAATGTGACACTTCAGGGGTAGATTGTTGTTTTGAAGCATCATATGAAGAAAGGTTGAGTTTTTTGGTGAATTTTTTTTAGAAGGTATTTTTCTCAACAAGGTTGTATGGAATGAAGTTAAAATTGAAAAATCTGAAATTTTCAAAATTTTAAAAAATTGCAGAAGGATTCTAAATTTTTTTGGAAAGTTTAGTGGCAAAATCATTATGTAAAATGCAAATTTTTAAATTACACTGTAAAATGTTTGAAAAGGTATAAAATAAAATTTTCCAGAGATGGAAGGTTGACTCGCACTTTGTACCAACACAACGTACAAAATGTAAAGTGCATCCCCATCTCTAAATTCCACCAGCTGCAAAGGGAAATGTGTGTGTGAAAAACCTCGTGTAAATTGTACTTGGTGCAAATTTTATTTGGGACAGATTGCACTTGGTGCAAATTTGCATTTGGTGCAGATTGTATTTGGTGAAAATTTTTATTTTGTGCAAATTTGCTTAAAACGACCAAGATTCCCCCAAAAGGTGAAAAGTGAAATAATGCATTTATGCATTAAAAATATATATATATGGAGGAAACTACAAAAAAGCAAATTTGTAAAAAAGCAAATGTAAAGATTGAAAAGTGCAAAAGGGCAAATTTGCAAAAAAGTAAAAGTGCAAATTTCAAAGTGTGAAAATACAAGTTTGGAGCCAAAAAGTAAAAAGGTGAAATAAACCAAAGTTATTTTATTTTCATTTGCTTTGTTTGTCATAGCTCCTCCATGTGAGAGGAATTGTCGGTTTGCAAGATCTAGGTGGGACACTCCAAGGAAGATTACTCAAAAATCTATGGATCCGGAATATCTCCAAGCAATCATTGCAAGTGCAGGGGGTTCCAATTGTGCAAGAATGTGGTCCAAGGCATCTTCAAGGAGTTACACAAAAGACAGAGTTTGTTTGGCTCCTCAAATGAATATTCTCATTCTAGTGCATGTAATGGGCATTTCTAGCCTTGAAATCAAGAAGTTTGTTACAAATCTCCATCACTTCTTGTAGAGGTAGCTAGATGAATCTTTTTCCTTCCAAATACATGAAGATTCCAAGCATGCCAAAGGGTTTTTTTCTAGTTGAGAGCATCTTGGCAGAACTTGAGGGGGTGTTTTGCACTTTTGTAGTTGCAACCCTCACTCCTAGATTTGAAAGGGTAAAAATGTATAATTAGGGGGTTTCCTCTCTATTCAAAGAGGTTGGTTGGCCATTGTGTTGGTCATAGTGTTGGTCTATGTTTTCTTTAGTATAGGATCTTCACATTTTGGGATCACTATTGTGTGTGTTTTATCTCTCTTACTAATGTGGTTGTAGCTGTATAGCCATTATCAAGCTTTGAGAGCATCTCTATATGACTTCCTTGCCCAACATGGAGCAAATCCACCATGTTTGTCCCCACGAAAGCATTTTGAAACATTGATGTATGTATGATTTTTCTTTCAAGTTAATGAAAATGCATGTGGTTCTCTGCCATTTTCTATTGATGAAGTGCAATGATATGTCTTGCAAATATTGTTGATAGGATATCTTATTCTATGCTCATTGTTGGTTGTCATCTTGGGTTTAGTTTTGGATTATAAATCCCTTTCTGCATTGTATTTGGAGTATGTTGTTGAATAACTTGTTAGGGCACCCGAGGTTTATGGATTCAATAGGAAAAGACAAATCCCTGCTTGTAGTTTCATTAGCTTACGTTTGAGTTCTCTACATCTTTGAAATAGATGATGTCATAAATGATTGAAAGAATCTCTACTGATTGAAGACCTCCATCATACCACCCTCCCCTTTTTTATAAATGCATTATTTCACTTTTCACCTTTTGGGGGAATCTTGGTCGTTTTAAGCAAATTTGCACAAAATAAAAATTTGCACCAAGTATATATATATATATATATATATATATATATATATATATATATATATATGAAACTACAAAAAAGCAAATTTGTAAAAAATCAAATGTAAAGATTGAAAAGTGTAAAAGGGCAAATTTGCAAAAAAGTAAAAGTGCAAATTTCAAAGTGTGAAAATACAAGTTTGGAGCCAAAAAGTAAAAAGGTGAAATCAACCTAAGTTATTTTATTTTCATTTGCTTTGTTTGCCCTATCTCCTCCATGTGAGAGGAATTGTCGGTTGGCAAGATCTAGGTGGGACACTCCAAGGAAGATTACTCAAAAATCCATGGATCCAGAATATATCTCCAAGCAATCATTGCAAGTGCAGGAGGTTCCAATTGTGCAAGAATGTGGTCCAAGGCATCTTCAGGCAGTTACACAAAAGACAGAGTTTGTTTGGTTCCTCAAATGAATATTCTCATTCCAATGCATGTAATGGGCATTTCTAGCCAAGAAATCAAGAAGTTTGTTACAAATCTCCATCACTTCTTGTAGAGGTAGCTAGAGGAATATTTTTCCTTGCAAATACATGAAGATTCCAAGCATGCCAAAGGGTTTTTTTCTAGTCGAGAGCATCTTGGCAGAACTTGAGGGGGTGTTTTGCACTTTTGTAGTTGCAACCCTCACTCCTAGATTTGAAAGGGTAAAAATGTATAATTAGGGGGTTTCCTCTCTATTCAAAGAGGTTGGTTGGCCATTGTGTTGGTCATAGTGTTGGTCTATGTTTTCCTTAGTATAGGATCTTCACATTTTGGGATCACTATTGTGTGTGTTTTATCTCTCTTACTAACATGGTTGTAGCTGTATAGCCATTAGCAAGCTTTGAGAGCATCTCTATATGACTCCCTTGCCCAACATGGAGCAAATCCACCATGTTTGTCCCCATGAAAGCATTTTGAAACATTGATATATGTATGATTTTTCTTTCAAGTTAATGAAAATGCATGTGGTTCTCTGCCATTTTCTATTGATGAAGTGCAATGATGTCTTGCAAATATTGTTGATAGGATATCTTATTCTATGTTCATTACTGGTTGTCATCTTGGGTTTAATTTTGGATTATAAATCCCTTTATGCATTGTATTTGGAGTATGTTGTTGAATAACTTGTTAGGGCACCCTAGGTTTATGGATTCAATAGGAAAATGCAAATCCCTGCTTGTAGTTTCATTAGCTTACGTTTGAGTTCTCTACATCTTTGAAATAGATGATGTCATAAATGATTGAAAGAATCTCTACTGATTGAAGACCTCCATCACACCACCCTCCCCTTTTTTATAACTATCAACTTGTCCTACCTTGTCCTACCCTATATACAACACACCCTTTGCATATCTAAAGTGTTATTTTCATGCAAATGCATAAAAATTGTATCCTTAGCATGCGTCTGCATTTTATACATTAAAGATCAGCATTTTAATGTCTTATTCAGCTCTCTATTATTGAACATTATTTAGAATTAAAATTGAAACCATATTCATATCTATCTTTAGTAGCTTGTGTTTGTCCTAGAACATTTGATCATTCTGTTTGACAACCCTTCCTAGGTGGAGTGAGCAAGTTTGGTTGTGCTCTAGTCAGATTTATGCTCCCTTGTGCTAATAATCCCCATGGAAGTTGAATTACAAAATCCATCCATGTGATCAAGCTACCCCGTAGGTCCTCTCACCTTGGTTTAGGTAGACCTAAAAGTATCAAGGAGCTAACCATACCCTTTGTAGGTGCCTCTCAGTCATTTTCTCCAGTCTAATTTGTTTTTGATGCCAAACCCTCCCCCAACTACAATGACATTCTAGCAGATTTTTCATTATTGTTTGCCATTTCCTTCAACTGTGCAAGGCCAGATTAGTGAGGTGTATAATTGGAAACCAACAGGGTATAAATATTAACTCAATAAAACATTTTCTATTCAATCATTGATTTCTCTATTACTGATGGCCTATGCCCTTTCTATATTAAATATAGAGATAGGCACTTTTATTGTTCAACAAGAAAAATATCTAAGTTAGGAATAAATAACATATTCATGAAAGCAATTTTGGAGCATCGTAACTATGAGAATGCTTCCAACAATTAACTAAGATGAGAAAATAGAACAAAATATGTTATGTCATGTAGTTGTGATGGAAAGGGATACGATTCATTAGGGATAAATTATTTTCAACACCTCCAACCATAAGTTTTTCAAGTTTTCAACTTTCAATATATATGTTCCTCGAGTTCATTAACCACTTAACAATATCTAAATATATCATTACAACTACTACATGATGGAATAACTATCCAGTAGTTACAATGGATTAGTCATGGCAACCTACAATTTAATATGGACTTAGTCAGTATCGATTTTATTGTTACATCTACTACAAGTTAACTTCACCCAGTCTCTATAAGTTGTGTCTATCTAGTAACTTTGGGATTAAACTACCCAATTGTCTATAATTTATCACTACCCAATAGCTATAAACTATCACTACTCATATTGTTATATGTTGTCACTGCCAAAATGCTATGAGATAGTCTTGTTTACTCAAGAAATTTAAACATGTGATATTAGAAATAAACTAATATAGTAAAGATAGTCTATAATGAATCTAAATCACCAAATAAGGAATTACATTCATATAAACATAAACAACATATGCATCATGTCCATTTAGTGTTATTTCTAGGAATAATATAAAATAAATAGCTTTTATATATAATAATTTTGGCAATGGAAGGCTTAGGGAAATATATTAAGTGCTTAAACTAGATCATTTTGATAGCTCATCACCTGCTAACCCCTCCCTACCTCCAAAATACAAATTGAAAATTAAAAAAATATTAGGAATATAATTTATTATTTATGATTCACAATGCATCACAAAAATGTTACTCTAAAATAATTTATTGAAAATTACCACCAAAATTATATAATTGGTTAGCTTGTTTTGAATCCATCATCACATACCTTCCATAATTTTTAATAAAACAAATAGTAAAATATATGTATCATTCCAATATTCATGAAAATGTGAAAAATGTGTTTTATAAATCTTTCATAAATAATCTAATTAAACATGTTTTAAGGCATTGGCAAGTGGTTAAAGCGAACTTCCTTGGAGTATAATTTTATGGGGTGCATACATGTGAAAAGTTTAGTGATATGTCACATATGTCAATGCAGTATGTATCTTTTATACAATTATTTTATTTATTTAATGTATGATTAAAATAAGTGTTGTATATATGAAATTATGAATCTCTTTTAGGTTTTTTGTCTACCACATTATCATGGCAAGCCTATATTTGATAGTGCTTTGTTATGTGAAAGAGTTTGAGAAAGTCCTTTCAAATTCATTTTTATCTAGGTTGTGTGTGATTAGGGAATGAGGGATGTGACTTTATGTTTTGATAAAATGATGTATATATTAGTTTTGGTAGAGTGTAGATTCATGAGAAGTGGGTGATTTATATCAGTTTGTATAACATCTATCATTTTTTATGTATTTGTCCATGTCTGTATTCTAAAAGACTGCAAAATATGAAAAGACTCTTTTGATCGAATACTAAAAATATAGAATGCAAAATGATAGAGATTTTTAAGTTCTATATATAGTGATCAATTGTAAAGGGAAAGAGTTCTAAAATATAGAGATCAGATGATGGTTTTTCTGAATGTATTTTTATACTTGTTTTGTGCACAGTGTATACCATGTTTTGATTAAATTTGTTTAATTACATAATAATGATGAACATTTTATATAATTTAAGTCTAAATTTATGTGGATAAAAATTTAATTCTAAACTGAATGAATACTCAACATGTTTGATAACTCAATTCAAATTTTGAACTTGTATCATATTTTTCATAGAAACACACATTACCATGTTATGATTAGTTTTCTATGGACCTATACTAACAATGGTTTTGTGATAATACAACTATGAAACATGTTTATATGGTTTCCTAGACAGAGAGATTTGGGGCAATGGCTGGATGAGAGAATTTTCAAATTTGTAGAAATGAGGCAAATAAAATAGGAAGCTCTACGAGAGAGGATATAAGTGGGCACATAAATGGTGAGAAATATGAAATTTTTTGGATGTAATTGCATATTATTTGCATGATTATCCATAATTTAATATTATTGTTTCAATCCAAGAGAGACAAAAAAAATTATTTGGACTGAGGAAAAGATAGAAAATATACAAACTCTAGACTTTGATTGGATGTTCACACTAGATCATTGGTTAAAGACTATTGTTTAAAAATATATCACTGATTTTTTGGTGCAAGGATACATTGCATTCTAAGATGCATATTATTTATTTTTAAGAGGAATTTAGGGAATTTTTTTTCAATGACTACCTATCTACTTAAAATGTTGGTTATCAAAAAGATGTTACTTATCTTAACTAACATGTCGTAGTTGATTTGGTGTTATGGGTATGTGTGTGATGGTGAAGTAAATGATAATTAAGTGAGAGGATGAACTTGAACCTAAACCTATAAGATAAAGGATGCAAAGAAAAGTGAATTCTAGGACTAAATTGAGACCTACAATCATAGAGGAGATGGAATAAATAAGATAATCATAAGGTAGTTGTGAGTAAGATTAGAGTAGAGAGTTTATAATATAAATAATTAATGGGAGATTAGATAAGAGATAAATACTATGGATATTATGGAAATGACGAAATGAGATTACTTGAAAGAGGATAAATCACAAATGAGAGATCATAAATGGATAGAGTTTGGGAAAGGGATTCAGAAGAGATGGAAGAGAGTGGAAAGGTAGTAGAGAAGAACATAGATCAGTTAAAATGTATTTTTAAATTTTATTTACAAGGGATAATATAAGGAACAATATTTTTAAGAAGTTATACTAAGTCATAAGATTAAATAAGGTTTAATTTCAAATGAGGAAAGGGTCACAAACAAGGATCATTCATTTCAATGGTACACATTCTTTGAGCCTAATTTATAAATAGAAAGAAGAATAAAAAGTGTAGAAGTTGGTAGGGCTATTACATGGTTATTTGATAGATAAATTTGGACAACCTAGTGAAGACACGAATAAATTACTAGATAAGAATAAAGTGACTAAGGCTAGGTTTTAGATTGTAACAAGACTTAAGATGTTGGTGAAGTATAGTCCACAACAGCTAGTGGTTTTATGTATAAGAATAAGAAGCATTGATCTTGCTACAATATTTTTTTACTTTGGTACCAAAAGATGGGTTTCTCCTCCCTAAATAATACTTGTTAACTTAGGAGATGAAATGACAAGTTAAAGGTGTAAATATGGAAGATGCAAAGAAGTGCAATCTCATAGGAGACTTAATAGATAGATCTCTTGAAATCATGTATAAAAGTGATGCTACAATCAATCCTTAAGGAAGTCAAATATTATTTGATTTGAGAATTTAAAATGAATAATTTTTTGAGTTAGATAATCCAATACCTAAAATATATTCACTAAAAATTAGACTAATCAATATGGGACTATGATCTCAAGTTATTTGACGTGATGAATTGAATGCATTTTCTATTTTAGGAGACATATAATGCTGCCTAGTTTTTAGAAGTAATGTGAACTCATATTAGGCTTTTCATTACTCAAAATCAATTCCTTATCAACTATGATTCTTGGGAAACCATGTTATGAGTGGAGCAGATAGAGGACTATGGGGAAAGTCTATAGCGTGCTACAAAAACTAGCACACATATAGGTGTTGTTTTTCATATGATGGATGAGCTACATGAAAGTAACAATCCAAAACTAAGATGGTGGTGTATGGAGTGTGGAAAAAATGAGCACCATAGTAATGACTACCCAAAATTAAAAATAGATTTCTATGAGATCTTCCATGTATTAGACATGCAACTACAAAATGTCATAGAGTCTATAATATAATTTATACAAGTCTCATAATCATGATGATAAAAATTACATGGCCCTAAAATAATTGAAGGAAGATATTTATAATGAGAATGTATTCTCACTAGAAGCATAACATATCCTTATTTTCATACCAGGGGTCCCAAGCCTCGATGTATAAATGATAATTGTGATTCAAACTACTCCTGGATGTGTGCAAACCTCAGCTTAGTATCAGCCCCAAGCTTAGTAGGTTAGACATTGTAGTATCCATAATACCATATAGGATGGACTTTGGAATAATCCCCAATATCAATAGATATGGAACACTGTGTCACCTAAACAAAAATGAATAATATGGGCCCCATCTTCTCCCCAAGGACCATATGGGGGATATGATGGACAACATCAATAGGGGTGGGGTTCACCATAATGATAAAGAGGATATAAGAGTTAGAAATAGAAATGTTGGAGTTTTAATTAGATATGAGGGGGACATAGAGGTGGGTACTGAGGTGGATACCAAATAGGTAATCATAAAATAGATGAGAGATAGCTTTGATAACTGTTTATCTATTATCTATGTGGAGAATACAATCACTTTGCATGGAATTATCCAACCCATTCTTAGATATAGGTCTATTGTGAATATTGTATAGTTCTAAGGAAACATCACATATAATATTTCCCTATGTTACAAAATTAGAGAAAATAAAAATTGGTGTGAAATGTAAATATGGTCAATTCGCACCCAACAAATCATGTGTTTATGCTAGCAATCACCCAACATCAACACACAAAGCAATGGTTTCCACCCTTAGATATGATTAAATGTAGAAAATTATAAATGTGTAGCATGGAAAATATTTGGATCCTATATAATAAAAGGGTATGAGTATCAATGAACACAAGTATTACAAAATATACAACATCAGAATATGTTTGAATGTGATGTTCTAGTCATTTATTCATAGATGTATGGTTAAATTATGATCATTATGAGGTAAGATGGATTATTTACTACTTTAACATATTTACTTAAATTGGTAATTACTCTTATAAATTCATATATATCATAGAATATCATAAATCTTATGCATAATCTATTATACTACACATAAATAGTTTAGTAGTGCATTGATAAGGTGGTATGTTATGTAAATACCAAGAAACCATGGTATTTTGACTCCCTAATGGATATTAAATTGGTATGGTATTAATTTCAAAAAAAATTATTCGAATTTGGAATTATAATAAATATTATCCCTCAATCTCACAAACTACATAATGGTAGAACCTATTGGGTCACTATTGGATGTATAAATTAAATTCTTTGATCTAAGTCTATGAGGTGACTTAAAAGTCATAGATATGAATACTAATGAAATTCATTACCCTGTATTGATCAATAAGAAGTGGCCATACAATGGTCAGATGACAATCAAATAATGCATAATCAGATGGAGTGCATCATGGGGATAAAATTACCATCATAATTATAACTAAAGATATAATAAATCCCGATATCATTCTTAAATATCAGGACATGCCCTATGAATATTGGGACAACAACTAGTTTAAGGTTGGCACAGAGTCTAATTAGAATGCATTGTGAGCTAGTCAGTTCAAAATTTTCCATAAAGAAACTAAACCACCTCTCCATTTTAAAAAATTGGAACCACCTTCATTTAGAACAATGATAATAAAGTAACAAGTTCCATAGATCCATATAGGTTAATTCAAGTCTCCTTATATGTGACCACCAACAAGGTCCAAAGTAGATTTGTTATATTAAGTAGGTGTGATAAAAATTATTTACATTAAACTAACTCGGGAAGGTGTTATTCCTTAGGAAGTTGCATCCTTGGTAAGTGGTGATTCATATACTCATATGGTGAATTGGGAAAGAGGATATGATGAGATTCGACCCATGTGAATGGTTTTCACTATAGAGTGAAAATTACCTCTATAATTTGCAACCAAGGACTTGGGATAATGTATTTCTAGATTAGAACAAATTACTCCAAATATAGATCAGTTATTCATTGAATTATGAACTAAAGGTTATTTATATAACATGGTGAGTATTTCATAGGTCAAAATAATTGCACTAAGATGATGTCTATGAATTAATGTGAGATCAATTTCAAATAGTGCCTATAATCACAAGTTGGTAGCCATTTTTATTACAAGGGCAATGCCTTGAAATGCATATTCATATATGTGTTGATGTATGGTATTAGAAGGTTGTGTAACCTAGATATTGGATCCATGTATTTAGGTATACCATAAAACTTCTTCCGATAATCTGGTACATGCACCATGAACTCAAGTGGGAAACTAAGACTTGGCCACAAGTATAGCAAAATTTTATTCAAACTTTTATCTTTGAAGATGAGAATCCCATGGTTTAGAAATCACTACATAATATTAAGATATATTATTTCATGGGTGAGTATAGGATCTAATTAATGCGTAGGATTGTTCATCGTAGGAATAAGTAGCTATAGAATTGAACTTAACTCTCATAAACTATAAGACCAATAAGCAAAAAGAGCATTTATTGGTGAAACTTTTAAATATGATCATGGACAATAAAGAACAAATATAATCTAGTGATAGTGATGAGGATCTAGACTTAAAGGATTTCTTAAAACCTGATAGATAAGTAGAGGAATAAAAATCCAAAATCATGAAGAAAATTGAAGATGCACAACTATAAAAAGTGAAAATTTAAGAGCAAAAATGGAAGATAACAATGTGATACTTTTTACCAAGTGGATCCAATAAGATATATCAATAAACATTAAATAAACTAATATGGAACATTTGTACTAATGGTACACCAAATCTTGTGGCTCAAGGTGACTACAATATCTATTAGAAGACTTGTAATTATTGTGATATTACCAAGATGTGTTCCCAAAAACGTTTTCAAAAGTCAAGAGTATAGATCCTTAATTGGTAAAAACACACATAAAACTCAATGAGTGTGCATAACCTATTAATAATCACTCATATAGGCTAAATCCTAATAAAAAGCTTAATTTTAAGGCTAAATTAACTACATATAGGAAGCATGGATTGTTTATCTAGTAGAAAAGGTAGAATGGGTAATTCTAATGGTGTTGCAAACTAAAAATTTAGGATAAATCATATTTTATGGGGCTTACAAGGCATTGAAATATGCATTCGTTAATGACCCATTTCCAATTCCATTTATAGGCAAAGTTATGGGGTCAGTCATAGGGCATAAAGTATATTCCTTCACAGATGACTTCAATGGATATCACTAGATACTAATTACAATAGAAGATTAGCCTAAAACCACCTTTATAATAGAAAAAGGCTCTTTTACATACAAGGGATGCCTTTTGGTCTGAAAAATTCTAATGTTGTTTTCTCTAGGGTTGTGTTCATTGTATTCAAATATTTCATCCATGATTTCTTAGAAATATATATTTATAATTGGGCTATATTACATTTATTTAAATAGCATTATCCATGATGCAACTCATTTTATAACAATGTTAAGATCTGTACATCACATTACATTTTAAAAAAATGTTTGTTATTTACATTATTTTATGTTATATTGAGTCACATGGTATGCAACAATGGTATTTTGGTTGATCAAGATAAAATTTCATCCATTGTGAGTATGCCACCTCATACAAACTCTATCAAAGTGAGATCTTTTGTTATACATACAATGTATTACAACAAGATCATCAAAGGGTATGCAAATATATATGTACCAATGGAGTGATTATTATTTAAAGATATGAAGTATGAGTGGACTAATGAGTTTTAGGCATATTTCCTAGATTTGAAATAAAGGTTAGTAACAACTCCCATATTGGTGTTCTCCATCTAAAATAAGTTGGTTCATGTGCATGTATATGCTTGAGGAACCACAGTAGGAGATATATTGGATCAGCCATGAGATAAAGGTTTGGATCACCCCATGCACTTCACAATTATAAAATTATCAACAACAAATAATAATTACATTACAATAGATAAAGAGGCCCTAAATACAATGTTTAAGATTTATAAATTTAAGTATTAGCTCTTAGCAATACCATTTGAATTCTTTACAATCACCAAGATATATTATATCTATTAAATAAGCCCATGTTAAGTGGAAGGATATCTAGTTAGCCAATGTTATTCTAATATTTTCAATTTAGGATAAATGTAAAACTATAAAGTGTAAACGTGGGACCATATCATCTTAAACAAATAAGTAATGATGAGGATCTAGAAGAATTCAAGATGAACCACTGGATACACATTTATTTAGAGTATCTAGGATTCTAGAGAATATGGATGACAGCGATTTTCCTAGAACAAGGATTTTTTCTTGCACCTTATGTTGAAAAGATAAAAATTAGTTGATCATAGGAGCCATACCTTTTATTATTATCAGTGGCATTCTATGAAAAATGGGTAAGGATGATGTGTTGTGCAAAGTAGCCTTGGAGAATGATAGACTATAATTGTTGAAAGAAACACACCAAGGAATTGTAGGAGGACACTTTATAGGTGAATCAAATATGAGGAATTTATTATAGAGTGTCTTGTGGTGTTTTACCCTATTCTTGGATGTACACAAATATGTAAATCACTATACAATTTTTAAAATAATATGAAGGTCAAATCAAAGGGATGAAATGACTTTGTATCCAATGTTGTAAATACAACCTTTTGAGCAATAGGGAGTTGAATTTTTAAAACCTACTAATATGCCAATCAAACACAATCATGCCAAGTATATACTTACTGTAATATATTACTTCATCGAATGGGTAGAATCTATTATGACACCAAGCTATAGCACAAGAGATGTAACCAAGTTTTTTTATGAGAACATATTTACTAGTTTTGGATGTTTGGTGAAGTTGGTTAGTGACAAAGTAACACACTTCCTCAATAATACTATAAAGACTCTGAAAATAGAATTCATGATCTCACACCACAAGATCAAAACATATCATCCTCAATCCAATAGATAGGTAGAAGCATCCAAAAAAATCCTTGACAATATTCTTAAAAAATATATTTAATGTGTAGAGAGAAAATTGGGAGGATCAAATTACTACAATCCTATAGGCATAAAATACTAATTATAAGTATGTGATAGGTTCACTCTGTTCTAGCTATTCTATGGAATATAAATAATTATGCCTGGTGAATATATAGTTCTAAGTCTATGATTCACATTGATAATGTAGATAGGAGATTAATATTTCCTTTGGGCAAGGTTGTTGGATCTAAATTGCATGGAGGAAACAAGTCAGAGAGTGAGTTGGACACATGAAATAAATAATCAAAGTCAAAAATCATGGCATGATCATAATCTGTGATCTAAAGATTTTTATCCAAATCATAAGGTATTGTTATATGATAGCCGACTTCAGGACCATCTAAGTAAATTATGAATTTGGTGGAAGGGCCATACATCATACATAAGGTATCTTAGTAAGGAACAATAGTTCTAAGGTACCTTCAAGGAACTATCCTCTTAGGGCATGAAAATGGTTATAGGCTTAAGCCTTATCACCAATGATATCTATATTCTCAAGATGAAAATAGAGTGGGTGCTGAATAACACCATTTAATTAGGATTTTTTTTCATTTATTGTTTTCTTATCTTTTTGTGTATTTATATTTTAGCTATGTACATTACGATCTCTATATAGTAGGTCATCAGAACATGGTTTAAGAAATCAATGTCATAAAGTATCAAAGGAAAGTAATATAAATATGAAGGAGTAATATAAAGACAAGTTATCATAAGGTCAATATAGGGTTAATAAATTAAGTCTAATAAGGAATCACTTATAAAATGGGTATGAAGGGCATGTAACTAATGGTCACTCATAAATTGGTTAATGACAAAGCAATCCATATATTCTATATTTCCCAAAGTAGATCAATGTGTCAGATTCAACTAATGTATAATAAATGAAATTTATTATAAGTATCTAATGATAAGGTGGGTGAATTAGTTGCTCAAAAATGTATATTAAATTCCATTTACCATTTTATGAAACATACATTCACATGAGATCAAACAATGCATATAGAAACAACCATATAAGCACATCACAAGATAACACAAGAGATTATGTGGAAAACCCTCTTGAGGGATAAAACCCATCAAACCAAGCACATATAATACTATCCTATAATGACAAGATTCAATTTATACCATCAAAAACTGATCAAGGAGCACCCTCCCCTTAATTTAATCAACTGCCCACTTGACCTTTAACTAGTACCAACTAGTAAGGAGGATACAATCCCCTTGATGATTAAGCACCAACTCAATCAAATCTAAACTAATATTCACCATTGATATGATGTTTTACACACTTTATGATGGACTTATCTTGCTCTAACACCTAAAAATCTACCTCTCTACCTCATACAAGCCACTTAGGCTCCTTTGTTCAATATGCCTCTTTTAGGCTCATTAGGTCTAATGACCTGAGTGTCCACCTGCATCAACTTGATCAGATAAACATGAATAATACTATTCACCCTTTTATGGTCATTAATGACTTTCTATTTATCTTTTAAAGGCTCTCTCCTTCATTTTTGTCCACTCTCACAACTATTCTCACTATATCATTAGGCCTAATTAGCCTTGCTTATATATATGAAACTTGATCATAAAATATTTGGTTAGATATGACCCTTTTCATAATTTTATTAACCTTAAATCAACCCTTAACACAAATTTTAACCATATACTACTTCACTTCTTTGGTCATCCATGATTCGTTATCCTAAAAACATAAATAGGCCTAATGGAGACCTGATGCAATTAGGTCTACCCATGCACATATTACCACTTGGACACAATAAAACACCATGAGACTTATCCAATGGGTGAAAAACTTAATAATACATTATAATATACTATATCAATCATAAACTAGGCTCTGTATCTCCTGGAGGGTCGACTCACTCCTTGGACCTCTTCAATTTCACTATTCACAGTCAGGTCTTCAACACAAGAAAACTCTACCTTGAAAAAATGAGATATAAAATCAAGTATCTCACATAATAATTCCTTAAATAAAATTAATTTCACATTCATTACCCTGAAAAACTTTCCATGTCCATTAGACACTACCATTCAAGCCAATAGGCTTCAAGACCACTCCTACAACTTCATCACTCAAAATTGCTAGTGCATACAACAACTCGATCAAAGATATTGAACACATAATCATAATTTTTGCACTCAATACATGAAAAAAAATCACACTTATGGACACTACATGACCTCATATTCATCATGTATTTAATATGAGTCTTTAACTCAACCTCTGCAACCACTAACCCTTCTTTGTAAGAAGTTCACTTAGAGTTGTCAACCATTGCAAACATCTAATAATGAAAAAATAACAATATAACACATACATAATCACTACCAAGACATTATAATGCATGTAAAATGTCATATAAAATTTTCATAAAAACATCTAATAGATAGATTATGGGCTTAAGAGTCAATATTTATTTTGTAGACCAACCTCACTACTATGGGGTTCACTATCTTCACAGAACTTTACCATGTCAACATGTGACCATCATATGCATCACTTAAACTTGAATCAGAATCACTCTAGATATATTTTTAATTTATATGTCTTATAATTCACCTCCATGTTCCTCATATCATCCCTAATCACTGATAATGTATCTCAAAACACCTTTTCACACAGACTGGTAACTTCTCACTGGTTGTTGTGGTGTGGAGCTAAAAGCTTAAACTGTTTGCAGACATAAGAGGAAGGATGATGAAGAACTAGAGCCACCGACATCGGCAGTATGACCGACATCGGTTACAGGCAGTGGAGAAGGAGACCGGCGACGGCAAGGAGTCGACTGACGTCGGTAGCACCAGACAAGCAGAGACCGGCGTCGGTCGCCTGTGCGGTCCAGAACTATTCGTTGCACGAACAGTTAGTTAGATGAACCAAGTGTTTGCATGCTAAGGGGCTAATTTAAGTCACGGGCTGTGTGTCTAATTTTAGTAGTTAGAGTTCTATTTTTGTAAGCATGGGATCCTATTTAAAGACTCATAAGGCATGTATTGTAATCATTCTAAGACAAGTAAAAGCATTGAAGCTAGCAAGGTCAAGGAGATCTACAGGTGTAAGGTCAAGGAGATCAGCTGAAGCATTCAAGGAGGGATAGCAACTCAGGCTTTAGAGTTGTTGTGTTGAGCAAGAGAGAGAGGGAAGAAGGTCTTGAGGTGTGGCAAGCCTTTGAGGTGGAGGAAGAAGTGGCATCTTCCTTATTGTATTTTCTTCTAGTAATATCTAATACAAAGAGTGTGTATTGTCTCTCAAATTCTTTGATGTCTCAAGTTTCTAGCTTGTTTATCATTCTGGTATAATTTCGTGTTTAATTACATACAAGAAAGTAATCAATTGTGCTCTAATTGGTAGAGCTTAAGATCCCCTGACACTGGTTTCACCATCACTTAGATAAGCCATCTTAAGAACACCTTTTTTATAGTTTATGAGAATTTTAAAAACTTATAAACCAAGGAAATATAATTAATATTTCTTTAAATAAGACCCAAAACCATTGGTTCTATCTCTAAATGCCTAAAATCCATCCCTAAACAGATTCTCACTCATACTTGGATTTTGTCATTGTTTCCACTATTTGGCATATTAACGATAGGATAAATTTATTGATAAAAACTATTGACATATATAACATACATTTACTAAAAACTCCATGGGTATCAATAACTATTCTTGGCCTTCTACCTCCATCAACTTGTATGCATTAACTCAATCAACCCCTCCTGTAACAACAAAATCTTTAGAAATAATCACTTTTCTATACCTTATATTCACTATCCTAACACCCAATTTTAAACTTGTAAGTGCCAAGAATATTCCTATACAACATTAAATCAAAAAAATTGACCTTTCTAATCCATTTTAGGTATAAACCAACAAGTTTTCTCCAATCGGGTCATTATATGGATTTATAGGAGGGTTTTGACTAGTTTACATTCTTAACGAATGTTCATAAAGTTATATACCTAAAACCACTACAAAATTCTTGTTAAACCTTATTAGTTACATATTCCATCTCCCCAAAAAAATTTAGGTCACCATGAAAATCCTAAATGTGTCAATGATCATCACAACTTCCTTCTCGGGCTTAGAAATCTTCATTTTACATGCATAAGAGACCTTCCAACATGATATCTTAATTTCTTCTTCAACTAATGACCTAAAAATTGGTCAACAAATTTGAACCACAATTTTAAACCTCAATCAATTCTTACATGTGCTCAATAATCTTGACAACTCACTTTGACCCTCTATTTGGACCTCACTAGGCCACTATGCACATTAGATATAGAACCACTAGCTATGCTTGATCCTTCAAGACACTTGGAAACCTCTTGTATTTTTATTAATATTTCATCCACATCTAAAATTCACTCATACCATGTTTTTAATATTTTATCAATGTTCACATGGGTTTTATACAGTTCACCAAGCTTCCAAGATTGTGACTTCACACTAGGTCTCTTTTTGCAAAGACTAGGTTTCAACCTTGACCTTGCTACCACAATGGATGTAATTTCTACCTAATCCACATGATCAAACATCCTTACTTATAGTTTGACACTTTAATATATTCACATGATCAAAAATCCTTACATATGATCTAACACTTCAAGCTCATACAACATTGTATTACTATGTTAAACTAGTACCTCTAATAACATCCTTTGACTAGGACAACATACTAGTCACAACACTCATTCATATTTCATCAATTACATCACCACTTTGTCATTAATTTTGACATCAATGACAACACTTGCCAATAATATCCCCCTTTATCATTGATAGCAACCTCTTTTTCTTCTCCCCCTTTTCCATTAATGAAAAAGTAGACATATACTTCTCTCATATTCATTTACATAGTCTTCTTATCCTAGGACCTAACCATTTACAAATCTCCCCCTTTGTCCATGCATGGATATTCAATACATTTTCAAAACACATGACTTGGTTTGATCAAGTCATCACATAGAATTTCTTGAGTTCACATCTATAGCAGACTTCTCCATATCTCCATCATGACTAAAACATCCCATATATGCTCCCCCTCACATCATGCACTTCTCTTCAAGCATTTCAAACTATGTAAGTTAGCTCCCCCTAACTCCATGCTTCATCTGGAAAAATTCAACTTCTACAAGTCTACTCAATAAACCAATAATGAGACTTAATGGCCCATACTTCCCTCACCAAGGTACTAAACCAAGTCAAATACTTCATTTTCATCCTCCATAATTCTCATCCATGCTTTAGACAACTTTTACTAATTTTCTATTATTATGAAGGAACCATTAGCCCTTATGTTATCAATAGGTCTCATGGAGACCTAATACACATAGTCTTGCTTCTTATTTCTTAATTTTGACCTCTTTTACCTACAATACCATCTCAAATAGGCATAGAACAACTTCATAAAATGGTAAATAAACTCATCATTCATCAACTTTTTATTCTTTAAGAAACACAAGCCATTAGGGCTCAAACCATTGCAAGATACAATCTTGATCAAAAACTAGTCATATTAGGTTTGTGAGAACTTATACATTGTAACATAACTTTGACACATATTTAACTCTTTTAGATAAGCAAACAAGGAATAAACAACATGATTTTATCATTTATGACCTAAATGTCATCTTCATGATCATACAATAAACTAAACCTTCAATATATTCTTCAAAAATCAACTCTATATGCACACACAAAACCCTGCTTAGAAATTGTGTCATACTTCGGTCACTATCACTCTTCAGATCACTAAGTATCTTCATGTCCTTTCATAATCATGACAACACACTCATATATGACCCAATGAGGTCATAAATATATTAATGGAGCTCTCAATATAATGATTTAACTCATGAAACAACATTCTTCAACCTTCTCAAATACATACTCAAAACGCTGATATGAAAAACTTAGAACTATATCATCTTCATAAGGAAACATTGCACTTAATATCTCAATTCCAAGAAAAAACTTATTTACCTTATAATAACACTAGTAGGGTTTGGAATCTCAACTCATCTTGAAACCCTCAAAACACTGCCTTTCACCTCTTGAGTTGGGTCTTCAATCTTAGGAACAATCTAATAACTCATAAGGTACCTATAGAAGATTCAAGACCTAAAGAACATCTCCAATCACCTAGATCAATATTACTGAGTATCTAAGGACACTAAACAACTTACCAAAAACTCCTTCCCTACCAATAATAAAGACCTCTACACACAGTCAACTTTCAAGATGAGTTCTTTACAAAAAACCATACTATCAAATCTCTTTCAATGCATTTAAAATAAAAACAATGAGATTAAAAAAGGATCCAACACTTATAAAATCATTAAAGGATCATTTTAAAAAATTTAATCCACATATATTCTTCTCAGGTTCATAAGACAAAACCTAGTCAACCAAAAGTTAACTTCCACATGTAATAATTGCATCTATATAGATTTTCCAGACTCTAAACTTTATGAGGATATTCACCATGGAGTTTAATTCACAGTTAATTTTTAAACCATCTTGTTTTGACCAAAAACCTACCTTATATAACCCAATATTTTCTCTTGGGTCTCTACAACACTACACAGTTAATTCAAATTTGAAATACAATGGTTATATTTTTGAACCTATAATGACTATTTCATGGTGTTTTAACTTGACATCTTTTGGACTATCAACTGAGTACAATCCAACTTAGAGAGATTTAAAATTTTAGATATACAACACCTCAAGACACTAAAAATTTAAGGCTATTTCATGGCACATAAGACCTCACTCCCATGACCTCTTTTGACTATAGTTGAATTTTTAGGTACCTGCAAAAAGTGTTCCAACATACTGATCTGAACTTGCCTCTATGATGTCCTAAGATGTTTTATCTTGTCTAGGCTACTCTAGTGTAATTTCTATCTCTCCAAGGACATCTTGAGATTTCAAAACCTCTTCAATGCATTTATGGATACCTCACATCATCATCCATGCCCTCTAAGACCTGTATTATAGTCATACACTCACAAAACATTCATTTGACCTCTTTGTCCATACACCCATGCTTTTGATCATGCATTGATCTCTTTCCTAATCATGATAACCTACTTTCATGATCTCATGCTAACATAAATTCTCCTCTATGACTTTATAAACATGTTTATGTCATCAATGACATTAATTCCTTTATTCTCTCATGATCACTCCTTTTATTCAATTTAAATATTTGGAACTTATGAACACCAATTCTTATCTTGAAGAACATTGGTCTTGAAAACTAATCCTCAACTCTCATACCCCTATTCTGACTTAGGTTTGATCTTGGACTTAGCCTGAGTATAGTGCTTCTTCATCAATCTTGCTAGTGCTAACATGTAGACTTCTATGAAAACTTCACCCATGATCTTCACAAAATTATCCATCACTGCAAACAAGATGAACATTGTCCTCATCATACTTTAAGCTACTTAGGATCACCTGTAGGATATCAAGCCTCCTCTAAAGGTCTATCTCTAATACCAATTATTGGAAGTAGCTACTAAGATTGGGGTGAATAAGTTTCTCAACAATGTATATTCAATTCCATTTACCATTCTATGAAACATACATTCACATAAGATCAAACAATACATAGAGAAATAACCATATAAACACATCACAAGATAACATAAGAGATTATGTGGGAAACCCTCTTGGGTGATAAAACCCATTGAAACATGCACATGTACTAATATCCTATAATTAAAATATTCAATTTAGACCAACACCAACTGATCAAGGAGCTCCCACCCCTTAATTTAGTCAAGCACCCACTTAACCTTTAGCAAGCACCAACTAGCAAGGAGGTTATAACCCCCTTGATGATCAAGCACCAACTCAATCACCTCCAAACTAATATCCACATTTTATATAATTTATAACACACTTGATTATGGACTTAACTTTATCTAACACCTATACATATGCCTCTTTACCTCATACAAGCCACTTAAGCTCCTTCGCTCAATATGCCTCTTCTAAGCTCATTAGGTCTAATGACATGTGCATCCACCTAAATCAATATGATTGATCTTCTTCACAATTTGATGGTCCTAAATTACCTGATCCATATCTTTTAAAGGATCTCTCCTTCACTTTTATCCACACTCTCACAACTATTTTCACTAGATCATTAGGCCTAATTAGCCTTAATTATATACATGAAACTTGCTCATATACTCTTTGGTCAGATATGACCCTTTGAATAATTTTATTAACCGTGAAGAAACCCTTACCACACATTTCAACCATGTACTAATTCACTTCTTTATTCATCCATGATTCATTATCCCAAGAACACAAATAGGCCTAATGGATACCTAATGCAATTAGGTCTACCCATGCACATGTTACTACTTGGACACAAGAAAAAACCATGAGATTTATCTGATTGGTGAAAAAATTAATAATACATTCCAATAAACTATATGAATCATAACCTAGGCCCCATATCTCCTAGAGGGTCCACTCACTCCTTGGACCTCTTCAATTTCACTATTCACAGTTAGGTCTTCAACATAGGAAAACTCTACCTTGAACAACTAAGATATACAATAAATTATATCACATAATAATTAATTAAAATAAAATTAATATCACATTTATGACCTTTAAAAACTTTCCATGTCCATTATACACTACCATTTAGGCCAATAGGCTTCAAGACCACTCCTCCAACTTCATCACTCAGGACCGTCAGTGCATACAAAAACTCAGTCAAAGATATTGAGCATGTAATCATAATTTTTCCACTAAAACCATAAAAATAAATCACGTGTATGGACACTACATTACCTCATAGTCATCATGCATTTAAGATTACTCTTCAACTCAACTTCTTGAACCATTAACCCTTCTTTGCAAGAAGATCACTTAGAGCTGCCAACCACTACAAACATCCAGTCATGAAAACATAATATTATAACACCTATATAAGAACTACCAATAAATTATAATGAATTTAAAATTTCATATATAATCCTCATATCAGCATCCAATAGGTATATTTTGGGCTCAAGAGTCAATATTGGTCTTGTAGACTAATCTCACTACTCTAGGTTTCATTATCTTAACATAACTTTGCCATGTCAACATGTGACCATCATATGCATCACTTTAATTTGAATTAAAACCACTAAAAATATATGGTTAAGTGATATATGTCTTTTACTTCACCTCCATGTTCCTGAATTCATCCCTAATCACTGATAATGCATCTCAAAACACATTTTCACACAAATTGGTAACTTCTCACTGGTTTCACCATCACTTAGACAAGCCATCTTGAGAGCACCTTCTTGATAGTATATGAGAATTTTCAAAAATTATAAACCAAGGTAATAGTAGGAATATGTATTTAACTAATAGCTCAAACCATTGGTTTCATCCCTAAACAGATTCTCACTCATACTTGAATTTTGTCACTGTTTCCACTATTTGGTAGATTAATGATAGGATAACTTTATTGATAAAAAATATTGACATAGAGAAAATATATTTCCAAAAAAACTCCATTGGTCTCAATAAAAAATTTTGACCTTCCAAATCCATCAATTTGTATATGTTGACTCAGTCAGCGCTACCTGTAATAATAAAATATTTAAAAATAATCACTTTTCTATGCATTATGTTTACTACCCTGACACACCATTTCCACCTGGAGGTGCTTGGAGGAGTCCTGTACAAAATCCAATCATCAAACTTGACTTTCCAATCTATTTTGGGCACAAACTAACATGTTTTCTCAAATCAAGTCATTATAATGGTTTATAGGAAGGTTTTGACTAGTTTACATTCTTAATTAATGTTCATAAAGCTTTGTACCTAAAACCATTGAAAAAATTATTGTAAAAACTTATTATTTACATATTCCATCTCTCCCAAAAGGCTCAGGTCACCATTCAAAATCTACACATGCCAATGAACATCTCAGCTTCCTTCTCAGGTTTAGAAACCTTCATCTTGCATGTATAGGAGACCTTCCAACATGATATCTTGCTTTCTTATTCAACTAATGACTTGAAACTTGTTCAACACCTTTGACCCACCTTGTTAAACCTCAGTCCATGATTACATGTGCTCAATCATCTTGACAACTTAGTTTGGACATCACTAGGCCATTATGCACATTAAGTCTAGAACCACTAGTTATACTTAATCATTGAAGACACTTAGAAACCTCTTATCTTGCTATTAAAAACCCATACACATATCAAATTAACTCATACCATGTTATAAATTTTCATCCATGTTCACATAGGTCTTATACAGTTTACCAAGCTGCCAAGCTTGTGACTTCACACTAAGTCTCTTAATATGAAGACTAGGTTTCAACCTTGACCTTGATACCATTGTGGATGTAATTTCCACCTCATTCACATGATCAAACATCCTTAAATATGATATAAAACTTCAACATATTCACATGATCAAACATCCTTACATATGCTCTGACACTTTAAGCTCATACAACATTATATTACCATGTCAAATGAGTACCTCTAACATCATCCTTTGACTAGGACAACATACTAGTCAGAGCACTCATTCATATGGAATCAATGACATCACCACTTTATCATTAATTTTTACATCAATGACAACACTTTCCAAAAAAAATCATTATATAAAAAATAGTCCACATCACATCAAATAATGTTTTAAGCTAAAACATTAACCTATCTATTGAAGCACCAAGGTCACATCATCAAAATTGATGGCATTCAAACCAAAATCATAAGGACATGA
Organism: Torreya grandis; assembly: GCA_037957365.1. NCBI lineage: Eukaryota > Viridiplantae > Streptophyta > Pinopsida > Cupressales > Taxaceae > Torreya > Torreya grandis. The sequence continues at coordinate 325,863 of JARHVA010002355.1, forward strand.
AGAGAACTCAACACAATTCAATGTGAAGAATTATATGAGTGGATAAAATCATATTTATATAATGAAGGGAATACAAAGTGAACTGACATTATAACCCTTTATGAACAAGAGCCATCTATGATTTGAGCTTGATTCATTCACTTGAGCACAAAACTTTTAACATCATGAATTTGAGTTACATATATCTACTGAGCATCTACTAATCAACATATATGGATCAATTATATCTCTTTATTCTATTGTCAAATGCATAGAAAAAATAAATGGGGATTGGCTTCTCACTAAGGCAAACATGGTACTGTTGACCAATTTTGATTTTTAGGTCAAAATAGGGCACCCCTAGTAAAAAAATTCACTTTTAGGCATATGAGGGGGCATAATATGTTTCCATAAGGTTTTTCATAGGTAAATTAGTGTCAATTGATGTTTTACTATCTTTGGTTAAGTGTTCTCTAGGTCCATTTATCATTTTTAATTCTTTTTAAGGGGTCCAAATGGTGCATTTAATGATTTATACAAGTTTCTTGGGAAATGTGCAAGTGTAAAAGAGATGTATCATGTGCCATGTGTCCTATGAGGTCTGTAATAACTGTCAATAACTAAAAATTGTAGGCTTTTAGACAATAAATAGTTTTCTTGGCCAAAAAGAGAGAAATGGGCACTTGTACAGCTTCCTTAGGAAGTGTGCCACTTGGAAAACATGGTGGTGTGACTATTCACCTCCCCATAGGTAATATCTACATTTTTATTGCGAATATTTCATAAAAATTTTCATTTACAACTCATTTTTCTTTATTTACCATTGGCAAGCCAAAGAAGGGCAAGTTCAAGCACTCCCTATGGAAGCTACAGGTTGGAGTCAAGAAGAATTCTTCCAAGGGTAGATTTTACTCTGATTGAACTTCATTTCCATAACAATAATACTTATATTTGTGGTTCCTCCTTCATTAAAAATTTCTTACACTCCAAGAAACCTTTTATAGAATTGCATTCAAGAGGGGTATATTTATGCATTTATTTCTAGTTTTTAGAGGTTCATGGAGCTATGTGATCTTGATGGGGTGTTTCTATGCTGGAATAAATCTCTTTACATGATATTCCCAACATCTAACACTTCACTTTTCATTGTCTTAGAAGGATATTTCAAATGGTGCTTATTTCATGAAGTTATAAAGATGGGTGCAGGACCTATGTTTTTCAACATAAAGGGAGCTTCATGGTGGTTATAATATGATTAAATTACATATTTTAAAATCTCTTTCATGTAATCACCCTATGAGAAGTCCAATTAGTACTCGTCCAAGGCCAAATTGCTCATCTTTCCCTTGTTTGTTGCCTTGTCACCTTCAATTAGTTTGTGCTTGGTTCAAGAGGTTGTATAGAGGTGAGAGATATTGGAGTATATGGTGGAATCCATTTTTAGCCTTAACATTCTCCAAGAGACATGATTTTCATGCCATGAAGACCTAGGATGATATACAAGCAAGTTTTCACTTCAAGAAAGGTCATCTCTATTTTGGGCTCTCAGTCCCCAAATGTGGAAAATAAAGGTTTTGAAGTTTTTATGGATTAATAATTGCCATGATATAAGAATTTTTCATCACTTTTATTATTTTGGCCTTGTATCCCTATTCACCTAGAGTAACTATGCCAATATTGGGAGCCAAAGGGTAAGTGGAAGGTGGACTTTGAACTCCTCTAAGTTGTCAAAAAACCTACTAAAAGTTAACAGTGGTATCTACAAGATTTTCAAGAAGTGTTCACCCTAAAAGCATTTGGTAAGTCCTATACCATGTCTAATAAGGGGAAATAACTCAAAAGGTTCCAAAAGGCAATTTTAAGCAAATTTACCATGAGAGAGGGCACAACTAGTTGTAATGACCTATTAGGCATGTACTTTGTCATACAACAAGGTAGAATTGCACCTACAACTAGTTTTTTAGGCATTGGTCATATTTCCAAACTAAACATTGTTTGAAATATTTCAAGTTTAATGATATCAATCACTTAGATAAAAAAATTGAATAAGAATCCAGTCATGAAGGGAGAGGTCAAAGTTTCCCCTAGTGACCTATAGCCCCTATATGGACTGAGATAGGGATACAAGAAAGAACCTAAAGAACAAGACATGAGATGTGTTGTTTTGACCTTTAAAAGGTTTTTGTGACCTTATCACACTAAATAAACCTCAGATTACACCTACAGGCAAGAATCTTGAAAGTGTCTCAGTCCACAATGTGCAATGGCCTAGTTTTAGGAGTGAGGGAACTTGGTGCAAAGGATTGAAATCCAACTTGTAAAAATTATGAATGATCACTAATTTGAGTTTTTAAACATAAAATATGTATATTTTTTGTCCATAAATCATGAACCAAGCTCAAAATCACCCACATCCAGTATCCTAAAAAGTGATGCCTTTCTAAGCAGTCAAAGACCTAGTTAATGATTCCAAAATCATAAAGAAGTGTTCAAAGGGAAAATAGGATATAAACTATTTGAATATTTTTTAATAGGAATTATCTATCTTTACATATCAAAATAAAGATAAATACAATACATAAAACATCCAAACACAATCATATCCTGCTCACCCTCACAGTTTGCTTTATCCAGAAGTCTACCTTGGAAATGGTGTTAGTTTGGTGATCAAAACTTGGATTAAAGTACCCAAATTTTGTAAATAGTACCATAAATACATTTATAACACTATTATATTATTAATTTTTCAATTAAAATAGGTAAAACCCTCTTTGTTTTGTCTCAGAGCAGAGGTAGTTTTTCATGCATAATGATGATAGATTTTGAGGAAAATGATGAAATTGGTGACCATAAGGAAAAAAAGGACCAAATGTTGATTGGATAAGATTTAGGGGAAATAATAAAATCTAAAAAAACATTATAAATTGTCTAGAACCAAATAGGATACTCTAACCAAGGAGGGTTGTAGTCATGGGTGAAGGGAATCCTTAAGCCTAAAAGCCAAATTGAGGGTCATGTTGTTTTTTGACCTTTTACATGCCTTAAAATTGGTTGATTCATATTTATATAATTATATCAGATGTGTTGGAGCAATAAGTATTCAAATTAATTCATTATAATCTTAGGTGGAGTCTCAAATGGCAGGCAGACCTATTGGCAAGGTCTAGGCCTAATGCCAAACAGGAGTAAGTTTTCATTTTTGGATCTTAAAGAGATAATCCAATGATGGGAACATGTTTTTGAGGTAAATATACAGTTTTTTGAACAATTTTTTTGTAGTATAAATCATCAATAATCTAATTCTCAGATTGCAAGCTCCCAAACCCTCACAAAATGCACAAAATGGCTCGAATGGTCAAGTTGAAATGTTCATAACTTTAATGATATTATGCATGGGACCTAGCTTCATTTAGGATAGTTTTATAAGGTCCTTGAGGATATCTCAATGGAAAATGGAAAGAATTATAACTTTACATCTTTATGAACAAAGGTCAAGAGGTCTTGTCACTCCAAAACCCTCTCTAACACTATTTTAGGACCTAATGGTGAAAATCAAGCTAGAAGTTACTCCAGATGGATGAATTTGAACATGAGTGCTGAAGATAATTTGTTTAAAACTAAATTATAATCACAACCATGGGATTATATTGTACATAACTATATAAAAATGAGGAAAATATGGATTATTTTTACCATTTTTTGTGTTGTGCAGGCATGGTGAACTTACAGGAGATCAAATCACTTTTGGAGGGAATGTTAGTACTTTTTATAAGTTACCATCATTATTATATCAAGTGTATAATCTCCTAATTTTGCATTCCAAATATTTACTTTTAGCCATTTCAATAAGCCAACTAGAAAGGACTTGGAGAAAATGGTGAATCATCACTTTGGGAGCCTTTTAAGGACAATTTATTTTAACTGATGGCATGATCAGATTTCAAGTTTGAAGATCTTTAAGGTGACAAGTGTGAAAGGTAAAGGGAAAAGGGTTATTTTGAGATTGCCAAGTATGATCATGGATGGCCAAAATGATAAGGAGGGTCAAGATCCTCTGCAATTGATGTGAGGGCTTATTAGTAACCCCTCCTACTTATATCAATCATCAAACTTGATCAGTTGTAGAGTTAGGATAGTTTTGGAAGGCCAATTATGAGAGGTAATTTTATATGCATAGAAAATAAGTTTCTTGACCATTTTCAGGTCTTAGATTATTGAAAATGATAATTTTAAATCCTAAAATTATATTTCTATCCCCATCTCTCTCTCTCTCATTCATTTTTAACTGATTTTCATGTTGGTGACACATGTCCTTATGCCTCTTCAACTTCTCTTCTCTCTCTCTTCTTCCAAGTTCTTTAAATTGAACCTTTTGGCCATTATATGGATCTCTCTACCTCGGTATGGTGAATCCCTAAAAAAATTGTGCCTTGAATAAATAAATACAAGTAATTTGACCTCATTCTAATAATTCACTAAGTGTACATGATAGTGTTTAGTCTTGTGCAAGTGTGATGTCTATTTACCTTCACATGTTACTCCTACTAGTACCTAATGTGTTATGATCTCTTTCTTGTAGGTCAATAAGAAGTTTCAAGTGTGGTTTCAGGTATAGTGAATATATCATTTAATATAATGTCTTAGAATTCCTATTTCCTAAGTCTTCCTAACCTATGCTATCTCATAAACCCCATGTTGAAGCATTAATGTGAGAGAGAGAGTTCATATTGAGTGAAGTGTATATGTAACTTGTTATTGGTTCCAAGTGCATGTCAAAGGTATGAGTAGAGAAAATCATTTGGTGTATCACCCCCATATAATAGTTTTACTTTCACATTACCTCTATCCCTTTTCATCCCCAAGTTTAGTAGTAGGATTTGAGCATATTGATACATCAAGGGGAGTTATCCCCTAATCTAGAGATCCACCTCCTAATAGAGATACCCATAGCCTTGAGGTGGTTCTATTATCTCACTTGAATGATAAGAAGCTTGTCCCATATCCTTATTGGGTGTAAGTTCAAGTGAAAATAGGTACCATGATCTAGATAAATTTGATTTTATTTATATGTAAGAATATAATATTTTTACCACAAACCAATCCAAAACAACACAATGAGGAGCACTAGATCTTCAGCACCTTCTACAAAGATCTGAGGTAGAGTGATTTGATAATCTCTCTATTTTTATCCACTTGGTATAACTAATGATGGAATTATTTAGTCATTATAATGAAGTCACATTCCATATGTTCAAGGATGTGACCATATTCATCAACCAAAATACAATAGAAAGGGTAATAGGATTCATGGCATGAGGAAAATCCCTCTTACCACAAAAAAACCAAGTCCCCTCCCATTAACTCAAATACTAGGGTGAAGTATTCTATGTAATATAAAAGGATCCCTACTGACTTATTGGATAATGTTGTGGTGTGAGTATTGTCTAAATGTATTGCCAAGAGTTTATAGTATATTATTGAAATTGTGAGGTAGGATACCAAAAGGGTAATAGATATTACATATCAAAAAGTCTGACAAGATGATAACTTCAATTGGCTTGATTTCCCATTGTTTGATCTCATCAAGACATTAAGAAGGTCATCAATGACACATTATAGGATTTACAATACCATTTTTTGGTATTATACCTATATTTGACATAATGGAAGCATTATGATGGTACTGTCACACCCAATGTCAATTTCTAGCCTAGGATCACCTTCACCAATATTACATGGACCAAGATATGGTCGTACTATGAGAAGTTGGACTTATTCAATGTATGGTGGGTGGAGGTTCAAGGTCTCATAATTTCACACCATCGAGTGCATAAATATGTCATGCAATACCTAGGGCATCATAACACCATTATAAAGCTACATGATGGGATTCAAATCTGAGTTCATGAGTTGCCTAAGGTACCAAGAATTCCATTGCCTTTATTCATCATCATGTTGAATGTGCAGCTATAAGTCCTACTACATAAATTTGGCTTCTAAAACCATCCAACCTCTGTAATCTATACATTTGAGCATGTACCATAGGTTTTCACAACATCCCCTAACATAGCCACAATTTGAATCATATGCACATCCATTAAATAAAAATACTATTACAAGCAAAATTAATGAGTCGATGCAGAATAAAACACCCCAACCACTAAATAAAAATACTCAAATCACCAACCCCTCGCTCAATGACATGAACATACCCAATATTACTATAAATTATGATCTCACATAAGTTAGCATCACTAAGGAAGAAGTCTCTAAGTATATGCTAGAATACATAGGTACATATTTGTATGAGGAGGAAGAAAAAGAATTTTTATTTTGGAAATTAGTTCACACTTTTCAAGTGTGAAAGAATGTCCCACAATTCATAATGGTTGACATTACCGCACCTCCTATTTCAATCATAATTAACACTATCACATAGAAAGAAGAGATAAAATCTATAAAAACATCTTCCAAGGATAATTGGGTGTAAGATCTTCAACACCACAAGTAGCCCAACAACAATGTTGTCCCCAACAAATACCACTCAATTTTTGGGACAACATTTGAACTATTTTGAACTATTTTGGTCCAACAGACCAAAATCCTCTCTCCCTTTCTTAAAAATTGTTCTAGGCATTCAAATTCTCCATTTTTCAAGCTTTTTCAAGTTCTACAGACTCTGTAGGCTTGAATCTACGGACTCTGTAGGCTAAATTCTAAGGACTCATTTCTATGGACTCTGTTATATGGAATTCACAAGAAGGAATCTACGGACTCATTTCTATGGACTCTGCAGGCTTAAATCTACAAACTCTATAGATATGTTTCTATGGACTCAACATGCTTGAAATCAACAGGTTCAACAAGTTCAAAGGCTTCTATAGGCGAGTTCAATCAAAAAAAAAAGTTTCCAACACTTAGTCATTTTTAGGATTGGTTTAATGCCTTGGTTCAACCAAAAGAGTTCATTGGCAAGCTTCTATGTAGTGTTTGAACCATTGAACCATTAAACCTTGAACCAAAAAGGTTTAATGGGTTCAATGGGTTCAAAGGTTCAATGTCATCAGCAAAAGTAAAGCACATTTGTCAAGGTTCAAAGTTCAACTGCTTCTCAGTTCAATAGCTTCAAAACACTCATCAAAGAGAAGAAGGCTTGAACCATTGAACCGTTGAACCATTGAACCACTTTGGTTTAAAGGTTCAACTAGTTCAATGGTTCAAAAGGTTCAAAGTGTATGGTTCAACGTGGTTTGGTTCAAGTGGTCAAGTGAATGAGTGGAGCACAAGAAAATGATTGAACCATTGAACCTTGAACCAATAAGGTTCAATGGGTTCAACAGTTTAATGGGTTCAATCAGTTCAAAGTGATCAAAAGACTAGACAAAAAGATGGCTTTAAATGCAAGATTAAATCATTGAATTGTTGAACCAAAGTTAGTTTAATCAGTGAGTTCAATCGACAGGTTTAAGGGGCCACCCCAAAGCCAAAGGAATGAGCAAGCCCTTGCAGAGAACAATGAACCAAGCTGAGTGCCCTTGCGGAGGGCAATGAACCAAGCCAAGTGCCCTTGCGGAGGGTAGCGAGCAAAAGTGGACAAAGAGAATTACTTTTGAAAAGTGAACCAAGGACAAACAACCCTTGCAGAGGGTAGGTGAGGAGAAGATGGACCATTACAAAAGCCTGAAGGATAGTTTTGGGCTTGAACAAGTCTTTGCAGAGAGCATAGTTCTCTTTCAAAAAATTTCGCATGGCAAAGTTGTTAAGGATCATTTCCTTCGGACAAAAATTTTGAAGGAATTCCTTTGGACTTTTGTCTGAAGGAAAAGCCCAGTGGAAAAATCTTGTAAAACCAAAACCCATCGAAAAAAGACAAAATGAAAGAATTCCTTCAGACTTTTTGTCCGAAAGAAAAGTCTGTCGAAGAAGGAAAAACCCGTTGAGGAAATAGAAGCCCAAAGGCCGCATGAAAGATCCCAAAGGGTAGGTACCCTTGCAGGAGGCTCTCACCAAGAAAAGTGGACCATTTCTCAAGACCTCAAAGGGCAAGTTCCCTCCAAGAAAGATCAAACCACAAGGTGCAGCGGATCGCACCACGTGTCCCTTACAAAGTGCAGTGGAAGCTGCAATGTGTTCTGTTATAATTCAGCAGAAGCCAACAAGTGTTAAACTTCATAATTTCTTCCTTCTACTTCTTTATTTCATAAGGAATGTGTTGGGATCTAAGTGAGTTTCTAACCTCAATGGAGCGTGCCGTGTGTCATCTTCTGCAAGACTCTCAAAAAGCATCTAAAGCCTCTATAAGTTAAGCGGATGATGCTACATGTCCTCACCTATTTCATAGTGGAATGTTCCATGTGTCACTTGTTAAGATCAGTGGAAAGTAGCCAAAGCAAGCAGGAAAGACATGAAGGAATTACTAAGGAGGATGACGGGTCTGTAGCCATCAAATTTAGGGCAACCAAGTAGCCATTGGCTTTCAAATGATGACGGACCTAAAGACGTCAAATTTATGGCAATAAAATAATTGTTGATCCTTGCAGACTTAAGCACAGACCCTGTGAACAAATTTAGTGACCAGCCAAAGAGATAGCCCAAGAGCTCAAATTATATAAAAAAGGGGAAAATATAGCCAAGAAAGGGGGAATGATGAAGAAGGATCAAAAATATCCATGCATGGGATATGTTTCTAGATGGTAAAGCAGTCCACTAGTGGACATTGAAGAGCGTGAACATTCAATGGTGCGGCCTATTTTTCTGCATTGATTAGAGTGAATAGTTATACACACATAAATAAACACATCAAGCGGACCATATTTAAAACCGATGCTCGATTCCAGCATAGCCCATGAACAGAATTTAAAATGAACTAAAGGCATTGAATGCATTGTAAGCCATTTTTGTGAAACAAAGCACCCAAGTCTTTCTTGGAGCACTATATATTGAATTCTCTCTTATTGTTTTAGGGAGATCTCTCTCTCTTTGTTATGAAAAACAAAACTCTGCCCAAATTGAAAGGCATTACTGAGACTTTGAGCTTAGATTGTTGATCATATTTTGTTATTTGAATAAGAAAACAAGTGAATTTTCAGACTTTGTGCAGGAATAGCTTGGTTGTTGGAGAAATTGTTCTTATGTCTATTTCCTTAATATGTTTTTGTCCATTTAATTAAATAAGTAGAATTAGTGAAATAATCAAGAAGGTGTCCTTAAGCTAGCTATGGAGAGACCTTGTGCAACCACAACTGTCTTTAGTGTGTTTTCTTTCTATTCTTATGTAAAGGATCTTGGGATGACTTTGGGCCCTCATTATCCTTCGTATTTTGTTTCTGTGTAAAGGACATTGGGATGACTTTGTTCCCTCATTATCCTTCGTATCTCACTCTTGGGCAGTTGATGTGGAGACTTTGTGCTACATCTCAGTCTGCTGGTTACTATGCCTTTGGTTACCAATTACTTGTCACTATCTAAAAGAATTCATTTTGTTTCCTGCAAGATCACTTCTGAAAGAAGAGAAGTGCCTTCAGCATTTTCAATAGGATTTTCTCCTCTATTTTTTAACATCATCTCTGAAAAAAGAGAGATGGATGGTTTATCCTACCCCTGAGTGTTATTTTTTGCTTGTATATATAGTATATAGCTCCTGCATATTTACAGGGAACCTCCCCTTGATGAGAGGAGAGACTTGTCCCCTTTTGATGTAGTAAACATGCACATCTAGCTGACCAATCTCCCTATGCTATGGTTGAAGAGACCTATTTTTCTCATCAGTTAGCTCGTGACAAAATATTCACCCAATAGTTTTTGGCGACTCCACTGGGGATTTACGTGCAATCTAAAGCCTCAAGTTTTAGATTGAAGCAGTCTCTACCCTTATTCATTATATGCTCTGGTGACTCCATTCTGTGTCTTACCCATTATCATTATAGCCTTACCATCTTCCTCCACCCCCACACCAACTGGGATAGAACATGCAGTTTGAAGCCTCAAACTTCAAGCTGAAGCAATGCCAGTTGTTTTCCATTTTTATTTTTACACTCTGGCAGATCCACGATATATGCAAAGCCAAAGGGATAAAGGTATTGTTAACCCTATATTTGAGTTGGTATAGCAAAGTAATTTTGATCTGTTTCCTTCACCATCTCACCTCCAATGAACTAGGGGCTTTCCTCCTACTAAAGTCAAGTCTCCATTACCAGGCAAAGCATCCATTTTCATTATACATAAAGCTTTGTCAATACTTACCCCTCTGAGATTTTTTATCCCACCTTTCCATAGTCATACAATGGCAATTCAAGGCCCTTGGGGTAACTCTTTTGGCCCACTCAATTTAACTCCACCTATACATGAGCTACCACATAGTTCAAGGAAAAATTTCCATAAGTTCTATGGTGATGGAAAAGTTCATCTTGATGAACATATTGCAATTTTTAGCATAGCCTGTGGTGTAATAGGTGTGGAGTATGAGGATGTAGCAGTCAGGATTTTTGTGGAAACACTAAAAGGCATTGTTGTAGACTAGTTCTATCATCTGTAGGCCTAGACTGTGACTGACTGGAACACTCTCAAAGCCAAATTTGAAGCCAGATTCAAGCCTGCAAAATATGTACATGCCCTGCTGGCTCAACTCACACAAATGAATAAGGAGCCTCATGAACCAATGAGGAATTTCATAGCCAAGTTTGACAAGCTAAGGAATAGGATTCCTGCTATTGCTTAGCCAACACCTGAAAAACCTCAAATGTTTCTTCATCAACTCTCAGCTGCCCAAAGTGAGTTTTTTGTTGAGACATGCTTGCCAAATAAACCTTGCTATAGCTTAGAATTTGGCCACTAAGGTGGAAGATGACCTTATCTTGGTAGGAAAGATAAGGAGAGATCCTAACAAAGCTAAATATTCCTCATCTTCTAAATATCCATCTACAGGTACCATTGAACTAATGGTGCAGAAGCTGGTAAATGAGTTGTTAGCTCTCATGAAGCAAATGACACAAGGGATATCTTCAATTTCCTCATACAGAGATACACCAAGAAGGACATTCCCAAATCAGTCATACCAAGGCAATGCTACCATAAATCAAGGACAGCCAAATCATCTTCCTCCCCCATAGGGGAAACTTGCCATTGAAGCACCCCCAACCAATTCAGTAGTTGGATATCTCGAAATCGAATCTGATTTCTCTTTTCAGCCTAAATTAAACCAAGAAAATGATGTTAATCTCCTTTCAGAAGGCTAGGAAGAATTAGCTGGCGACTCTAACATTGGTTTCCTGAATTACCAGGATGAACCCAGAGGTAAAGGTGAAGCAATTGATGGATCATATGTCATATTCACCCAGTCTCAAGACCAGTCAGCCTAGTAAGCTGATAAAGGAAAAATAGAGAAAAATTCTCAGCCTGCAATCTCAATCGCCAAATGAGAAACTTCTCTGCCTTTCCAGCCGAAGGACCCAATGAGTAATAAAAAGGTATGTACATCAAGCATTCCTCCATCTTCAATTCAATTCCATAGACTAGTACCATCCCTCCTAAAAACTATAAAAATAAACTCCCTTCCTTTGTTCCTAATCCATTTCAGTCATTTGACATAATCGACCATGTCAAGAAGACCAAAATTCAAATGTCTAAATTTGAATTCTTGCAATCCAATCTCAAGCAATTGGATAGGTTAGTTTAATGTGTGAAGAATAAAACCATCCCTATAAGACAAGATGTCAAAAAGGTAACTCATGATCCCCTAAAGAACATGTCCATCCCAAAAAATCTTGTCATTACTCCTCCAACTGCCCCTGGAAAAATAGAGTCTTTCTATGTTTCTCTGTTGATAAATGGTCACAAACTGAGCAATTACATCATAGACTCAGGTGCATCTGACAACGTCATGCCAGCTAAAGTGGTAGAATCTCTTGGACTCATGCTGACCAAAACCTTTAGAAGATGTTTCTCCATGGAGAATAAACAAGTACCTCCACTGGGACAATTCAAAGACACCCAATTTGCATTTGCAGTATTCCTAGACAAAAGAACTAAGATGATAGTCCTGGTGGCCAAAGTCCTAGCCTCATACAAGATTCTTCTAGGGTGAAATTTTTGCAAGTATGTTGGTGGTGAGTTGAGCATGGACCTATCTGAAGCAAGGATCCCTGTCAAAGGCATCATGCAGAGGCTACTTCCTGAAAAAGAATCAAAATATGTTGTCACTCAAACATTAGCCCCTGAAGCTCAAATTCTATTTGAATCTTCAGACATGGGTAATTATTTCTTGATCACAGAGGATACTCATTGTTTAGCCAATGAAACTTCTAAAAATAATAGTCTAAAAATTGGTTTAGATGGAATAACAAAAGATGTGAGAGAGCACAATGCAAACATAGAAGAATTTCCCCTTCCAAGTAAGAAAAAATCTAAAGAAATATCAATTTTTGATGATGTTTGGATCCTAGAATTTGATGGAAGCAATTCTTCTACTAGCTCAGGGGTTGGGATTGTGTTGATATCTCTTCAAGGAGATATTTTTCCTTCTTCATACAAGTTGCAGTTTAGCAACACCAACAACACAGCTGAGTGTGAATCTCTATTGCTTGGATTGAAGGCCGCTCAAGATAAAGGTATCAAACTCTTTCATGCCAAAGGAGATGTTGAACTAGTGGTTTTTCAGGTAAGGAACTTGTATCAAACCAAAAATGAGAGATTATGCCACTACCACAATCTAGTTTGGAATCAAATTCAAAGCTTTGATGCTTTCAACATCTCTGCCATACCCAGGGAATTCAATGACTGAGCTGATACACTGGTTGTTTTAGCAACTCTCTTAATTTCTCACCTAGACTTCAAAGGAAATAGGTACACTATTGAATTGATATTTAGACCAAGTGTGCTCGATAATGTCAATCATTGGCAAGTGTTCAATCACAACAACCAAATCATCGCCTTTCTAGAATAAAAAGACAGCTTCGAACATCTTCACTTCGAAGGCATTAAGCTCCAAAAACTCAAATCAGATCCCAAAATGAATTCAGATGTAGATGAATAATTCTTATAGTTAAAAGGGAATAAAATTCCCAAAGGACTAGTTTCTCTTGAAAAACTATTTTATAAGCACGACAGGTTCATCAAACAACAACAAATGGATTCAAACTCCTCCCAGGGGTTTGATCAGATAAATTTGGCTACCAAGGAAAATTCCAAGATGGTAAACATTGAGAAGTGATGTACTCTAGAGGAGAAACTCAAATTTACTAACTTGCTTCACCATTACATGGATGTTTTGGCGTACTCTTATGATGATCTAAAGTCACTCAGGCCTGAGGAAATTCACCATGAAATTCCTCTCAAAGATGATTTGGTGCCTTATAAGCAGAAATCCTGGCAGTATAATCTAAAGATATCAGGTACTATTCTGTCTAAAATACAAAAAATGTTGAATGCTAGGATAATTTTCTCAATCCATCATTCCACATGGATTGCCAACATAGTCCCTGTGAGGAAAAAGAATGGTGAAATTTGCATCTATGTAGATATTGGAAATATGAATCATTCATCTTTAAAGGATAACTATCCTTTGCCCATCATGGACCACGTACTTCAGACAGTGACTGGCTCAGAGATGTTATCAATGCTAGATGGCTTCTCAGGATACAATCAAGTTGAAGTTGGTGTAGCAGACCAACACAAGATGGCCTTCACCACACCTTGGGGCACATTTGCAAATATAAGGATGCAATTTGGCTTGATAAATGTTTGTGCCACCTTTCAGAGAGAAATGGATCTTGCTTTCAAGGATGAGATGGGTAAGTTCATTGTAGTTTATTTTTATGACTTGACCATCTTTTCTAAGCATCGCCTAGATCATATATGCCACTTGCAACAAGTGCTGGAGCACTGCCGCTAGAATGGCATTTCCTTGAACTCCAAGAAGTCAATTTTTGAAGTAACAGAGGGGAAACTTCTTAGGCACATTGTGTCCAAAGGAGGCATAAAGATTGAATCAGATAGAGTCAAGTCTATCTAAGAGCTTACCTTGCATACAAGTAAGATTGTTGTTCACTCTTTTTTCAGGAAGGTGAATTTCTTACGAAGGTTCATCCCCAACTTTGCTGAGAAGACTCAACACATTGTGAACATGATGAAGGGAAAGGCCACCTTTAGCTAAACTGAAGAAGGCAAGTCAACATTTGAGGATATCAAGACTGTCATTGCCCATACCCCAATTCTGGTTTGTCCAGACTACAACAAAGAGTTCATCATATACAGTTATGTTTTTAAACACATGCTTTTAGCAATTCTGGTTCAATAAAATAAAGGTATGAAATATCTCATTTCTTTCATGAGCTTCCCTCTCAAAGCTCATGACTTGAAGTACTTGAATATGGAGAGGCATGTTTATGCAATAGTGAAGGCTGTCAAGCATTTTTGCTTCTACATCTTGAATTCTCACACTACTGCCTTGGTTTCTGATACCACGCTCAAATCCATACTAACTCAGCAAGAGTTTGGGATGAAAAGAGGCAATTGGATTGTAAATATCCAGGAGTTTAATCTAGTTATCAAACTAATGAAACTAGTGTGGGGAAGGGGCCTTTGTCAATTGATTTTTGACAATAAACCTGAAGAAGTAGGGCATGAAGAAAAATAAGTGGAAGACATGCCAATAGTCCTCTTTTTCTCCACCATGAATGAGTGGTATTCAATTATTTCTCATTTATTAACTTATGATGAGTGTCTTGCTCACATATCTTGCAAAGAAAGGAGGACTATCAAGTTGAAAGCTTCCAATTTTGTCCTTTGTGACAATGGCCTATACAAGAGGAGCCTTGATGGAGTGTTCCTTTGCTATGTGGACAAGGAGCAGCAAAGCCAACTTTTGAAATCTTTCCACAATCTAGCCTGTGGAAGACATTTTTTAGCTCCTGTGACTGCCCATATAATTCTGTGAGCCAGGTATTACTAGCCAACTCTTTTCCAAGATGCATATAAGTGGATAAAAAAATGTGAATTGTGCCAGTAGTTTGTTGGGAGACCCAAGTTAGCCACCCTGCCTCTCAAGCTAGTGGTCATAGAGGAACAATTTCAGCAATGGGGAATTGATTTTATTAGAGCTGTAAGCCCATCTTCAAGTGTTGGACATGATTATGTCCTTACAGAAACTGACTACTTCACCAAGCGGGTGGAAGCTATCCCAACTAAGCATGCTACTTCAGAAGTAGTGTGTAATTTCTTCAAGGAGAATATCATTTCCAAGTTTGGGGTCCAAACCAAGATTGTCAAAGACAACGTAGCTTGTTTAACTTCCCAAGAGATTACTCAGTTCTATTTTTACTATGGGATCACCCTCTCTCACTCTTTTGATTACTTTTCACAGGGAATAGACAAGCTGAATCAAGTAACAAGACCCTGATGACTATCATCAAGAAGCTAGTGGATAACAACCAAAGGACATGGCATAAAGCATTGGTTGATGCTTTGTGGGTAGACAAAATTACACCAAAAAGGGCAATTGGTATGTCTCCTTTCCAACTTCTTTATGGTATCAATGTTGAGATACCAATCACCTTAGAATTGTCAGCATTAAAATTGGCTAAGGCAATTGAAGATCAGACATATGAAAGCCCATTTGATAAGAGGATCATGTGCTTGACTGAGCTGGATGAGCATCGAACTATGGTGGTGGACCGAATTGCTGCCTATCAAAGTTTGGTGAAGAAGCTCTTCGACCAAAAGGCAAAAAACTATGATTTCTAAGTTGGAGATCAAGTCCTATTATGGGACAAAAGGAGAAAACCAAAGGGGATGCATGGGAAGTTCAACTCCCTTTGGAGGGGCCCATTTATTATCCATCAGCTCAATGGTAATAATAGCTTCTTGTTGAAATATCAAGATGGCATGCTCTTTTCTCTACCTTACAATGGGCAACATTTGAAGCACTTCAACTCTTGAAGTATTAGATAAGTTCACCTGTACATATGTATAATTGTATAGTATTTGTTTCTACTTTGTGTTGTTCATTTTCATTTTTTGGAGCCTTTCTTTTTGGGTAGCATGACTCCATATCCCAATGCCATACTTCAAGGCACTGGAGATTCTGGTTTCTACTCCCCTCAGCTGTTTCAAGTTTTTAACTGAAAGAAGTTCTCCAACTGGAGCTAGCTATTGTCCCCCAAAAATATCACTCATTTTTGGGACAACATTTGAACTATTTTGGTCCAACAAACCAAAATCCTCTCTCCCTTTCTCAAAAATTGTTCTAGGCATTCAAATTCTCCATTTTTCAAGCTTTTTCAAGTTCTACAGACTCAGATCTATGGACTCTGCAATCTTGAATCTATGGACTCTATAGGCTAAATTCTAAAGACTCATTTCTATGGACTCTATTCTACAGACTTCATAGGAAGGAATCTATGGATTCTTTAGGATTAAACCTATGAACTCTATAGATATGTTTCTACGGACTCAACATGCTTGAAATCAATAGGTTCAACAGGTTTAAAGGCTTCTACAGGTGAGTTCAATCAAAATAACAAGTTTTCAACACTTAGTCATTTTTAGGATTGGTTCAATGCCTTGGTTCAACCAAAAGAGTTCATCGGCAAGCTTCTATGAAGTATTTGAACCATTAAACTGTTGAACCTTGAACCAAAAAGGTTCAATGGGTTTAATGGGTTCAAAGGTTCAACGTCATCAGCAAAAGTTAAACACATTTTTCATGGTTCAAAGTTCAACTGCTTTTAGGTTAAATGGCTTTAAAACACTCATCAAAGAGAAGAAGGCTTGAACCATTGAACCATTGAACCATTGAACCACTTTGGTTCAAAGGTTCAACTGGTTTAATGGTTCAAAAGGTTCAAAGCGTATGGTTTGATGCAATTTGGTTCAAGCGGTCAAGTGAATGAGTGGAACACAAGAAAATGATTGAACCATTAAACCATTGAACCTTGAACCAACAAGATTCAATGGGTTCAATAGTTCAACGGGTTCAATTGGTTCAAAGTGATCAAAAGACTTAGACAAAAAGATGGATTCAAATGTAATATTGAACCATTAAATCATTGAACCAAAGTTGGTTCAATCGGTCAGTTAAAGGGGCTACCCCAAAGCCAAAGGAATGAACAAGCCCTTGTGGAGAACAATGAACCAAGCTAGTGCCCTTGCGGAGGGCAATTAACCAAGCCAAGTGCCCTTGCGGAGGGCAGTGAGCAAAAGTAGACAAAGAGAATTCCTTTGAAAAGGTGAACCAAGGACAAACAACCCTTGCAAAGGGCAGGCGAGGAGCAGATGGACCATTGCAAAATCTTGAAGGATAGTTCTGGGCTTGAACAAGTCCTTGCAAAGGGCACAATTCTCTTTTGGAAAAGTTCTTGTGGTAAAGTTGTTAAGGATCATTTCCTTCAAACAAAAAGTCTGAAGGTTTTTCAGGTTTTTTTTGCCAGGCTTTTCCTTCAGACTTTTGTCTAAAGGAAAAGCCTGGCGAAAAGAGCCCAAAAAATCAAAACCCAACGGAAAAAGACAAAACAAAAGAATTCCTTTAGAATTTTTGTCTGAAAGAAAAGTTCGCTGAAGAAGGAAAAACCCACCAAGGAAATGGAAGCCCAAAGGCTGCCCGAAAGATCTCGAATGGTAGGTACCCTTGCAGGAGGCTCTCGCCAGTAAAAGTGGACCATTTCTCAAGACCCCAAAGGGTAAGTTCCCTCTGAGAAAGATCAAACCACAAGGTACAATGGAATGTGCCACGTGTCCCTTATAAAGTGCAGTGGAAGCTATCACATGTTTCGTTATAACTTTGTAGAAGCCAAAAAGTGTCAAACTTCACAATTTCTTCCTTCTGCTTCTTTATTTTGTAAGGAACGTGGTGGGCCCCGAGTGAGTTGCTAACCTCAGTGGAGCATGCCACGTGTCATCTTTTGTAGGACTCTCAAAAGACATCTAAAGCCTCTATAAGTTAAGTTGATGCTGCCATGTGTCCTCACCTATTTCACAGTAGAACGTGCCACGTGTCACTTGTTAAGATCAATGAAAAGTGGCCAAAGCAAATCGGAAAGACACGAATAAATTGCTAAGAAGGATGATGGGTCTATAACCATCAAATTTAGGGCAACCAAGTAGCCGTTGGCTTTCAAATGATGACGGACTTGAAGACGTCAAATTTGTGGCAATGAAATAACTATTGATCCTTGCAGACTTAAGCACAGACCCTGTGAACAAATTTAGCGACCAGCCAAAGAGATATCCTGAGAGCTCAGATTGCATAGAAAAGGGAAAATATAGCCAGGAAAGGGGGAACGATGAAGAAGGATCATAAATATCTATGCATGGGATATGTTTCTAGAAGGTAAAGTAGTCCACTAGGTGGACATCAAAGAGCATGAACATTTAATGGCATGGCCTATTTTTCTGTATTGAGTAGAGCAAACAGCTGTGCACACATAAGGAAACACATAAAGTGGCCCATATTTAAAACTGAAGCTCGATTCTATCATAGCCCATGGACAAAATTTAAAATGCATTAAAGGCATTGAATGCATTGTAAGCCATTTTTGTGAAACAAAGTGCCCAAGTCTTTCTTAGAGCACTATATATTGAATTCTCTCTTATTATTTAGGGAGATCTCTCTCTCTATTATCAAAAATAAAACTATGCCCAAATTGAAAGGCATTACTGAGAGTTTGAGCTCAGATTGTTGATCATATTTTGTTATTTGAATAAGAAAACAAGTGACTTTTTAGACTTTGTGCTAAAATAGCTTGGTTGTTGGGGAAATTGTTCTTATGTCTATTTCCTTAATACATTTTTTCTCCATTTAATTAAATAAGCAAAATTAGTGAAAATAATCAAGAAGGTGTCCTGAAGCCAACTGTGGAGAGACTTTTTGCTACCACAATTGTCTTTAGTGTGTTTTCTTTCTATTCCTCTGTAAAGGATCTTGGGAAGACATTGGGCCCTCATTATCCTTCATATTTTGTTTATGTAAAGGACCTTGGGATGAATTTGTGCCCTCATTGTCCTTCGTATCTCACTCTTGGGTAGTTGAGGTGGAGACTTTATGCTACATCTCAGTCTGCTGGTTATTACGCCTTTGGTTACAAGTTACTTGTCACTATCTAAAAGAATTCTTGTTGTTTTTTCAAGATCACTTATGAAAGAAGAGAAGTGCCTTCAGCATTTTCACCAAGATTTTCTCTTCTATCTGTTAACATCATCTCTGAAAAAAGAGAGATGGATGGTTTATCCTACACCTAAGTGTTATTTTCTACTTGTATATATAGTATATAGCTCCTGCATATTTACAGGGAACCTCCCCTTGATGAGAGGAGAGATTTTTCCCCTTTTGATGTAGTAAACCTGTACATCTGGCCAACCAATCTCCCTATGCTATGGTTGAAGAGACCTATTTTGCTCATCAGTTAGCTGGTGACAAAATATTCACTCAAAAAACAACAAGGGGCAAAACAAGGCACATCACACTAAGAGAGTTTCTAATAGCCACTAATTAGAAGACACAAATCAAACACAATGCCAAATAACTTTTCCTCCATTTCATAATTAATTTGCTCCTTTATCTCACCACAAGTAGTGGAGGATATTGAGTTTAAAGAAGAATAATTTGTGGAGCAATAGCTGTTGAGATAACTCACATACACAAATAACTAAAGAAGGTTATCATTCCACCTACTTGATTAAAGGCACCCATTCGTATGATCATAATGGTGATGTTTTTCCATTCTTACTCTCCTCATGATTCACTATTTCATTCATCATTTCACCCTCACCCTCTCCATCCCCATATTCCCTAACTCATGCATAACAAACTCAATCAAATAGGCACCAAAAATTAGAACAACTAAAGGTGTTGGAGTACATCACACTTGCATAGGAAGTTATGAATTTTAAAACATCACAATATAAGTTGTATAAATAAGTATATAAGAAGATAAGTAAGGAGGATAGGAATAAGGAAAAGAAAGAGGTTGCACAAAAAAATGAGGAAGAAAAAGTGAAACAAGTAGAATAAGCTATTCAAAAGAAGAATCAAGATGAATAATAAGATCATAAGAAGAATAAACTACAAAATATAACAAAGAAAAATTAAATGAAGAAGTGCAATAAGTGCAAAAAAAAAGGTTGAGGTTGATGCAATAGCCAATGCACAAGATGAGAAAAATAAAGATCCCCTATGAAAATAGCAAGAAAAGAATAAATAAAGGGCCAAGGAAAAAACTACCAAAGATGCTATGTATAATTTATATGAATAAACTAAATCATAGGTAGAGGTAACTACCACATCTAATGAGGAACAAGATCAGAAGAATAAGTCTAAATTTTTAACCCACCACAACCACAAGAGGCCAAATAGGTACAGATAAATGAAGACTAACCATTTGACACATCACAAGGCTATAGATCAACCTAGGTAAGTGCACAATAAGAATCCTCATATCATATTTTTATATCTAGTTAGTGGTTGTGATATGTCCCAATGCCATCAATGTAAAAGACAACATTCACACTCCCATGGTGTAGATACGATACCAACCAGCACTGGCAACAACTATGATTTTTTAACTAGATTTATCCATGATATCATAGGAAGCATCACTTGATGTTACCAAATTATCCTTGGAAAATTATATTAAGGGATTTGTGACATTTCAAGAATTGATTTCATATAAGGCATCTAAATTTCAATAGAATGCAAAATAACTTCAATAGGAAAATTTAAAACTACATCTCCACCTCAACAAGTCTAGTTATACCATTTATTATATGTTCCCTACACTTCTTTTCAAGTCCTAGGTGACCAAGTCATTTCTAATTAAATTCAACTCATAACCCTTATATCTCTACTTATAAAATATTATCTCATTTCATAAAAACTAGAATAGATTCGAATATAAGGTCGGATCTTGAAGGTAGAAACATAGCCTATATTTGAGCTCCTTGAGGAATATGAATATTCTTAGACGCTATTGCACTCTAATATCAAAACATGTTTTGAATTATGCTCAACTAAAATCAATATCTAAAAAACACATGGAGTGAAGCCAACTTAGAGTTCTCCAAGGTCGACCAAGTAAAGTATTAATGGGGGACAAATCAAAAACATCTGAATAACTGGATGTCATAATGAAAGAGTCTCTTTATTAAAGTTATAATGTGATGGATAAGCTAAAAACTTTTTAAAATGATTTTTTTTTAATGCATTCATTAGCATTCAAACATAGAGGCATGCAGACAAACTAGTGGAGCTAGCATTAGAAATTCAGTAAAAGGTGTCGCACATTAGGACCACCCTCGTGATAATAGAGGATGATGACATTCAAAATATGATGGTGTACCAAGTTACTTTATGAACTATGATCATTATGGTGTCAAAATCTATTCTTAATTGGAATATTTTTAAGGACTTGTCCCATCTGGACAATTCTCTCACAAAACTCATTGAGGATCTCCAATTCATACCACCAAAATAAATCTAGCAAGAGATCCAACAAATAAAAACTACCAAAGTTTCAAAACTCATCATCCATTCACATAAAATGCCTTTGAAAATATATTTTTTAGGTTCCTCAACAACTCCAACAACACCATATTCGTAGCATCCTCCAATTCTAGAAACACAATCTATGCCTCCACCTTCTTTCTAGGTACTAAAAGTCAAATTTTGAAGATTTTTTTATTCTTTTAAAACTAAGGAAGGATTTAATAATTAGGAGTAGGTTCATGATGGTTGAATAAATGTAAATGGTGGCCTTATGATTATGCAAATATTTTAAAAACATGTAAGGGTAGTAGATGGGTACAATGCTTAGTTGAAAACTTATGAGGGTGGTAGCTAGGTATGATGCTTAGTTAAAACCCCATAAGGGTCGATAATAAGTTCACAAGAGGTTAAAACATATAAATGACACCTTGATAAATTATCAAAAGTAATGGTTTTGGACCAACCTCTCTAAGCAAGAAAATCCACTAGTTTCAGCATTTTACACACTTCTTGTGACTTTATCTTAGGACAATATAATTGTTTAAGTCTAGGAAAGTGTTAGAAGTATAATAAGATTGTAAAATTGTAGTGTAGGTGCATGAAAAGTGGGTGATGCATAACTATTTGTATAATCATATTATTTTATATGTATTCTAAAATATTATAGAATACAAAAAGAATCCTTTGAGCTAGAACTTAAAAGATATAATGTGAAGCGCTAGAACTTTGTAATTTCTATATATAGTGATTAATTTTAAAGGGAAAGAGTTCTAAACTATAGACATTAGATGATGGTTTTTTTTAATGTCATTTTGCACTTGTTATGTACACAACATATGCACTATTTTTATTAAAATTATTTAATTACATAAAAAAATTAAATTCTCTAGATAATTTAAGTCTACATTTCTCTTGATGAACATGTCACTATGAGCTGAATGAATACTTGACCTATTCTATAAATTTATCTGCATGTTGAAATTATATCCTACTTCACATATAAATATACATTAGCATGTTCTAATGGGTTTTTCAGGAACATCTACCAGCAATTATATTAGTATATATTATATTATTATAATATATAGATATATAATACTATTTTAATTAATATAATACTCAACAACTTTGCCCAACCAATAAGGGGGTTGTGAGGGAATTTATTTCACATTCTTGGTTTCACTTGGCCATCAAGGGAGATCTAAGGGTTGTCATGTTGTTTCTTATGCTTTTCCAATGTTATTTTTTATTTTGAGCTAGTTTCTTTCTTTGATAATGAGTTTGAGCTATGAATACCTACTGACTACCTTATTGTGTAACCTTTTTTAATTTACTTATTTTTATTAATATTAATTCTAAAGAGTCATAATAATAATTAAATATAATTTATTGTTTTATTACATAAGTAAACAACTACTCTATTTTATCCCCATTGAAGAGTAATTGTTGTGCATCTCTTCATTATGTGAATATAAATTTCTATGTGTAGCTGAAGTTTATAACTACCATCTTGGTTATATATTATCAACCATATTGTATGGTAGTATCAAGTGTTAAATTGATGAAAATGAGATTTGTTATTTTTAATAAATATCCCTTAATTGATAAAATTTATTTTACAGGTGATCAGAGTCAAATGAATTAAGGAATTTATGGTTGAAAAAGATACGTTCTTTGCCTCCTCCCTTAACACAACCCTTTTGGAATAATATGTGGAGATAAAAACATCATATGTTGGCCCACTATTCTTAAGTAAAATATCAATAAATCTCATCATCCTTTTTCTTAAACACATTATTAAATCCTCCAACTGGTAACAAAATCTTCTAATTTATACAGAAAACCTTCACAAAAAGATACATACTTTTTAATCTTATGAAAAAAAAAAAAAACCAATGCTAATATATTATGATTGATCTAATAAACCCTTGACTCAACACATTTATCAAACAAATTTTCTAGTATATCCATAATCTCCTTTTAATCCTTGTACTTCTTGAGATAAAAATGAATCGTAGGTGAAATGTGATTCAACATTAAAATATTTTTTTTATCCTTCGAATTATAAAATTCATCACACTTCTCTTTGGGAGAAGGAAATTTTCATCCCCACACATAATTTTTTATAAATTCCTAGTCCTCAAGCTTATCTTAATGGATAACTATAATGCATGGAAACTGTGCCAAAACAACACTAGGATAGCTAAAATAATCTCCATCTTCACCACCATTAAGATAATTTTAGAAGCCTACATCTATAGGAAAGTGTAGTAAAAATAAAAATATCTTAAAAAATACTTTCCAATGGTTTTAAAATTACCTCACATAGAACTCATATGATAGTTATGACCATTTTACTTTTAGTTCTCAAATCCCCCAAAAATGCCAAAAGTTTGAATATATGTTGTTTTAATCAAAATTTGAAATGTAGTAGGAAATAATATCACTATGCCATGTTATACTCCCAAATATAATGACTAATAAAATTACTCATTAATTATATGCCCACAATTTACCTCCTATATTGGTATATTGATGTGACACTGCCACTTGATATTTATTGATTCACTAGAAATCTAACTAGGCAAGAATACATAAATAGAAAAATTTGGACTCCAATGACACCCAAAGATGTGTTGGCCAAGTAAACCTAAATTTTATGAAAATTTTGATTTTATTTTTAATTTTATGAAAATTATACATTTTTAGTACATTGTGTATGGATCCAATCATAATGTTTCATGTGGTACTTCTACCTCACACATCAACTATAAAATGCCAAGACACAAAAATTTCCACATAAGCTAGTAATAATCGCAACCAAACTACCACTGCCATCACAATTATCATGATAACTGAACCAAAACTCAAATATGATCTATGAAATCACCCAAAAATTTGCACAAAGGGATGGGTATAGAGTTTAAATTATATTTTATTTCTCTAATAAACTCCTTACATCAAATGAGCTTGCCAAGAAATCTACCCCAATAGCCTAATAGGGATATGTTGTGCTTGAGTTTAATTAAACCTCAATTGAAAAGCCTCCTCCAAGTTTTTTATCAAGACTTTGGTCATGTGATCTATTCCCATATGACCTACCCACCCTTGATTATGATATTTATTCTCACGTGACATGTCAATTCTGTTAAACCCTAAAGACTAAATAACCTAAATATTCTAACTTATAGCATTACATTAGATATCATTTACACTTTATTAGTAATATGAAAAAAAAAATCAAGATATTAAATTATTTCATTCTTTCTATAACTAATTAAAAATTATGTAGGCCATATAGAGAAATACCCAAGAGGACCATTTCAAGGAAAAAGAGTGTGAATTGTTCAGAAGAAGCCTATGCATGATAATCTAATATTATGGATAAATAATATATTATAACCTTAAACATAAAAATATAAATACAACACAATGATAATTCAAAATTTTATCTAGGAAAACCCTTTATAGGTTTAAAAAAACCTAGCACAGTAACCTTCCTGATTATAAAATAAAATGAATTGTTTTATAATGCTAAACCAAGTTGTAAAGTTTTGTTCAATTTTATAGAATGATTTACTATATTTTATACTACACACACATGACTATGTGTATTCATATTTAATCTACCATACATCATCATATGATTAACCGTGTCTTTATCTGGCACCCACTTTGTAATGCCCATGCAACAGGGGATCTATATTCACCAACTACTGAGTGAAGTGATCAATGTGTAATCATTTTCAATAGCTATATGTTAGAAAACCACCAATATATTTATTAAATTTATTTAGTATAATAAATATAATCAAACATGTGTATTAAATGATTTAATATGTATTGCTTTTCTTAACATGTTTCACAACTCCTCACAAGTGCCTTGTTATGACTGAATAACTACACTCCACTTTGTAACCTCCATAGTGAAATGAAATGAATATCAATCCCTAAACAACATTACCATCATTCCTAAATGTTTTAAAACTTGTGAAAATGTCATGATAATTCTCCATATAACCCTACACAACCAATTATACTTACACAATCAATATGCAAACATTTTGTGCAACCAATGCTTATACAAACACCTTGTGTAACACCTACCAAGCACATGAATACCATTTTTTAGATCCATGAAATGTTGAGAAATTTACCAATAATATTCCACTTTTTTAACACTTTACATGAAGTAGAACACATCCATCCTTCAGTAACTTTTGGAAGATATGCCCATCTCCTTTCAACACCAAGAGAACTTATAGGTTCTCACTACCTTGGTCAATGAATCTGCAACATTCTCCTTTGTGTCCACCTTCTCTAGATGTATATTTTTTTATTCCATGATTTTTATAAAAAAATCATACCACATCAATGTGTATGTTATGAAAATTATACTAAGGGTTATTTGCTATATAAATTGTGTTTTGACTATTACAATTTATCCTTACAATATTTTGTGTCAACCCAATCATAGAACACAACCTTTGAATCTAAACTACTTCATTTATTTTGAGTAGTTATAATATATGCAACTTTAGTGGTATATATTATAACACCAACCTATATTTTTCTCTTCCAACCTATAACTCCATCAAATAATTTGAACACATACACACTAGTAGACCTAGGGAAATCAAATCTCCAACCCACAAGAATCCACATATTCTTATAGATTCAAAGTTTTGCTTTCACTAGGATTTTCCTAATAGAAAATCACATAGTCATAAGTCCTACATAGAAACCTTAAGACTCTTTGCATCATTTTCTAATTTTATTTAATCATATTGGACATGAATATGCTCATTGATCCCTCTCATTATGTAATGTTAGACCTTTATATACCATTATTTACATTAATCTTCCCACTAAAATTGCAAAAGGAACATGAACCATGTCTTTTAACTCCTCCCTTATCTTTGGATATGAAGTTGATAGCTTTTAACCAACTAGAAAATGTGTGCATACAAGTTTATAGTCTTACATCCTAAATTTTTTTGATACTGATGGCTTTGAAATAAGTAAAAGATGGTCACAAAAAAAATATCAAGTCGATTCCCTAACAACATGTTAATGGTTTTAGTCTTGTAGGTTATCATGGAACTCACTAGATTTTAAGAGTTAATATTGACACATACTTAGAAAAAATGTACAAAACTATATGAACTGATGCAAGATTAGATAAATATGTAACATCAAATATATAACATATTTTCATTAAGTTAATTCACACACAATATTCATCTTTGTAAGTGTATAGGCCTAAATTATAAAATATAAAATATGAATATACACTAATTCGTATAGAAGTTAAACATATAACACACACCAAGTTATATTCAAAATATTCAATCTTTATGTTGAATCAAAACTAATTAGTAAATATAACCAACATATTCTAATACCATTTTTGGGTGTATATAAGCTTTAAATGAAACATGACTCTTTGTTTATTTTAACTTTTATTTCCTCTTATTATCAATTTGATGTAGATGTTCCATACTCCAATAGTTACATTGAATTATATGATGAAATATAAAAAATAGACAAACCTATACATTTGTCGTACATTCACATTTTACAAAATATTATTGAAGTATACTTCACATTAATCTACCAACATATTTTCATGTTTAAATTATTATCTCATCCCAAGATAAATTTTTCTATCAGAGTGCATGCTTTGAGTTTTTAATTTATGTCAACTATGGAGTTGATGAGAGTTATGTCTGACATCTATGTTAAGACACTTGGTCACAGTTTCACTTGAACTACCATTTATTAGTTTTCACATATCGCAAACTATATCTACCCTTGTGGGTTTTTAACTAAGTAACATATTGTTCCTCCTCCTTTTATAGGTTTTAATTTGGGTAGAGTAACAAAGAGGTCACTTGCTATCATTTTTAAACCTTCTTGTCCCCGCTTGCAAAGCTTTCTTCACATAAAATTATTTTTGAGACAAAAATTGATAAAAAAACAATTGTGAAAAATGTAGTTCCTTCCTAGAGTGAAGGTGGCATTGGTTGTGTGACTATATAAGGATCATATTGAAAAGAGTGTGAATCCATTAATGATGTTTTACATAATGTTATAGAATTCATTATTGTTAAAATATCCTAATTTTGAGAAGGTTATGGTGGAGATAAATGTTGTGGTTATGGTCTTTGAGTCACCTTTTTAATACATAGTAGATTGATGAGCTCTTTAGGTGGTATGTAGTTTGATTCATCCTAAATGTCCTAAATTAAACTTATAATCTTTCGCAAATCACGTTTATAATTGGTCTAGTTTACCAGTGCATACCTAACCATGTTGAAACTTATGTAGTGTGAAGAACATCATAATATATTTTTTTATATTATGGTGTAGTTTTTATCAACCATAGAAAACTTGAGACTTGAATATTGAATCAATTGATATAATCTTCCTTATATTGGATGTGTCATTACAGTTCCAACTGCTAAACTAGATGCATCAACAGGAACATGATTTTTTTTGTTCCAATCTGGAAAACCAAAATTTATGTTGTGACTAAATCTTAAATTAATTTTTATTAGATAAGGTTAATAAGTAGCTTTTATAGGGTTCTGTAATTACTAGTTTAAACAAAATAAGGATAAGCAAAAATAGTTAGAAAATGGTAGAAATTCAAAAGAAAAGGCCTTCAACCAAGTATAAAGTAACTAAAAACCTAGAAGCAAAAAATGGACCAATAGGACTAACATACTAAACACATAAGACCACAAATTTATTAACCACTAGAACTAGAAAGCTCCTCAGAGCTTGTATTATTTTGACTAGTCTCCTGTTATTCCTTAGTATCTAGGCTAAATTCCTTCAGCTAGTCTTTTTTATTATTCCCTTAATCAAATTCTAAGGACCTTCATCCGAGGTAAGAATGGTCTTGTCCTATAGAGGGGATTCTTCAAAAATTTCCATAAGTTATATTTTATTTTTTTCTAGAGTGTTTTCTATCTTCAAAACTACATCCAGGTCATTTTTAAGCTTCATCATAGCTGATTTTAGCCTATTCTAGTCCATAATGAGGTCTAACATGTCCATCCCAACTTGTTTGATATTATCTAAAAAGAACCCCAATTCTCTGTTGTGTTGGCCCAAATGAGTCTTCCAAGGATAGGGTAAGGGTGACATAACAAGTGGTTGCCTCCTTGGTAGGAATGGAGATGATTTTACATTTTTGGTTGGGGGTGGAGAGGGGGAAGGCATATAGTTGAGGGGAGTATGGAAAATCCTAGTGGAGGGGATGAAGGATCTTGGGATGGGGAAATCCTTTGCATTATTTAGAGGATCAGGCATTTCAATAAGAATGTCTTCTATAGGGAGGTCTTCAGCAAAGGTAAGGGGTTTTCTCATTAACGGTTCTCCTTTTTGAACTAATAGATAAATCAAATAATAGTGTATAATGTCATTATTATTACTCACCTAGTACCCTAGGTCAATACTCTCCAAATATTTTAACAATTACAAATGTAAACTAATTTTGTATCCTTTGAAATGATTGAGAATAAGGAAGTGGTGTGAGAATATAACTATGCAATTACCTTCCAAACTAATATATTTCATCACTTGCAGGAAGATATCCAACCATTTCTTTGAGAGGTAGAGTTTAGGGAATCCTTTTTTGTCGATCTTCATATCCTCATCAGTTTTGAAAAACTTTTGCATGAGCTCCAACTTATGGCTATTATCCTTGAATGCTTTTGTTCTAGTGTGTGGCATACCCATCACCTTCCCAATATTTTCCTTTGAGACCTCTATGCATAGACCCCTCATTATGACTATTCATTTATTCCATGCAAGAATAAAATCCTTCAGTAATTTTTCATCATGGATAGTAATTTATTTCATAAAATAATCCAAACCCTCATTGTGGAGTTTCTTCCAAAATTTCTTATTATTTTGAACATCTAAACATGAAAAGGTTTCTAAGAAGTCTCTTTCTCCCCCCATTATCAATTAGTTGCAAGTAATAATGCCTGTAAACTTAACTTTTACATTTAAAATTATGGAGAATTAAATTAAAGTGTTGCTCTCAATGGATTTAATATGAAATTGGGGTGGAAATCATTAACCATCCCAATTTGCATACTATATATTAATGCATCATTTAGGGTAGACTAGGTTGACTCAAAGTAATGACAAGATGTAATCATGATTAAGGGTGTTAAGGATTTGGGATTAGATATGATTAGGACTATCCCATGTGGCCATATTGTTAGTGAAAACACCAAAATTAGCAATACAATCCAATAAAAATTTCCCTCCCTATACACATGGATTATGAAAAAATGCTTGAAAGAACTTAAAAGGTTGTGGGCATCATCAATTAAAGGTTTAATGGTATGGGATGAGGTTACTTTACCATCAATGGCATGGATAATATTAAGGGATTTACTTTTGATGATTATGTTGTGGATGTAGAGGTAGGAAGCAAGTTGAATGCCCCAAAAGGTAGCTATAACCTCAACTACATGATTGGTTTGGTGACCCAACGGTCTCGCATAGGAATTAATAACCACACCATAGTGATTTTGAATCACCCCCTCCACTGGCCAATTTTGGGTGGATTTTCTAGGTGTCATCAAAGTTAAACTTGATCCATTAAAAGGGGGGATTCAATAATTTGGTGGAATAATGAGCCACCACTGATGGTGTTGTTACCACAATTTGACACAAATTACATGAATAAAGAACTAAATATTTAGATGGGAAACATTTAAATTTATCTTTGGGGATAAAAGATTTATAATTCTCCACTATAGAAGAACACAGATAGTAGAAGATCAATCCAAGTGTAGATCTCCTAGTCTCAAAAATTTGATCATTCTTAGCCTTCTAAATGGCCTAGAAAAAATGAGGGAGAGTAAGCTTACATAAGAAAGAGAGAGATAGAAGATACCACAAAAGTTTTCATTGCTAAATAAGATCTTGAATGGATCCTGGATAGACCTAGGAGACCATAAATTGATTACTCAACTTGTAGAGCATTGAGAGGATGGGGCATTCTAAAAATAGGTGATGGATTGACTTTGCATGGGTGGAGTAAAGTGAGTAGAAATTAAGAATTTTTATTCCCCTATTGATAAGATTATCTATACTGAGAATTCAATTCTGAACAATCAACTAGAAGAATATATTAATCTTTGGGGTAAGGTGTTTGATCTAGAGAGGTCTCTAGATATCCCATTTATCCTCCAAATCTAGTTCTACTAAATATAGTTATTTTATTGAGTAAGTCCCACTATCTTTAGTGAACCAAAGAATAGAATCCTTCTTTGAAAAGTGGGGTATGTGAATTTTCTATATTTTTGAATTGAGATCAAGGAGGGCTTGAGATTACTCATAAGTGATGTTATCTAGATTAATAAATTTCCATTCTAGGGAGCCTTTAATTTAATCCTAACAGTATTTTACTTTAGTGCCCCATTTAACTTTAAAGTTAAATTAAAGGTTGGTCTAATTTGAGATAATCAAGGATCATCCCAAAAATCCACCAATTCCCCATTGCCTATTTTTCACCTATAACATTTTTGTATGATCTTTTTTCCATAAGAGACCACTTTCCATAAGGATGAGCCATTCATCGAGCCTTATTCCCATAGAAAGTTATATTCATTATTACCCTCTAAGTATTTAACCTTAATTATTTGTGTCCATTGTTTATCTTCCTTAAGTATTTTTCATCCTATTTTGGTAATAAGATATTTGTTCATATCTCTTATTTTTTGAATCTTGAGTCCACCATTTGATTTGGTCAAGAAATCCTTATCCTAATGAACCAGGGGAAATATGAATATTTATTCCATCCCTTTCCTCAAGAAATTATGCTAGATATATTTAATTTTATCTTCAATTTTATTTGGAATTTTGAAAAGAGACATATAGTATATTTGGATGCTCTAAATGACGCTCTTAATCACATGGATCTTACCATCTTGAGTAAGTGTTTTAATGAAATTCTTGCTTATTTTATGAAAGGGAAAAGAAGACACTAAGTATGAGTATGGTTGAAAAACATGTTTGATTATGTACATGTGGAATCAAAAGATTGTGAAGAGGTCCTCTTTGGTTTAAGAGGATGACCTACATATAAGAAATCACTAAAGCAAATTTGTTTTTTAGACAGATAGTTGAGTGGATTGCCCACTGATATATAGATCCCAAAAGCAAGAGCTTCCTCAGAGGTTGTCAATCCACACATTTTAAACAATTAAGTTTATAAATAGAAAAGAAGGTACATGTATCAATAATCAAAAGGTACTGAAATTGAGGATAATAATGCTTGATAAAGAAGTAGACTAAAAATAATTAAAAAAGAATAAGATAATTAATACTAGTGCTAAATAGTTGGGGTATGCTTCAAAAAATCAAAAAGGGGTTTGTGAATAGGCAAGGACATAGAGAATTAGATTTGGTTAGGGGTAGGTAGGTGAAAATAGCTTGCTAGAATTTATTGTTATAGTGATCGCCAGTGGTTGGGTTGATCATCAGTAGTCAAGGTGACCATCAATGGTTAAGCTAATTGTCGGTGGTTGGATAGACCATTGGTGGTTGAGACAACTATCGATGGTTACTATGTGTAATTATGGATTGATAAGAAGGATGATTAATGAAATCTCAAAGTGAGATTCTAGGAGATGAACTAGTGATGGGCTAAGTGCAAAAAGCAAACAAAGTAATTAAATGTTGAAAAACAAATACTTATATTGTATAAGGTTGTTTGGGTGATTATTTAAGGGGGTTGACTCTTTGATGGAGTCTAGCATGATTCTGACAAAGTAATGATACTTGATGCTTTGGTGAAGCTACAATGGAAAGTTGGTTCTCTGACGTAGTCACTAGATCACTGGATTTTTGATGATGATTGACCTACAAAACAAAAGAACTCTGGATGCACAAGCTCTTGATAATAAATGTAGATTGTAGATGCCTTTTCATCTCTTGTTCCTCTCTACTTATAGGCAAGGTAAGAGAGTTGTAACAAGATGTGAACTAGAATTCCTAATTTTAAATCACTCACACAATGACTCATACACAGATGAGGACAAGTTATTTTTAAAAAATCAAGGTGGGTGAGTTTGCATGTTGGTGGTTAAAGAGGCACACCCTGACTATCAATGGTCAAGGGTGAAGGGTAAAAATAGGTGAAATCTAGGGTTAAGTTAGTTAGTCAAGCTGACTATGGATTAGGCTTGGTTAGGGTTTGGAGGATCAGATTAGTCCCAAGAGTCTCTCAAGGAATTTAAAAGAATTATGACAATCGGAATCAAGGTGTGCATATTTTTAATGTTTATATTTTGCCCCTTTTTATTATGCGACTTGAATCAACAAGATAAAAAATAAAAACTGATGTTGGTCAAAGTTTTGGTTACCTTGAGTATGGGAGGAGGTGTTCCCCCTCAAATTGGTAGGTGATGAGGTAAATCAAAATCAGGTGTGGGTTTGATAAGGTAGGTGAAGGTGATGATGAAGGTAAACACCATAAAGGTGGGTGATAGGTTGGGAACTAAAACACAAATAAGTGCATAAAGTACAACATAAAGATGAGATAATCAATATCATGTAAAGACTAGGTTACCATAGTTGAGAATAATAAAGGTCAGTGCTAGAAAGATAAGTGACTAGTGTACTACATGACTGCATTTAGGCATGGTGGATAGGTATACCTATTATTCTCCTAGACAAGGTCAATGTTTTTATGGGTATCTAAGGTAGGAAGTACTCCCATGGAAAACATAAATATTTTGGTTGTACACTAGGTGGTGAAAATTTAAATGGTCAAAATGGAAAGGTTGGTTAGTTCAGTCAAATAGACCAAGGCAAGATCATCACAAAATATGTAATTGTTTAGGCCAAAAATAGCCAATGTCAAGGTAGATGTGGTTGGGTGATTGTTTGGTCAGAGAAGGGTTATATCCAAAGGTTGGTTTAGGTTTGTGGGATAAGGTAATCTCCAAAAATTTAGCACTTAGATGTGGGTGCCTAAAAAATTTTAACATGTGGATTTCTTGACTGTCAATGGTCAGGAGTTCTAAACTCGATCATTGACGGTCACACTAACCATCAATGGTTAAGGAGAGACCTAAAACCACATAACATAAAAATTGAAAATGAAAAATCATTTCACTTTTTGCTATTTAACTTTCATGCTTGTCATGCATTATGGTGATTTAGTGATTTTTCACTTTATGTGAGAGGGTTGACTGACCATTTTTGCCAACTTGTTGGTTATTCATTGGTCGAAAGCATGTGTGGAGGTGATCTATTGGGATTGAGGATGTAGGGTGCATGAAGACACAGTCGAGCAATAGGATGTGGGTTTCATCCTTAATAGAGGTTGAGGAATGAGGTAGGTGGTATTTTAAATCAATATATTTAGTGGATTTGATTGTTTTGAAGTTGAATTTAGGGTAGTTTATGGTTATTTTGGTAGGGTTTTAGGGGGGTTTGACCTAGATTTAGGTTTTGTTTATGATTTGAAAAATTATTTAAGTAAATTCAAAATTTAGAGAGTATTTTGGTTGGGGGTAGGGTATAGGATAGAATTAGGTAATTTATTAGTTGAATTTTTATTGTTTTACTAGGTTTTGGTGAGTTATTTTGTTGTCAGTGGTCACACACAATGACCATTGGTGGTTTGACCTAACTATCATTGGTCAGACTTGATCATCGATGGCCGACTATCAAAGCTGAATGGTCATTTCACCATCGATGGTTATAGCAAATATCGATGGTTGAGAGAATGATCAAGTCTTGAATAAAGATTAAAGGAAAATAGATGGGTTTTTAAAATGTTTTTAGCATTTTAAAATGTTAATAGTTGGTTGGTAGAGGGTAGGTGTAAAGTAAGAGTGATGTGTTTAAAAAGGTTGTGGATTAGAGTAGGTTTTGAAATGTTTTGAAAAAAAGATTAGGTGTTGGTTTGATAGGTTAGGGTAGGTGCTGAAATGTTTTTGGGTGAGGGTCACTTTTAAGTGCTAGAGGTAATGTTGTAGAGGTAATGGTTGTGAGCTAGAATTAGAATAGGTTGATGTAGGTGGCTTTGGGTTGATAAAGAGGTTGATATAGGTAAAATGAATGAATTAAATGGTCATGATTAATGGCAATGGAAAACTAAGTATGCACACTAACTTTGGGTTTTTATAAGCACGAGATCGTATCCAAATGAGGGATCAAGTTCCTAAGATATTTGTAGAGATCCATGAAGGGATGACTAAGGATGATTGGACACACATGGAGGAGGTCAACCTCAAATCTAAGAGACACTACAAGTACTTACCTCAAGATGTGGTGATGATCATGGCCCTCATCAAAATATGTGACCTGACCATGAACACCTTCCTCTTGTCAACAGGAGAGATGAGCATCTTATTAGAGGATGTTCATAGGATTACACAAATGCCCATTTATGGGGAGCTGATATACCATATTGAGAGTGAGGAGAGGGATGAGTAGATAAAGATTTTGTATAGAGAGGATTGGGCCCTTTCTAGGTTGCATGCCAGTAGTTTTAGTTATGGGCCATTATATTAGAGGGCTCAAGATGAGAGGCATTTGATGACTATGATGATAATGACAGTATATTATTTTGCATTTATAGATTTGAGAAGCTAGTATTTTCCTCATCTATTGTTAGGAGTGTTGGTGTAAATGTTACTTGGTAGGAAAGTGTTTAGGTGGGCACCAATTTTGCTAGTTCAAATCTACATGGAGCTATAGGGATTTTGAGCTCACCAGCAATATGGGATCATTCTGGGGTTTGTGTTCTATTACTAGGCATATGAGCATATCAGGGTTCTAAGACCATTAGGGATACCATGGGAGGGTTACACTGAGATGGGATTCAAAGTGGGCTTCATGTGATGGAGCAGTGATTAAACACTCATAGGAGCTAGAGGAGGTGTGAGGGATATTGACTAGTTTAGGGATGCATTAGATGGCCTGGTTGTGGGCCATGTGGTATGGAGGCCATATGTTGGATTTTTTAGGTGGGCCCTTTATAGCTATCATACATTATCATTATAGAGCTAGAGATGGATATACAAGAGGAGAGAGGGTGAGACTAAGCTCATCCCATTTGATAGGGTTTGTAGGAAGTTTGACCTAGTGTAGGGGATTATAGGTCCATTATTAAGATACATAAGGGAAGATGCTAAGTTTTTACTTCCCAAGCCACAGCCAGAGGAGGCGGTCCTAGATTGTGAAGAGCTACATATTAGAGTTGAGATTAATGATGTTGGTTTTGTTTATGGCTATGTGGCATGGTACCAAACACTTTATACAATGGTTAATTTTAGGTGGGATGATAGTGGTAGATAGGCTATGGATGTGGATCCAACTGATGTATAAGTATAGGGAGGTGGCCCTAATCGACAGGCAAGGATAACACTAGTTATTGCATAAGTCTAAATTATAGGGTTAAGGGATATGTGGCCACATTGTATGGCCAAATTGAGACATTATAGGGTTAGGTTGCCAATATGACATGTGAGAGAGATCAGGCTAGGACCTCTCTAGGTTTGGTGACCAAACAGATGGATACCTTGAGATAGAGGGGAGGAGTAGTTATAGGATAGCCACAAAGTATTATCCCTATGGCATGGTACTTAGACATAGTGGAGGATTTGAGGTATTAGGAGGCTATAGTTCTGACATAGTGTTCATATCAGCCCTAATGGGGTGAGTATAGATTCTTCTTAGCAGGTGGGGTAGTTGTGGCAACTCCAAGTCAATGGGTCACTTTAGTGGGGGGACAGACAAGAATTCTTAGAGGATAGGCACTAGATGATAGTGGTAGTATAGGTGGAGTTGGTGGTAGTGGTGGTGCCCTAGAGGCATGATGTGATATGTTATGACATATAAATATAGATGTATATGATTTTAATATCAGTTTGTGTGCCAATGTAGTGAGATGTACATGTATTGAGAGAGAGGATATACATTATTACATGTATTATTTATTTTGATGACATGATGTATATGATGATATATATATATATATATATATATATATATATATGTGGGATGCATGTTTCATGGTTCATGATTGTTTATGCTTTATGCTTTATGAGATGTGGACGCGATAGCTTAGGCATGAGATATTTTTGATATATGGTTATGATTTCCTAGTTGCTTATGACATGCTAAATCTTAATGAGTATTCAAATATCATTATTTAGATGTCAGACATGTGGTGGAAAATGGTTGATCATTTTAATGTTCATGGATTTTATGGTTTTTATTATGCTTGTTATGGTTATGATTATGATTATGATATTGTTTATGACACACATGGATATGCCTATTATGATTATGGTTATTTATATCTTGCTTAAGGTAAACCACATGAGGTGACGTAACTAACACCACTAGATGGGAGAACAAAGAATATAATCAAGAGAAAAATGCCTTAATGAAAATATCAACTAGTCAAGATAGGATAAGAAGAGGGCACAATGCTTCTTCTATGACAAGGACTAAAATAGAACTAAAGCTGGATTGGCTTAATGAACATAAGCCCTTAAAATGCTTCGTATTATCATTCATTAGTTAGTTAAAATGTGTCTTGACCACATAATGTTAATTAGGCTCAAAATACCTTGCTTATAGGGGAGATGGGTGAAAATGGAACCTTCTTGTGAGACTAGCATGCCTCTTCTATAGGTGTCCAAAGAGTCAACATAAATAAGTCTATGCCATGGAAAGTGTAGACTAATCAATGAGGGAAGTCTACTTGTGAAATCTGATTGCAGCTTCCACATTATTATGTTGCATGAGAGCTGATTGTGGATTTTGAGATTATTTTTCTTTTATTTTGATTATGATAATGGTTATTTTGCTTTATTATTGTATATGGCAAGCTGCACGATGTAAGAAGCTTCCAATAAATTACTATACTTTTGATAAATGCTTTAATCAGCCATCCTTCAAGGGAGTGGTCTAAATTTATGTGCTTTGTTTAATTTTTTTGATAGTTGTCCTTCAAGGGAATAGTCTACCTTATATTTGGAAATTTCAAATAAATTTTTAACAATTGTCCTTTAAGGGAGTAGTCTGTGAATGCTAGGAATGACCCATGATTGCTAATGATAGGGATGGTTTACTTTATATTGATTTGATTTTACTTGACATAGACCTTCTTAGGTTGGCATAATGGTTCACATTTATTAATGCAAAACTAAGAGCACAAGAAGGTTGATTAGGTGCAAAAGAGGTTTTAGTTGAAAATGATCATGGGGATCCATCCTATGAAGGGGTGGAAAGTACCATGAGAACCACGCCATGTGTAGAACCATTGTACCTATTATCCAATATTAGGTTATGACTGTGATGGATAATTACATGATTCATCTTTAATAGATTTCCCCTAAAATAGGGAGATGGAATGTGGGTGGATAGAAAGGGATGAACTTAAGTTAAACAAAAGGTGAACTTAATCCTTCTTAACAAAATAATAGACACAGATGCAAAGAATTGAGTGGCTCAGGGTGGCCTTCAAGAGAAGATAACTAGTAAGGCCCTGATCTAAACTTATGGGTTATGATCTAAGGTCCAAGATAATTGAAAGCAAACTTGCCCTACCTGCTTTTCTCCATATTGGTAACATGTTGATTTTCCTTGAGGATGAGATATCTGATGTTAAATTCTTATACTTTAAGGTGTTTTTTATAGGCACACTTGATGCATTCTTGATAGACATGAAGGTGGGTAAAGACATGAAGGTGGGTAAAGGATGATAAATGATGCTCATCGAGTAGCTCTAGTTGGGCTAGATGGTGTTGAGAATAATCATCCTCAGAAATGAGATCTTACAAGGATATGTAAAGAGAGGGTATTTAGATTTCAAGAGGAAAGATGGCCTCTATTCCAAACATAAGATAAAATGGGGTAGCACCCATAGGGGTTCGAATGCTAGTATGATATGCCCATAAGGTGAAGGGGATGTGTAAATGCCAATCCTGACCACATGCATTGACCATTTTAGTTAACATGTTATTAAGAGTTTTGGTAGAGGCTTCTACTTTTCCATTAACTTGAGGGCAATAGGATGAGGATAAACTTAACTTAATGCCAAATACATCATATAGACCCTAAACTTGATTTTTCTTAAAGGATTTACCATTGTTAGTGATAATCTTATGAGGAAAACTAAAGTAACAGATGATATAATGGTTGATAAAGTTGATAATTTTTTTTGCTTTGGTCACGACTAGAGGAATAGACTCTACCCACTTCGTTTAATATTTTATCATGGTGAAAATAAAATGATGTTTCTATAAGGAATGGGGATTTTATTTTACTGATGAGGTCTACAACCCATTGTGAAAAGGGCTAGAAATTGTAAGAAATATGAAGACTTTGGATAGGTGTGTGATGCAAATTAATGTGTTATTGACACTTAACACACTTTTTCACATAATCAAAATAGTATTGGTTAAGTTTAGGCCATTAATAATTGAGGTGAAAGATTCTCTTAGCTACAATGAGGCCATTAAAGTGTCCTCTACAAATACCATCATGTATTTCATTGATAATGTGTGAGGTTTCTTGACTACACAAGCAATGGAAGAGGAGGCCATCAAATCCACACTTATAAAGGATACCTCCTAGTATGGTCTAACGTGAGGTACTCTAAATAAATGCTCTTTGATCATTCCTAAAGAGTCCAAAAGGAATTATTCCAAGGTTAAGATAGTCAAAGGTTTGTTAATACCAAAGGTCATGTTGTGTCTCCTTAACATTAAAAAAGGTGAGAGAATCTAGTTTGACATAGGAAGGTTGGGTAAGTCTATGAATAATAATAGATAGATTAGAGTTGGAAGGTGTAGATAGTATCTGAGAGGCAAGGGAAGTCATGGTGTTGGTAAACCTATTGGTATATTACGGGGTTGACTGGATGTGGTAGTGCTCAAATGATGTTAAGAGTTTATCAACTAGTTGTTTTTACTATTGAAAAACATCATTCTTACACTGGTAAGATCCATTTATTTGATTAAACAAAAGTTGGGAGTCACCAAATATGTTGATCATTTTAATTCTTAGGGATAAGGTAGTTTAAATTCCTATCACTAAGGATTCATACTCAACCATATTATTGATACATTCAAAATCAAGCTTGAAGGACAAAGGGAGAGGTTCTCCATCAATGGGGATAAGGATGATACCAACTCCCCCGTCATGTTGAAATTTTGATCCATCAAAGAACATGGTGACTTGATAGGTAAAATATGCTTGAGAAAGGGTTGTGATGGACTCATCAGGAAACTTAAGAGAATGAGGTTAGCTATTTATTAAAGTTGCCTCAGCCAATTGGTCAGCAATGACTTGTCCGTTAATTGACTTTTAATCAAGGAACTCAATATCAAACTCTACTAAGAGCATGATCCACTTGGCCATACACTAGTTTTGATATGGCTTGGAGTGCGTGTACTTGAGTGGGTCAATGTTGGTTATGACATAGGTTTCATGGTTAAGAAGGTAGTGGCAAAGTTTGGTAACCATAAAGACTAAAGATAAGTAAAGCTTCTCGATATCGTTGTACTGAGTCTAGTGATTTACAAGTGTGTGGATAATGTAGTAGATGGATTTCTCTCTATGTTATTCATCTTGGTGACTCAGTATTATCCCTAAGGAATGGTTGATGGTAGAGATATAAAGGTAAAATTCTTGGTCATCCTTGGGAGGGATGAAGATCGGTGGTGACAAATACTTTTTAAGTAAATCAAAAGCCTTTTGATAGTCATTATTCTACTTGAATGAGACATCCTTATTCATAAGGTGGTAGAAGGGTTGACATCAGTCTAAAATCTAGGAGATAAAGCTATGAATGGATTGAAGCTTTCCCTAAAAACTACAAAGTTGTTTGAGGTTGGTTGGAGGAAGAATGTCTAGGATGGCTTTGATGTTGGCAGGATTGACTTCGATTCCATGAAGGGAGACAATAAAGCTAAGGAGATTTCCTAATAAGACCCCAAAAATGCACTTCTTGGGGTTAAGACAGACATGATAATGGATAAGCCACTCAAATATGATCTTAAGAATGACCAAGTGTTCCTTTTAGAGTTTGGATTTCCCAAAAAGGTCATCCACATAGTCCTATATAATCTTATGGATAAGATCATGAAAGATGTAGGTTATAGCACATTGGTAGGTTGCACCAATGTTATTTATCCCAAAAGGCATGACCCAATAGCAAAAGGTCCCCCATGGGGTGGTAAATGCAGTCTTATGTTGATCTTTAGGAGAAATTAAGATATGATGGTATCTCGAGAATCCATCCATGAGAGAAACCTCTTATGGACAGCTATAAGATCAACTAGCTAGTTGATGCTTGGTAAAGGAAAGTTATCTTGGGACAAGAAAGGTTGAAGTCATGAAATTTCACATAAATGCATATCCCCTTATGGCTTTAGTGATAGGTATAACATTTGAGACCCATTAGGGGTAGTCAATAGGTTGAATGAAATTGACAAATAAAAGATGTTGAAGCTCTTCTTTGATGAGAAGGGATATGTGAAGGTGCATGCATCAAAGCTTCTACTTGATAGGCTTGGCATCACGGTGAGTGACTATGTTAAAGGTAGTAATATTGGGGTCAATTCTAGACATATAGTTGTAAGACCAAGCAAAGGCTATGTTACAATCTTGGAGGAAAGAGGGGAAGTCCCAAATTTCCTTGGTAGTCAGTGATTTGCCGATTTTGACAATGCAATAGTTTTTAAAAGTACCCAAGTTGATAATTTTGGTAGATTAATTCAGCATGGTTGAGGTCTCAGGAGGAAGGAATTTTTGGATTGAATAATTCAGGGCACCAAGGTAGGTGAGAATATAATCAACATCCTAGCATTGAATAGTGTTAATGGTAGAAAAATCCTCTCCTATCATCTCAGGATGGGTCAAATGGATGGTTATGATGGCCCCCTCCTTCTGATAAGTCAAGGGCCCTAGGTTGATCATGTTGATGAAAAAAATTAGGTGGGATGATGTCATCAACCTCACACATAGGTGGTGGAGAGGTTGGTGAGGAAGGGTTTTCTTCCTTAACAATGGTGATGGTATGAGGTTCAGGTTGCTTTTTGTTGGGTAAGATGAAACCAAGGCCATGTTTCTCATGAGGGTTTATGGTCTCAATAGAGACCAACTCATGTGGGTCAATTTCATACCACCCAAGACCAAAGACTTTCCAAGCACATTGATGGAGGTATATCTTGGCAAAGCTTGGTTTATCTAGGTAGGAGAAATCAATGGTAAATGGTCTAGGTGAAAGAGAGGTGGTAGAAGTGCCAAGGGGTTTGTTGAGTCCCCCAAAGATAAAATGGGTATGATGATTGGGAGGTCCAAAGGGAATGATAGTTATGACATTGGGGTCATATCCCAACTGGTTGGTGAGTTCCCCATATTCATAAAGAGTAAGGAAAGCATCAAGGGATAACAAGCGATATTCCCCCAGTGAAAGGTAATGTAACACTAATTCCAAAGGGTCCATGGTAGGAATTTGGTCTAAAGGGATAAAGGAACTAGTCGATGCCTCATTAGTGGAAGGGGATATGATATCTACTTTGGTGGTTAGAGGTCAGGTTTCAGTTGCGGAGGACATGTTGGATGGGGGTATGAGGACATCATTGGGGTAATAGGTCATGTTGCATGTTGAGAAAGGACTTGGGTGAGATTGGATGGTGATGACCTAGCCTTCATGCTCAAACTTAATGCAATGATGGAGGGTAGAGGGAATGCAACCCATGGATTGGATCCAAGGTTATCCCAGTAAAATATTATATTATAATTCACCTTCCACTACATAGAAAAGTTTAGGGAGCTTAAAAGATCTCACATGGATATGAAGGACAATCACTCTTAGGGTAGTGGTCATGGTTTCATTAAAGGAATGAAGGATGGCTGAGGTTCCAAACATGACATTATCTAGAATGTTGAGTTGGTTATAGGCATGGGAAGAGATAATGTTAATATTAGCTACTCCATCAATCTTGACCCATTTAACTATTGACGTATGCCTTTTTTCCCATGGGTTTTGGCTACATGATTGCATATTTGTTTCTTAGGGGTTGTAGTGTCATGTTGGTTATTTGAAAAGTTTAATACCACATTCACTGGAATGGGTTATATCTTTCCTCTTAGAACCTATATATGTACATATTCTCTTTCATATTCTAATGCAATATTGTGTGGATCATTGATATCTAATTTCTCTTGTTCATTTCTTACAGTTATTTGTATGTGTTTACTCAATATTGTCTAGTACAATATGTATCTCACATTGTACATTGAATCAGTACATTCACTCGAATCAATTTTCCTAGAGCTCATTCTGATATGGTATTAAAGTCGATCTAGATCTGAGGATTGTCAAAAATTAAAGATTTAGTTTGTGATCATTTCTCTTTCTTCAAAATTTGTTTTTTTTAAAAAGAGTGATTTTTGGCATATGATATAGCTAGCTAGATCTTGAGTCATTAAGGACCTTTCCATTAAGTCTGAAAGGCTCGAGAAAGTCAAGATCAACTTTTACTTCATCATATTTGGAATTCTAAAGCATTTTTATGAGGGTTTGAAGTTTGAAGAAGGTTACCAGATCTAGGAGGTACCAAAAATTTTGGACCACTATCAACCAAATTTGAGCCTACCATTACGTTCAAAAGGCCCAAATTTGTATAGGTCAACTTTCATTTCATGAAATTTTAATATCTGAGGCACATTTGGCAAGGGTTTGAAGTTGGAGAAAGTTAAATCATAGTAGTGATAGACATTTGACTATCAAATTTAATCCAATGAATTTTTCTAGAATATTCTCTATAGATTCTGCCAACTTTGCCACCAATTTTGGTAGTTCTACCATATTTAGCTGTGTTCTACATTTGGCTGGAGGTTCACCATATTTGATGGAATTTTTTAGTAGACCTCTAGATTGGTCAACATCACCAAATTTGATGACATCATGCCAAATTTAGTAAAGGTTTCATTTTTCAAATATGCCCCCTCATGGATGAGTAGTCTACCTTAGATCAATTAACTTTGAAGGACCATTACTTTGTCATACGAGCTTCTTTTTTGGAGCAAAT
This sequence comes from Torreya grandis, assembly GCA_037957365.1. Taxonomy (NCBI): domain Eukaryota; kingdom Viridiplantae; phylum Streptophyta; class Pinopsida; order Cupressales; family Taxaceae; genus Torreya; species Torreya grandis. Next base: position 369,414 of record JARHVA010002355.1, read on the forward strand.
TTTTTTATTTGGGGTAGAATTTTATGCTCTACACATTGGTACAGTTTTTTTTTTTTTTTTTGGTGTCTATTTTTTTCCATAAATTGCATATTTTCATAGATGTTGTTGAGTAATTCTCACTTTTTACCCTTCTAGGACTTCATTCGGGCACATACAACAACATTTTTTGATGCAATTTCTTTTGAAAGTTCATGATTTTTCTTTTACTTTTTAGTGGTATGATCTATTTGATTTATTTCTATCAAAAAATTGTACTTTATTTTATATGGCCATTTTTGGCATCTATATTCACTAAGATCAAAACCACTTTATTGATAAGTGGAAATTCTAAAATGTATTAAATTATAAAGTGCCAAAATTTGGGGGGGTACTTGACATAGTTTCAAGGGGGTTGCATTATGGTTGTGATTTTGTTATGCAATTCTCTCATTTTCTGCACATTTGATTTCTACAACAACAAACACATTAAATCTTAATTTTGTAATGGGTCTTACCTCTGTTAATGCACTCACACCTTTCAATTACCAAGAATGGAAAATTACTATTATAATGGTTCTTAAAAGTAAAAGGTTGTTTCGCATAACTATGGGGATATAACTTGAGCCAATAGTTAAAGTAGATCAAATAAAATGGTTTAATAAATGTGATGAAGCTTTTTAGTTATTATGTATTTCAGTATCATCTAATCTTTTATTTTACGTAGATTTAGAAAAATCTCCTAAATATGCATGGGACATCCTAGAAAAATTGTTTAGGAAAATCAACACTATGAGGGGTCATGAGCTTGAGATTGAGCTAATTAGTTTGAGTCCTAGCAACTTTGATTCACTAGAAGAATTTTGTACCAAGATTAAGTCACTTAGATTGAAGTTAAAAGAGTGTGGAACTCTGAATAAAGATGAGTAGTTAGTTTTTATTGTGCTTGCAAAACTAGGACCTAATTACTCTATATTTGTCTCTACCTTTTATGTGACAAAAAGAGCCATGGGAGCCAACTGGTCAATTCCATACTTAGATGAATTTATTGTAGATTTAGCTAAGGAACAAGATAAATCAATCTAGATGGGAACCCTCAAGTCTTATAAACCTTTATCCCTCATTATTGATAATGAGAAACTGAGAGCCTCTACCAATAAGGATAAGAAACAAAAGAGCAAGGATCTTGAGAAGAAGAAAGAACAAAAAACCACTACTAAAACTAGCGCTAAAACCTCATCCTTTGAAGGGAAACCTAAAGGATAAAAGGTTAAGTGATCCTATTGTAAGAATTATGGGCATGATGAGCACAAGTGTATGAAGAAATAGATTGACCACCTTAAACATCTCCTAGAGAAAAACAATATAGGGGTCCCTAAGTCTATCAAACAGTCATCATCAGCCAAATAATATTTTAAATCAAAGGAAAAAGGGAAGGAGAAACCTAAGGGAAAAGCTTTAGTCATAGCATCTTCTACATCTACTTCATCTTGGGTTATCAATTTTAGTGTTTCACACCATATGGGTTTATCAGAAGTTGAGTTTATTGACTTATAGTCCTGTAGCATGTCTTCCATCACTTTGGGCGATGACACTCTAGCAGAGGTTGCAAGAAGAGGGAATGTTGAAGTTGAAGGTGGAAGATTCATAAATGTTTTAAGTGTACCTTCACTATTAGCTAATCTTATTTACATGTATCAGATCACCCACATAGGGTAGCACATGAGAGTCGAGTTCAAACCAAATTCAGTTGAGATCAGAGAGTTACATAGTGACTCTATAGTTGCATTAGGGAGGAATAATCACCATTCTAAGCTATACACATTCTCCTATTTTGCTTCAGATGTTCCTCCTACCACATTACTTACCCATTTAGATGGAGTTAGCAAACTATGGCATGAGTGGTTTGGCCACCTTAATTACTGCTATTTTGAGTATCTAAGTTAGCAAGATATGGTTATAGGCTTGATTAGAGTTAAATTCTCTAAAGGACTATGTGAGGGTTGTCCTTGGAAAACATCCTAAAAAAATTTGACAAAAGCAAAGCTAGAAGAGCTACAATACCTCTTGATTTGATTCACAGTGATGTCATGGGTTAGTTTCCCCATCCTTATTTTACCAAGGCCAGATATGTCCTCACCTTCATTAATGAATTTTCCAGATACACATGGGTCTACTTTCTTAGACAAAAGTTTGAAGTTTTCGATAATTTTTTAGACTTCTAGGCTTTAGTTGAGAAGCAATCTAAAAAGTGCATCAAAATTATATGATCAGACAATGGAGAGAGTAAATCAACCATAAATTTGATTAATTTTGTACCATTGAGAGGATTGATCTTCAGTGGATAGTATCATACACTCCTTAGTAGAATGGTGTAGTAGAGCACAAGAATCGATCATTAAAGGACATGGCCAACTGTATGATTCACTCTAGATCATTATCTCTATAAGTTTAAGTAGAAGCCATCAATTATGCATGTTACATTCAGAACTAGGTTCCTCATAAAGATTTAAAGGGCATCACTCCTTATGAAGCTTGGCATAATAGGAAATTAGAGGTGCATCATTTTAGGGTCTTTAGATCATCGGTGATGGCTTGCATTCCAAAAAGAAAATGTAATGCAATGGATGTTCAATCCAAACCTTGCATATTTATGGGGTATCTAGATGGGTTCAAGGGTTACATACTTCTCCACCTTATGACTCATTAGTTTATCATTGAGAAGAGTGTTAGGTTTCAAGAGAGTCCCACTAACTCTTTACTTGACACTTCACATTCTACATTAGTTTCACTCAGTTTGGATGAGCATTTTGAGGACTCAAATAATTCACAATAGGTTCCTAAGGTAGGGACCACTTCTTCTAGTTCTAACAGTGAGCAAAGTGAGGGGAGTCATCCTCATCCACTTCTAGTCATGCTTTGGAGGATGAGGATTCGACACCTAACTCACCCATTTATGGCCCTCTTTGGGCTCGACAAACATTTGAGAGTACAGGTACTTGGCTAGGGGATCTAGATGATCACAGACATACTTAAGTAGAATTTTAGGGTGGACCACATGCCTTTTTTGTTTCTACATCAGATCCACATACTTTTAGAGAGGCTTCAGGCATACCTGAGTGGGATAGAGCCATGGATGAGGAATATTATTCCTTAATTAGCAATCACACTTGGGATTTGACTTCTCTTCCTAAGGGAAGAAAGATGGTTCGATGTCACTGGATATATGGGACCAAGTATGTTATAGATGGGTATATTGACAAGTACAAGGCTAGATTGGTAGCCAAGGTATTTTCACAAGTAGCCAACATTGACTACTTAGAGACCTTTACACCCATGGCCAAGCTGACTTTGATCAGACTCACACTTCTTGTAGCCATAACCCATGAATGGAGTGTACATTAGATGGATGTGAAGAGTGAATTTCTTCATAGAGACCTTGAGGAGGATATCTACATGAAGCAACAACCTAGTTTTGTTAAGGATTTTTCTTTAGTGTGTAGACTTATAAAATCCATTTATGGCCTCAAATAGGCCCCTTAAGCTTGGTATGCCAAAATGGATTCCTTCCTTATTAATTCAGGTTTCACTAGAGACCACTTAGATCCTAATGTGTAATTCTTATGGTAGGATGATTCATTGTTGATACTAGTTTTGTATGTTGATGACCTTTTGATCACAGGGAGCTCTTCTTCGACTATCTCACTAGTGAAGAAAACTCTACAAGATAGTTTTTCCATGACTAACTTGGGCTTACTACACTACTTCCTTGGCATTGAGATCTCTCAAATAGATTCAGGGATTTCACTTTCATATCCCAAGTACTCTCTTGATATATTGGCATGGTTTCATATGGTCTACTATAAGCCATCTCTAACTCCATTCCTATATGGAGTCAAGCTTGAGGTAGATTATTCCACTGCATTCGTTGATGTTACCTTGTATCGACAACCTCTTGGTAGCCTTATTTACTTGACTCACACCAAACTAGACATCTCTTATGTTGTTGGAATTATTTTGAGATTCATGTAGGAACCCCATGAACTACACTAGAAAGTAGCTAAGAGGATCTTGCACTACACTTAGGGTTCAGATTGGTATGGGATACACTATAGGGTTGGTTCAAATTTTGACTTGGTCAGTTACAGAGACTCAGATTGGGCTAGAAACACTAGGAGTCATAAGTCCACTTTAGGTTATAGTTTCTCATTGGGTTTTGGCCCCATCAATTAGAAGATCAAGAACCAAAATTTTATTTCTCTATCTTCCATAGAGGTAGAGTACAGGGGAGTTGTTAACATAGCTATTGAGGCTATTTAGCTTCAAGGGATTCTTTCTAAGCTTGGTATCTAGATCAAGTGGCCTACAGTCATATTTTATGATAACTAGAGCACCCTTCAAATTTTCAAGAATTTGGTCCTTCATCAGAGGACCAAACACATTGATATTCACATGCATTTCATTTGGGAGCTGATTCATGAGTAGGTCATCGACTTAGGTGGCGGGGTGGGGCGAGTATTAGTGTATTCCTTTTTCCCATGGGTTTTGGCTACACGGTTGCATATTGCTTGCTTAGGAGCTTTAGTGGCATGTTGGTTATTTGAAAAGTTTAATACCACATTCACTAGAAGGGTTATATATTTCCTCCTACAACCTATATATGTACATGTTCCCTTTCATATTCTAGTGGAATATTGTATGGATCATTTATATCTCATTCCTCTTATTCATTTATTTTAGTTGTTTGTATGTGTTTACTCAGTATTATCTTGTACAATATGCATCTCACATTGTATATTAAATCGCATTCACTCGAATCATTTTTACTATAGCTCATTATGATATTAACATGTGTTTGGTTGATGTAGGCGGTAATAAATAGAGGGGATCTGGGTCATCAGGGTGGATAGAAGGGATCTCCAAATCCTTGAAGGTAACAAGGTTGTAAATTTGAAGGGAACCTACAAAGGTTGTTAAAGGTTGGGGGTCTTTGAGTTGGACCTCTACCAATTACAAAGACTCTATTAGTGCATGAAAATGATGGGGAGAGATAGAGATGAACTCAAGCAAGTTCATCTTCATCAGGGTCTAGAAAAGTTACTTGAGGATAACTCTCTAATGGACTTAGAGGGGTTAGATTGGGAGGCACCTAGGATAGATACCTTAGGTTTGGTCAAAGATGAGGATGGATGGGTTTGCATTAGTTAGGAGGTTAAAGATGGATACATCCATGGAATGAACACTTTAGCCTTTCCCCTATCCTTATACTATGATCTTGTGACCACATTGATAGTATGGATAGGAGAAAGAGTTGGGGTAAGAGATTGGGTAGACTTATCTTAACTTTTTAGTAAGAGTGGAGGAGTAGGTAAGTGTTGGGTAGGTATGGTTTTTGGCTAGTCTAGTATGGGGTCCATAAGAGGTTCATCTGCTAATAGATCATCCTCATCATAAAGCCAATGGATTATGGTTTTGAGAGATTTATAGTTCTTCGTGTCATGGTTTGGTGTCTTATGATAAGCTCATACTTGGTGGTTATTGTACTAGATGCATTTTGAAGCTAGGAGGTCAAAGGGCCTGATGGGTGGTAAGGCTAAGCAAGAAGTTTTTAATAATTTATGCAAAATGGTTGAATAAGATTCAGCTAAAGGTGGTTAGGGTTTAGCAGTCTTGGCTTTGGTAGTTAAGGAAAAAGGTTATTTGAAAGCAGATTTGGTGATAGGTACCTTAAATAAGGTGGTATGTTTGGTTGATGGATTTGGTTTAGATAATGAGTTTGATGATATAGAGGTAGAAGATTTCAAGGTAGGTAGCCTAGGTACTATTGATGCAGTGAAGAGAGGTGTGTTAGAAAGTAACTGTAAAGGTGTAACCAAAAGAGGTGGTGGGGTTTTAGTAAAGAGAATGGGTTTCTTGCTCAAGGTAAAGGGATGAGGTCCCAAAATGGAGGGCCAGGTTGAGGGAGGCAAAATTTGGGCCTTTAGGTGGTTTGACCTCTTTGGTTTCCTTAGTTTCATGCTTGGATGTTAGTTTTGAATGGGTTAGGTCCATTTTCACATATGAGTGGTTGAGACTCTATGTAAGGAAGGTGCCAAGGTTATTTATCAGTTTGGTTTGTTTAGTTTGAGAGGGTGGTTTGGTTGCTTGGGTTTTAGGTTCCCTATATGAATTAGGAATTACTTGGTTAGTATTGGTTACGATTGGTTTGGTTGATAGGGTAGGAGTATGGATGGTAGAAGCATTAGGTTGGTCTACTAAAGGTATGGTTGGAGGTTATTTATTGGTGATATAAGGTAGCTCTAATTATTTGTAGAAGGTGGCTCGATCCATGTCAATGTTTGGGATAAACTCTATTTTTTGCACTAATCTAGAGAATGGTTTGTATGCTAGTTTTATTCCCTGAATAGTAGACCTAAAAGATAGGCCCCTAGGTGGAGACACAAGGATGGTAACCTCATCCTCTTCCTCAATCAAAGTTTGAAAGTTGAGATAGGTGGCTCCTCTTTGGGAGGAGTAGACATTTGAGCTTCATCTTTAGGAGTGATTTTTGAAGGGGAGTGGGTTGATTAGTGGTTAATGGAGGACATAGGATGGGTGCTTTTATAGGTATGTTAGTTGAAGGAGTGGGTGAGGGATAGATAGGCTGGTAAGTAGGTTATTTAGTATCAAGTGTGTCAAGAACCATGTTAACATCATGGGCATCATGAGAAAATTCAACCTAGTTACTCTCATTCTTGTTAAGGTCATGGTTTGGGAAAGGTTGCCCAAATATATCAAGGGTTTGGTTTGATGGGGCATTGGGGTTGTCCAATACGAGATCCCCCTTGTCAGTGAGAGATTTAACAATACTCTTGAAGGTATTACACCTACTAACATCATGCCTTATCACTCAGTGGAAGGCACATAAATCATTCACGTTGTACCAACTGGGTGTAGGATGAGAAGAGTCAAATTACAAGGGTGGTTTGATATGAGGAAGTTGAATGATATTAGCTTTCAATAACTTCTCTAAGATTGAAGCATAAGATTTTTTGATTGGATTAAATTAATTTGGGGGGTTTCAATTTTGGTTTCTCATGTTTTGCTTTGAGAAACTAAAAGAATTTGGTTGGTTAATGGAAGGTGGAGGAGTGGCTTTAAGGACAAATGCATTCACGGTTCCCTTACCCCTAGTATTGGTATTGGATAGGTTGTTTGGCTTGAAAGGAGAAGCCTCATTAGTTTTATAGGTGGAATTCTTATTCTTAAGTTTTAGATTCCATTCATCAATGGCTCAGTTATCTAACTTATGTGTCATGGTGAAATCTTCATCAAAATTTTAGAAGATTTGGACACATAGTGTAGAGGAGACATGCTTGGCACATACCTGAGCAAAAAGCTCTATGAGTTCAGGTTGAGGTAGGGAGAAATAAATTTGGTTAATTAAGCTCCTTCAATGAGATACAAAATCATCAATAGATTCATCCTCAAACTTATAGATAGCATAGAGGTCGGTGATAGAGACTTTCTTGGAGATATTAATCAAAAAATGATCCATGAAGTTTTGAGCCAGTTGGGTAAAGGAGAAGATGAAATGCTTGGGTAAAGCACTATACCATTCCAACGTCAAAATAGATAGGGACATGGGGAATGTATAGAGAAGGAGGGAATTCTCATAGGTGATATAATAATAATCATGCCTAAATGCCTTAAGGTGTTATTGGGGATCCTCCTTACTTTGAAATTTAGACAACTTAAGAAGTTCCCATTGGGGAGGATATGGCCTGATAGGTATGGATGGATGAATGGGCTCATTATAGATTTGGTCCTATGATAAGATGTTGTGAGCACCCATAATAGATTAATCTAAGGTGGTCGTCTTGTCCATGATCATATTCATTAGGTCCACTTAGGGTTGTGCACCCAAAAGTTCAAAAGATGCATATTGTTAGAGTGGTTGGGTGAGGTACTGATAGTGGTTAGGAGGTTGGAAGGCTACAACATATTCGTGAGAGGATGCCAATGGTTGGGTGGATGAGACATAAGGATAGGTAGAGGTAGGTGGTTGGGTAGTGGATAGGGGTATATGCCCTTGTAGGTTAGGGATGTAGCCAAAGTTTGGTGTAAGGGGTGTTTGTTGGATAGGAGTGGTAGTTTGATTTGTGACCAATGGAAGGCTGATAACCCTTGTACTGCTCAGTGGCAAGGTAGAAGGTATGGATGCCATAGGAATTTGAAGTTTAGTATTGGTTTATGGGTTGGGGGTAACTAAAGGAATGTTGGTAGTGCTAGAGGTAGGCACTCCTATTATGGAGTGGTAGGTAGGAGTGGAGGGTATAAGGGCAGCAGTAGTTTGGGTTGGTTGGTTTTCTATCGTAGTCTTGAAGGGGTTGTTGTTTGATGAAGAAGCTTGGGTATTAAATGGTTGGGTAGTAACCATGGAAATATAGGTACTTCCCATGAGGTAGAGAGGCATGCCATAAGGTGGATATACAGGTGGGGCTGAAGCCAAGATATTGTAAGACATGGTTGTAAGATAATGTTGCAAGGCTATGAGATTATTATCTAAGAAAGTGGAAAAATTTGCATATCCTTAAGGAACCTCCCAAGGGAAAGTAGGACTTCTTGAGGGGTGAGGAGAGTCTACTGGTTTAGAAATGTAATCCATGGATGAAGAGGTGGAAGAGGTAGGTTGGATTAGTGATGGGTTTTGCTCTGTAAGGTCTCTTTGTTGTTGGCAAGTGAGAACCATATGAGATAAGGGGGATAGAAAAAAGCCTCACTACTCAAACATAAAGAAGATAAGAAATGATCAAATAAATCAAATCACACTCTAAAAGAGATGTTAAGCCCTAGAGTTCTAATTAATATCGCTTTTGGCTTATGCCTTAAGAAGTCATGTGACTGAAGTTATCTTATGGAATGGGTACTAAAAAATAAGTTTATGGTTGGTTTCAAGTTGTGTTTAGGCACTCAAAAATAATATGTATTAGAATCAATACATGGCTTAGTATTTGGGCCTAACCCGTCACTTCACACATCATAGCGATAAGGGGGTCAGGTGCTTAGCTAAAATATATTAATTTCTAGAGTTTATACTCAACCAAAAAGCTAAGTTGGTTCTTCCCTTGGTAATGACCTCCAAGTAGGATCATTGGGAAATGGTAATGTTACCGCTAGGTGATGAAATCCTATTCAGGCCTTGTCTCAAGTTTGTTTGATGTTTAATTGGTGAAATTGGTTTGGTTTAGTGTGTGTAATAAAGATTGAAGCTACGATAGATTACTTTGCCTTTAAGTTAAGCTATGTGAACTAAACTTTCAAGCAGTCGATGTATGCATTTAATTTTAAGCCCAAAAGAAACTTTTGATTTTATTAATGAACATAGAATAAAGAGAATATGCAAAAAAACAAGAACCCAAGTAAAGACACAAGGGTCCCATCGAACATGCCAAAATGTTTCAATGAATTTCTTGCTTAAATTTGGAAAGAAGAAACTAAGTATGGGTATGGTTGAAAAACCTATTTGATTGTGTACACATGGAATCAAAAGATTGTGAAAAGCTCTTATTTGACTTGGGAGGATGACTTGTAGATAAAAAATCACAAAAGAATTTTTTTTTGTGTGACAAATAGTTGTGTGGATTGTCTATAAATAGCTAGATCTTGGAAGAAAGAGCTTCCTCGAGGGCTTTCAATCCATATGTTTTAAACAATTAAGTTTATAAATAGAAAAGAAGGTACTTGTATTAATAATCAAAAGGTACTAAAATTGAACACAAGAATGCTTGGTAGAGAAATAGATGAGAAATGATTAAAATTTTGATAATATAATTAATACTAGTGCTAAATGATTGGGGTATACTTCATAAAATCAAAAAAAGGTCTGCGAACAGGCAGAGACATAGAAAATAAAATTGAATTGGGGGTAGGTAGGTGAAAACAAATTATTAGAAACCATAGTGATCGTCAGTGGTTAAGGTGACCGTTAGTGGTCAAGTTGACTATCGATAGTTGGATAGACCATCAGCGATTGAGACAACCATCAACAGTTACTATGTGTAGATCTAGGTTGATAAGAAGGATGATTGACAGGATCTCAAAGTGAGATTTTGGGAGATGGGTTGGTCCTAGGCTGAGTGCAAAAAGCAAATAAAGTAATTAAATGCTGGAAATCAAATACTTATCTTATATAAGGTTAAGTGGGTGATTTATTGAGTTGGTTGACTCGTTAATGGGTCTAAAATGATTCTGATAGAGTAACAGTACTTGGAGTTTTGGTGAAGCTGTAATGACAAGTTAGTTCTCTGATGTAGTAGATGGATTGTTGGATTACTGATGATGATTGACCTACAAAATAAAGGAAATTTGGATGCACAATCTCTTGGTAACAAATGTAGATTACAGATACCTTTTCACCTCTTATTCCTCTCTTCGTATAGGCAAGGCAAGAGATTTGCAACAAGACATGAACTGGGCTTCCTAATTTTAACTCACTCATGCAATAGCTCGTACACAAATGAGGACAAGTTATTTTTAAAAAACCAAGGTGGGTGAGTTTGTATGTTGGTGGTTAAGGAGGTACACCTTGACCATCGACAATCAAGGTGACTGTCGGTGATCAACATGACCATCAACACTCGAGGGTGAAGCGTAAAAATTGGTGAAAGCTAGGGTTAATCTAGTTGGTCAACTTGACTGTGGATTAGTCTTGGTTAGGGGTTGGAGTTTTAGATTGGTCCCCAGAGGGTACAAAGGTGTTTAAAGGAATTATGACATTCATAATCATGGTGTGTGGATTTTTGGTGTCTATAATAAAGTTGTAGCATTTTTAGCTTGCAAGTTTCTTTTGAATTTTGTTCACCAATGGGTTTTAGTATTCATATTTTAATTTTCCTGTAACAAGAGGAAGTCCAAGGTGGAAGAAGGAGAGATTCCCAATCTGATAATCAAGGATGTTGGCCAATTTATCTTGAAGTCCTTCTTGGGTGTTAATGAAGAAGGTAGAGCTTTTGTTGAAATTGATGCTTAGATTGGACACTTTCTCATAATCCAAAAGGATCCTTTTAAAAATTTTGTCTTCTTCTATTATGGTTTCTCCTATTAAGAAGGTGTATGTAATCAAAAATGCATCATGTTTATAAATCAATCTTGGCTTAGAGAAGATAGAGCATGCCTACACTTTTGATTAGGAACACATTTGTTAAGCAGGAACATGACCAATATGGGGATCTACTTGACTTGATTAGGGGATCACTTATCATAATTCACCATGATGGGAAGGGTTCCAAAGCCTAAAGTATAACAAAATCATGCAACAACCCTAAAAGAGTCCTAAGATTTAATATTCGCCTATTTTAATAACAAGAAATTAAATCTAATCTAGTGCACACCAAATCTTTTAGCACAAAGTGGGGGTTAGAAATAAAACAAACTAAACTAAACATGCATAGAATACATATACTCACGTCAATGTATATATAATACTAATACATGAAAGAGAAGCACAAATACATTATCTATCTCCTCTCACAAAGGAGAAATAAATTTAGCAATACTTAACTTTGAAGACGAACCCACCGCGCATCAATATCTCCCTTGGCCAATGTGCTTCACAAGAGATTATTGTGGTATGTAAGGATAACAAATAAAAATCAGCTCTAGGCTACACAACATATCTATGCATCCAAAAGACTTCTCCACAAGACAATATTTTTATCTCTAAAGAAATTATGAAACCCTAAGCTTTATTCCTTAATTAGAATGGTCAATAAGTAGATGTTTATTTATACGTATTCATGTTTTCTTCTATTCTTACAAATGGTTGGAAATGAACTTGTATAGATAGGCATATCTTTCCCTAAATCCTTCTAAAAACATCAATTGTATAGGTTCGACCCAGTCAACCCTATATATGTTTTAGGGGAAATTCACTAAGTCTAAGCTAGGTCAGTCAAAGGGCTAACAAACTCAAAAAGTAAAAAAAACCCTAGATAGTATAGGGTCGAGCCATTCAACCTAGTACATTTGACTATCCAAAAGGGAATTAAGGAAAGAAAAGGAGTGATAAAGTATGACAAATAAATAGAGTGGGTACAACTGCGAAGAGTAAGCTTAGGGTAAATGGTTTTAGGAGACAAGTGTGTAGATGGTAAGTGGAAAAAGGGACAACAATATTTCGAAGCACCAATGGTCTACCCACCCCTTTCTCGGTGCACCCCTTAAGGTATTAACTCAGAAAGATTGAGACTCGATAGGTTCCTACCAGATACAAAGTGTTAGTAAGTGATAAAAGTTTGAAAATATTGTGTATATAGAAGGTGTCATCAACAAATTATTTGTGAGAAATTCGTCTAGTGCCTTGAGATACTCTAATTCTTTTAATAATACATGTTTTTTTGGCTATAGTTACCACTCTTCTCAAAGATTCAAAAATAATGATAGAAAGATAAGGGGACAGTGAATCCCCTTGTCTTAAACCTTGACTAGTTGAAAGAAAGCCTTTTGGGATCTTATTGATTATGATCAATAATTTGGGAGTGGAGATGCAAATTTGAATGATGGTTTTAAAGAAAGACTTGAATCCAAATTTCTCTAATATTTTATCTAGGAATCTCCAGTAGATTATATCATATGCTTTATTCATATCAGTTTTGATGAACATTCCATGATTATTGTTCAAATATGTGGAATGGACACACCTCCAAAGAAGGAATCAAAAGAAGCATATGTCTTGGTGACCTAGAAGCCTTAAACATGGATGCCTCCCATGTATCCTTATCCCTTAACCCTATAGAAACAACAAGATACCTTTGGATACCTTGTGGCTAGGTCATCCCAGCTCAAGCAGACTAAGGCACCCATTTTTAGTCCTATAACAGCTCCTCCCCAAAAGAAGATCTGCTTTGTGGATCCCCTTCTTTCCACCTCCACTTCCTTTTCAACTTCCCCATCCCCCTTGATAGCTCAAATATAAGTTGTAACATCATCTACTTCCCAACCAAGCACCTCAGATCCTCTCATCACCTCTTTATCTTCTTTTACTATCCCAATATAGGTTGTGAGACTCTCCACTACTCAACCTGGTGCCACTTTATCTCTGATCTTCTCCTTATCCACTCAACCTATCATCAAGCCCAACCACTTCTCTTTTGTAATACCTATCTCCTCCCACATGCCTTTTTTCACTCCCCTACCTTCATCATCCACCTCATTTTCTCTCATAATGCAATCCTCATTCACCCCATCCCATGGGATCCCACCTTTCTCCCCTTCAACCCTTAACATTCATTCACTCACTTCCATAGGAGTAGAATTTATTACTTTGAAATAATAATTGGCTATTTCATTCGTGCTTTCACAGGGGATCCCCTTTGTGGGAGATATCATTTAGTCACTAGACTATTTCTAGTAATAGGTAGACACAACAAGGGTAGCCTGAAAGGCCTAAATGAAAAATAAAATGGGAAAACAAGCCAAGGCCAATGACGTACTCACATGCAATCATTATATGACCCTATGTAGAAATCTCTCATGGTTGCTCACCTAACCCCATAATTAGTCAATCCCTTGAATAAATGTAGCTAGGAGACTACACTATCCAAACTATTAGCCTTAACCTCAGTCAAGCCCAACCCACTAACAGGGTTGAGCTTATGGAGGAGACACAAAAGTATGCAATAATAAACTATGTTAAGGTGGTTCATCAACTAGAAAATACCAAGCTGGATCTCTAAAAGTCAAGGATACGGTTGATCAACTTAAATTTGAGGCTAAGTCCAAAGATGCTAACGTTAACAAGGCAAAGACCAATCTACAGGGCAACATCCTGAATGAAAGCTTCCAAGTAGAATTCAATTCATGTATAGCCACCAAAACCAAGTTGCAAGAGAAGGAGATAGAGCTGGATGAGATTTTCTAGAAGCTCCATGATTTAAATTAGTCATATCAATAATTTTAGTACCAAGCATAGTAGGACTCCTTGGTCAAGAACTAGGAGATTAAAACACTAAGATATAACCTCACTGCTCATCCATAGATCATCATAATCCTTCCCATAGTCTAGTAGCTATATTGGAAATGGATCAAGACTATGGTAGCAAACTTGAAGATAGTGTTAACTTTCATCACAGATGCACATAAGTTGTCCTCTCAGATAGGCACATCTATTGACCAGATGATTACCTTCATCTCCCCTAACGTCTCAGAGTCATAGAGCCTTGTTTAAAATATCTGCAAATCTCCTAAAATGTTGTAGGCAAGGAGGATGGTTGACTGTAGGTAGGCAATAATGAAGGTCAAAATTTTCATAGGCTATAATAAAATAGTAAATAAGTGCAAGGCATTACTAAATTCCTTAAATCAAGTGGTTTCAGAGAGGTGGGAACATATATAATTAATTGTCTAGATGGGACTCCCCTCCCCTTTCTTGGTAGATAACAACATCCTCCTTGAGGACTAGATCAAGGAACTGCTTGAGCAAAAGTATAATGACCAGACTGTCTTTATGGCTCTCAGTCAATCACCCGATGCTTCTGAGGTTGAGAAAATTTTGTACCTGCTTTCTCAATTGGAGTTTTAAACATTGGCGATGGTCAAAGGCTTGGGAAACATCTCCTTCAAGGAGATAATAGACATGGATAGAGCCTTTTAAGCTCTCAACAAGAAGACCCAATTGAGGGAGGAAGAATGGGTGCCCTTGTAGGTGGCCCTTTAAAAGTTATAAGTATCCACACCATCCTCCCATTTTAAAATTTTGTTTTGACTAGTCTATGTACCAAAGTTTTAAGTTCTCCTACCTATAGGTGGATGCCCTTGAGAGTCACCAATAATTGTGGATAAAAAATCCATGTTTATCACTTTTAGAGTAACTATCTCTATGTTTTGGGCTTGCTTGGTAGTTAGTAGTTCCTTAGCACCTTATAAAAACTCCTTTTTCAACCCCTTTCTTCATTGGGCCCCCATTTTAAATTTTATCTAAGTATCAACCTTTGTCTATCTCTAACACATGGTAGTCCTACACTCAACCTCATCGAAGAAGTCCCTAGCTCCTCTGAAGAATCACTCGCTCGATGCATGTCATCTTTGTGATTGCCCAAGAGCGGTGTTGGTTTGTCAAAACATAAAAGAGTGCCATTGGGAAAGAGTGTGAACCCATCCTTTTGAACAAAGATTTTGAAACACTTTAGGCTTGGTCTAAGGTATAATCCATTAATTTTTTAAGGCCAAGGCCATTGAGTACAACATAGGCAACATGTCTCAGGAGCATTCACGTAGCACCACCTCACTTCTCCCAAGTATAGTGGTCTTAATAGAATAATGTAGTTGTACCATATTTGAGATCTGAAGGCCAATTTCACTCATGAGTCTAAGACCTCCTTTTAGTTATAATAGCATCATCATGGGTGCAGGAAAGGGAATATCCAAGTGTCTCTTCTCTAAGCATTCACCCTGCCTATTTATTCAAAGCTCATTTCTTTTGAGAGGGGTTGGCAATCATTTTATTTTTCACATTCTCATTTTTATGAATAACCATTGTAATATACTAGGAAGTAGCAGTTATCATTTTATATTCTCCAACCTTAGCAAGTGCACCTCACAAATGTTAGTGATTGCTTTGTATGTGCCCTTTATGGCCTTCTATATTGTGTTCCCCATATACCAATGAAGAGGATGTGATGTTTTATATTAATTTGGAGTATAAAATTATCTCTGTCTATTATTTCTATTATTCTGCTTCTATAGTGTAGATCTTTGCTTGTGTTATAGATCTTAATTCATGCTTTAGGCTCCTTTATGGTCTATAACATTAAGAATTTGTGCTATTTTATGCAATTTTAGATTAATGTTTCAAATATCTTGGTGAATCACCTCCATTTAGATTCTTTTTCTATGTTATTTATTTCCTTTTCTCCTATCTCTTTTCACCCCCAAATTAGAACAAAGACTCAGATTCTAAAATCTCGGAGGTTGCTCTATAGATTACACTCAGTCCCACATTTGTAAAACTTCTCATAGAGGTTGTTTAAACCTAAAGCAAGATTTTTAGGCATAAACATTTCCTAGTCTCAGGTCTTTAGGAAGATGATGATTATCATTATATACAACTATAGTAACTATAATTTTATATAATATTATAATAATATACTATTATAGTATATTTTAGTAATAACTAATATATTAGATATGTTTAATAACATATTATATTTATAATAATTACAAACATATTATATTATATATAATATCAATTATTATATAATATATTTTTTTATTATATTTATAATTGTATAGTAAAACATTAATATTTATATAATTATTATAATAGACATAATATATATAGTCATATATAATACATTAATATTATAAAAACATCATCATCATCGTCGTCGTCATCATCATTAACATATAAATATATTTTATATTATATATTATTATTATAATATATTATATATATATATATATATAATTAAAATATATAAATATAGATTTTATAATTCCACTATCTTACCTTTGTATTAGTAGCATTATAGAGATTATTCAAATGCACATTGGATGTGGAGTCTTATGGTAATCAAATCAACTTTCATGACATCTTTGTCCATCCTTGACAATTGAAAATGACCAATCAAACACTTTAATTCCCTGTAAGTTATGGACCCCTCTACAATGAGTGTAGTGCATATAAATGCACTAGCTACTATTGACAATCTTTGTTCCACAGGAAAGAATAGATGTCAATTCAAACAGTTGAAAAGAAGAATTCTAAAGAGGAATTTTTGTGGTTTTACAATGGGATAAAGATCATATCAAAACTCCAAAGGGTTTAAATCCTTTGGACTTTTTATCTAAAGGATCACTAGCTAAAGATTTATTCCCTATGGACTTTTTGTCTGAAGGAAATGAACCTTTTTACAGAAGCCTGAAGGGTTGTTTTTAGATGAAGGGTCCATTTTTATAGTGTTTCAGAGGGAAATTTCCTTTGAACAATTTATTTGAAGTGATTATCCATTAAAAAAATCTGAAAGACTACTTTAACGGAGAAGAGGACCATTTACATAATTCCAAGGGTCAATTGAAATAATTTGAAAAGGCAACGTGAAAAGCTCTAGAATGAAGTAATTCCTTCAAACTTTTGTTTGAAGGAAAGGAAATGGTTTGTTTAGAATAATCCTGAAGGGCATTTACCCTTTGGGAAGGTTTAAAACAAAAGTCTGAGGGTTCATTTTGAGAAGCCCAAAGGGCCAACCCTTTGAGAAAGATCACGACATGATTTTGAAGGGACATTACAAAAATCCTAAAGGGTAAGTGCCCTTCAGGGAAGTTCAAAATAGGAATTCTAAAAGGGACATTTCCTTCATACTTTTTGTCTGAAGGAATTGTCTGTGAGAGAAATGTTTGAAAGAATGGTCTTTTATAAAATTTGAAGGGTCATCTCTTTAAGTCAAAGGGTCACTTTGCAAAAGCCTAAAGGACAATTTTGATAGGTGAAAGGACATTGGAAAGAATACCAAAGGGTATGTGCCCTTCGATAAGGTTCACTTCACAAACTTCAAATGGAATGTTGAAGGGTTCATTCAGTTTTCAAAAGGTCATTACAAAAATCTTGAAGGGTATGTGCCCTTCAGGAAAGTTACTACAAAGAAAGGAGAAACCCAAAGAGGAAAGTCTCAAACTTTTTGTCTAAGGACATAATTCTGAAGAGGAATTTTGAAAGTGGACAAAAGTCAAGGAAGTAATTCCTTCAGACTTTTATCTGAAGGAAAAGACAAAGACAAAATCCCAAGGTAAAATAAAGACAATTCCCATGGACAATTTTTTTGTATGAAAGTGAAAAGACACAAGCCCGAAAGAATAAATTCGAGGAAGGTTACAGACAAAAGTCCAAAGGAATTCCTTAAGAAAAAATCTTCTGAAATAATTCCTTTGGAATAAAATGAATGGTCCATGACAAAGGCACAGGTAAAAGAAAAGGTTGAGAGACAATTCTTGTAGACAATTTATCTATGAGAAAATGACTTTACAGAATTTTGAAGGCTAATGAAAAAGTCAAAAAAAGGAGATGAAAAGGCCCACAAGAATAAACCTAAGACAAATACATGCAATGGAGAAGATAAAAGACAAATACAAATAGAGAATATACATAGTAATGAAGAGCCAGATAAAGTGAGAGATGTCAACAATGAATATAGATAGATTAAAGGGTTCTTCATGCAAAGTGGTCCAAGAAAAATTAAATGCATCCAAGTGTAACTATTTCAACACGACACCTTCAGTTCTAAAAATGGAGACTCATTTACATGAAGGACTCAAGTTGTTTGAATGTTAGGGAACTTAATGTGAATTTCATGCATACACTCTTATTAATCCAAGGTTTTCAAACCTTCCAATAGCTCAAAGGAAATTCTAAGTTTGGCATTAGCATTGATTTCATGCAAAAGAGATTATTCTCTTGTTTCAAGCAGCTCGAGAGGAGTTCCATTTTTTGGAGATTGGCATAGCATTATGCATGTTGAAAGATCAGCCCAAGATGAGCCCACCGTCTATTTTTAATGCCAAAGGGTTTTTCATGCAAGATAAAAGATAAGAAAAGACAAATTTAGAAGGCTTTGTTATCTTGGAATAATAGAAATTGGACTTGGGCTAATGAAAGAGTTGTCTTCTTCTATTTTCAATTCCAACCTCTTGGCTATTATGTGTTTTTCTATATAAGTTGGCTTTTCAGCCTTGATTTGTATCCCTCTTTTGGTAGGACCAAATTCTACCAAAGACTGAGTTGTAACCTTTTTTAGATTAATAGGACTATTTTTTTTCAATTTTTAGCAAATTGGTATAGTGTATTTTATCATTTATTTGCATAAGTGATAGATTTTTCTTCCTTGTCAAGTCTTGATTCTTACCTAGTTACTAGCTGATCAAACTATGTAGGTCATGCTCTATGTTTAAGTGTCTTTTGGCTGGAATTCTAGTGGATGCAAGTGGTTGATTAGTGCCTTCAATTAGGCCTATTCTTTCATTCCTCTCAAGTTTTAATTACTAGATCAAACCTTTTTGTGAAATACTTATGTATATTGGTCAATTGGAGTTGAAATTTTAACCTTTCTATTGTCTAAATTAGTGTTTTTTAGGAGCTCTAATTGAGTGGATCAACCAATCATTTAGGTGTATCACCATCATTAAGTGGGATTTTCTTTCAAGTTTTCTTTCTCCCTTTTCCCAAGTAGTTCGTAGCATAGAGTAGTAAAATCTTAATTGGTATACCAAAGGAAGATATCCCTTACATCTAAAGATTCAATCCATTGTTTAAGCCACCCACAACTTAGGATTGTTTCCATGTTTTAGAAGACTATGAAGGCATAAAACTACATTCACAAGGGTGCAGGTTTGATTGACAATAGTTTTTGGCATGCCCAGTGGGACCACAAATAAATTATTTGCATAACTGAAGAAGTTTTGTAGTAGAAGAAGATATCATCCAGTTGTAGAGCTCAAAGCATTATTTAGGTAGCACTTTCATGCCAAAGGTTACCACAAGGTCAACAACTAAAGGAACTCCTTTTAAAAAATTTATCATATAAGAGATAAAGATTTAAAAGGGTAAAACCATATCCTCAAAAATAGTATTTGCCTCCTAGTCAGCCTAGTGTTTTAAGCACTCCAACCCCCACTATCCAAATGGCCATCAGAAATCAAGTGTTTTCTCCATTCAATAGAGGTAGCCCACTAAATTTCGCCTAGTTTGATGACATTCCAGTGTCTGCCCTCAAGAGTATCCCATTCTTCTCAATAAAAATCAAACAAGCCCTATTGAGCATTATTAAGATGTTGCTAATCTTTGTTCAATCCATAATGTGGTTGAGAATAATGTTTTTATTAGATTGTTGGCTACCTCTTTTAAATGAAAAGCAGTACAGTGGTATATAACTCTAACACTTAATTCCATCTCTACTTGGGATGAATTAGGTGCAGCCTTAGTCAAGCAATTTGAGGATAAATCTGATCATCTCTCTTTGGTAGAATAATTGAATCATAACAAAGGCTCCTCATGAGTTCATGTCCAATTTTGACCTCAGATTCCAAAAAATATGGACTAGGATACTTGTGTTGATAAGGCCATCTTCTAAATATGCATTTTTGTACTATTTTGATGTTCTTAATTTTGACATTAGTGTGATGATACAGTCAATGGGTGGCACTACCTTGTCGATTGCTTATAAGATTGCAATAAGGGCAAAAAATAGTTTGATACAAGATGGTAAGCTTTTTCCAAGACCTCTAATGCCTATATTTTCAAAAATAAGTTCTATACCAGCCCTTCAAGCTCCCCAAGTTCCTCAAATTCCATCCTTGGCTCCTATTCTGATATGATCTTGATATGATTAAAATATTCAATATATGTAGAAATACCCTTAAGGTAGGGCAACACCATATAATACTCCTTTAGGAAGGAATAACTCCACAATGTCTCTTTGAGGGGACAACCTCCAATATCCTCTTACAATAGACGACTCAATGCTTACTTGATATCTTTACCATGATAATCATCTCTTATATATAGACATCTATCTAACCCATGGATTGGTAATCTCCTAATCCCAATGTAGGCCAACCATTATCTAATGTATTAATTCCACAAGTTAGTCCATTATCTTAATATATTGTACCCATATAACTAACTAAGAGGATGTGTGCCACATGTCGGCATCTCCATCAACCCATATACATTAATATATCATATCCCTAGGTACATAGCATTACTTGCCTCCTTGACATGTTTCATCCCTGAAACATAAGAAGAAACAAAATAATGAGTGTGCTTAAAATCATTGCACACTTGTCTCCAATCTTGATCATCTAGCCATCCATATGTGATCTTGGTAGGCGATAGCTCTATAAGCTTGTTTCCAAATTCCATTGTGCACCTCTGATTTTGTTCATGATCATAATTATACTGATTTGGTGTTCAAGCATAACTATTTCTCTTTTTGTTCCATGTACCATATTTTGTTGTGCTACTCTAATTCCAACCATGACCATTGTAGGTATTCTTCCATACATAGTCATAGTGATTTCCCCATTCATTCCATGTGTCATAGTAATTTTTCTTTGGTTTCCATGCATATCCATAATGATTGGAAATTTTATTTTCTGTATAGATTAAAGATTGTTGTTATGACACTTCCTCACCATTTGATATGATCTTGATATGATTCAAATATTTAATATATGCAAAAATACACTTAAGATAGGGAAACACCATATAATACTCCTTTAGGAAGGAATAACTCCACAATGTCTCTTCGAGGGGACAACCTCCAATATCCTCTTACAATAGAAGACTCAATGCTTACTTGATACCTTTACCATGATAATTATCTCCTATATATAGACATCTATCTAACCCATGGATGGGTAATCTCCTAATCCCAATGTAGGCCAACCATTACCCAATGTATTAATTCCACAAGTTAATCCATTATCCTAATATATTGTATCCATATAACTAAGGGGATGTGTGCCACATGTCAGCATCTCCATCAACCCATATACATTAATATATCATATCCCTAGGTACATAGCATATTCTAGCACCTTAAGATCAAATTACAGCCCCTACTAGCCAAGTTAGTGAGATAGGAGACTTGAAAAGCTTGTTACAATCTTTTGGGAATGAAATAGTGTAACTCAAAAGGAAACAATTTTAATCAAATAGGTCCTATCAATAGCAAAATTATAACACTTATTAGCCCTTCAAAGATCAAAATCCTCCTTATCAAGGTTTTAGAGAAAATAGACCACCATATCAAGCACAATGAGCCATAACTCTAAATAAGCCATATGCTACCCTTGATCCTAATGTTCCTTCCACTTCAAAGGTTATTGTTCCCACCACACCTCAAAATAACTTGGTACAAGATTCAGGTTGGCAGCCCTCAAATCCCAATGATGCTCAACATCAAGTCTTGGTCTCATAGAACATCACCATGCCACATCTGACATAATAAGAATTTTATTTTCAAGGAGGTCAATACCAAGATACAGGTTTGGCATCACAAGGATAGACTCAATAATTTCAAGGGTAGCCTGATGCCATTAATGTAAACTGGCAAGTATATGATCATGTTACTTTTACTCAAGATGTTGAAACTAATAATTTAGGTGGTCAAATTGCAGTTGTAACTAGAGCTAAAATAAAATCTATTGAAGAGGCTCAAGAGGTGACAAATACTTTGAGTACTCATAGGGTTTTTTATAAGAGTACAAAAGAGTAAATTTTTGTCCCTACAACTCAAAAAAATTAGAATATAGAGATCGATAAGGTTCATCAACTACCTCTTGTTCATGAATAGCCAGTGCTTTAGAAAGTATAGCCAGAAGTTAATGGATATCATTTTACTATAGTGGATCAATGAAGAAATATAATATTAGCATTAGCATGTGCGATTCCCTTTTTATTCCAAGACAAAAGGATAAGCTCATCCAAGAGATTTTAGCTTTTGAATTGGCTCCAAAATTGATTGAGAAAGAAGGTGTTGTCTTGGCTAATTTAGATTAGCCAACTAAGTAACAGGTAAAGTGATGAGGCTAGGATATGCCCGGTTAATGTATAATAAATGACCTCATCTTACTCTTTTTCTCTATTAAGTTTGATTACATTTTGTAACTTTTATTTTGATCTGAGATGAGTTAGGATGTAATTATCTATATTTTGTTGATTATGATTCTAACATTTAAAAACCTTGTAATTCCTGACAAGTGTGTTGGAAAATTTAAGTTTTGTAATAAAACAAGTCATCATCAGACTAAAGAATAAATATGAAGTGGATTGCACATTTTTAGAAGCATTGGAATCAATTCAGCTTAGTTCCAGAACTCCACCATACTATTTCAAGATTGTCACATCTTTAGACTTAGCTTCGAAACTCTATATTTAACTCCAAAATTATCTAAATTAGCTCTAAAACTCTTGCAGATAAGATCTAGAACTTTCACGGCTAGATATGGAACTGATAATTACCTATTCCAAATTGTCAGTGATCTGTCAGGTCAATGATCCCATTAAATCAGGAGCAGCTTCCCAATTTTTGTACTTGCAAATCCAATATAGTTATCACACAACTGGACATTCAGCGACATCTTGATTCAGTATCTATTCTGGGTGCAATTCAGTTCCATCATATCTATGAAACAGTTAAAACTATCAAAGCATCTATATATACAGACCTAGGAATTAAGGATGTAGTAGGAAAAATCATTAAAGGATAGAGAGATAAGGATAAATTATTACATTTTGTAATACAAAATATTTTATCAATGAAATAGCCATTTTTGTTTTGAAAGCAAATTAAATTGTTCAATCCTATTTCTAGGTGGAGCAAGGGCCCACTCCTCCAAAGAACTAGGATCTTCCTTTTTGGTCAATATTTATATTTTATTCAAGAAAATAGGTAACTCTGTTAAATTTATAAATGCTTCCAACTTCTTAAATTTAAAATTTGTTGTAAATTTACAGGTGTCTTAGATTAAATTTTCATTTCTTTGCAATCATTTTCTAGCAATTTATTTTATTCTACAAATGTGTGTTTATTTCCAGCAATCTATTTCATTCTGCAAACGTGTGTTTATTTCCAAGCAATTTATTTTATTCTACAAATGTGTGTTTACTTTCAGTAAATTCATTTCTACAAATGTGTGTTTATTTCTAGCAAATTTATTTCTGCAAATGTGTGTTTACTTTCAGCAATTTTCATAATTTGATTCCAATAAATTTTTGACCAAGAAGTTCTTAAGACATTAAAAATCCACCCAAAAATAAATACCTACAATCAATTACTAAATTGCTATGATTCTTCTTGTTGCATATAGCTTTAGACACATCCCTAGTTAAATATTGCATCAATAGAAAGTTGATTAAATATAGGGAATAACGACACCCAACATAAAGCAAACAAATAAGATGTCAAAAGTAAAAAAAACTAAGGTAAAATCAAATAAAACTCCTCCTTTCAACCTTTTCTTGATAGTAGATGATACTTCGGTTCATAATTGTATGGTGGATAGTGGAGCTAGTAGTATAGTCATACCTAAACAAATTACAAATAAGCTTGGACTTGTTTATGAGCTAAATACTAAAAGATTATTGAAATTATATGGGTCACTAACAAATATAGTAGACATCATCAAGGATCTAAAATTGACATTACATGCATTCCCCAATAGTACTATTCAGTAAGATGTTGTTGTGGTGGACTTGCCTCCCTACTTTGCTATGTGTCTTTCAAGAGATTTTACCTCAAATATTGGGGGATATTTATCAACTAATTGGACCTATTTATTATTCAAAATCAAGTATGGTACCAAGGTAAAAATTTATTTTGTGCGTATTTCACATTTTCATGAGTCGTATACGCCAAGTGTTATGAATACTAATTGTATCATCTCAGATGAGGTACTGAAGGCAATGATATCAAAAATAAATCACCTTTGGATGGAGTTCTAAATTTGTTTCTTGATGAGTGGGATTCTACCTTGCATGAGCATGATCCTTATAAGTTTATTAAAGAATAAAGTCTTGGTGTGTATTGCCTTCATGAAAATGATGCACCAATTCCAATCATGGTCAAAGAAAATGAGTCTAATGAAGGTTTTTGGCAATTATACTTTGATGGATCAAGAAATAAGCATGAAATCAGAGCTAGAATGATGTTGATTTCTCCAAAAAAACAAAGGTATTTATAATCTATTAAATTTAAGTTTGGTTGTTCAAACAATGTTTTTTAATATGAAGCACTAGTTCACAGTTTGCAGTGAGCTAGAAAGATGAAAATCAATTCTTTGTAAGTGTTTGGTGATAGTGAGCTTGTAGTCCACCAAGTAAGAGGGTTGAATGTATGCAAAAAATTGTTTTTTAAATCTTACAAGTATAGAATTTGGGATTCAATTTAATATTTTCATGCTTTTAACATTCAGGTAATACCAAGAGATAAGAATAAACATGTTGATACGTTGCCTATTATTGGGGCACAATGTAGTATTCCAGCTAATGTAAAAAATAAAAAAGTTTAGTCACATATAAAGGTGGTTTTAAGGCCTTCTATTCTGAATAATCATGAGAATTAGCAGGTGTTCAAAAATGATAATCAAATTTTGAGATTCTTGTAGGAAGAGGCTAAGTTTTCTTCAAGAAACCAATCAAAACACTCCTATTAGTATGGTGATCAGATTATGCAACTTAAAATGAATAAGTTATCCAAAGGATTGGTCACTCTTGAGAATATATTTAGTAGAGATGATGAGCTAAGGAAAGAGAAGTCATCCTTGTCAATAAAGGAAGAGCACTATTCCAATGTAGAGATTATAGCTGATAATATTTTAAAGTTAGGTAAGGTATGCACTCCTTCCTTCAAAAAAACTTTCATTGAGTTATGCACAAGTTTTACTGATATATTTGCATGGCAATATAGTGATCTCAAAGGTTTTGATCCAAGTTTGGCTCAACACACCATTGAGTTATAGGAGGAAACTAAAGTAGTGAGACAAAGACAAAGGCTAGTCAATCCAAAGCTTGAGCCTTTGATGAGAGATGAGCTTCACAAGCTCATAAAATTAACTATTATATTTCTAATCAAGCACTCTACTTGGGTGGCAAATCTTGCTCTAGCAAGAAAGAAGAATGATGAGATTCATTTGTGTGTTGACTTCCATGATTTAAATAGGTCTTCACTTAAATATCATTATCCATTGTCATCAATGGAATAAATCTTACATCTTATTGCAAGTTCAGAGAGGTTTTCTTTGTTAGATGGATATAGTGGCTACAATAAAATTTTAGTCAAAAAAGAGGACCAATTTAAGATAGCCTTCACAACCAAGTGGGAGACATTTGCATACAAAAATATGCCATTTGATTTGTCTAATGTTGGAGCAACCTTTCAGATAGCCATAGATATGGCATTCCAAGGCCTTCTTAATAGGTTTGTACTTGTTTATTTGGATGATATAACATTATTTTCAAAGAATGTAGAAGATCACATAGTTCATCTCAGGCAGGTGTTCAAAAGGTGTAGGCAATTTGAGGTATCTCTAAATCCCAAAAAGTGTGTCTTCTCGGTTCATGAAGGTAAGCTTCTTGGACATGTTGTTTCAAAACATGGTTTAAGCATAGATTCTAAAATGATTCAATCCATTCTTGCACTCTCCTTGCTTAAGCACAAAAAAGTTTTGCAAAGTTTCTTTGGGAAAATCAATTTCATAAGGAGATATATTTTAGATTTTTCCATTTTATCTAAGCCACTTCTAGTCATGCTAAATAAAAATTATAAATTTAGCTGGTCCAAGGAAGGAATAAAATGTTTTGAGGATATTAAAAAGGCCATAGGTAGTGCTCCTAAGCTTCTAAATCTAGATTTCATGAAATATTTCATTTTGTACACTTATGCTAACATGGACACCATTTCAAGCATTCTTATATAGCAAAATCATAAGTCCTTAGAGCATCCAATAGCTTTCTGCAGGCAAGGCTTGGAAGAGTATGAAACAAGGTATTTTTTTGTTGAAAAGCATGTACTTTCAGTCGTAAGATCTCTTAAGAAGTTTAGGCACTTGTTGTCTAATAATAACATACACCTAATGGTTGCCCATCCAAGAAATCAAAGAGTTTCTTTTGAACAAGGATATAAATGAGAAGAGAGCTAGTTGGATAACCAAGGTAATGGTATATGATATGAAATTAAGGTCACAAAGTTGGTTAGAGGCGAAGGATTGTGTGAGCATCTAACACAAGACTTGTAAGAGGCTAATGAGCTTGTTTTAGTGTCAAATGATGAAGAGGTTGTATTTATTTATACCTCACCTTCCAGTTGGTTTCATGACTTGGTAATCTACCTCCAACATGGTATTTATCCCTCTCATCTTAGTGCTTTAAAAATAAGATATTTTAGATTGCAATCGATTCCATTTTTTCTTGTTGATGGTGTTTTGTTCAAAAAGGATATCAATGGAATGTTGCTAAAATGTGTAGAACCAAGCCAAAATTAGAGATTGCTTGAGAAATTCCATGATGGGTATGGTGGAGGATATTTTTCCATAAGAACTACAACACGTAAAATCATGAGAGGTGGGTACTATTGGCCTAGTATATTTGGCGATTGCCATGCATGGGTTAGAAAGTGCAAAAAGTGTGCTATGTTTGTAAGAAAGGTTAAGCTTGTAGCCTTACCTCTTCAACCAATTGTGGTGGATCAGCCCTATATTCAATGGGGATTGGACTTTATTGGACTCATTAATCCTCCTTCAAGTTTAGGGCATAAATAGATTCTAACAGCTATGGATTACTTTATCCATTGGACAGAAGCAGTAGCATTGAAAGAAGCAAACAAAATTAATGTTCTTGATTTTTATGAAGGTTTTCTTACCAAGTTTGAAGTTCCTTCAACTATTATTTATGATAATGCAATGACTTTTGTGGGATCTAATATCAGCCAATGGGTTGTCCAACATGGATTTTATCTCAACACATCATCGAACTCTTATCCACAAGGCAATGGCCTTGTTGAATCTACGAATAAGAACCTATTGAGGATCATATGGACTATTGAAGACAATCAGAGGTTATGGCATCTCAAATTGAAGTTATCTCTATGGGCTAATAGGATCACCTACAAGAGGTCAATAGTCAACTCTCCATACAAGCTGGCATATGGTAAGAAAGAAAGGTTACCCATTTCTCTTGAATTTTCCACTTTGAAACTAATGCATCAGCTTGAGTTGTTGGAGAATGAGTTTATGGAAATCAGGTATGCTAAGCTTATGGAGTTAGAAGAGACAAGAAATCAGTCCATACTAGCCATGGATATTCATCAATCACAGGTGAATAAATCTTTTGACAAAGGAGCTTCTTCATGGAGTTTTAAGGAAGGAGATTTGGTCCTCAAGTGGGATGAGGATAAGGCTAAACCAAGAAGGCATAGTAAGTTTGATTCTCTTTGGAGTGGCCCATACATAATTTCTAGTTGCAAATCCTACAATGCTTTCCAACTTACAAAGTTGGATGGTCAGGAGCTTCCAATCCTAGTCAATGGGATACATCAAAAACATTGATATTAAAGATCAAATATACTTGTACATAGTTATTTTTCTTTCCTCCATGTGTTGTTCATGCACAATAGTTTCATTCTATTTTGTTCCAATAAGTGCTTGTTTGCACATTTGCTTTGTTAGTTAGCTTTTCCATTTTGTGTTTTCCTTCTATTTTGAAGGATGAAGGTTACTTCATGTTTGGTCAAAGGATATTTGTAGTCATGGACCAGGTTTACCATTATTTTTTGGTTCAATATCATGATTATGGTCTGAGTTATCAGCATAGTAGACACGCTTCCAATTGAGTCACTAGAATGTTGACAATCTTTACCTCATAGGAAAGAATAGGTGTTGATTCAAATAGTTGAAAAGGCAGATTCTAAAGAGGAATTTTTGTGGTTTTACAAAGGGACAAAGATCATATCAAAATTCCAAAGAGTTCAAATCCTTTAGAATTTTTGTCTGAAGGATCACTAGCTGAAGATTTATTCCCTTCAGACTTTTTATCGGAAGGAAATGGACCTTTTTATAAAAGCCCAAAGGGTTGTTTTCAAATGAAGAGTCCATTTTTATAGTGTTCCATAGGGCAATTTCCTTCAAACAATTTGTCCGGAGGTATTGTCCATTATGAAAATCCAAAAGACTACTTTAACGGAGAAGAAGACCATTTACATAATTTTGAGGGGCACTTGAAACAATCTGAAAAGGCAACTTGAAAAGATTCAAAAGGAAGTAATATCTTCAGTCTTTTATCCAAAGGAAAGGAAACAATTCATTTATAAAAATCCTAAAGGGCACATACCCTTCAAAAAAGTTCAAAATAAAAGTACAAGGGTTCATTTTGAGAATCTTGAAGGACCAACCCTTTGGGAAAGATCACATCATGATTCTGAAGGGACATTACAGAAATCTCGAAGGGTAAGTGCCCTTCGGGGAAGTTCAAAACAAGAAGTCCGAAAGGGACATTTCCTTTGGAATTTTTGTCGAAAGGAATTATATGTGAGAGAGATGTCTAAAAGAAGGGTCTTTTAGAAAATCCAAAGGTTCATATCTTTAAGCCAAAGGGTCACTTTGTAAAACCCTGAAGGGAAGTTTTGGGTGGCAAAAGGACATTGACAAGAATCCCAAAGGGTATGTGCCCTTCGGGAAGGTTCACGTCACAAACTTCAAAGGGAATGTTGAAGGGTTCATTCAATTTTTAAAAGGTCATTACAAAAATTCTGAAGGGTATGTGCCCTTCAAGAAGGGTCATTGCAGAATCCCAAAGGGTATGTGCCCTTCAAGAAAGTCACTAAAAGGAAAGGAAAAACACAAAGAGGAAAGTCTTAGACTTTTTGTCTGAAGACATAAGTCTGAAGAAGAATTATGAAAGCAGATAAAAAACCAAGGAAGTAATTGTCTGAAGGAAAAGACAAAGACAAAATCCTAAGGCAAAAGAAAGACAATTCTCATGAACAATTTATTTGTGGGAAAGTGAAAAGACACAAGCCCAAAAGAATAAATTTGAGGAAGGTTGCAGACAAAATTTTGAAGTGTCCGAAGGAATTCCTTCAGATAAATTGTTTGAAATAATTCCTTTGGAATAAAAGGAATGGTCCATGACAAAGGCACAGGTAAAAGAAAAGGTCGAGAGATAATTCTCCTAGATAATTTATCCTTGGGAAAATGACTTGATAGAATTCCGAAGGCCAATGAAAAAGATAAATAAAGGAGGTGAAAAGGCCCACAAGAATAAACCTGAGACAAATACATGTAAGGGAGAAAAGATAAAAGACAAATACAAACAAAGAACATGCACAGTAACGAAGAGCTAGATTAAATGAGAGATGTCAACAATGAATATAGACAGATTAAAGGTTTCTTCATGCAAAGTAGTCCAAGTAGGATTAGACACATCCAGGTGTAACCGTTTCAACACGACACCTTTAGTTATAAAAATGGAGACTCATTTACATGAAGGACTCAAGTTGTTTAAATGTTGGAGAACTTAATGTGAATTGCATTCATACACTCTTGTTAATCCAAGATTTTCAAATGTTCCAACAGTTCAAACAAAATTCTAAGTTCAGCATTAGCATTGATTTCATGCAAAAGATATTGTTCTATTATTTCAAGTAGCTCGAGAGAAGTTCCATTTTTTGGAGATTGGCATAGCATTATGCATGTTAAAAGAGTAGCCCAAGATAAGCCCACCATCTATTTTCAATGCCAAAGGGTTTTTCATGTAAGACAAAAGACAAGAAAAGACAAATTTAGAAGGCTTTGTAATCTTGGCATAACAAAAATTAGACTTGGGCTAATGAAAGAGTCGTCTTCTTCTTATATTTTCAATTCCAACCTCTTGGCTATTATGTATTTTTTTATATGAGTTGGCTTTTCAGCCTTGATTTGTATCCCTCTTTTGGCAAGATAAAAATTTTCCAAAGAATGAGTTGTAACCTTTTTCAGATTAATAGAATGACTGTTGTTTTTTAATTTTCATCACACTGGTATAGTGTATTTTGTCATTGATTTTCATAAGTGATAGACTTTTCTTCGTTGCTAAGTCTTGATTTTTACTTAGTTACTAGCTGGTCAAATTATGCAGGTCATGCTCTATGTTTAAGTGTCTTTTAGCTGGAATTTTAGTGGATGCAAGTGGCTGATTAGTGCCTTCAATCAGGGCTATTCTTTCATTTCCATCAATTTTTAGTTACTAGATCAAACCTTTTCATGAAATACTTATGCATATTGGTCAATTGGAGTTGAAAGTTTAACCTTTCTATTGTCTAAATTAGTGTTTTTTAAGAGCTCTAATTGAATGGATCAACCGATCATTTAGGTGTATCACCATCATTTGGTAGGATTTTCTTTCAAGTTTTCTTTCTCCCTTTTCCTAGGTTGTTCATAGCATAGAGTAGGAAGATCATAATTGATACACCAAAGGGAGCTAGCCCTTAGAATCTAGAGATTCTATCCACTATTTACGACACCCACAACCTAGGATTGTTTCTATGTTTCAGCAGACTGCAAAGGCCTAAAACTAGCTTCACAAGGGTGTAGGTCTGATTGACAATAGCTACCTTAAATTATAATATAGTGTACGATATGGGCCCTCTGGTGTATGATACCATTTAAACTACCTTGTCATTGCCTCTTGCCATCACCACTTAGCTCATCTTTAAGTATTTCACCATTTGCATATTTTGTATGGCTTTGTCCTTCCCCACTACTTCGTCATTGCTAGAACTCACCATGAAATAGAACGCCCCCACCCCACATAATGCATTGCCATGTCATATGAAGAAACATGTCATTTTTCACCATCGACTCCACAAGAAATATAAAAGTATTGTTTCTTAACCCTTCGTTCACAAAAACCAAGATATGATCAATGGTCATACCGATTTACATTCCCTCACTTTACAAAATCGCACTTTATGAAAACAAAATAGTACATCCCTTATGGCCCTAATTATATTATTCTTAGTTTATCTAGATGATCTAATATTATTAATCATAATCCAACTACATAAACATCATCATTGAAGTCACAAAGTAAAATTGTATTCCTTCAACTAAATGACACGTTCAATCTTTCAATTACACATTTTCAAACATGATACATATCTATTTATAACAATATGTACTCATACCACAATACAACTCTTTTTTAATAAATTATACATTTAAATTTATTTACAATATTTATGAATTGTTATAATTCTCATTATTAAAATATAAAATTACATCCCTTTCGTAATAACTTATAATTTTAATTATAATATTAGACTATATTAATATAGTCTAATTGATTCTATAATTATATATTAATATACTATAATTATACAACATGGTCAATAAGATAATGTACGTTTAAATCGTGTAAAAGGCGCTTGTGAATTTCCGTGATAGTGTGAAGGGTCTTTCATGTCTTCCCTCCTATGCAAGAAAACAGTACTGGACTCCTACAGTTTCATTCAAGCAGATAATATAGTGTTGGTCACATCATATTTAGACCCATAAGTCTTTACCAAGTCTGTAGTGTCTACAAATAATTAATGCCATTCAATCCTCGTCATGTTAGAGTCTAATTTTTGTTTTGAAGCATAGGATGCCTTTCTATTCAACAAACAAGCCTTTTAACATTTCCGCTTGACTCCCAATTTTCTATTCAGTCAAGATGGTGATTACAAGTGAATTTTAATGAATATTAGTGTGTTCCAGTCAAATACAGGTCCTTTTCATCTATTAATTTCTGCTTAAAATGTTAATGGTCCATCAGTTTTTATAAATTAATGTCGTGTAATCTTGCTCTGAATGTATTCGTCTATGAATGTTGTTCATGCCTTCCTTCCTACTCAACAAGGCCTTCAACATTTTCACCTGACTCTTGATTGATTGATTGAAACGCTAGAAGAATTATTGATCACAATTTTTCTTGGCATTCTTTTCACTGAAACTTCCCATTTGAAAATTAGAATCATATGGTCACAATTTTTCTTGGCATTATTGATCACAATAATTTTTATTTATTTTTTCAATGAAATGACAACAATTCATGATTATATTAGTGAAATTGACAACTTAATTACAATTTTTTGAGACTTGAGACTCGAGATCACTCTATTGTGATAACTTGATAAAAGGATTGTTTATAATAGTACTAATCAGGGTTGTTGTTACCTATCTTCTTATGTTTAAAAATGTGTTCTATAAAGTAAAAAACTAATATAACTTTAAGAGAAAAATAGTGACTTGTTCTTAATGATAACTAAATTTCAGTCACTATTTATATAATTGTAAGTCTTATGGTGAGGGTTAAACACATTATTAGTCTGAAAGAAGGCTATAGCTTTGAATGTATTCTAGCATTTTCAGTTGTGCAAAAAATATTATTTAATATTCTTTATCTAAGCACACAATACTTGAAAAAACTTACTCATTTACAATCTTAATTCGCTTCTTCATGTTCCTAATGCATTTCTTTTACAATGCCCTGTCAATATACACATTGTTCAATATAGATATTATGTTAGAATATGATTTTAACTCCCTGAATATTCGCCATACTATAAAAAAATTGAGCAGAATAGAGGAATCAATTTTAACAATCAAATTGTAAAACATGAGAAGGTTGAAGTTGAATTTCTTATGGTTTTATTTGTGTGTACAGTTATAATATTTACTGCCTTGTTTTTAGTTGCCTATCCCACTACATCTAGAAGGAATTTTATGTCCATTTAATATTAATATCCCTAAATTAATCTTGTTCTTAGGGTAGCTTAGTCTTAAAGTATGGCTTAAATCTAACATAATGTAACTATTATTATAGAAGGTGGAGAACATGGTGTTAAAGTAAACACAAATATTCACTCTAAAAGTGTATGTCGAGATAAGATATATAAACATTTCTCTTAGTATTTTGGTGTGCTCCTAGCTTTCGATGTTTTAGATTCTATTTGTAAATGGTATGAAAATATTATTTTGATAGCTTACTTTGTTAGACCTTATATCTCATCTAATAAATCTGTCACAACTTGGGTTAAGTATGCATAGGAGCCTTTTTAATTAAACTTTTTGAAGTCGGGAATACAATTGAAAGGGTTTTTCCTTTATTTTTTTGTTGAATCACAGTTTCTCAAATCATTACATACAATTCTAAATTTTTGTTGATAAGTAGCACATTCATGGTGTTATCTTGCTAGACACATGACTTTGCCTAATTGGAACAAGCCACTCAAAAAATTCTCATGGGGGTTGAATTACTTGGCATGTCAATTCTATCATGGGACCTTTTGGATGAAAATTCCAAATCCTTGGATCATCTTCTCTATCACGAGCCAACCCATGTTTACTCAACTTGGACCATAAAATGACCTGCATTGAGATTGACCTCACTGTTAGAGTATATTGTTCTCATTCTTGTTAGGTTCTAGATAGTTTATTGTCTTTTTCTAGTTTTGTCCTTTGTGTATTTATCATGCATTAGTTAGTTAGGCTTGTTTCTTGTATTTACTTGCCTACTTATGCAAGGTCTCTCCATTATACTTGCATGTCTTATTCTAAATATCGTATGAGTTACCTTGTCTTTGCATTTCATCTTTGCAACATTTTGTGATGTTTTTGTTGTGAAGGCCTTAAATTCTTGGGTTCTTGGAATGATCTTATTCTCGTTCTTTATATGGAGAGCATTGAAGTATCTCAGCCATCTATTCGTTTGCTACAAGATCTGTTCAGATAAATCTATTGACCCAACACTATTCCATCTACAGTTGCACCATTCTCTTAAAATAGTTGTTCTATTCATTAATTGGTGTTTACTAGTTATATTTTTACCCTAAGAGAAAGCCAGTTTCACTTGAAAGCATACAAGGGTCACCGATAAGATATTTTCTGACATTTTTTATCTTGATAATGTTTGTGGTTGAATTACAGTTTTAACAAGTAGTTGGAAGGCTAGGTTCACCACCAATTTGGTCACAAAAATTAGATTGTAGTGTAATTGTTATTAATTTTGACCCATGTATGGTAATTTATAAAGCGTATATCTTTTGAACCATAACTTGAAATCGATTTCAATTTTTTTCAAAAGTGTATAGTTTTCAATTCTCTATCTATTGGTGTCATCTATTTGTAAAAATGCACTACTTTTATAAAGTGCCAAATTGGGGGCAAGAGAGGGGGGTGGCTCAATACAAATCTTTTAGGGGGTTATCTTGGTGCCGATTTGTGCACCCTTTTGCATTCTTTCTGATCTTTATTGATTTGATAGCATGGATTCCTCTTATAGTTTAGATCAACATAAGCCTTTGATTACACATAATTACCATACATTGGAGGCCTAGAATGAAAATAATCATTAAATGCAAAGGATTATGGTCCCTACTGAATGAAGTCAACCACAACTCACTTTAAAATATATAAAAAATTATCACTAATGTAAATTTGAAGAGTGTATCAGCTTGATAGGCTCTTATGTGAGTGATAATATTTTGTTTCATTTGGATGAATGTGATTCTCCATTCAAAATATGGGCTAAACTAAAAGATATTTGGAAAAGTGGATCACATGAGAACCATGCAGCTTGAAGTTGATATTACTTCTCTTAATCTTGAATATTTTCCCTCTACTGTAGACTATCTCACTAAGTTTTAAAAATTTGTTGACACAATTAAAGGGGAGTGGATGAGATAATAAAGATGAAGAGTGTGTGTACCTGATTTTATCCAAGTTGAAAGGTCTATTTTAAATCTTTACTTCTAGTTTTTTCTCTAGCATGGATCCTTTAGGTGCTACATTCTAAATACCTGATTTTAAGTTGTTTTGTGAAAGAATTACTAGGGAGAAATCCAATTGTCTCACCTTAAGTCTTTCACCTCTCAAAAATCATTAGTAACGTCTAATATTAATAGTAAAGAAAAATCAAAGAGCAAATCCAAGAACACTCCTCCATCTTAAAGTGCACATAAACCAAATAACTCTAAACCCAAATCATCTTCTAAATACAAGAATAGGTGTAGCCTTTCATGCTCTTTTTGTGGGGGGTCTAGTCATGAAGAATCTAGGTGTTTAAAGAGAATGCAAACCTTGTAGGATGTAGTCAAAAAACACGAAATTTATATCTCCACTCCACCTAACGAACATAAAAAACTACTTAATGTTGTTGGGAGATCTCAATCACCTATTTCAGATAGTTGGGTCATATATTTTGGTGCTTCTCACCACATGAATTATTCCAAGGAGTCTTTTATATCTCTTGGTTTGATTTCTACTTCTAACATTGAGGTTGGAGATTCTTCTTTTATTTCTATTAAGGGAAAGGGTGATATACAACTTGATGGTGGCCACATCAATGATGCACTATGTCCCTGACATCACTACAAATTTGCTTTTTATTTATCAGATTTATCATTATGGTTAGGGTTAGACAATAACTTTCACACCTCAAGGCGCTAAAGTTCGAGAATTGCTAGAGCCTCATACAATCATTGTACAAGGTGTTTTTTTATCATAATTATTGACTTCATTAATTTTAGGGTTTTGATGATACTCCTCCTATAGGTACATGTTTGGTTTCTCATACAAATTCTGAGAATAAGCTTTGGCATGAGAGATTCAGACATCTTAATTACAGATATTTGAAGGAGTTGATCACTCATGGTATGGTAGATGGTCTTCCTACAATTTCATGTCTTGATGGAGTTTGCCTTGGTTATGCATTAGGGAAACAACACCGAGATTTGTTTCCTAAGGGTATGTCCAAGAGAGATTTTTCACTGCTTGAGCTTGTGTATAGTGAGTTTATGGTCTTTCCTACTACTTATTTCAATGGAGCTAAGTATGCACTTACTTTTATTGATAATTTATTGAGGTGTACTTAGATTTATTTTTTCACATATGAGTGATATTTTTTCACATTTTAAAGTCTTTAAGGCTTTGGTCGAGAAATAGTCTTCTAGTTGCATCAAGAATCGTCATATTGATAATGGGGGGGAGTACTTTGGTAAAGAGTTCTTTGATTTTTTGGTAGCTTATGGTATTGTTCACCAACATTTTGTTCAACATACTCCAAAATAAAATGGCTTAGCAGAATGTAATAACCAAACTTTGAAGGAGATGGCTAATTGTATGATGCATTCATGGAATTTACCTCCCATCTATTGGGTATAATAAATTAATTGTTTGAATTACATTCAAAATCATACACCACATAGAGCACTTGATCATTTGACTCTAAATGAGGCTTGGTCTAGAACCAAGCCTGATGTCTAATTTTTTAGAGTCTTTGGGAGCCATGTTTGGGTGTTTTTATCAAAGAAGAAAAGAAAAGCACTGGATAAGAAGATCAAACCCTTAATCTTTGTAGGGTATTGTGAGGACATGAGAGCTTATTGCCTTTTTGATCTTGATACTCATGATGTTCTTTTTTGAACACATGTTCAGTTTGATAAGCGCTTCACTTAATATGATTCTTCTTCCATGCCTTCTTCTTATTCTTCTATTGATTCCTTACCTCTTATTGAAGATTCATTCTTTAAGGAACCCATTCAATGGGCCCCTGAGGAGGTTATGGATGATAAGGATATAATTTCCACTGATGTTATCACTATGCCTCTATGGGATCATACTATAGTTTATGAGGTAGCATCTTTTATATAGGATCTTCCACCCACTAGGCATCATCATGCACATTCTACAAGTATTGGAGTTTTATGTGAGGCATTCTTTGGGGATCAATAGTATTTTTCATAGGCTCATGGGATATAGGAGTGGGATGATGCAATGACAGAAAAGTATTCTTCTTTGATGAAGAATCATACTTGAAATTTAGTCTTTCTTCCTAAGCGAAGAAAGTTGGTTAAGTGAAAGTGCATATGTCGTACCAAGTCTGTAGTTAGTGGGTCCATTGATAAGTATATGCTTTACCCTTAACCTTTGGCGTGTCTTGGGATATGTGTGACTGACTTATCGCTTACATACCTCTTTTATATTCTTGTTACATTTCTCTATGTTCTTAGTTAGATCGACCTATGGAATAACCATGGCTAAGTAGACTATATATAGGAGGTAGTGGTTAGTCTTTGAGGATCATGTTAAGTATTATTCTCTTAGTGTATTATTGTGGAGGTTGCCCCTTCAAAGTGGCTTTATTATATTATCCAGTATTCTACTCTTCTATTAATTATTGTTGTGTGATCTCTCATATTTACTTATTCGATACAATACAAAATCATTATGTACAAACATCTAAATAATTTCATTACAAGTAGTATTAGAGCTTTGATTTAGGTAAGTTTATTGTGGTGTTGTTTTTTAGATCTGACGAGGTGTGACTTCTATGAGAGGAAGGAGTGAAAAAATATAACTTGCAATTTGGGAAGAATTAATTTTTTCTGTCAGTGCAGTGCTGTTCGAAATATTTTTTGAAAAAAATAATTAAAAAAAGTCTAGATTTTTTTTCACTTTGCACAATTGTAGTCATTGGATTCATCTAGATGAGATGATCGCAATGGTTTATTCTATTGATACATTTTTTTATGTTAAAATTTTTTACCCTAGTGCAAAAAGGTAGTCATTAGATTCATCTTGGTGAGGTGATCATAATGGTACCTTCTCCTAATACACTTTTTGGGGGAAAAAACCCTCCTAGGATTTGTATCTGGCTAGTCCTTCATGGGGATGAAAAGGGGGCCAAACAACTCCTAATACTCCTGTTGTTGACATGGAATCTATAACTTCTAATCCATTGATTTCTCAGCTTTAGGTTGACATAAAATGCTTGGTGTAACATGATGAAATTGTTTCAGTTCAAACTAATGTTTTAGGGATGCACAAAGAGATTAATGGGGTTCACACTCAATTAAATTAGATCACTAATTCATTGGCTATTCTTTCATCTCAATTATAGTCAAACAACCCTCCACTTCATCATTCGGATCCTCTTCCTCTCAACACTAACAACTCCAATTCTGGTGTAAAATTGATGTTGCCCAAAGTGGACATGCATAAGTTTTATGGTAAGGATCCTCTCAATTGGATTACTCAAATTGAGAATTTATTTGATCTGCATCAAACTCCTAGTTCTCAAAAGGTGATAGTGGTGTCTTTGTATCTAGAACCTGAGCAATTCATTTGGTATCACTAGTTATGTGCTCAAAATAAAAAGAATGGTGCTCCTATTACATGGTCTATTTTCATTGATGAGTTGTTGGCTCATTATCAAAATAACATCTTTATCTTTAAGAACTACTTCAGCTAGTTAGTTAAATTATAGTAAATGGGAACTGTGAAGGATTATATTCATTAGTTTTAGAATCTATCTTTATGGGTGGAAGACATCACTGAGGAAAATTTGATTGATCTATTTTTGGGTGGCCTCAAAGATAGCATCCAATTAGAGGTTCAAATGTTTAACCTAGCATCTGTATTAGAATCTATCCCACAAGCATGTATGGTAGAGGAAAAAGAGATGGTCAAACAAAAAACCTTCATTAATGGTCATGATCACACCTTTCCAGCACCATCATATCCTTAACCCACCGAACTAACACCTTGATAAATTAAGGAGAAGTGAGCCAATGTGTTGTGTTATGGTTGTGACAACAAATGGAGCAAAGGCCATTGTTGTGCTAAAAATAAGTTGTTTTACATCAAAGGTGCCAATGAGGATGATGATGATGAGGAGGCAATTGGCGAGCATGAAGAAGGTCATGAGGAGGAATCTAAATAATCTTAGCCTATTATTTCTTGTCATGCCCTATCAGGTATTATTACTCCTCAAATTATTAAGGTAGTGGATTTCTTAAAGAAATAGAAGGTCACTATTTTGATTGATTCTAGGAGCACACACAACTTCATCAGTAATAAGTTGGTTTCTCACTTGAACTATTTCATTTATTATGCTCCAAAATTTAGAGTCATGATTGCAGATGTTGGTACTATCAGCTACTCAAGAAAATTCCATAGTATTAAGTTGGCCATGGGAGACTACTTTTTGGATTCTCCTATGTTTGCTATTCCCATGGGGGATCTAACATTATTTTGGAAGTACAGTGGCTCACCACTTTGAGCACTATTGAGATGAATTTTTAGTAATTATTTATGGGTTTTCATTCTGAGGGAAGGGAATTTGAGATAAGGGGATTAAGGGATAAATCTCTACATCTTTTTAGCTCCCATAACATGAAAAAGATTCTCTAAAAGGGCGCTGAAAGATTTGTAGACCACTTGTTTTCCACATAAGTTCAACCATCTACACTTCCTAATAAACAACAAGTGATTGATGCCCATTCAGTTATTTTTGGTGACATGTCAAAAGGACTTCCACCTAGCCACATGCATGATCATTCTATCAAACTTATTCCTAGTAGTGTACACCACCCAACATTAAGCCATATAGGTATCCCTATGCCTAGAAAAGTGAAAAGATGGTACAAGAGATGTTAGATATAGGAATCATTTGCCATAGTTAAAGTGAATATTATTCACCAGTTGTCATGGTAGTAAAGAAAGATGACAGTTGGAGGATGTGCCCTAACTATAGAGAACTCAACAAGTACACTATCAAAGATAACTTTCTTATTCATGTCATCGATTATTTTCTAGAAGAATTAAATGGTGCTCTTTATTCTAACAAGTTAGATCTACATTCTGGGTATCATCAAATCTAGATTTGTGTTGAAGACATACCCAAAACTACTTTTAGGACTCGTGAGGACCATTATGAGTTTTTGGTTATGCCTTTTGGGCTAAAAAATGCACCATCCACCTTTCAGAGTTTGATGAATACTATTTTTAGGCCATTTTTTAGGAAATTTATTTTAGTGTTTTTTTATGATATCCTTATTTAAAGTAAAAATTGGGAAGACCATTTGCACTGTGTGAAATAGGTACTCTCAATTTTGGAACAAAATCAGTTATATACCAAACCTTCTAAATTTACTTTCGGAGCTTGTGAGGTTGAATATTTGGGTCATTTGGTTTCACATACAAGAGTAAAAGTGGATCCTAAAAAATCCAAGCAATGGTGGACTGGCCAATTCTTAAGACACTCAAGTAACTAAGAGGATTTATGGGGATAATTGGTTACTATCGTAGGTTTGTCAAAAATTATGGTAGCATTGCAGCCCCACTCACATCTTTGTTGAAGAAAAACTCCTTTTAGTGGACTGATATAGCTACCAGGGCATTTGAACAATTGAAATTGGCTATATGTACCACTCCAATGTTGGCTATTCCAAATTTTTCCCAAGACTTTTGTGGTTGAATGTAATGCATCTGGGTATGGTATGGGTTTTGTACTCATGCAAGAAGGTAGACCACTTGCATTTGAAAGTCATCAATTGAAGGGTAAAAATCAGCACAAGACCATTTATGAGAAGGAAATGATGGTCATTTTGCATGCAGTCAAATAATAGAGGCCTTATTTCATGGGTTGTCACTTTTAGGTAAATACTGATCATGATAGTCTTAAATATTTTTAAGAACAATGGTTATCATTTGAAGAACAACATAGATGGGTAACTAAGATGTTAGGCTATGATTTTTAAATAGTTTACAAGAAAGGAAAGGACAATGTAGTGGCAGATGCATTTTCTAAGAAGGATGACTTAGTTGAGACATTGATATATGTTATAACCATTCTACAGGCAGATTGGCTAGAGGAAGCATGATTAGAATGGGACAATGATAGTACTACCCATGGTTTGTTTATGAATCTTCAACAAGGTTTGGGTTGATTTGAAAAATTTACATGGAAAGGTAATGCATTATGGTATAAAGACAGATTATACCTATGTAAGAATTCTCTTCTTAAACAAAAGTCCTTTAGGAACTTCATGCAACTCCAATTAGGGGTCATTCAAGATTTTTGAAACCTATCATAGAATCAAGTAGGATTTGTTTTGGGAAGGACTCAAGGGAGATGTCTAGAAATATGTCATTGAATGTATGATCTATCAACAAAACAAAGGAGAAACCATCAAAACCCCATGTCTTTTTTAGCCTTTATCCATCCCTAGCCAATGTTGGGAAGAGGTGTCTATGGATTTCATTATAAGGTTACCAAGATCTAGTGGTCAAAATGTTATCATGGTTGTGGTAAATCATCTTAGTAGGTATGTTTATTTTTGTTCTTTATTACATCAATTTGTTGCTAGTACATTAGCTTTTTATTTTTATCAATATAGTTTAGAAATTGCATGGTACCCCTAAGACCATTGTCAGTAATAGAGATCCCATCTTCACTAGTAATTTTTGGAATGAGTTATTTGCATGTTTGGCTACCCAGTTGGCTCATAGTTCATTCTATCATCCTAAATCAGATGGACAAATTAAGGTAGTCAACAAATGTCTATAAATATATATCCATTATTTTATTTCTGATAAATAGGATAAATGGGTTCGTTGGTTGCCACTTGTTGAATGGTGGTATAATACATTTTTTCATACTTCTTCTACAATGTCTATTTTTTTGCACTATATGGATACCACCCTCCATCCATCACTTTAACTTTGAAGGTTCATCCTAAGGTTCATATAGTTGAAGAACATATTGACCATCAACATGAGGTCCTTGCCAATTTGCATGAAAATTTAGCAATGGCCCAGAATCGCATGAAGCAAAAAGTAGATCAACATAGGAGTGAGAGGCATTTTGACATTAGTTATTAGGTCTTTATTCATTTACAACCATATAAGTAGATGTCCTTGAAGCAAAAAAAAAAGATAACAAGGTGTCCCCTAAGTATTATGGGCCTTATCAGATCTTGCAAAAAATTGGTATTATGGCCTACAAGGTAGATTTTTCTTCTTCCACTCACATACATCTAGTATTTCATGTATTATGCCTAAAGAAAGTTATTGGACACAAATTTTATACTCAAACTAAGTTACTATAATTGGATGAGTAAGGAAGAGTTATTCTTGATCCTGAGGTAATCCTTCAAATGAACACTAA
Organism: Torreya grandis; assembly: GCA_037957365.1. Classification (NCBI taxonomy): domain Eukaryota; kingdom Viridiplantae; phylum Streptophyta; class Pinopsida; order Cupressales; family Taxaceae; genus Torreya; species Torreya grandis. The sequence goes on from JARHVA010002355.1 coordinate 411,883, forward strand.
GTAGTTGTAGTCTAGAGCGATTAAAGAGTACCTGATCAAATGGAAGAATTTGCCCTATGAAGATGCCACTTGGAAAGATGAATCTTTTGTGCATCACCATCCAAAGTTGACTCAACATTGAGGACAATGTTATTTTTAAGGGGAGGGGCATGCTCACCCTTAAACTTTAGCGTGTCTTGGGATATCTGTGGCTTACATACCTTTTTTATATTCTTGTTAAATTTATCTATGTTCTTAGTTAGGTCAACCTATGGAATAACTATAGCTAAGTAGACTATATATAAGAGGTAATGGTTAGTCTTTGAGGATCATGTTAAGTATTTTGCTCTTAGTGCATTATTGTGAAGGTTTCCCCCTTGAAATGGCTTTGTTATATTATTCAGTATTCTGCTCTACTGTCAATTATTATTATGTGATCTCTCATATTTGATTATTTGGTGTGATATAAAATCATTCTATGTCAAAATATAAGTAATTTCATTACAGTATAATACATGTCTTATTGTAAATGGTTTCTCACAAGTTTAAGGTATTAATTACTCTAAGACTTTTGCATCATTGCCAAGATAGATTATGTGTCCCTTGTACTTTCTCTTGATACATCATAGGGTTGGTCAATGTACCAGATAGATGTTAAGAGTGTTTTATTACATAGAGATTTGTAGGAGGAAATATACATGAAATAACATGTTAGTTTTATTCATGATTCTTCTCTTATTTGTCGAATTAGGATGTTTCTTTACGGTCTCAAACAAGCCCCTTGGGCTTGGTATGAGAAGATGGATTCTTGTATTCTCTCTAATGGATTTGTTCATAGCCACTCCGATCCCACATTATATATCCAACATGTTGGGGAGGATATTATTATACTGGTCTTGTATGTTGATGATCTTCTTCTCACAAGTAGCTCCTCTTCTCAAATTTAGGCTATTCGGTAGGGTCTTTCAACATAGTTTGATATGACAAATCTCAATCTTTTACACTTCTTCCTTGGTTTCCATATTTATCAGTTAGATTCATGGATACATTTGAGTCAACATAAGTACATCATTAATTTTCTTCAGTGTTTTGGCATGGATGATTGTAAGCTAATTCCCTTTCTTTTCAGTTTGGAGTCACCCTCACTTTTACCTACACTACTATTTATGATCCTACATTGTACAGGTAGATGGTTGGGAGTCTTATATATTTGACACATACTCACACCAAAATTTCATTTGTAGATGGTATTATATCTAGGTTTGCACATGATCCTTGTGACAGTCATTGACAGGCTGTCAAGAGAATTTTATGATATCTATGAGGCATTACCCATTTTAGATTACACTACACCAAGGGTTCTGATCTATTGGTTGGGTATACTGATTCAGATTGAGCAAGGTTTTTTGATGACAAAAATTCCACTTCTAGATACATATTTTGTCTTGGTTCTTCTCTAGTTTCTTGGGTGTGCAAGAAGCAGCAAGATATTGTACTTTCATCTATAAAGGCTAAGTATAGGGAAATAATTACAACAAGTCAGCATAGTATTTAGATTCATCAGTTATTAATAGAATTTGGCTTCACATAAGATTCACCTACTATACTAGAGTGTTATTCATATATATTGTAATCTAGTTGAGCACTAATAAACCAAGCACATTGAGATACATATGTACTTCATTCGACAACACATTCAGGATGGAGTTTTTTGCTTGGATTACTTGACTCAATAATAGTTTGTCGACATCTTCATGAATCCTTTTGCATCACCTCATTTTATTAAGTTAAATGACATGCTTGGGATTTTATAAGTTATCCTTGGGGGGTGTTCATCAGGGCATCTTATTTATTTCATGGATATATATTGTACATGAGTACTTGATTAGGCCTTATTACCAAGATTCATATTGTGGATATGTCACTTTATGTTTTGGCTATTTTTAGCCCCTAACTTCACTTGAGGGGGGGTGTTAGGGTATATTATTCTCATGTTTTCTAGGTTATAGATAGTTTTTCATCTTTTCTTAATTTTATCCTTTGTGGATTTATCCTACATTAGTTAGTTAGGCTTGTTTATTGTATTTTCTTACCTACTTATGCAAGGTCTCTTGATTATACTTGTATGTCTTACTTTGAATATCATATGATTTGCCTTGTCTTTGCATTTCATCTTTGCAGCCTCTTATGATGTTTTTGTTGTGAATGCTTCAAATTCTTGGGTTCTTGGAATGATCTTATTTTCATTCCTTATACTCATCAGATATTTATCGGTGACAATTAGAATCTAAGTATTCATCACTTTCCCCATATCATAATTTACATCACTTTTTGAAATACATGTTTCTATTTCTAGTTTTTAGATCATAAGTTGCATGATTTTATTTTATTAGCTCATATAGATAGCACCATATTTTTGACATCTAACATAACATTTAGGAATTAAGACAATTAGACCACCATTAGTTAAAAAAATCCTATGGAAACATTTCCTATCCCTAAACTAATACAAGTCTACATTTCATTTGAAAATATTCCATCTCCAACTTAGCTAATTTACCAAATCTAAACTTTGGTCACTATGAATACTATAAATATTATTCCAACATAAAAAAATGAAATGTCATATTTTCCATGTGGTCATTCCTTTTATTTACTTGGACATTTCGTAGAACAACTCATAGTGATGATGAATCTCGTTGGGGGAATAATGACCCAAGAAAATAAAGACTTGTCCATTTCTCTCGACAATTTTTCACAAAATAATCAACATGATTTTCGTAGTAACTATTTTGTAGCTCTAACCAAGTCTATAGATGATCAAGGGAGGAATTTCAATTAGCATTACTCTACATAAATTTCTTGCAATGCAATGTGTGTGCAAAGATTTTTTTCTTTTTTATTTTCTTTCCAATGGATTAATGCCTTCAATGTGACTTTTCTACAAGTCTAATTAAAATCTTGGGATTCATGCTTGAAGCTACATTAAAATGAATTTTCTTTGATGCATTTCTTTATACCATAACTTCTAATTATGAGTAGCACAATGACACTACCTTTTTATTCTTTTCAACTCTTTCTACTATTTTTATTTCCTGGGGTCAAGACCCTATGAAACATGTCTTAGGGGATAAATATTTATATTGGATGTTGGGATTTAGGCTTATCCAATGTTTATATGCCTAATGATGACATTGGTCATGTAGAGTTATGCATATAGCTTCCTAATAATCTTCCCCTTAACAATTGAATTTTTTGCAGTTATTTTAATATGTGGTCCCCTAAGGATAAAGAGGGAAAGCCTCTAATGTGGTGATGAGTGGGAAAACTTGAAGTGTATTTTCTAATAAAACCCATTAAAATCAATTTCAATTGATTTGTTTCCTTTTACCATGATTTCTCATGAGGAGGTGTGTAAAAACACTACCATTTTAGTCTATTTATCTCTTTCTATTATTGTTATTTCTTGGGTTCATATTTATATACAACATGCATTAGGGATAATTTCTTGATATTTTACATTTTAATTTAGGGTTAGTAAATTTTGATATGCATGTTGATGACATCAAACATGTTATGATGGTGGCTTCTTGATAAAATTTCCCTTATAAATTAGCTTGTTTGTAGTGATTTTAATATGGCATTCCCTTGAGGATAAAGAGCATACCCTTTTAATGTGGTGAAGTGTGGGATAAATTGAAGCATGGTTTAATTTAAAACCATTGGCGTTTGTGGTTAATTATATGTGGAAGCCCTATGGTTCATGTGGTCTAACTTCCTCCATGGGTTTAAACATGTCCACAAATGGTTTGATCATGTTATGATTACCTATCAACACATCTTCAACTTCCAAATTTGTATCATCCACCCCATCAAAGTCTACCCCAAGGAAATTATGTTTAACCACTTGCCCACAACCTTTGAACATGTTGACGAAGATTATTTATGAAATATCCCTAAAACACAATTTTAACTTTTTCATGAATAGTGTAATGATACCCTATCTTGTATTACCTATTTTCTTAGAAAGTATGGAAGACACGAGGTGATGATTTGAAATCAAGCTAACCAGTAATAAATTTTTAGCATTAATTTTTAATGAATTATTTAAAAATTAAACAGTTTTATGACACACTGTGCATCATTAATTATGAAATGTTTTCTTAATATTTTATTTTTATTTTTATTTTCTATTTTGGGGTAGGGGGAGGGGGTTGGTAGGGGATATTCTATGTCATGATTAGTGTGGAAATGCATGTCATCATTTGTACATAAGCATTTGATAATTCCAATAAACTTACACGATTAAATTGATGTTATGTCAGAGGTTAATTTTATTTTGAATGGAATTTAATATTTCAATCAATTTATTGTTATTGATATTATTGAAAATATATATAATTATTATTTTATTATATAAAAATAAAAATTATTAATTTTATTATTTGCAAAATAATCAATAATGCTTAGTTACATATAGAATGCAATTAAACTGGATGATATTTTTTCAAATATTTAACAATCAAAATTTAAATGTATAATAAAATTTTATCATAATAAATAACATCAACAATTAACATATCAAATATATATATATATATATATATATATATATATATATGGTTTGTAGTTCCCAAATTAATTTTAGTTATAAACATTAATAACTCTGATAGAACATTATGTACATTTATCAAGGAAAGAACTTCACTTTCTAAACACAAGTTTGTGTGAACTTTATTAACCCTTCATGCTTATGAACACTCTAATTAGTGTTATAAATTGACAGACTATAACCTTAGATTTCTTATTTTAATTACTATTATGAACCTTAGATGTAGATATTTTATATATCTACTATTGTTTAATGTTCATAATAGATTTTTTTTTTTAATTTTTTTGTTAAGTCATATATATATATGACTTAACAAAAAAAAATTTAAAAAAAAATCTATTATGAACATTAAACAATAGTAGATATATAAAATATCTACATCTAAGGTTCATAATAGTAATTAATATAAGAAATCTAAGGTTATAGTCTGTCAATTTATAACACTAATTAGAGTGTTCATAAGCATGAAGGGTTAATAAAGTTCACACAAACGTGTGTTTAGAAATTGAAATTCTTTCCTTGATAAATGTACATAATGTTCTATCAAAGTTATTAATGTTTATAACTAAAATTAATTTGGGAACTACAAACCAAATTTTTATTGTGTACATAAGCACTTTATATTGGTATATGGGCATTTATTATTCTTAAAAATATATTATTTTAAGGTGTTTGTGTGTTTGTTGATTATTAGTTCATATTAAGTTTTTATTGGTTTTAGGTTTTAGGTTTTATAATTATTTCTTGTTGTATTTTCATTATTTTAATCTCTCCTCTATGTCACTTTCTTCCTATATGACATATATTATAATTATATAATTATTGTGTTATTTATTAATTATAATAATAGTTTGTATTTATAAATTATATTATATATAGAGAGAGAGAGTGTGTGTGAGGGGGGTACACCTCACACACACATATAGAATTATTATATTATATATTAATTGGAATAATAAAATTATATATTTATATATTATAATAATATAATATATACATCAGTTTATCAAAACATAAAGTCACATCTCTTGTGACATAATCACACACAACCTACAAAAAGAGGAATTTAAAAGGACTTTCCCAAACTCTTTTACGAAACACTCAAACATACATTTGTCATGACAATGTTGTAGACAAAATACCTAAAAGAGATATGATTTCATATATATGACACTTGTTTTAATCACATATTAGGTAACTAAAATAGTTTTGTGGAAGCTATAGATTGCATTGACATATGTGACATATCATTAAAATTTTCGCATGTATCTGGTTTGGATTCTTCGAGTACATCATCTAAAATACTTTGTCATTGATCCTCACCATCACCACTTAACTCATCTTTATATCTTTCACCAATTTCATGTTTGGTATGTCACTACCCTTCCCTACCACTTTGTCTTTACTCAAGGTCACTGTAGATGCTCGAAAACTGCACAACAAGGTTTTAGTCATCAAACACCCCTTAGCCTACTTGGGTTAGGATTACCTATTAAAATCCTTAAATATTTCCCATTTACCCATTTACCCCTCAGATAAATTGATTAAGTTAATTAATTAGATAATTCTTATTTATAACCAATGGCTAGTTGATCGACACCTCACCTACCCAAACCAATGGTTAACTAATTGACACCTAGCCCAAAGACCATTTTTACCTTAGTATTTAATGCCTTAACTTACTAAGACTTATTCCTCATGTGTCCCAATGAACTCTTTATTAACCTTCGACTATTTCTTAAACCTCCTAATAGCCCATCATTAGTGAAATTGTCTAATTTTAGCCAATTTTGACCATTTCCCCATAACCACTGACAGTCACCCCTCGACCAACGGTGGTTGAATAGGACCATCAATGATTACATAACATGATCCACAAACCTTGCTTTAAAAGGTAGAATTCAGTTTGTGTGAGATACTCTTACTTTGAGGTGAATCAAAGCTCCCAAATGAAGTAGGGACTAGACCAGAGACTATAGGTGCTTCAACAACTCACTATCAAAAGACAAAGTACCATTACTCTACTAACATTACTTCAAGATCTGCAACAACCTTCATCCAACCTCAATACTCTTCCAACCAAAAAACTTAGAGCTAAGTATTTATATCTTTTTATCAAGTTCAATAACTAATTTTTAGTTTCATTACTTGTGTCCTTTCTCATTTCCCTGCATTTCAATCCTTGTGTTGGAGTTATGCAACTTCAGACACTTCACTCTCTATCCCAAACCACCCATAAACCACACTTGATTACATGAATACCCAATCTCTGAACTAGATAATTCTGATAATTCATTTCTCTGTTGTGACTAATACCCAACCTAAACATCAGCTTTAGAACCTTCCTTTTACTCATCCCAACCACCATCTTTACCCAAACTAGATCTCACAGTAATTGTCGATGGTCATACCTTGATTGCTGACAATTGGCCCCAACTATCGAAGATCACTGTGTGTCCTATTTTATAATAATAATCAAATTTCACCTATCAATCTACACCCAAATTTTAATTTTTTAGTTTTTATTGCATCATAGAGGTTCAACTTATTTTTTGAATCAGGTTTGAATAATTTAGCATTAATCTTTATCAATTTATTGTTATTTTAGTAAAATCACTTCATTTATCTCTTGCATTTGATTTCAGTACCTTTTATTATTTCATGAAAACATCTAATTTTAGCTTTCAAAACTTAAGTGTTCTAAAGTGTGGATTGACAGCCTCCAAAGAAGCTTAGTGATTATTAGATCTAGCTCATGTTAGGCAGTCCACCTAACTATCCCACTAATCCAACATTATTCTAGTTGCTTTCTTATCTGTAGGTCATCCTCCCCAAACAAAGAGGAGTATTTACAACCATCTAGATTCATGTGTGCATAATCATAACCAGGTATTTCTACCACACCCTTCTTATGATTTTACATCATTTCTTAAAATAAAATATATGAAAAAATAGTGAAACATTCTGGCACATTTGGTGGGACCCTTAAGCTTTTTCTTGGGTTCATAGTTAGGACATAAAGTTGGGATGCAATCATTTATGAAATTAAAACGTTCATTATTTTCTTTCTTCTTTTCCAAAAACAATTTTTAGTCTCTTATGAAAATCTTAGGAAAAAGTAAAAATTGTCACATTTACCTTCATTTCTAAAAATCAAAAGTACTCATCCTAGGCTTAGAATTTGCAATATCATATCCCATTTACTTGCACCTAGTTATTCTAGTGTTCATTTCAAAAGACATCAAATTTTCCTTTGGATAAAATTGACTTACATCCATAGTTTGCTTGTATTGTTTAGCTCACATAGCTTAATTAAATCAAGTAAATCAATCATAGTCTCACTTTTTATCACACAAAAATACCAAACCACATATTCAATCAAATATCAAAACACTAATATAAGGCCCGACTATGATTTCATTACCTAGTGATAAACCCTTCCCTTTGGCTCTCCTAATTGGATTTCACCACCAAAAGGAGAAACCAAGACTCAGTTCTTTGGCTGAGTATAATCTCTAGCATTTAGTATATTTTGGCTTAGCATTTGGTATATTTTGGCGAAGCACTTGATACCTTTATCGTAGTGGTGTGTGAAGTGAGGGTGTAGGCCCCAATATCAAGCCACGTATTAAATAATAACATAGATTCTTGAGAGCATTTAACAAACTAAAACCATATCTAGATATCCTCTTTTATTACCTGCTCTACAAGTCCAAAGTTGATCCTCATAATTTTTTTAAAATTGAGGCATAAGCCCAAAGAGATAAAAAAATATTATAGGATATAAATGTACTCTAGTGTATTATTTTTTTCCTTGAAATTTTTATTTCGATTGCTTTTCTTTTGAGTTTGTGATATTTCTTTCATCTTTCTTTTCTATTCTTTGCATGGTTTTAACAAGACAACAACTACAAAACTAAGCAAATAAAAATCCACCTCCTAACCACCCATCTTCCTCTTCTTCCTCATCCATGGAGTACGTCTCAAATGAAGAAATTTCCCCCCATAATTTTGGAAGTCCTAGTATACCTCAAACAATTACCCAAAGAGATGCAGAATTTACCACCTTTTTGGACAATAATCCTATAGCCCTCCAACACTACCTTAATACCATATCCTACCGTACCCCTACTTCATTTCCACCAATTGAGCCACCTTATGGCATGCCACCTCATTTTATGGGTAGCACCTCTATTTCCACCACTTTCACCCAAGCATCTTCCTTTACCAACAATCCCTCCAACACCAACATCCAAAACCAATCTATTCTGTCAGCCAACATCCAAACACCTACCCCAACTAATAACCCTTCTAATCTTAGAGTAGCCCAACCCTTGATAACCTATAATCCACTTACCATTGGATTACCTTCCACTAGTGTTACTACCCTTCCTTTTGTCATGTCCAACCCACATAACTCCACCCCATTCAAAAACTTGTTAGCTTATATACCCTCTACCATTCCACCTATTAGCACTAAGATCACCACCCACCTTCAACCCATTAACCCAACCATTCCTCTAACCCAACCAATATTTATTCCCCAACAAGTTCCCATTGTGTCAAACCCAATTCATGTTCCAAACCCACAAGGGTACATGCCTCCACTTTCTTCCTAACCTCCTATGTCTACTCACTCATACGTGGCATCTTCCCAACCACCCATGTCCATGTACCAATATGTGGCATCCTCCCAACCTTATACTATCTACCCGTATGTTATACCTACCCAACCCCAACAAAATATGTCTTACAAATTTGGAGGTGCACAACCACAAATCAACTAATCAAGATGTTAATGGATAAAATGACCAATCTATAGTCATCCATTTCTGGTGCACACAAACTCTTGTCATATGATCAAATTTGAAATGAAGAAATTCATCCATACATCCCAATCCAACCATACCCTCATCAATGGGAACTTCCAAAATTTTCAAAATTTAAGAGCAATAAAGATCCCCAACATCATCTTAGATAATTTAGGCACTCTTGTTATTTTATTGCTTATGATGATGCTTTCCTCCTTCATGCCTTCCCCATGTCCTTAGGTGGTCCATAATTAGATTGGTATAGTGATATTACCAAGCACTCTCTCTTCTCTTTTGCCCAATTAGCCTAAATCTTCTTAGATCATTTCTCTATAAATATCTCTAAGAATGTTTCTATCACTGACCTCTACTCTATTAAGCAATTTGAAGATGAGGCAATTACCGACTTTGTGGCCCATTGGAGATGTTTGATTAACCAACTATCTTTCTCTTTTCCCCCACTTGAGTTGATAAATCTTTTCTCTTGGGCTTGTGAAAAGAATATTGCCTCCACCTTATAGGTTTAGACTTTCAAGACCTTTGATGAGGATTTCACCATGGCATGCAACTTGGAACTTAGATCCATTGATGAAGGGAAGCTTAAATTGAGAAACAAAAACTCTAGGTTCAATTCAAATTAACCTTCTTCCTATAAAACCAACACCAACACCAAAACCAAGGGTACCATAAATGTAGTGGTGTTTAAAATGGCTCCTTCACTAGTTGTTAACCAACCTAATTCTTCTAGTTATTCTAACCAAAGCACCAAAAACCAAAATAACTATAACCAAAAGCAATACACTCCATTATGGGAGTCATATGCTTCAGTATTGGAAAAGTTGTTGAAAGTGAATTTTATACAACTTCCTCTAATCAAACCTACACATCAATTAGATTCCTCTCATCTTATACCTAGTTGGTATAAGGAGAATGAATTGTGTGCTTTTCACCATGTCATTGGACATGATGTTAGTTTATGTAATACATTCAAAATCATTATCCAAGGGTTGATTGACAAGGGGGAGCTTGAGATAGATAATCCCAATGCACCTCTAAATCAGTACATATTTAGATAATAATTCCCCAACCATTCACCTTCCATAAGCAATGAAAATAACAATGCAGAATCCTCTCATAAGCATGAATTTCACACCATCAATGTCATTCTTAGTGAACTCATAGTTGAAGAAACCATAACCCAAACCATTTCTTCCTCTCCACTTATTGAGGTAGTGGAGTCATCAACCATTCCTTTGAAAACTGAAACAAAATAAGTCATTGTCGCCCTATCTCCACTTATAGAGGTAGTAGCAGCCACCATCCCTTCTCCTTTGGAAAATATTAAAAAATAGATAATTGTCACTCCCCTTCCCTTTTCTTCCATGATAGAGTTCTCCACTCTTCCTTTGGAAAACATTCCTAAGGAAGAGGTTGCTTCATCTACCCCTCCCATGGAAGAATCATCTTCCAAGACCTTATAACCTTTGATTGAAGAAAAGGACAAGGAAACTAATCCCCTTTCTTAACCCCTTGACTATCCTTTGATTCCAACACTGAAGGAACCAAGACAATCTATAAACCATTCTCTAGGTTGGTTCAAAATTTAGATTTCTTATCCAAACCCAACCTTGATCGAGCCACATTCTGACACCATCTTGGCCTCCCTTAACCAACTAAGAAGGAATCATCAACCTCCCTCTTGTCTACCCAACCTCCAACTTCAACTAATGAACCTACCATTACTCCAACCAAAATAATGGAAGCTTCCACCTCCCAAACCATAGATGAACCATCCAACCCAACTCCACCTAAAATGCCTTCCACCATCCCAATAAAGCTCATCAAGAATCTAGGTGTCCTCCCCACTCAAAGCCTTACCCATATTCCATTAAAAGTAGACTTTACACCACTAAACTAGCTAAAGAAACTGCAAGCTAAATCACCTAAGCAAGTGGAGCTACACAAGATCCCAAAATCCAAAACCTTACCTCATATTTATACTTTGTCTTCCATTTTAGGACCACATCCTTATTCCATCTTGGGACCTCACCCCTCTACCTTAATTAAGAGACCGACTATCCCAAAGAAATCCCTAACCCAAACTCTACTTTTAGATACACCTCTACCCATAGATACACCTACACTCATTTCTACAAAACCATTTGCAACCAAGCCTTCTACTTCTAAAATATCTACTTCCAAACCATCCACTACCAAGCCTTCTACTTCTAAACCTTATATTTCCAAACCATCCATTACCAAGCCTTCTACTTCTAAACCTTTTACTTCCAAACTATCTACCTCTAAGCCATTAAATTCCAAATCATCTACCCTAATGTTACCCACCAAGAATATTTCATCACTCAAAACCTCTAGTGTCAAGCTTATTCCTAAGAAAGCTTCCACCCCAAATGTTAAAGCCACAACCACCACTCCCTTACCACCTTTGCTAGAGTCATATTCTACAATATTGTAAAGGTTTCTCCAAGATTCTTACTTGAATTTACATCCTATCAAACCATTTGATCCCCTTAGTCCTAAGCCATCTTGATTTAATGAAACTTTTATTTTCTCATAACATATAATGCCAAGATATGATATGGAGAACTGCAAATCTCTCCAAGACATAGTCCACCAATTATGTGATGAGGATGACTTATTGAAAGAAGAACCTCCCATGAGCCCACCACAAATCCAAAAACCATGAGAAACCACCCCAAACCTACCTACCCCCACACTCTCATCTAAGAGTGAGGAGGAACCAAATTAGACCATTAGCCTAACTCCTCCCTAAATACATGTTATTCATGTGGTTACTCGATCACAAGCCCAAAAAAAGGATAAAGGGAAAGCAAAGGTGTCCATTCTATGGACATAACCTTCTTCCACCACCAACTAACCTAACCAAGCCCAAACAACTTCACCTAAAACCAAGGTTTATGTCTTTGGTGCCTCCCAATCCAACCCTTCTGAGTCAATCCAAAGAGTATTTCTAAAGCAACTTCACCAAACACCAGTGAAGATGACCTTATATGAGATAATAAATACCTCATCCCACCACTGTCAAGTAATTATGGAGGCATTTCATTCCATATAGGTCGTGTCAGAAGATCCACAACCTCTAGTAGCCTTTGTCAAAGCCCTTCAACTTTCCACCCTTGTCACCTTCAAGGATTCAGAGGCACCTCGTATTCATCTCAATGATTAGGATCTTCCCCTTTTCATTACTAACTACATCAACCAATCCTATATCAAGAGGGTGATGATTGATGTCGGATCCAACATTAACATTATTTCTTCCCATGTATATAACTAATTGAATTGTCAGAGAATACCATGTCAAAAACCACAACAATGCTCTAATCCTTCAATGATATAATGAGAACAACCTTAGGAATAGTTGTTTTCCACATTCATTTAGGACCTCTCACTCTTCCATAACTCTTATACATGGTATAAGGTGAGTTCTAATATAATTTTTTTCTTGGATGCTCATGGATCCATTCCATGTGTTGTGTGCCATAAACTTTACATTAGTGCATCAAGTTTGAGTATGAGGGTCAAGTTTTTACCATACAATTTGAGCCCAATCCTTTTGCATCATGAAATATGACTTATCAACCTAATGATGTTCTCCTTCTTCCATCTACCAAACATCCACAAATAAAATATGACTCCCCTTCCTCTTCCACCCACCAGGATTCCACCAACTCATCCATACCTCCCACTCAAATCCCCATGAAGGACCCCTTACAATCAACATTAAAACGTCTCTTGCTTGGGGAGTATCACCTCTTGACCTTAGATGCCTTCCCTACTCCCCAAGAGTATGGGAACCTTGACCAAAGCCCTATCTATGATTCTAATATTAGAACCATTATTCCCTTCAAGGTACCCAACTACAAAACTAATATTTTTTATGGGGGACTTGATAAACCAATTTTCACCTTCGCTACCTCCTCTTCTCCTAAACCATTCACATCTGATTTCTCCTACTTGGATAAATCAAAGTTTGCCAAGACATACCTCTATATGTGTGCTTGGAAGGGATTTGATCTAGTATGCTATGATCATGGACCACATGAGTTGCTACCTTATAAGACCCAAAAACCTCATGAAATATTTGGTTTTAGATTCATTCCACCAGAAGAGATAACCAACCCATCTCTCATCACCATTATTGAGTAAGAAATCCCATCCTCACCAACCTATTTCCCATCAAAATATTAATATATCGATATCATTCCCTCTAAATATTTTTTATCAACATGATTAGTTTATGACCCCTAACTTATCAAAAATATGATGAGACCATTACCATTCCTCTAACTCATCCTAAGATGGTAGAATATGACTCTCATACCATCAATACTATTTAGTGTCAAGATGATGATTCCCTTCTCACCTATCTTGGTGAAGATGATTATTTTATCCATAAATATCTCCCTCTTAAGACTTAAACCATGTTGAGTGAATCCACTGTGGATATCAACTTAGGCATTCATGATAGCCTATGCATCATCAAAATTGCCCAGTCCCTCGATTCCTCAAAGCATCAGGTATTATCTTCCTTTCTGCATGATTGTAATATAGAATTTGCTTGGTCTTACAGTGACATGCCAAGAATTGATGCCACCATCATCATCCATAACATCGTTACCACCCTTGATGTCAAGCCTGTTAGGCAAAAGCTTCGTAAGATGTACCCTCATCTAACCCTTCTTATCAAAGATGAGTTCCAACACCTTTTATCTATCAATTTCATCCAACCCATTGACTATACCCAATGGGTCTTGAATGGTGTCCCTATCACCAAAGCAATAGGGGGACTTCACATTTGTGTAGATTTTTTCAATTTTAACTTCGCTTGCCTAAAGAATGACTTTCCTTTTCCAAGCATTGACTATCTTTTTGATCTTACAACTGACCATGAGGTGTTATCTCTTATGGATGGGTTCTTGGGATACAATCAAATCTTGATTGCCCCTAAAGATCAACATAAAATAAATTTTATCACCCCATGGGGAACCTTCTACTATAGGGTCATGCTATTTGGTCTAAAAAATGTTGGTGCTACATATCAACATGCCATGACCTATATATTCAAGGACCTTATTCATAAAATCATAGAGGACTACATAGACAACCTTCTTGGAAAGTCTAAATCCCATAAAGATCATTTGGTTGTTATTAAGGTTATCTTAAAGTATCTTATCCACTTCCATGTCTGCCTTAACCCCAAGAAGTATATATTTGGAGTCTTGTCAGGAAAGCTTCTTGGCTTTATTATCTCTCTCCATAGAATCCAAGTCAATCCCACTAAATTCAAGGTAATCCTTGACATGCCTCCTCTGACTAACCTCAAACAACTCCATAGCCTACAGGGGAAGCTCCAATCCATTCATTATTTCATCTCTCAGCTATCTAATAGATGTCAACCATTCCACCACCTTCATAATAAATATGTCTCTCTAAATGGAATAAAAACTGCCAAAAGGCCTTTGACTCACTTAAATAACATCTTTTTTCCATACCTATCCTTGTTCTTCCAAAAGACCACCATTCATTCTATCTTTATATTTCTACCACATACCATTCCTTAGGGGCTATGCTGGCACATTGAGATGATCATCATAAATTACAAGTCATATACTATATAATTCTAATGCTTATAGAGCATGAAACTTGGTACACCCATACCGAGAATCTTTTCCTTGAATTGGTCTTTGTGGCCTCCAAACTTTGCCATTACCTTCTTAACCAT
This sequence comes from Torreya grandis, assembly GCA_037957365.1. Lineage (NCBI taxonomy): Eukaryota > Viridiplantae > Streptophyta > Pinopsida > Cupressales > Taxaceae > Torreya > Torreya grandis. The sequence continues at coordinate 427,049 of JARHVA010002355.1, forward strand.
AAAACTTATGTCATAGCTAACACTGAGCCACTCAAGTATATGCATTCCAAGCCATACCAAAATCATCATATGGCTAAATGGCTCATCCTTTTAGTTGATTTTGATCTTGAGTTTCTCTAATAAAATTCAATTAAATGGTAAGTCATTTCTGACCAATTGGTCAAATCTCCTTTGGCAGACAACCAACCTTCTCCACTTGAGTTTCTTGATGAGTCCATCACAACCCTTTCTCAAGAGGACATCATCTATCAGATGACCATGTTATTCAATGGATCAAAGTGTCAACATGGTGGAGGTATTGGTATTGTTCTTATTCTCCTTAGAATTGAACCTCTTATTTTATCCTTTAATTTTGATTTTGATTGTACCAACAACATAGCTGAGTATGAAGCCCTAGTAATAGGTCTCCAAACTACTTTAGTCTTGGGGGTCAAAATGATCAACATTTTTGATGAATCTCAACTCATGGTTAATCAAATAACTGGTTCTTACCAATGTAAAAATGATGTCTTACAATAGTATAAATGACTAGTGGATGTACTCTTGGCATCATTTAAACACTACCTTATTTAATCTACGCTGCATTCAACTAAAAAAATTTCCAATACCATAGCCTCTCTTGCCTCCCAAATCCCATCTAATCCTTTCGAATCTAAATCATTTGTCACCATCCACCACCTTCATGAGCCTTTTTATACCAAATTAGACCTTCCTATTTTTCATGTGGAAGAGGCCCATCTGATATTTAGTATGAGCAAATCTTTGAATATATAAACCTAGCCATTATTACTTTTGATCTTTCTAAAAATGGTTGAAGAACATTTATATATATTACCTGTCATTAAACCATACTAGGGAGAATTCTTTATAATCATAAATTTAATGACCTCTTATTTTGATACCTACGTAGTCATGAAATCTATCATGCTACCATGGAAATGCATGACGGGATTTGTGGAAGACACTTTAATGGTCTAGTTGTCACTAACTGTATCTTTTGCCTTGGATAATATTGGCCTACCCTTAACCAAGACTGTTGTGATTACATGAAGAAGTGTGTTAAATGTCAGCAATATGCTAATTTGCATCATGCATCTAGTCATAACTTCTAAGTCTCTAAGAATTTTTATCCCTTCTCATAGTGGGGACTAGATCTCATTGGTGAAATTAACCCTCATTCTTCTCAGTGATATCATTCTATCATCACTACAATAAAATATTTCACCAAGTGGGTGGAGGCCATTCCCTTTGTTTCAACCAACGCTGATAAGATTATCAATGTCATTAACCATAACATTATCTATCGCTTTAATGTTCCCCATGAAATTATCACTAATAATGGCAAATATTTTAAAAACAAAAAAATGCAAGGTTTTTGTGATGCATTGCGTATTGAGTTAAGTTTCTCGTCACTTTATCATCCACAAGATAATGGATAGGTTGAAGGTTCTAATAAAACCCTTCACAATATGCTAACAAAAATGGTTAATGCATCTAGTCAGGATTGTCATTTACACATTTCTTTTTCCTTATGGGCATATTTTACTAGCATTCAAACCTCTATGGGTGCTACCCCTTTCTCTCTTATCTTTGGAATTAAGGTTGTCTTACCTCTCGAAGTCAAAATCCCTCTCTTTGTATATCCCTATAGAATATAATTTTTTAATATGATTGTCATTAAGAATGTTTAGCCCAACTTGAACTCCTTGACAAGCATTTTTTGGCCACACTTGTACATATTTGTGTCTATCAAGAATGAATCAAGTGCACTTATAACAAGCACCTAAAAGAATGGGAATTCAACATAGGAGATACTGTATTAAAGGAAAATTAGCATGTAACCAATATGGAATAAAGCAAGTGGGACAAGTTTATTTTTAATTAGATTGGACTTTATATCATAATGCACAAGTATAGATTAGGAGCTTACTGATTATCCTTTTTTGAAGGGAAACTTAAACCTGAACCTCTCAATGTTTCATATCTGTGTCCTTTCTTTTTTTAAATAAGATCAAACTCACCTTCTATTTAACTTAAGCTCATCCTTTGTTTTACAAGATTATCACATTCATACCCTCACTTTAAAGAAAATTTATTAAAAGCATAGAATCATGTGATTATCCATCACAGATATATCCTTAATCTTAAATATGGGTACCATGACTCTACCCATTGCATGATGCTTACAGATCCTTTTCATCCCAAATAGGATGGAATCCCATGGTCATTGTCTCTTAAATCACCCTCTCACCCCCTATTCAACCTTTTCATACTTTAGTTTTGCCTTCATAAAGGTAAACCCTTAAGTCTCTATAAGCAAGTCTATGTCTACAAAAGAAAAAATAGAATGATATATCCTATGGGTCATTTCTAGCATTTGCAAAATACTCCCTTGAAGGATAACTACCAATAAAAATCAAAATTTCTTAATGTAAGTTAGACTAATCCTTTGAAGGATAGCTATCAAAACCTACAACAAATCATAAAGCTTTGACCACTCCCTGGAAGGATGGTTAAGTCAAACATTTTTCAAAGTAAGCAATTTCTTGGAAGTTTCTCGCATTGATCAGCTTCCCCAAACCTCTCAAAGTAACAGTAAAACATCAAAGACCCATTGTCAAAAACAAAATCAAAACTTTGGAAATCCACAATGGGCCTTCATAAGTAGACTTTATGCATTGATCAATCTACACCATATATGACATGGACTTGTTATACTAGTTCCTAGACAACCTATTGAAGAGGCAAGCTAGCCCCACGAGAAGGTTCCATTATCATTCATCTACCCTTTTACCCTCCATAAAATAAAGTATTTTGAGCTTAATTGAGACTATGTGATCAAGAAATTTTTTAACAAACCAATGAATGCTAATGTGACTCATATAAAGAGCTTATGTTCATAAGACCAATCTAACTTCTTCTTCTTTTGGTCCTCGACAATGATAGAGCATCATCTCTCCTTATTTCTCATACCTATTTGTTGATATTTTCATTATGATGCTTCTCTTTTGATTTTTTTACCTTTCCTTTCTTTTTTTACATCCATTTTTGTTATCCAAACTTAGTCTATATGTTGAGAATTAATCTTTACATCAACCTTCATCCAATTAAATGAAAATAATTAAAAACATTTAAACAAACATTATGTGATTATCATTTCCCTTATTTTATTATGTGTTTTCAATCATGAAATCATTTTAAATAAAATTCACCATCTCATATATCAAAATATCATCTCATCTATATAAGCAACAATCACATCACTACAATCACCATAATCATTTATCATATCTATAAGCATTTGATATTTTCTTTTATAAATCAATGATTCATCCACATATATTATCCATCACATGTCCATCTAAAGGATCACATAGATTCATTAAATTAAAACATTAACATTTCTAAAATCTAAATAAACATACATCTACTCATAAGATAATGTTAAATAACATCATGTCTATGTCAAATCAACATCCTAAACAATATCCTCACATCATGAGCATATATTAAATCATCACAACATCAATAAACATAACCATAAACAAACATCCATTAACCATAGTCACATTGTTGATGTTGTGGATTGCACCCTCTAAAGAGAGGCTCAACTTTCTTCCTCCACGAGGCACAATGGAGACATTCCTCTTGTTGTGGGTTGCAAACATGAGGGATGAATCTCTAGAATAGGGATAGCTCCCCTTGATGCACCTTGAAGCCCTAGATTTCCTACTACTGACAATGAGGGGGGTAAAAAGATGGAGAAATACTGAAAATAGAACCTAACTAATTTGGTGATGCACCAAACTGGTTGGTCTACTCAGTTTTGACCTACACTTTACACTAGAGAGAATCAAACATACACTTCATTCGAATGAGAACCTTTCCTACATCAGTGTTTCAAAAGGGGATCCTATGGAGATACAGGGAGGAAGAAGTACTAGAGGTATTCTAAGACACACTATGGACAGCCTATTCACATGCACCTATGCTTTGAGCTGGACACTTCTTATTGACCTGCAAGAGAAGAACTCACAATACACTAGATATGTTGGCATAAACTTATCAAATCATGAAAAGGAAATGACTTAACATAAGAGAAAACCATAGACATATGCAAAAGTGCAAGCTCAAATGGAGGTAAAAATGCTTCTTTTAATTTAAGGTAAATTTCTTCAGGGCTTCACCATATAATGTTGAGAGATCCCCTCTCAAATAAGAAGTTACCAATATATAGAGAGCTTGAAAATAGATAATTGACAAGTCAAGGGATGGAAACCCATGTTGTATTAAACACTTCTGTAGTGACCACAAGCCCATGATGTTTTCCTATCCTTCCAATTATGTATGGGAGAGCCATGTTGTAGGTGCCCAAGTCACTGCCTTTGCTGTCTTAGGCCTATAAAATCATGGGATACTCCTTTTAGAAACTGACAAGGCCATCCCCAAATTATGTTGACTAGGCCATGCTCTTTTCAATGATGGGCACAACTAATTGTGCATTAATGATGAAGCATGAAAACATGGGTTGTTCCCCTCTATAGTTTGAAAACCAATCCTTTTATTGGTTTTTGGTAGAGACTATCTCACCTAAGTGCATTTACTCTTCTTTTTGACAACACCTGTGCCACCTACCTTGGTTTGGTTCATCCTTGGGTCTGTGTTTTGACTTGTCATGCCACTTGGAATGTTTTAATCTTTTGTTTTATTGTGCACGTGGCCACATTCTGGGTTACCCACCTTATTTTTCTTACTTTGCTATTTCCCTTTTGTCCTTAGCCATCCAGGCTCTTGGGTGCTTGTTATTTTCTCTTGGGTTCCTTTCTTTAGTTGATTGTTCATTCGTTCTTCAGGATTTCAGGATTTTGGTTCTGAATTCCTTCAGACAAAATGTCTAAAGGAATTCCTTCAGACATTTTGTCTAAAGGAAATCTCTTTTGGGCTTTCACTCTTTAGCTTTCTTTTGGTGGGCCTTCGAGCTTTTCCAGCTTGATGACTTCCCAATGACTAGTTTATCCTGAAGTTGACATTCACGAGCTTGTCATTAGAAATTTGAATCCCAATGGTTAGTCCATCATATAATTGATGCCCATATATTCATCACTCACTAGGACAATTCCTTCAAGTTTTTTAAGTATCTCTTTAGAATTTTGATAATGAACTTTCCAAAAGGGAAAGAGCCCTTCAAAACTTCTAAAATAATCCTTCGACATTTTTGCAAACAAACTTTTTTGAAGGGAAAGTGACCCTTCAAAAAGATTGAAATGGTCCTTCAGCATTTGAAAATGACCTTTGCCTTTAGAAAAATACCTTCAAAAAAGTTGCAATGGTCCACTTTGAAAAGAAAGTGACCCTTCGAGAAAAATGAAATGGTCCACTTTCATGACCAAGTGCTCCCCCCACAAAGACACTTACCCTTCAGACTTTTTGTGACTGTCAAAATGTCTTCAGATAAAATGTCTGAAGGAATTCCTTCTTTGGTTTTCCTTCAGACAAACTATCTGAAGGAATTTCTTTATACATAATGTCTAAACAAATTCTTTCTGCTCGTCACTTTTTTTTAAAGGGCAAATTCCCTTCGGGCTTCCTATCCTTGCCCCTTTACTTTAACAGGCTGCCCTCCACAAGGACATTTCAAGCCAAAAGTGCCCTTCAATACTTTTGTTCTAGTCCTCATGCTGATGAAAATCCCTCTGCAAGGTCCATTCTACCTTCCAACATACCCTTCAAAAGTTTGTAAAGCTCTATTTTATCTTTAAAGTGTCTCCCACAAGGGCACATACCTTTCAAGGAAATTGTAAATGACTCTATAGAACACCCAGGTGCCTTTCATAGAAAAACACTTGCCTTAAGAAGCATCTAAAACCAATTCGGGCTCTTTTGAAGGACTTACTCAAAATCTTTGAAGTAAAGACGTCTCAAAACCTGATTGCTTCTTCCTTACCCTTTTAGGCTTGTGGATGACTCCAACTTATGAAAATTGGCAAGTAAAGGACCTTGTAAACCCTGACTTATACAGGAACTGGCCATAGATGCCTTTGGGTTTGTTAAGTGCTCCTGCTTATTACTTATAAATCTTACAAGTAATGTTATTTTGAGAACTTGATTTGCTCTGTGAGTGCTAGAAAAGACCAATGCTTGATGACATAACATCTGCACCTGTACAAAAGAAAAATTTTCCTTGATTTTTAAAGGGTTAAGGCCTAGTTTTAGGGGAAAAGGTCATGAAGAACAAGGCTTCAAAGCAAAAAAATGGGGGTTACCCATTTTGGCATGCAAGATTCATGAAATGGTCAACAAATTGGTGACTCAAAGGCGAAGCATGTATGTTATGCTTGAGAAGACTGGTGGCCTAAAATTCCACTGGGCATGGAGTCAAGATGCAGCTTGAAAAGTTGGCAATAGCCTTGTAAGTACCTAAGAACCAACAAATATTTTACCCCAAGCGACAAGGAAAAAAAACACACACAAAGGCTAAAAATACTACACACACACACATAACAACACTTAGGGAAAATGAGGAAAAAACAAGGAAACTATGTACATGACAAAATAAACCTAGTAACAATGCTTAAGATATATCCCATTAACTGGGATATGTAGCTCTTCACCATCCAACTTAGAGAGTTGGAAAGCATTATGTTGCTTGCATTGGGTGATGACATATGGGCCACTCCACAAGGCATCAAATTTCATATGTCTTTTAGGCTTGGCTCGGCCCTCTTCCCACTTCAAGACAATGTCACCTTCTGATAAGCTCTTTGGCATAGACCTCTTGTCAAAATGCTTATTTATTTGTTGTTGGTGGCTGGTCATTGCATCCATGGCTTGGTCTCTCACTTCTTGAAGCTCTATTAGCTCACAATACCTGACTTCCAGGCTATTGCTTTCCACCAATTGCAGCTAATGGGCAAGATCCAATGCTGGTAACTCAAGTGAGATAGGAAGTCTAGCTTCCCTTCCATATATAAGTGTGTGTGGTGAATTCTTGATCGCCCTCTTTGGAGTGATCCTATCTACCCAAAAAGATATTTTCAACTTGGCATGCCAAGTCTTTTGATTTTCCTCCATTGTCCTTTTTATGATCCTAATCAAATTCTTGTTTGTGGACTCAGTCAGCCCATTCCCTTATGAATAGTAGTTGGAATAAGTATTGAGATAGATGTCATACTTTAATGCCCACTCACTTGTCTTTATTATGAAGAAATCCAATGCATTATCTGAAATGATTGTGGTTGGGACCCCAAATCTTGTCACTATGCCTTCATACAAGTCTAAGACTGCACTCTCATTGGCCTCTTTCAAAGCTATGGCCTCTACCCATCTTATGAAATAATCGATGGTAGTTAAAATCTACTTGTGGCCAGCACTAGAAGGAGGATTGATCAATCTTATGAAGTCCAATCCCCATTGCATGAATGTTTGTTCCACCTAAATAGGATGAAGAGGCATGGTAGCCAATCATTACTTCCCATCAAATAAGGCACATTTTTGACATTTCCTCACCCAAGCATGAGTGTATCTAAATAAATTGGGCCAAAAATAACCAAACCTCATAATCCTTGTAGTTGTGGCCTTGGGAGCAAAGTGACCACTAGCTGGTCCATCATGGAACTCAGACAGTACCCTGTCAACTTGGTTTAAATCAATGCATCTCAAGAGTACCCCTAAAAATTCTTTCTTGAATAGCACTCCATCAACTAGGACATAAGGAAGAGATTGGAGTCTAAAATACCTCCTTTTGGTCCTATCAAGATCTTGTGGACACTCATTACTTCGAAGGAAATGAACCATGTCTTGTGCCTAGCTCTTCATGATTGTAGGTATAACTACTATAGGTTTATCATGGAATACCAAAACATCCTCTTTCCACTCTTTCAAGTCTGTAGTGAGGTGTTCACATAGCCCTCTTCCCCTTACCAGCTTGGTGGTCTTGATCTCTACATCATACTCCATTACTTTGCTGATCCAACCTACCCTTTTCTCATTCAAGTCTCAGCTCAGCAAGAAGTCTTTTACACTAGGATGTGGCACCATGATGTGAATTTTTTTGTTAGACAACATATGTCTAAACTTCTTCAAACTTCATATGATTAAAAGTACCTACTTCTCAACATATGTGTATCTAACCTCGTATCCTTCTAAACCTTAGCTGAAAAAAGTGAGAGGTTATTCTAAATTCTCACCATTCACTTGAGTGAGCATAGCAGAGATTACCTCTTCATTCCCAAAGGTGTATAGATCAAAGTCCTTGGAGAAGTCTAGACTAGTCAAGGTAAGAGCTTGGGTGATAACTTGTTTGATGAATTCAAAGCTTTCTCTTTTTCTTACTGTCTACGTGAATGTCTCATCCTTAGTATGGAAGTTAGTGGCTTGACCAGCTCAGCAAAGTTAGGAATAAATCTCCTAATGAAATTTATTTTACCAAAGAAAATTTATAGGCCCTTCTTGTGTTTATGCAAGGATAATGCTAAGATAGCGTGCACTCTTTTTGGATTAATGGACAAGCCTTCTTTTGAAATGACATGACCCAAGAGCTTGCCTTCATGGATGACAAAAACACATTTTTTTGGGTTGAGAGAGATGCTGGACTCTCTACACCTTTCAAATATTTGCCTCAAGTGCTTCAAATGTTTACTTGCCTCCTTAGATAAGACCGTCACATCATCAAGATAAACCAGCACAATGTCATTGATCAAACCTTGGAAAGCCATATCCATAACACGTTGGAAGGTAGCTCCAGCATTTGACAATCTGAATGGCATCTTCTTGTAGGCATATATTCCCCACTTGGTGGTGAAGGTTGTCTTGTATTGGTCACACTCTTGTACTAGGATTTGATTGTGCCCAGAGTAGCCATCTAGGAGGGAGAATCTTTCACTACCTATCACCATCTAAAGGATTTGCTCCGTACTTGGAAGGGGATAGTGATCTCTCAATGAGACTCTATTCAGGTCTCTAAAATCCACACTCAATCTGACCTCTCCATTCTTATTCCTAATAGGGACAAAATTGACCAGCCAAGAAGAGTGTTTGATACGGAAGACGATCTAGACTCAATTAGTTTGGTGAGTTCATTCCTCATGAGAAAATTGATCTTTAGATTGATTGGCCTTTGATTTTGCTTAATAGGTTTGGCACCTTCCTCCAACTTAATGGTGTTGGGCCAAGCTTATATCAAAGCCTTTCAAATGACCTTACTCCCAAGCAAAGACATTAGTAGACTATTGAAATAACATAATGAAAGCATGCTTTTCCTCATTAGTACACACCTTCCCAAGTGCAAGCAGCTTATCCTTGTATATCTCTACCCTTTCATAGTTTTCCTTCTTGGTTGACATTCTTGATTTATCTCTCTTGAGTTAGTCATATTCATTGAAAATTCTCTCTCAAGAGTTACCAAACCTTTGGGAATCCTGTTGGTCTTTAGTTAAAAAATATGCCTATCATATTATTGCTATAGCTTGGACTAATTTTTGGAAGCAAACTCAACTTCTTCCTACAAGAAAAGAGTTATTTGCTGGTCACTTTCAAACACATGTCAATTGGTGACATTATATGGTATGGAGGGCCTCAAAATCACCTTTAAATGATGTTGATTCACGCTTTGTCTCACCCCCTTTGGGATATCAAACTGAGCACCAATTTCTACCAATCTATCTGCATGCTTGTTCTCCTCTCTTAGAATGGAAGTGATGTTGAAAGTAGTGAAGTTTTCCACAAGGTCCCACACTCAGTGCTTGTAAGACTTGAGTAAGGATTTCTTGGTCAAGATTTGACCTCTCACTTGGTTCACAATCAACTCACTATCTTCAAACATCTGCAATTATTTGATTCCTCTCTTCCTTGTCCATTCTAGGCCATGAACAAGGGCCTCATACTTTGCTATGTTGCAGGTGTAGGAGAACTGAAACTTGAAAGTTGAGAAGTATTTCTCCTTTGAAGGTGAAACCAACATTGTTCCACCACCAACTCCCAACATGCTTCTAGATCCATAAAATAATAGCTACCACAAACCACAGTCCTCTTGATCTGTCTTCATTAATTTTGGCATGAAAGCATCTTTCTCATGCATGCAATAGACTCCAAGACTAGCTTCTTCAATGAACTTGTAAGTATCATGCTCAAAATTTTCATTTCCCCATTCATCTAAGAGCAAGTTAGCACTCCTACAATAGAAGATGATGGAGATTGGTCCACTTGGAGCTCTTTTTCATCAATGATTGCGTAGTTCACATTCACCACTTTGGGTGAGTATGGCTCTAGGTGATCCTTTTAGATGGGTTTTGACTCAATATTCACTTTAGTTCCATACTTTGTCCTAAAAACCATGTAAGACCAATTGGTTGCCAAGTATCCACCTAACTTGGATGTGAAATCCCTTGACAAGCAAAGAGTGAAGTAAGGAAGAACATCTGCCACTACCACATAATGGGGAATTGAGAAGGTCAGACAAGCATGGAGAGTCAAATTCAAGCCTCTTACCACTCCCAAGGTCTTAGCTGGTGATCCATCCAACTGTAGAACTCCTTTAGTCATTTGCTCATATTTGAGACCTAGCTTATTAGCTATGCATTTGGGCATAATTGAGGTGCTTGCTGCACTATCAATGATGCAATTATGGACCAAGAAATCACCAATAATCAGGGAAAAATAAAAGGGAGGAACCTTCTCATCTTTCTTTGCTTGACCTCCCATAGGATGGGCCCCATTTACTATCAACACATTATCATTTCTTGTTGGGACAACTTGCTCACCTAGCTCATGCAATTCCTTTTGGAGTATATAATTTTGTCCTGGTAGTGATAAAGAATCCCACAATGAGATGTTCATGTGCAACTTCTTCGTTTGGTCCACTACATTGATTGAAGGATTTCCCCCTTTAGATTTCTCTTTAGGAACATTCGTAACATGTGTAACTTGAGGAGTTGAAGCTGCAATTGGCAGCCTGTCATTGGGAAACTTTTGCTTTACTTGTGGTGAAGGAGATGTTGTAGGTTCTTGAGTGGTTGGTTGAGCTTCATCAATAGCTCTCTTTTTAGACCTGGTGTTAGCTGTAACACAATCATTCTGATTACTTGTGCTTCCCACATAGTTGACTACATAGAACTCTCCTTCTAAGTGATTCATAAGAGTGGAATCAGATTGAACCTACTTGTTGTCCATCTCAAGTTGTGTTGATATATCAAAATTTGAGAATTGGGATACCTGGTCACCTTGTGTTGTCATGCTTTGACTTGGTAGCTCATTGGCATAAGCAACCTATTCTTGGCCATACCCTAAGGGTGGATAATTATGTTGATCCTACACCAAATTATTTTGAGTGGGGACAAGAGCCTTGGAAGATGAAGGGGCACTTGGATTATAGCTTTGGTAGGGCTTGACATGTGTAATTTGAACTTGCCCTTGATTATAATTCTATAAGGGAGGTCTATTTGCTTGCCCAAACTACTAGTAGCCTTGATTTGGCCTATAACCTTGAGCTTTTTGTCTCTTGAGGGCAACTAACTCATTGGTAACACTCTACAATAGGCTCTTAACTTCATGGAGATCATTTGCAGGGGTAGCAGCTAGTTTCTCTTGATTAGGTAGAGGAGCTTGGGTGGGCACAATAGGCTAGATTGAGGGCTGTAAATTAGAATAGAGGGGCATATGAGGTCTAGGAGCTATCTTTCCTACTTGAACAAGGCAATTTTTAGCAATTATGGCTATCTCATAAACAACGGGTAGAGTGTTCCCTCCCATGGACTGTATCATGATAGCAATGTCACTATTTAGGGCCTTCAAGTAGTAAAGGAAAACATAGATTGGGGTTGGTCTCAAAAGAATTATGATTCTATCCCAAGGCTTTTGGAACCTAGTGTTAAAATCTTGCATAAACTCATGTGGGGCTCTCTTCATGGTGGTCAATTGCTTAGCTAGAGACAAATGGTCACTTTTTTCCCCAAACCTATTCGTCAAGAGGACCCCTAACTCATTCCATGAGCTAGCTGAGTTCATAGGCAAGGTCCCATACCAATCCAAAACATTTCCTTTGAAGGACAAGGCTAGCAATATAATGGATACATTTTCTTTGATGATATTATGGATGTTGCAGAGGTTGGCTATGTTTCTAATATGCTCGACAGTAGTGATTGGGCCCTCTCCACTAAAGGGAGGAACACTTTTGAGAGTTTTCCCTGGAATTGGGTCATATTTTTAAAGGTTTAAGGGGCTTTGACTGTTAAAGGCCACAAAATGGAAAACCCCAAGGGTTGCCATCGTTGTGGCCTCCTTGAGTAGGTGTATTTTGTGGCTAGTTTAGGAACATGGCTTGATACGTAAGGGTGGGTATTTTCAAACCTCAGCGTTTTCATTGAGTTCAAAGGCAACTCAATAAATTAAAAAGGGACACCCCTAGAAGAAGATATTATAGTGACCTTTAGCATGGGATGTGAGGTTGATCATTAACCAAAGACTGAGTTCCTAAATGGAGTCACCAGGTGCTAAATATAGCTCCTTCTTTTGGATTTTTAACAATATCAAGACTAGCAGCAATCCTGAAACTTGTAGGGCACATAAATTTGTCCCACTGGGTGTGTCAAAAACTATTGACATTGTGGACTTCACGCTCTGAAGGGAGGTTCAACTCTCTTCCTCCATATGACATAATGGAGACATTCTTCTTGTTGTGGGTTGCAAAATTGAGGGATGAATCTCTAGATTAGGGGCTATCTCCCCTTGATGCACCTTGAGGCCCTTGATTTCCTACTGCTAACAATGGGGGGGGTTAAAAAGAGGGAGAAATACTGAAAATAGAACCTAACTAATGTGGTGATGCACCAAATTGGTTGGTCTACTTAGTTTTGACCTACACTTTACACCAGAGAGAAGCAAACATACACTTCATTTGAATGAGAACCTTTCCTGCATTAGTGTTTCAACAGGGGATCCTATGGAGATACAAGCAGGAAGAACTACCAGAGGTGTTCTAAGACACACTATGGACAGCCCATTCACATGTGCATATATTCTGAGATGGACACTTCTTGTTGACCTGTAAGAGAACTCACAATACACTAGATATGTTGGTATAAACTTATGAAAGTATGAAAAGCAAATGACTTAACATAAGATAAAACCATAGACTTATGCAAAAGTTCAAGTTCAAATGGAGGTAAAAATGCTTCTTTTGATTCAAGGTAAATTTCTTCAGGGCTTCACCATATAATGCTAAGATATCCCCTCTCAAATGAGAAGTTACGAATATATATAGAGCTTGAAAATAGATAATTAACAAGTCAAGGGATGGAAACCCATGTTGTATTAAACACTTCTGCAGTGACCACAAGCCCATGTTACTACTATATCCTTCTAATTACTTATGGGAGAGCCATGTTGTAGGTGCCCAAGTCACTTCCCTTGTTGTCTTGGGCTTGTAAAATCATGGGATACTCCTTCTAGCAACTGACAAGGCCATCCACAAATTGTGTTGACTGGGCCATGCTCTTTTTAATGCTGGGCATGACTTGTGCATTAATGGCAAAACATGAAAACATGGGTTGGTCCCCTCTATAGTTCAAAAACCATTCCTTTTATTAGTCTTTAGTAGATATTGTTTCACCTAAGTCCATTTATTCCTCTTGTTGATGACACCTATGCCACCTACCTTGGTTTGGTTCATCTTTGGGTCTATGTTTTGACTTGTCATGCCACTTGGAATGTTTTGAGATTTTGTTTTATTATGCACATGGCCATGTTCTAGGTTACCCACCTTGTTTTTTATTACTTTGATAATTCCCTTTTATACTTAGCCATTCAGGCTCTTAGATGCTTGTTATTTTCTCTCGGGTTCCTTTGCTTGATCATTCATTCATTCTTCAGGATTTCAAGCTTTTGGTTCTAAATGCCTTTAGACAAAATGTTTGAAGGAATTCCTTCAGACATTTTGTCTAAAGGAATTCCTTTAGACATTTTGTCTGAAGTAATTCTCTTTTTGGCTTTCACTCTTCAACTTTCTTTTGGTGGGCCTTCAGGGTTTTCCAGCTTGATAACTTCCCAACGACTAGTTTATCACCCCAAAGTTGATGTTCATGGGCCTGTCATTGGATATTTGAATCCCAATGGCTAGTCTTCCATCATATAATTGATGTCCATATAGTCATCACTCACTAGGATAATTCCTTTAGGTTTTTTAAGTATCTCTTCAAAATTTTGACAATGAACTTTCCTGAAGGGAAAGAACCCTTCAGAAATTATGAAATAATCCTTCGACATTTTTGCAAATAAACTTTTCCAAAAGGAAAGTGACCCTTCAAAAAGATTAAAATGGTCCTTTGGCATTTGAAAATGACCTTTGCCTTTAGAAAAATACCTTCAAAAAATTTGTAATGGTCCACTTTGAAAAGAAAGTGACCCTCGGGAAAAATGAAATGGTCCACTTTTATGACCAAGTGCCTCCCCCACAAAGACACTTACCCTTCAGACTTTTTGTGACTGTCGAATTTCTTCAAACAAAATGTCTAAAGGAATTCCTTATTTGGTTTTCCTTTGGACAAAAAGTCCAAAGGAATTTCTTCAGACATAATGTCTGAAGGAATTATTTTCACTTGTCAATTTTTTCTAAAGGGCAAGTTCCCTTTGAGCTTCCTATCCTTGCCCCTTTACTTCAATCGGCTACCCTCCGTAAGGGCATTTCAAGCCAAAAGTACCCTTTGAAAGTTTTATAAAGGTTTATTTTATCTTTGAAGTGTCTCCCACAAGGGCACATACCCTTCAAGGAAAATGCAAATGACCCTACAAAATACCTAGGTGCCTTCCATGGAAAAATACTTGCCTTAAGAAGTGTTTAAGACCAATTCAAGCTCTTTTAAAGTACTTAATCAAAAGCTTTGAAGTAAAGATGTCTCAAAACCTGATTGTTTCTTCCTCACCCTTTTGGGCTTGTAGATGACTCCAACTCATGAAAATTGGCAAGTAAAGGACCTTGTAAAACCCAACTTGCACTGGAACTAACCATATACCCCTTCAGGTTTGTCAAGTGCTCCTACTTATTACTTGTAAAGCTTATAAGTAATGCTAAGAACTTGATTTTCTCTGTGAGTGATGAAAAATACCAATGCTTGATGAGACAACACCTGCACATGCACAAAAGCAACTTTTCCTTGATTTTTAAAGGGTTAAGACCTAGTTTTAGAGCAAAAGGTCATGAAGAACAAGGCTTCAAGGAAAAATAAGGTGGGGTACCCATTTTTGGCATGAAAGATTCTCAAAATGGTCAACACACATCATAACCCATAATCGAATAATCATATATATCATAATATCTATATCACTCAATAAGGTGTGTACATCTTGTTGCATCAGCTCACAGGCCAATATCAAAATCATATAAATACAAAATTGAGAGTCTTGTAGAGTCTAAGGTGTTGGGGCACTTCTACTCCCTATATCCCATCCATACGTAGGACCCCTTTATACACCTGTAGATGTGGCCCATTACCTAGGTGTCAGGTACTTGTAAAAGTGGGGCTGATCTAGAAGGTGAGTGAACACTATTGCCTTATAATACCTGAGCTCCTCAACATTGGTCACATATCTAGACATAAAAATACTCTATGATGATCTTATTGGCACCTATCCTCCAGTCTATCTAAGGACATCCTCTCTGAAGATATCAACCTAGCCTGCACTCATGCTTGGTCTCTCTCTTGTATAAGAGTTGTGGCTTGCCCCTATTGGAGAGTATCCTTCTCCTATGTAAGACCAATAACCTATCCCTATGTAGTATCTCTTTCTAGATTCATCATTACTAGAGCTACCTATACTATAGCTAATGTTTCTCTAGCTTGATCCTGCTTTGGAATGAGTGTTGAACTATCAAGGGCATCCACATCCATCTGATCCCCATCTCCCTCTTCCATCTCAACATTAGGATCCTACTACCCACCTACACCTATAGCCTATCCACCATCTCCTCCAAACCGTATAGCTACATAATGCCCCTAAAACCATATGATGTAATCTTATATACCACATGCATCATTGATATATACAGCTACCAGAAACTCCTTGTAATTAATATCTATATCAATCAGTTGTGGAAGAGGTAATGGTACCTCCACATCCTCTCTCATGTATTTGAGGAAAGCCTTTGGAACACCCTAAACCATTCCAAACTACTTCTTGGATCAAATCTACCTCATGTTCTCATGTCCCATAGATCCACCAATAACTCTATAATGAAAATGTGTGCATGGCATATCTTGGCTATGTAGGGAATGTTGTGTCAGGTCTCTAGATGACCTCCCTATCAAATAACACATCCAGTCTATCTTTGAACCAATCTAGATCTCATGTCACTATCCTTACTACTAGAAGTGCATAGTCATCTCTCCATCTCATAAATCTAACCTTGAATCCTCTGTGATCCCAAGTCTACCATGATAGTCTAGCTAGTCATATCACCTTGATATGATCATAGACCCAGAAATATAGATTAAATTTGACACTCATACCATACCTCCTATGAACATGATATCCCGAAATCTCACAATAGATCTATACTAGTAAAAATGGGGCCCATGCAAACACTATTTAGTCAACCATCATGTTAGCTAGAATGCCTAATATAACCCAGGGAAATTTGCCTTTGTTCAAGTCTAGAAGCGCATAGCATGTCATGACTATCATCATCATGGTAACTAACCATCTCCCTACCTTATCCACTTTGTACATGGATCTAAATTAAAATCCTCTCGTGTGTCACCTTGCCTAAATAAATTCCTCCCTGAATAACTAGTCCATGTAATAATCTCACTTCTTAAGGTGTATATGATATATCATCTCACCCTATATCAATAACCATTGAATTCAATGTATATCCTCTATTAGGATAGTCATCTCTCCCATCAATAATAAGGTGTTAGTAGTTAGGCTCATCTCTCGATGAGGGATACCAACTTCTCTATATCTCTCATCATGTGCTGGTAGTAATGCATACCACCTAAACCCACTATTTTCAGGTGTTCCCACTCTTATGATTTCATGCCCCTACGTATCTTGTCCAATAGTGATGACATTCAATCTATCATTACAATTTGTTCCCTTGCCTATAATGTTAGATGGTAATTTTTTTCCTTGGCTAAACTTTTTTCCTAAATGTCTTGCCACTTCTATCTCTCACAACTACTCCTAATGCTGCCTAAACCCAACCTCTCTTACCCATTTTTCTTAACCTATTCCTAACCAAACCCTCCTCTACCCCATTTTACTTAACCTATTCCTTAACCCATCCATGACATATACTTACCTTCACCCATTTTCCCCTAGCTTGGCCCTAACTTCACCTATTCCCCTAACCAAACCTTACCTTAACCCATCTTTTCTACCCCATTCCCAAATCCTTAATCATTCTTTACCAACATCCATGATTTAAGTGTTGATCAATGATGGTTCCTTATATAACTACTATTGATGCAGCCTCAATCAATGACACTTTAGTGTTAGACTATCGATGGTCCATATAGTGATTGTCTGATGATCCACTATCAACCATCGATGATCAATAGTGACCATTGATGGTCATTATGTAGAGACCATCGATGACCAAACCTTGAGTCCTACCCAAAAATCCCTCCCATAATAAAAAAATTGCATTATTGCTTAAACCTACTCTATTCCCTACCCCACCTTCATTACCACAACCAATTTCAACCTACCCCCTCCTTTTTAACCCAATTTCAAACCAAAAAACTCAAAATCCCCATTTTTAACACACCTCCACCCATATAACAAACACAAGTAATAATAACTACAAACTAACACAAAAGGCCTACCTCATTTTGTGTCTGGTACCGTGTGGAGCCCTTGGTACCATAGTTTCCACTTGACCCCTCACTCATCCCCTCCCATGCTTCATCCTCCATGCTTGTTGTTTACCTAGCCTACCTTGATCAACCTCCACCTCATAGTGTGATCAATCCTCAGCCACTCAGCTCATAAAAGATAACCTCATCATTTTTACTCTAGACAGTGAAATGTGATAGTTCAATAAATTATAAATGACCAATTGGCAAGTACTTTTAACTTTTTATAGTCACTTTTAAGGTTTTTTAATGACCATCAACAGTCACCCTCCACTGCTAATAGTCGATAGTAACCATCTTCAATCAACCCAATTAGGGTTTTTCCCACCCTACCCTTCTTTTTTCCCCCAAATACCACTTTTCCATTTTCTCACTAACCAATATATCTTTCTTTTTGGTCATTTATCCCACGTATTCACCTCCTTATGTGATTATCATACTAGGATTATGTTACCATCATTACCATCACATCTATTTTTGTGACCCTTACCCACATTCCTATTGTTCTGCTTAACCCTGACCCTTTTAGTCATTAACCTTTTAGATGCCTATGATTATGCCTATTGATGATTCTTGTGCCTATGACCTATTCCATTTACTCAGGCTCACCCAACTTTTAGACCCTTGATACAATAGTGACCTTCGCTTAGGCAACTTGAGTTTACAAGTGCACCCATATCCATGATGCCTAAATATGGTGGCCTAGTTTACTTGTCACTTATAACCTTTACAACAACCTATTTTACCACTTTCTACCATCTTAACCATTTTACCACCAATTCACACTTATCAAACCTATACGTGACTCCCTTTATTTCCTCTTCAACTCCTAGTTTGAGGGGGAATGCCTCTTCCCATACTCGGGGCATCCATCTAGCATGTCGTTACACCTATTGTTTTTGTTTCACAATTTGAGGATACAAACTACATAACAAAAAGTGGCAAAATATAGATGCTCAAAAATCACACAACATGGTTATAGTCATCAAACACCCCTTGGCCTATTAGCCCCCTTGGGTTAGGATTAGCTATTAAAATCCTTAAAGCCTACCCATTTGCCCATATAGCCCTTGGCTAAATTAATTAAGTTAATTAATTAAATAATGCCTATTTACAACTGATGGCTAGTTGATCGACACCTCACCTACCTAAACCGATGGTTAACTAATTAACACCTAGCCTAAAGACCATTTATACCTTAGAATTTAATGCCTTAACTTCCTAAGACTTATTCCTCACACATCCCAATGAACTCTTTATTAACCTTAGACTATTTCTTGAACCTACTAACAACCCATCATTAGTGAAATTGGTTAATTTTAGCTATTTTTGACTATTTCCCATAACCATCAATGGTCACCCCTCAACCAGTGATGGTTGAATAGGATTGTTGATGGTTACATAACGTGATCCATAAACCTTACTTCAGAAGGTTGAATTCAGTTTATGTCGGAGACTCTGACTTTGAGGTGAATCAAAGCTCCCAAATGAACTGGGGACTAGACCAGAGATTGTAGGTGATTCAACAACTCACTATCAAGAGATAAAGTACCATTACTCTACTAACATTACTTCAAGATCTATAACAACTTTCATCCAACCTCAATACTCTTCGAATTAACAAACTTAGAGCTAAGTATTTGCATCTTTTTATCAAGTTCAGTGACTAATTTGTAGTTTTATTACTTGTGTCCTTTCCAATTTCCCTGCATTTCATTCCCTATGTTAGATTTATACAACTCTAGACACTTCAATCTCTATCCCAAACCACCCATAAACCATTCTTGCTCACCTAAATACCCAATCTATGAATAAGATACTTCTGATAATTCATTTCTCTCTCACAACTAATACCCAACCTAAACATCACCTTTAGAACCTTTCTACAACTCATCCCAACCACCATCTTTACCCAAACCATATCTCATAGTAACTGTTGATGGTCATACCTTAATCACTGATGGTTGGCCCTAGCTATCAATAATCACTGTGTGTCCTACTTTAGAACAATAAGAAAATTTTACCTATTAGTCTGTACCCAAATTCTAAATTTTGAGTTTCTATTGCATCACAAAGGTTTGACTTATTTTATGAATTAGATTGAATAATTTATCATTAATATTTATCAATTTATTGTTATTTTATTAAAATCACTTCATTTATCTCTTGCATTTGATTTCAGTACCTTTTATTATTTCATGCAAGCATCTACTTTTAGCTTTCAGAACTTAAGTGTTTTAAAGTGTGGATTGATAGCCTCCAAGGAAGCTTAGTGCTTCATGGATCTAGTTCATGCTAGGCAGTCCACGTAACTATCCCACTAATCCATCATTATTCTAGTTGTTTTCTTATATGTAGATCATCCTCCCCAAATAAAGAGTATTTACAATCATCTAGATTCACGTGCACACAATCATAACCAGGTATTTCAACCACACACTTATTATAGTTTTACATCATTTATTAAAATAAAATTAAAAAAATAGTGAAATAGTTACTATGAAATAGAATTTATCCTCCCAAAATAACTCATTCTCACCTATATGAAGGAACACACCACCTAATTTTCCATAGTCACCTCCACTAGAACTATCATTGTATTATTGCTTAATATCACTTGCATAAAATATTAAATGGGGTCAGTGGTCATGGGTTTCAAGTGAGGTACAACTTATAATTTATACTCTTTCAATTTATAAATCCCACTTCATCAAAACATCAAGTCACATCACTCTCAGCATAACTTGTACCTTTGGGTAAACTACTAGCTATAAATTCATGCTGTGTAATCCTATGGTCAAAGTCTAATTTTTATTTTCAGGCATAGGATGGATTTTTATGTGGTTTGCACATGAGAATGTTCATAGAGAATGTTAAAATTTTCTATTCACTCCAAATTTTTCAATCAATAAATACCTTTTGATTAAATGCAGTCAGTCTAATTAAATGTAGTTGGTCAAGATGTTGATTATTGGGTGTTGTTGTACCTGAGAACTAGTTCATAGATGAAGTAGATGATGAACCTATAGATCGTTTATTGGGAGTTATTGCAAGAATGACTAGTAAACCAAAGTTGGACTATGGAAGTTTGATTCTATAATATCTCATTCATTAGATCACTAAGTTGGAAAATTATTTTAAGCATGAAATCCCAAGTAATTTAATTTCACTAACATAAATTTGAAATCTCACACATCGTTATTGTGGGATCATATTCAACATGAAATATTATATAAAGGAAAAGATAAAATTTAGGCATAGAATAGATTCATTACAAAGGTAGAGGATATATTCATTCCTATGGATTATAACATGATTTTTTTCAAGAAGCTTCAAAACTTGCAACAATAGGGACAAGAGTACATGATTAGACTGAAGAGTTATATTTGCGTACCATTAGAGTGGGTCATATTGAATATGAGCTGAGAAGATCTCAAGATATGTAAATGGATTGTGTATTACAATTAAATATGAATTTGGTATGATCATATTATGGTTTGTTGAAGAATCCTATCAATGTATGCTAAATATAGAATAAAGTTTATCACACAAACAACAAAGAGCAATACGAGGAAAATGAAAATTCACAAGTGGACATGGACAAGGAAATGGTAGTGGTATATATTATTTTGTGTAAAAAGGCAAGGCAAGTAATTCACAACATACTGACACTAATTCTTAAAGAGGAAAAGGAAATTTCAAATTTAGAGGATCTTATAGATGAGTTAGAGGTCGTGTATTCCATGTTTTATGTTTTATATGTGGTGAAACTAGACATAAATCATTTGAATGTTTGCATATGAATAATGAAGGTGGAAAGAGAACTAATGTGATTTTTCATATTACATAATATAATGAATAAATAGTTGTATCTATTTATAATATATATAAATTAGAATTTGGAAATTCTCCCATGATGAATACAATGTTTTTAGAGCTTGTGAAAGAGGAGAATAGTCCTGCACAAAGTAATAATTTATGTAGAACCCTTTTTAAGTCTAGAGGTAAATGTTGATGGTGGCAATACAGATAATATTATTTCAAAATAAATCATAGATAAGCTTGGCCTAAAGAGAATTGTTCATCTAAATATGTATAAAGTCTTATGGTTGTTAAAGGGACATCAAGTTTTGGTAAATGAAATAATTCTTGACAAGTTTTAAAATTCATACATTTAAGGATGAAGTCATGTATGATATAATTCCCATGGGTGTTTTTATTATTTTTATTGAAATGCCTTGGTAGTTTGATCATAAGGAACAATATGTGATGGTCATGTTAATATATAAAAATTAGGCATCCTACGAAAAAGTAGCAGATAAAAACGTAGTGGTAAATAACGTAGAATGATAAAAATGTAGTATGACAAAACATCATGAGGATAAAACGTAGTGAGGAAAAAATGTAGAGGTATTGGTAATGTCACGAAGATGACATAACTTTCAACTAAAGGTCCAAACTCATGAAATCACATTTTCCTTTATTATTTTGATTGTAAATTTGGTGCATTACTTTTCCACCATGAAATGTTAACTATTATCACCAAATTGAACTAGACAATAAATAAACAATGTGATAATCACTACAATTTCCCAATTATACTCTTCGTAAAAAAATTGTGACATTACCATTACCGCTACATTTTTCCTCACTATGTTTTGTCCTCGTGAAGTTTTTGTCATACTACATTTTTCCATACTACATTTTTACCACTATGTTTTTGGCCACTGTGTTATCACAGAGAGCCAAAAGTTAATGAAATATGGACTGTCACACACTTAAGATAGTTTGAAGGATAAAAGTGAAGAAATGGAAAATAGTCAAAAGGTTTTTATGACTTTAGGAAAGAAAATTTTGAAAAAGGTTAGTAAAAAATAAGCTTGGTAATTATTCCTAAGCCCTAACAAGTTATGAGCACAACAAAATGAAAATAAGAAACACTTATGCATGAGATGAAAGAGTTGATAGATGAATTTGCAGAGATTGTTTCAAATAATCTACTATATGGGTTACCACAAATGAGGAGTATTAGTCACCACATATATTTGATTCAAAGATTTAGTTTACTAAATAAATCGGCACATAGGTTGACACCTAGAGATAATGGAAATTTTCAAAAACAAGTATAAGAATTGTTAGAAAAAGGGTTTATCAAATAAAGTTTGATTCCATGCACAATACTATCATTTTTATCACTTAGGAAGAATAAAGAGTGGAGAATGTGCACTAATTCAAGAGTAATGAAAAAAATAACCATAGAGTACATATTTACATTGATGTGCATGAATGATGTAATGGATTGATTGAGTAGAATAAGATACTTAACAAAGATTGACTTAAAGTGTGGATATCACTAAATTTGTATAAGGGAATGTGATGAGTGGAAAATAACATTTAAGACATAAGAAGGATTATATGAGTAGTTGGTTATGTCATTTGGGTTAATTAATGCACCATGTACATTCATGAGACTAATGAATGAAGTTCTTAAGCCATTTTAGAGTGAATTTATCATTGTTTATCTTGATAACATATTGATTTTTAATAGAATGAAAGAGGAACACTTGAAAAATTTGCATAGAGTGATAGAGAAGTTGTGATATGAAAAGTTACTCTTGAATTTTATGAAATGAAGTTTTATGTAGAAATATTAGGTATACCTAGATTTGGTGATTTTATAAAAAACTTTTAATATGGATCTAGAAATAGTGCGAGCTATACTAGATTGGTTGTCACCACAATATATTTTAGGAGTTTAGTTTTCATGGATTGGTGAGATTTTATAGGAAGTTCATTATAAATTTTAGTGGAACATGTCCAATGATTACAGAGGTAATGAAAAAGGATATAAAATATTTTTTTGGAAATTAGAAGTAGAACATAGTTTCCAATAGTTGAAGAAGAAAATAACTGAGCAACTTATGTTGACATTATTGTATTTTGGTAAAGTGTTTCAAGTATATTGTGATTCTCATGGCATAATAATAGGTTTGGTATTGATTTAAGAATAAAAACCTATCACATACTTCAATGAGAAGTTAAATGATTCAAAACACAAGTATTCAATATATGATCGGGAGTTCTATACATTTTTTGGTTGTGGATGAAAAAATGAAGATTTTGCTAGTTAATCAAAGGGAGGAGCTAGAATGCAAAGTTGTATCAATCGTTATCTATTTTAGAGAGACCTTGGGAGAATATAAGTATGTATTTTGTTTTATTATTGCCTATAACCCAAAGAGGAAATGACATAGTATTTGTAGTAGTTGATATGTTTTCAAATATGGCACATTTTAGTGCTTGTAAGAAGACTAGTGATGCAACAAACATTTATTAACTTATTTTTAAGGGAGATTGTAACATTGCATGGCTTTCCGTCCAGCATAGTATTAGACAAATATGTAAAAATTATAGGATTTATAGAGGACATTATGGAATAATTTGAATACCAAGGTGTAGTTCAATTCAATATATCATCCTCAGATAGATGGACAGACAAAGGTAGTCAATAAGAGTTTAGGTAATATATTATAATGTTTAATTAAAAGTAAGCTAGGAACATATATAATATTCTGGCATAAGTTAAATTTGCATATAACAATCCAGTTAATAGGAGTACAGGAAATACACCATTTAAGGTTTTATATGGGTTAAATCCAAGTGGAGTTACATAGTTCCACAACATTAGAATTAAACAAATAAGAAGTGCAAACACAAAGGACTTTGTAGAAAATATGAGATAAGTGTATAAGCAAACATGTGAATAATTAGATAAAATTATAGTGCAATATAAGGAACATGTAGACATGAATAAAATGGAATTAGAATAGAAAGTTGGATATACAGTCTAAGTATGCTTGACTAAAGAGATATTTTCAAAAGGAACTTATAATAATTTGAAGTGGAAGAAAATTGGACCATGTAGAGTGTTATCAAAATTTGTGAAGAGTGCATATCAAGTTATCTAATTAAATTAGAATTTCATCTATTTTCAATATGGAAAAAATTTGTATCATTACTATGAAGGGGATAATAGTGGAAACATAGATTTAGAATATGCTTCAAATTATAGATAGATAGATTGGAGAGTACAGATGCCATAAAAGAAGCATCAGAAGGTGGAAAAGGTAATTGACACAAGAATCAACAAGAAGATGCATGAAATAGAGTATAAATAATATCTATCCAAATGGAAAGGCTGAGACATTGAATATGCAACATGGACAAGTGGTATATAATTTTTGAAGTATGAAATATTTTCAGCAAAAGGTTCATAAGTATGGACTCATGTTTCTTTTAATTACCTTTGGTGTATGATGTTATTTAATGCTAATTTTGGGATGGGAATCATATGAGGATAAATAGGCTAATAATATAGAAATGAATAATCACAAGGGTGATAAATGGATCTATAACAAGCCAATTAATGTTTAAACTTAGATAAATAATATTTTGAATTATATTTTAAGATATGCTAAAAATAGAATTACAACTATGCTAGATATTGCAATGATAATGAAAATAAAACACTTAACTAGTTCTTATGCTAGTATATATTTGGTTTGGAATAGGTAGGAAATAGATAGGAATAAGATTCTATAACAATCACCAAATTTTGGATAAGTGCCTTTGTAGCTGCATATACTTACATCAGTTTGGGATGGTTATCTCAATGTTCATGTTTAGATCGAATGTAGGTGTCCAATACAGAATCATGATGAAATTAGATGCGACCACCTAAATGTTTTTGGGTTTTGTGTTGCCTTCACTCTGGTGCATTCAAATCTATGTCATGGGCTATCACTCTTTTTAAAACGAGAAGATCATAGTTTTTGATATTTATAGTGGTTGTAGGAAAAATGGATTAGTAGACACATAATGTCAAGTTTCCCCAAATACCCCTCTATCAATGAGCACTACCTACATAACCACTACTCTGAAATGGGCCTCAGAAATATGTAGTCCCCCCCTAGATTTTGGGTTGTATGTGATTCATGTAATATGTGTAAAGTAAGTACATGATTTGTTGAGCATGGTCATTGATGTCTTAGGTTATCATTGATGTCAAAGAAAGCATATGGTACTAGTGCATGAATGACAAAGAAGTTGTGTTTGATAGCTTAGAGAGATATGGTATATGTGTAGGTTTGTAAGGACAAAGAAAAAGTTGTGAGGCATCCATAGATGTCTTGGTGAAATTTTGGTGTGTCATTTGATAATTTGAAAAGAGAAACTTACTTATTCTAGCTTAAGAGAAGACATAACATCATTGCACGTCATGTAGATATGAGTGATACAACAAGTTTTTGCATTTTGTGTAGGTATTTATAAAGTCAACATTGGTCAAAGATTTTCATGGAGATGTTGTCTATAGTGCCAGGAAGGTACTCTAAAGATTTGGAGTCTTGAAGTGTTTTTTATTTCAAGATATAAACCTTCAAAGTTGCTCTAGTAGATTGTGATAGACCAAAGACCATCAAGTTTAACTACATTGAATTTTGGGGTCAAATAGTCAAGATAGATCTATGGTGAACATTTGATCGGGCAATAAAAATCTAACATCAAGCATGAAACCTATTAGATAGATATCAACAGTGAGCACATGATCATGTAGATTATGATCCAATGGAGTGTATTGAGCCAATAATTCAATAGAGTGCTCATAAGGCACGTGAGGTTTCTAAGTGGTGGAATTTCATTGGAGACTGACAATAATGTGCATAGAAGGCATGTCAGGGTGCCAAGTGTCTTAATCATAGAAGCACATATCAATGATCAATAGTGAGCAATTCAAGGTAGAGATTAGGATACTCTCAAAGAGATTAATGGAGTGCATTTGAGTAAGTTGTGTGAGGGTGCAAGATAAAGACACATGTCTGTAATATTTGTATTTACTAGTGACCATTGGTATTTGAAATTAATAAAGGAAAAATTAATGGTTAGTATTTTTCTTATATCTTTTGATCTAGGATGATTTTGAAGGTGATGTAAAATGAAATTTTATAAATTACTTCAAGGTGAATCCAACAAAGTTGTTTATAAGATTTGAATGTTTGTACAGTTGTTGATATTGAGCTCTAAAGTTGACTATGTGTTTGACCATGTTCTGTAAGTGATCCGAGAAGGATAATTAAGTTGTTCTTGATAGTATTTTGATGTTTCAAGATGAAATAGATATTGAATAGTGTTTTAAACTCCATGAATGTTATATATATGGATTTTGAAGGTTTGACCAGTCCATATTTAGTATGAACAAAAGCTTAAAAGTTGATTGTGTTTACTAAATACACTGGCAATTTGAGTGACCATATTGCAGAGGTAAGTTAAAGGTATTCTGAGCAGAATTGAGGAAATAAATGAATACGAAGTTGTCAAGAAAGTATCAAAGGTTCATGATAAGGTATTGGAGATATTATGTTTCCCATATTTAGATATGGAGAGTTAAAATAGTATAACTATATTTTGACTGTGTGACCAACCTCAGTAGTCATTTTAATAGAGTTGTTTTTAGTGTTTAGATTTTGTGTTGAAGTGTCTAAAGCACATGGAGGTGTTATAGAGGTCCTGAAGGGTTTACCCATATGATATAATCATATGGATATGTGAAAATATTTGAATAATTGCTTGAAAATACATGAGAAAAGACTAACCCATGTATGGAGACCTAAGACAGTTAAGCTTGAGCATAATGAACCTAACATACAAGATGGTATGTTTGATGAGATTCATAATATTAATCAAGTAGAAGGTATGAATAATGTTATTTGTTTTAGTTGTCATTAAGTTGATCATATTGTAAGATATTATAAAAGCAAGATCTGAAGTCATAAGGTGCATGGACATCCTAGAGTGCTCAAGAAAGGTTAATCCTTGGTATGGAATCCTAAGAAAGTGAAGACCAAGAAAACTAATTCAGTTGAGTTAAAATATCAAGGTGGAATACTTGTTAAAGCTAAAGATGAATTAAATATGAATAAGGTTCAGGAATGCCATGATAATGTGTCATCTATCTAGATAGAAAAGGATAATCAAAAGTCAGTTCAAGTCAAGCTCAAAAAAAGACCAAAGTGCTAATTGAGGCTAGTTATGAGGTTTGTCTGGATCTAAAAGAACATCCTGCTATTGCTATACAAGTTTCATGTGAAGAACATCGGTTGTCAATATCTAGTGATGAGGTATGTCATGAAAAAAAAATTGTCTCCATTTATTGTCAATTCATTCTTAAAAGAAAAGGATAATATTGTAGTGGATGAGCATGTTACTTCTCCTAAGCCTAATAAAAAGAAGAAGAAATATTAATATCAGATGACCAAAGAGGAGAAGGAATATGAAGAGTTGTGAGCAACTCCTAGTTTCACATTGTTATAGGACATTATGGGGTAGGGTGTCTCTATCTAGGCTTTAAAACACTTGACAGCAAGAAGCAACATGGTGGATGCTTGTTGAGATTTGGTTGATGTTGCAAGATAAGAAAGATCTTTTGAAAATGTGCTTGGCTAAGGGGGAGTAATGAGTTTTATGAATCTACTCTAAAGTGTTGTGATGGAATGATTCAGAAGATATATTTAAGGACAGTGATCCAAGAGTTAAAATTTTAGTCAAATCTTTGAAGGATGGTCTATTTGGTCAAAGTGGTGAAGAATGAATCTATGTGTTCAAGATCTATAAGAATAAAATGAAGATCTCTACGTGTCTAATCAAGGATGGTGATTTGTCAAAATATTCTATTGCATGGTAAGTATTGAAGAGTTGTTAGCAGACCTAGATCATTGAGAAAACTTATTCAAGATGTCATGATCTAGTTGAAGCATGGAGTTAGGGAGAGCTAACTCAGATAGTTTGAAAGGCTTGAAGAGCTATGAATTATGTGAAGGGGAGCATATGTGAGATGTTTTAGTCATGGTGGATATATGAAGAAGTATGTTATAGTTGTGAATTTAAAAAGATTGATATGATGACTTGATCACACTAAGTCATATGTTTTGATAAGGTATTAAATCTTCATGCATGAGCAAAGGGAGATTATGAGTCTATAGGTAGACAGGTCTAAGGATCAAATAAGCCCAAGTTTAGATTTGTGTATGTCAAAGAATAGATGACATGGGATGAATCTTGATGTTAGGGGAGATTTTTAAGCTCTGTGAGTAGTTTGTCAGGTCAAAGATCAAGTTGGAATATTGAGGAAGAGACCCTTTGTCATTAATGTCAAAGGGAAAGAAAGATCAGAATGAAGGAGTTTAAATGATTAAGAAGTCATTCTAAGGGTGTTTTGTCATAAATGACAAAGGGGAAGATTGTTGAGCATGGTCATTTATGTCTTGGGTTATCATTGATGTCAAAGAGAGTATGTGGTACTAATACATGAATGATAAAGAAGTTATGTTTGATTACTTGGAGAGATGTGACACATGTGCAGGTCTATAAGGATAAAAAAGAAGTTGTGAGGCATCCATAGATGTCTTGGTGAAGTTCTGGTGTGTCATTTGATCATTTGGAAAGAGAAACTTGCTTATTATAGCTTAAGAGAAGCCAGACCATTACTACATGTCATGCAGATATGAGTGATCCAGCAAGTTTGTGTATTTTGTATAGGTATTTAGAAAGTCAACATTGGTCAAAAAAATTTATGGATATGTTATCTATAGTGTAAAGAAGGTACTCTAAAGATTTGGAGTCTTGAAGTATTTTATAGTTCAATATATAAACCTTCAAATTTGATCTATAAAACTATGATGGACCAAAGACTGTCAAATTTTATCTACATTAAAGTCTGGGGTCAAATAGTCAAGATAGATCTATGATGAGCATTTAATTAGGTGATAAAAATCTAACAAAAAGCATGAAACCTTTCAGATAGAGATCAACGGTGAGCATATGATCATGAAGATTATGATATAATGGAGTGTATTGAGTCAATAAGTTAATAGAGTGCTTAGAAGGCATGCAGGGCTTCCAAGTAGTGGAATTTTATTAGAGACTGACAGCAATGTGCTCAGAAGGCATGCGAGGGTGCCAAGTGTCTTAATCATGGAAGCACATATCAATGATCAATAGTGAGTGATGCAAGACAGAGATCAAGATAATCTAGAGGATATTGATGAAATGCATTTGAGAAAGTTATACGAGGTCACAAGATGAAGACACATGTCTATAATGTTTGTATTTACCAATGATCGTTGGTATTTGAAATTAACAAAAAAAACTAGTGCTCAGTATTTTACTTATATATTGTGATCTAAGATGAATTTAAAGGTGATGTAAAAGGTAAAGTTGTAACTGAATTTAAGGCATGTCTAGAAAAGTTGTTTAGAATATTTAAATATTTTTATAGTTGATAATATTGAGCTCCAAAGTTGACTGTGTGTTTGACCATGTTCTGTAAGTGACCCGAGAAAGATAATTAAGTTGTTCTTGATATTATTTAGATGTTTCAAGATGAAATAACTATTTGAGATTGTTGTATACTCCATGAATAATATCTGTATTTATTTTTTAGGTTTTACCAATCCATATTTAGTATGAATAAAGGCTTAAAAGTTGGTTGTGTTTATTAAATACACTAGCAATTTGAGTGACCATCTTACAAAGATAAGTTGAAGGTGTTATGAGCATAGTTGAGGAAACAAATGAATATGAAGTTATCAAGGAAGTGTAAAATATTAATGATAAGGTATTGTAGATCTTATATTTCTCATATTCGAATATGGAGAGTCAAAATAGTATAACTATATTTTGACTGTGTGTGACCAGCCTGAGTGGTCATTTGGAGAGAGTTATTTTTAATGCTTAGATCTTATGTTAAAGTGTCTAAAGCACATGGAGGTGTTGAAAAGGTAATGAAGGGTTCACCCATGTGATCTAATCATATGGATATATTAAAATATTTGATTAGTTTAGAAGTTTGAGAATCTATTTTCTATGTTTGAAGACCTAAAGAGTGAGGAAACCTAAATGGTAAGTTCAAGTGTTGAGTTAGTGTTATAGATGGCATGGACCCATATGAGAATGAGAAAGGGGATATTAGAGATAGATTTGATCTTTTTAAAGCATTGGTGGGTCCAAGTAGTCTCACATGTAACGTGTGAGTATGAAGGCCTAATTGTTTTAGGTCTCACCAATACCTAATGGTGGTTTGGGGTTAATGAGGTAATGACCAACCTATGAAGAGTGTGGTTATTACATATTACATGTATGAATACCTATTTCAAAGGTAGAACAAATATGTAAATAATCTTGGCCGACCAATATAGGTTAAAAGAAGAGAGTGGTATAAGTACAAGGTTTAATTGGACTAATAATACTTGTTGTAGAAGTGTGGATTGAAACAAAGTAGAGAACCTTAGAAAGAAAAAGTACAGGACATTGAGGACCAACATATAGTGTAGAGAATAAATCATGATAATTTGATATAGTTGATGTAAGAGGACACATAGGTCATTGTACCTAATGAGCCTAGACGAGTTAGTTTGAGCTAGTTAGTCCTAGAGGCAACTTGAGAGAGATTAGAGGTGAAAAGTGCAAATAAAGGTGGTCATCATCAGTCGAAGAGCAGTAACATGTGTTTAAGATGGTATGTTCAAGGTAACTGAGTGGGTGCTTAGTTTCCCAAGGGGTTGGTTCCTCCTTGCAAGATAAATCTTGTTAAAGGTCTAGTTGTTATGGGTCTCAACTAGACAAGGGCAACACCTCCTTATGGGATTGGTGTCTCACTACACTAAGGGATAGGTATTCTTTGATCAGTTGGTGCTAGTCTAAATGTTAGATCTTGTTTTGTAGGACTATAGTCCATCTTGCAATGTTCAGTGGGTTTTATCTTGCAAGAGGGTTTCTCACATATATCATGTGTTATGTGCTTGATATTGCTATATCTTCCTTATTCATTGCATTGGTTAATTTGTGTGCATCATGATTATATGTTTTTAATGTTTAAGAGTTAGTAATTGAATTAGATTATCTTACATCACTAATTCACCCCCATCTAAGTGATTATACCTTTAACAACATTGACCTAGATTTTAACTTGGAAAATCGAGCTCTTGGGTTGTTCCTTCATTACTTCAGACATGTAGATGTGATGTCCCTATGATTGATATGGAAATATGAGAAAATAAGGAAGCTCTAATCAATTTAATGCTTGATTGAGTGTTTTTGGTAAGTTTCCTTAGTCTATTTTAAGTGTAGGTGATGAATTAACGAGGATTGACCTTGTATATATACTAATCCTATCAAGTGAATATCTCACATTAAAGCACTTAGGTCGACAATAGAAATACATTTCATTTGTAAATTGGATGAATTTAGCACATCAAACACTTATGTTAGGGTAGGACACTTACATCGATGTGTGCATCTGGATGGGACACAAGTGTCCAGAGAGTAGAAAAATAGGTACAGGTCCAAAACTTACATAAATGGATAATAAGTAGTTTAAAAGAATTTTAGGCAATATAAAAGGCATGGGTCATCAGAATGATATTGGTCAGACTAAGTGATAAGTAATGTGCATAAAGAGATAGTAGATATGAGACTTAAAAAAGTGGGAAAGGTTTAGAACTAAGAAGAACATTAAAGGTTCAAGTTTCCCAAGTGTACAAGATTAAGGTGTTATATAGTCCATAAATAATGTCTAAATGCCCCCCTTAAATATAGTAATGGAATTATAGTTTAAATGAAAAGGAATGTGTACTTGGGTGTGTATACACACCTTGATTTTGCTTGAGTCCAACTTAAGTGCTTTGTTGGTGACTAACCTAAAATCAAGAGCATGTTACAGTATATAATTAGTGCATATAATTTAAAATTGAAAGAATTGAAATGATTAAAATTGAAAGAGAGCAAGGTTTAAGATTACACTTGTGTATTGATACAACTGTCTTGCCTTTTAACAATTTGATTTGAAAGATGTATCATTATGAATAATTGAAAGTGAAATTAGGAAAAAATATAAAATCTACAAAGTGAATATATATAAAGAGATAGAGAGATATTGGAGGACACATGCCCCCAACCTTGGAGAAATGGTGAGTTTCCACTTGATAGTTGATATTAGTTCAACTGTTCAACCAAACATAGTTATAACCTAGTGAGTGTGAGTAAACCAAGTCAATTCACACTATAAAACTAGTGAGGTTAGATGATGTAATCAAGTCAAACCTATAAATTTGTCAATATTGAGTGATTTATTTACCTCAACCATAACATAAATGAACCAACTGTTGTAGTAGATGAGCTCAATACAGTTTATAAAACTATAACTTGGTGGGTGATGACAGCCTCTGAAAGTGTTTTAAATCGATAAATAATTCATTTTGACAATATTATGCACATATTTCATAACATATAACCTTAGTTATGTGTCATGTTGAGAACTATGTATAACAATGGTACCAATGTATAAAATTCTACTACAAATGTGTATTTAAATCATAGAAATATGTAATTTGGCCAATTTGAAATAGTGTAAGTGTGGATAACATGTTTCCAAAATATGCCCCCATTATATATAGAGTAATCTTAAAATTGATATAAATGTCAATGTGAATGACATGTTTCCAAAACATGCCCCCATTATAATTTGATTCTGAGAATGAATGTGGAAGTCATGTCTCTATGGCATGCCCCCACTGATATTCCCCCCTTTAAGGTGAGGGAAGATATAAATTGGTAGTTACCTTACCTCAAAAGTACAAGATAACCATATAACTATGAATGAACCATGTAGCACATAGAAGGACATGTCTAGGTAAATGTATCATTGAAGCTCATAACATGTGATCACATCAAGGGATAAGATGCATGATAAATATCATGACAATGTATAGATATTAATAGTAAAAACTCAATAAGAAACCAAGCACACACATAAGATCACTCAAAATCAAGTCAAAAGATAATGGTCAAAGGAGAACGTAAACAAGGGGCATGTTCAAATGCTACACAATCAAAGGGACATGACTTATTCAAATGTCATAAAATCAAGAATGGCATATTCAAATGTCATCATACAACAAGTAATGACCTATGTAAATGTCAAAGATTCAAACAAAGGCATGAGGGCTGCAAAAAATGGAGCATAATCAAATACTCAAACAAGCAATACAATAACAAGGCAAGATACTCAAGGAAGTGCATAAATGAAATCAAAAGCAACCAACATAAACATATCATACCAGTACCTAGATATATGTGTTAGTAAAAAATGTAAATTACATAGCATATAAAGTACATTGCAAAAGATATAAGCATAGATGATGGTATATGTAAGTACACATATGATCTCAAATGTGATAATGTAAAGTGACCATAGAATGATATAACCTAGATGTATCATGATCGAATAAGGTGGATACCCCCAATGTCTTGGTGACATGAGTCGAGGGAAAGACTAACATCCAAAAGTGGATAGATCATGTATATGTGTATGATTGTATCACACTTCAAATATATGTCTAACATGTGTATATAGAAAATAAATTATATATTATCCACTAACATGTAACTAAAAACATACATGCTTAAGAGCTAATAAGATAAGTACATACTAACAATTTTTGGATTTTTTTTATTTTTTTGGTTTTTTTGGAATATGTGAAACCTTGCAACCTTTGGCTCCATTACATTGTTAGAATCATGGTTAGATAAGTGTAATTGGTGCATGGCATGTTCCTCCTCATGTTTTACATGTGTACTATAAGAACCAATGTTATCATTTGGAATATAGATCAATTTTCCTTCATGAGAAAAAGAAATACCTTGTTGATTTTGGTTAATTATTGCTTCCATTCTATATAACCAAAGAGTACCCAGCATAAATACATATGGAGAGGTTTATGGCATAACCCAAGCCCATGTTTCAATCACTTTAAGACCACAAACAATTGGTAGTTTCATGCTCTAAGGCATCTTTCCAACTAACTTTTCTTTGTAGGCCTTTTACATCAAAGCCAACCTATTGAAAATGTCTTATATTACAAATAGTTTTTATTTGTGTAGGATCACTATGGTAATGCCTAAAATAAGCACCACCCATGAATAAGGTGATTGTTAAATCTTGTTGGCATGGATGTTGTTTTATTTGTTTATTTTAAAGTTCTTGTTTTGCAATATATGTCATTTGCACTTCTAGATCCTTCTTAGAATATTCTTACAAAAGAATTTTTAAATATTCTTTATTTTTTGTGATCACCAGGTTGTGGACCTGATTCTTTTGGAGGATCATCAAATGTAATATTTTGGTTATTGATGAGGTCTTATATATTATTCTATAGGTAAAACATATGTTTGTATAATGCCTAGGGCCTTGGTGATAATCATAATAAATGTTCGCATCATATCCTTCAAGTAGATGTCTATTCATATCAACCTCTATTGAAGGAGGGAAAGATATAAGATGGGACTCTACAATCTATAGGAGTAATGAAGTGAGAAACTCAGGAAAACAAGTAAATTATCACCATGGTGCATTTTCTAAGATAATCTACTTAGGTGTTTATAATAGTGTATCACCCAATATTCTATTATTTGTATGAGAGATGGGTTTGCCAAAATTTTAACCCTAAATTTGGGATGTGGATCCTATGAGGATAAATAGGGTTAATAATATATAAATGAATAGGAAAAAGGGTGGTAAAAAAATCTATAGCAATTTAAGTAATTTGTAAAATCAAATAAATAATATTCAAAATTAAATGTTGAGATATGCTAAAAATAGAAAGTATAGCTATGCTAGATATTGCAATGATAATGAAAATAAATGACTTAGTTGGTTATGATGCTAGTACATATCTAGATATATAATAGGTAGGAAAAACTATTGGAATAAGACTCTATAACATTCACCAAATTTTGGATTAGGTGCCTCTATAGCCACAGACACTTATGTTAGTCTAGGACAATTGTGTCGATGTTTATGTTCAGATAGGGCACATGTGTCCAATATAGAATACCTACTAAAATTAGATGTGAGCACCTAGATGCTTTTGTATTTTGTGTCACCTTCACTCTCATAAAATCAGATCTTTGTCATGGACTTTCATTCCTTGTCAAATACTAAAACCCCTAGTTCTTCATCTTCATAATAGTTGTGGAAAAAATGGGTTAATGGGCACATGATGTTGAGTTACCCCAAATACACCTCTATCTATGAGTGTTGCCTACATAGACAATACTCTGAAGAGTGACTCAAACTTATGTAGTTCTCCCCTACATGATGGGTTATGTTTGAATCATACAATATGTGAAAATTAAGTGCAATAATGACCTAGCTTGTAACATGACAAATTGGGCTCTTGGGCTCTTTCTTCAATACTTCATACCTATAGATGTGTTGTCCCTATGACTGATATGAAAATAGGATAAAATAAGGAAGCTTTGTTCATTTGAAAGCTTGATTGAGTGTTTTTGGTAAGTTTCCTTAGTTTTTGTTAGGTGTAGGTGAGGAAATGAATGAGGATTGACCTTGTATATATACTAATCCTGTCAAGAAAACATCTCATATTAAAGCACTTAGGCTGACCATAGGAATACATTTTATTTACAAATTGGATGAATTTAGAGCACTTGACAAAATTAAATGTTGAGATATGTTAAAAATAGAAGGTATAGCTATGTTAGATATTGAAATGATAATGAAAATAAAGCACTTAATTGGTTTTGATGTTAGTACATATATAGATATATAATAGGTAGGAAACAAATTAGAAGAAGATTCTAGAATAGTCACTAAATTTTGGATTAGGTGTCTCTGTAGTCACATGCACTTGTATTAGCTTGGGATGGTTGCATCAACACTTATGTCTGGATAGGATGCATGTGTCCAATATAAAATACCTACTGAAACTAGATGCGACCACCTAGATGTTTTTGTGTTTTATGTCACCTTCACTCTGGTGCATTCAAATCATGGGATGGGGATCCTATGAGGATAAATAGGGTCAATAATATATAAATGAATAAGCAAAAGGGTGGTAAACAAATCTATAGCAGTCCAAGTAATTTGCAAACTCAAATAAATAATATTCAAAATTAAATGTTGAGATATGCTAAAAATAGAAAGTACAACTATGTTAAATTTTACAATGATAATAAAAATAAAGAACTTAGTTGGTTCTGATGCTAGTATATATCTAGATATAGAATATGTAGAAAACAAATTGGAAGAAGATTTTGGAAAAGTCACCAAATTTTGAATTAAGTGCCTCTATAGCCACAGACACTTGTGTTAGCCTAAGATGGTTGCATCGATGCTTATGTCCAGATAAGATGCATGTGTCCAATACATAATACCTACTAAAACTAGATGTGACCACCTCGATGCTTTTGTGTTTTGTGTTACGTTCACTTTGGTGC
This sequence comes from Torreya grandis, assembly GCA_037957365.1. NCBI lineage: Eukaryota > Viridiplantae > Streptophyta > Pinopsida > Cupressales > Taxaceae > Torreya > Torreya grandis. The sequence goes on from JARHVA010002355.1 coordinate 464,242, forward strand.
ATTTAGATCTTGGTCATGGACTATCATTCCTTGTCAAATACTAAATCTCCTAGTTCTTCATCTTCATAATAACTATGGGAGAAATTGGTTAGTGGGCATACAATGTCGAGTTGCCTCAAATACACCTCTATTAATGAGTGTTACTTACATAGACAATACTCTAAAGAGTTCTTCAAACTTATGTAGTTCTCCCCTATATGTTGGGTTGTGTGTGAATCATGCAATATATGAAAATCAAGTACAATAATGACCTAACTTATAACATGACAAATTGGGATCTTAGGCTCCTCCTTCAATACTTCAAATCTATAGATGTGTTGTCCTTATGACTGATATGAAAATAAGATAAAATAAGGAAGCTTTGCTCACTTGAAATCTTGATTGAGTGTTTTTGGTAAGTTGTTTTGGTTTGTGTTAGGTGTAGTTGAGGAATGAACGAGGATTGACCTTGTATATATACCAATCCTATCAAGTAAATATCTCATATTAAAGCACTTAGGCTAACCATAGGAATACATTTTATTTATAAATTAAATGACTTTAGATCACTGGACAATTTCATCAAGGTAGGACACTTACATCGATGTAGGCATTTGACAGGAACGTAAGTATCCAAAGAGAAGTAAAATAAGTATGAGCCCCAAACTTGCAAAGATGGATACTAAGTAGTTTAAAATCATTTTGGGCAAGAAAGAAGGTCTGGGTCATCAGAATGATACTGGTCAAACTAAGAGATAAATAATGATCGCAGAGAGATAGCATATATGAGACTTGTAGAAGTGGAAAGGTCTACAACTGAGAGGAACAATCAAAGTCTAAGTTTGCCAAGTATACAATACCGAGGTGATATATAATCCATAATAGCGCCTACAAAAACAAGATCATCCAGGGTCACTTCTAATCCTACATCAACCAAAAATATGTTAGATTAATAAATTTAGGTAAGTTTATTATTACATAGGTTTCTGATTGTGTATGTCTTTGTTTTTAAGTTTTATGAATATTTGTTGATGTGCACAATTATTGTTTTAGTTTGAATAATCTTGTGAAGGTTTGTATAAAAAATTTTGTTAAGTATTTTGATCAAGTATAATAGTGAAAATATCTGTAAAGTATTAATAATATTTGTAGTATCTTTTAGAGTATCAGATTTTTCATTGGAGTCATTATAGAATCCATTTCTTTTCTATAGAAACATTTTTGAAGAATATCCATCATTAGTAGGTTTTATTTATAAATATCATAGAGAAGTTAACAAGGAAAAGATTTGTTGTAATGTTTAACAGATTTTAAAACATTGTTGACATTATGTGGAATTATCTCAATGTTGAAGGAAATGAATTGTTTAATGAAACATGCTCGAGAGAGATCCATTTATATTGTTGAATTTATATGATTGAGAAAATGAGTCTATCAATCTCTAGATATATTATACACTTCAAATGAAAAGTTTTAAAGCCCTATTTTTAGAAGTTGGCAATGTTTGATTGATTTAAATAATTCTAAAATATATTTAAAATTGAATATCAATGATCATCTTCATGTTGTCATTGATGGCAACGAGATACCAATGCATACTTTCTATAGAAGACCTGATTTTATGAGAGTTGAATCTGAGAAACTGCCTGTAACACATATTCTATATGATATTGTTATATCTGAAACCCAGATGAAACGAAGTATTATTTCACAAAACTTATCTATGGAGATCAGAGATCATTTTAAAATGGATGATTTATTGCAAGCCATGGTAGTTGTGAATCTCATATTTTAGAACAATAATAATAGTCAAAAGTTGATTAACAATGTATTTCACAAATACATCGGTTCTCTTGTTAAGCATTTTGGTAACTATAGAGGTCAATGGATTTGAAATAAAAGTTATTTTGAGAAAGGATTTACTGGCATCTTAGTCAACTCATTTTGTAATTATAATGTTTGAACAATATCACCTTCTAAGTGAACCAACGAAAAATAGGGCAATTACACGAATATGGAAAAAAAATTATCCTAGTAATATCCTACAAGAAAGTTTAAGTGAATATTTTTGATTATATGAGATTTTTTAAAAAATGATTTTGGGCTCAGTGGAAGATGAGAGTATATTCAGTGCATTATCTTTCATTAAGTCAAAGCTTCAATATAGATTGGATAAAAATTTAGAAACGTGTTTGAGATTGTATGTTTCACATTATGTTGTGGACATGTTTACTTATAAAAGAGCTCTGGCAACATGGAGTTCTTTAATTGAAAAAAGAGGTGTTAGTAATACAAGAAGAGAGGATGTAAATAATGACATTGAATATACCACTGACATGGTAGATGCAAATGTCACTGGTTATGAGCATGTTTGTGTAGGATGGTTTCAACTACTCGAGTATTAATTGTATATTTATTAAATTATTATATTTTAAATTTCAATTTCATATCATTTTTGATATTGTAAAATATTTCAAATACTAAATTCATTATAATTGTTGGTAGCATTGTCATTTGAAATATTTGTTCCATTCATTATGTAACTTTCCCTTTTATTTAATTGGCTCTTAATAATTTCAAATGGGTCATAATATTTTTTTATTTTTCTAAGATTGTAATGTTAAATACATATTTTTATAACTTTTGAAATAATTTAAATTTGATATTCTAGCACCGTGTTAATAGTTTTAACCTTATTCTTAACTTTTAGCTTTAAAATATGAATTTTCAAGTCAAATACAAAGGCGATAGAACATGACAAGCCTATTAAACACCATGACCAACTTCAAAAGAAAAAAAATTAATCTAAAATAATGATAATAATGGAACAATACTAAATAACATCAAATTCAAATCCATGCTCAGTCCAAATCCAAAGAAAAAAATAATTGCAGTCCACATCACCATTTTCGTTGAACTACATCAACTAAATAAACTCATCTGGATAATAATGACTTTACAACATCATAAAATTCAAATTCAAATTCATGCTCAAGCCTCAATCCATATCCATTAAAAAATAATTGTCATCCACATCACTATGTTCATTGAACTACATCAACACAAAATATGCATATAAGATGATAAATGAACCATAGCTCGTTACTCAGTAAAACAAGACTAATTGAAACTTAAAAAATTGATCATTACAAATCCAAATTTAAAATTGTTATTTAATTTTTTTTAAACATAACATTGTGTTCAATTATAAGAGAGTTTACAACATCATAAATTATCAATTTTTTGGTCTTTTAGAAAGACCCCTCCCTACTCAACCACTTTCTCAATCATAATATTCACATTTTTGCCACAATCTTTACTATTCCCTACCTCCACTTCCTTTATGTCATCCTTCAATATCCTTACCCTTTAAAGTTTTTCAACCACAAAATTAATATGAGCAAGATTTTCCATTTCTTATTTCATAACATCTCCTACAAAAAGTAGACTTGGATTAGCATTTGTCTTTTGTTTCAATAAAGCATCGAGATCTCATCCTTGCTCCTTAATAATTTTTTATAGTGTGTTGTTATATTTATTCAATAGAAAAAACTTCTCCTTGAATTGAATGGTAAAATATAAACTTTTTCATACATGTTTCAAATGCATATTAAGGACCTCAGCTTCTTTTTTCAGATTCTCATATTTTACTTGTGGTTACAAATGAAATCTAATTAGATTCAAACTAAAATAACTATGACATGAAATTTGATAAAAAAGAAGATACGTTACCAAATATTTTTCCTTCTTAGCATTTCAAATAACAACATCGTTGATGTCTTTTGCCCATTTATTAAAATATGCCTGGGCTTCTACATTCAAAATTTCCAACCTGTCTATCATAATACTCAACACATTATCATTTTAACTATTAGAAATAGTAGCAGACCCAAATTTAACTTGACCAAACAAAGCATCAATCTTTGTGGGTTTATGTTGTAGTAGCGAAAATAATTTTTCTCGCTGGGAATGGTTATGATAATGGGCATTTATTCCTTTAATCAATGCCTTTTCCCGAAACTCACAAACTAATACATTTTTTAACTCACCAATAAATCCTACTTAAGACTTGAAATAATACTTTTTGATAATAAATTATTTAGTGGAAAAGATGTAATGGCATCATCAAACAAGTCAATATTATCTGGTGGGGTGGGGGGAAAAGATGTACAAGGTTCCTCCTGAATAGTTACATGAACATTTGTACCCTAAATAAAAGCATGTGGATTGAAAGCAGCACCACCAACTTCTCCACTTTCAATCCTGAGATATTCCTCATCAAAAATTAATCTGTTGCAAATAGGTTAATCCTTATGCACTTAAGATACCTCTGATAGAGAAAGTGGGGAATTCATAACCCATTAATTATAGTGTTCCTATGCTAGGTGTTGGCACTTGTGGTATTGGAAGGATCTTCCCCCTCATGCAAAATGTGTTCAGGGGTGGTGATGGTAACATACTTTTCCTCAAAGATTAAGGGTGCCCTACAAAAATAAATTATATTATAAAAATGATAAATTTAAAAAACAAAATTAAATGCTAATTTGAAATTAAAGGTTTAATACTTGTATTTAGAGATAATATTTCCTCCAATCTATGTGCCATATTCTGAGTGATGGAGATGGTTTGAGCTACTACAATAGGCAAACTTCCATTCAAAAAAAAATTTAATAAAATAATAATAATAAAAAAAAAACCAAAACATGGAATGTAAAATACTTTACACAGAGGGTCGAAAAGGCACATTAAATGTTGGGGTTTGTTGCATTTTTTGTTGTTTCATGCCAACTTCATTAGATATCGAGTCAGCTATAAAAATCAAATAAATAAATAAGATAATGCACTTGAAAGTTAAAATGTCATTTGAAATTTTTAAATATTAAACCTGTATGCAAAGACGATGAGGAAGAAAATCTTAGACATTTCAAAATCCAAAATGAATGTAAGGATTATTTTGCAGACTCAGAATCTCCAAATCCTTCAATTGCATGATGTTCTTTTGAGGTAGATTAATTTCTTGTCATAAAGACACAAAATATTTCCTGTAATAAACAAATTTCAAAAAATATTAATCCTTAATTTTGTAATAGTTCATCAACAAACAAACAAATTTTAATATTTCATTGAAACTCTGTTACTGATTAGTGTTCTATTGTTTTGGAAAATAACTATGATCAAAGTATTCTCAAGGAAGGAGCTTCAAAAAAACGTGTTATCTCTGATGTTTAAAAGAGTGAGTTTGTTCGATGTTAGTGATGCATGTTTATAAAGAATAAGTTTTGAAAAGAAGAATAAAGAAACCATGTTTTGTAGACTCAACACACAAACCCCTCTTGGGTCGAAAATGACTATTATTTGTAACTGAATGCATCTTGTTGATTATTGTATGACTATGGTAACTATTTCATAATGTGTTTTAAATAGTATTGGATGTTTACATTATGATAAAATATCCAAGAAATAATAAAAAGGAGTCCCTGTTTAAGGAAGGCAGTCATAGACCCTACTTTGTGTTGTTGGATTAATTTAGATTGTGTATTTCAAGATTATTTACCAAAAGAGATTAATAATTGGTTTAAAACCATCCTTGAAGGTTCTTGTTATTTTTGGTGATTACAATTGTTTATAAATAGTGAATAAAACATTTGTTTTTTAGACATATGTTCCAACAAACCCCTGTTCCCTACAAGAAGCAATATTGTTGGATTGAACATTTATTCCAAGAAAGAAAAGGTCATTTATTCGATTAGTAATTGCCTAAGGAGTGTTTTGGTAATTGTTTAGAACATGTTATAATTTTATTTAAAACTTTATCTTGATTATCATTGTATTTAGTTCCCACCTACAGACTCATAAACTTATAGATACACTTTTCCTACTCAGTCAAGTGAGTTTAAGCTTGGAAAACTTTAGCAGCAAATTAGTAAAGGGAATCCAGTGATTGGAAGACTTGATCAAGGGTAAGATAGACACTAGTAACCTTTTATAGATGCATGAAACTCAGTAAAATGTTCTTTATTGATTTTTATAAGCTCTTAGTTTAGGAACAATTGGTAACAACCTTGCCTAGGGTTTCTTTACTAAAACATGCATAATAAGAGATTAAACACACAAAAAAGCATCAAATTTTGTATGAAGTTAGGGTTAGGTGTGTGAAAATATATTTTAATGGTTTTTAAGTTGTACCATACATTTTAGTATGGATTTAACCTAACTATGTAGTAGGAAAGCAGAGAGAGACCTAATTGGGGTAAACAAAAACCCAGAGGAAGCTCAAGGATTTATCAAAGGGAGGAATTAGGTCATAAAAGTTTGTCGAAGGATAAAATAGGATACAAGTTATTTACAAAAAGTATTATATTTCAAAATGGTGAAGGTACATATCATATAAATCAAAGAAATCCCAAAAATAGGGCTACAAGGACTATTAACAGTTAGGCAGAGTTGTGAAAAGGGTTGAGATAAAATTTAAAAAGAGTTGGTGAGTTGATGAGTGAGAGAGAGGGATAATAAGACCCTAATAATCATGAACGAGACAATTTTAACCGTAACCATATCAATTTAAGCTTAGCTTCTTGAATATAGAATGAACTAGAGATCCTTAACATGAAGTGTTAAATCATTGCTCTAGAAGTGCATATTGATTTAAGGCATAGAGTGTGAGTGTTTGGTGTATGATATGTATCATTTGGTTATCAAAGCTAGTAAAAAAATTTGATAGGATTGTGAAAGGATTCATAACATGTGTTTTGAGGTAAATTTAAGGATAGGGAATCAAAGACAGTGCTCCATAGAGAGAGTCATCAAAGGAGATGATGAGTTGGTCAAGAATATGGTAGGCTAGGTAACATAATTGATTGCCCCATTGATCATGATGATGGAGGCTATTAAATATGTTCTTAGGGAGAGATAAAAAATAGACAAAATAGAGAGAGATGAAGGATATAATAAATAGTAGGTCAGGTAGTACCTTTGCAACCAAAGATGAATGAGATAGAGAATAGAGAGGTGGTTCAAGAGAGACCACAAGTACATGCAATAGAAATTCAAGAAGGAATGTGATTGAATCACCATGAAAAAGAGATAAAACCATTTTTAGGTGGAAAAATGAGAAGGGAAGAAGGTCCTATGAGACATGGACCAAGGCAAATATTTTAGGGATAATATTGGCATTGTCATAGAGAGGTACACAGGGTAGCAAAGTATCTATTGAGTGTTGGTAGCAGTATGCAACAATAGAGAGTAAAAGAAGATAATGAGGACAGAGGACAATAAAGGAATGATTCATTACTCATGAGGATAATTTTATTGCAGTAGAGGCAAGTCAAAGAACTAGTCCAAAAGAGAAGCCTATTCAAAAGCAAGTGTAAGACAAGAGATAAAGTTTGGAATTTAGTCATTGATGGAGATAGTACTAACAATATTGTATCTTTAGAGATGGTGCAAAAGTTGGTATTGAAGATTATGCCATATCCACAACTATATAAGGTTACATGGTTTCAAAAGGGTCATCAAATCTTGGTAAGTGAGCAAAGTTAGGTTGAATTCAAGATTGGAAGATATAGAGATAGAGTGTTGTGTGATATTATGCCTATAAATGTTTGTCATTTATTGTTAGGGAGACCATGGTAGTTTTATAGGCATGCCATACATGATGGTCAAGAAAATACTTACACCATCAATCAATATGAGAAGATACATATACTTGTTCCATTGAAAAGTGAAGAAGATAGAAGAGATGAAAGGATAATGATGATGTAGTGTTGGAGCAAAGCAATGGAGAGTTTGGGTTTGGTAAAAGTACCCAAGGAAGAAGAGAAGGTAAGTTGTCTTGAATTGGTTGATATGAAGATTTGTGAGTCCACAAAGATGGACATGAGAGAGAATGAACAAAAATGCAAGGTGATAGCAAGTAGTTTTCGAAAGAATGAAAACATAGCACCTAAGAGAGTGCTCAAGAATGAGAAAAGTCAAAACAAGAAGGGTAGCCAAGCATATGAGAAAGAAGATAATAGAATGGTGTTACCTTTTAATTCACCCTTATTCATCTTTGTTTTTGTGAACATTCCCTAAGCTAAAGTTGCCCTGCCATCTTACCTTATTGATCATATGTTTATTTCTTAAGTTGACTCTTTGTTTTGAAATTTTATCCGCTTGTCTTCATATGTGCAAAATTACTAAAGAATTGAACCTTCGAACTTCAACCCTTTTCAAAGTTCAAGAGTTCAATGGTTCAATGCTTCTTAAAAGTCATGAACTATTGGTCCCTTTGTGTAACTTGATTTGTATTTTTGAACCTTTGCATTGAACCTTATTTCAAGAGTTCAAAGGTTCAATGGTTAAAAGATTCAACATTCCATGACTTTAGTCCCACCTTTCCCCAAGTCTTTTAAGTCAAAATTGATGGGACATTTTAAAATGAGTAAATCATTTAGAGGGAAATATATCTATAAAATTTTAAGAAATGGAAATTTCTAATTTTGAAAGGTTATGAGTAATCATTACACATTAAGGTCATGTGTGAAAACTACTTACAATTAATGCACCTATTAGAATTTACATCCTATCAAGCATGTTCAACACAAGTTAATTGATCTAGTAATTATTCAACCTGATTTCATGCCTTTATTAAGAAAGGAAAAGCCACTTTTAATAGTAAACACACATGTTAATGTAAAGGAGAGTAGCACTGGAGGTATAAGATTTTTATTGCATAATTTCATAGTAATCTTTTATCCATTGAAGGTGAGTTCAACTTTTCCTATAAGTTGATTCCATTATTTTTTTGGAAAGGAGAATCATTTTGAGTTTTTGGTATTATTTAAGAAGTTTAAAGCATTTTTTATTATATCATCCAATCTGTAACCATCAAATTTGCTTGTCTTGGTTACGAACACGGTCCTGGTCTCGTTTGTTCTCTTTCTGAATTCAAGGATACTTCTTTAGTTCAATATGATTTAGAAGATTTTAAAGAGAGGGTTAAAAATCCTATGTCAACCCCTATGATGGAGAAATTAGTGGAAAGTGGTTTAGTCGAAGCTGTGGCTTTTCCCATGGTGGTACAATGTCTTGAATTAGTTATGGAATGCATGAATAGATACGACCATCAAAATAGGTGTATCAGAACTATGGATGGAAATGTATTACTGCATGCCAATAGACAAACCCTAATGGTTGTGATGAAAATTCTGCCTAAGCAACCATACTCTGACCTTGATATTACTTCCTCTTATGGTCATTTTTCATTAAAGAAATCAATCTACAGAAGTGTAATTTCCAGAAATTGGTTATTCAAATTTCAAAAAGGAGGTTCAAGACTGCCCAGAGTATTAACCAGAGAGCATATGATATCGAAAATTAAAGACATCATGGTATTATTACACAGGGTGAAAGACAGTTCTCAGGCATTTTATTGGGAGGATGAGATGTACTTCTTCATTTAGATGATCCTCCAAGGAGAATAGTATTTGGATTGGGCAAAAATCATAGCCGAATGTTTGCATCTAGGTCTGAGTAATTATTTTGGGAATAAAGATTTTTATGTCTTCATATCTCTTTTACTGCTTAGCATCGACAAGAGAATGGAGAGGGTTGCTTCATGCATCCTTAGATGAAGACAATAGAATTTATGATTATTACCCACATTTGTAGATGCAAAATTGTTATGAAAACTATGGAAGGGTTAATGATGTTTTTACTGGTAGGATGACTTATGAATTAGCAGGCAATGTTAATAAGACAATGTCTAATGAAGCCATGTAGCTAATTAGTATTTGTGATAGTTTCTTCATTCAATTTTCCAAATTTACTTATATAGAGTTGGCGGTTTTGATGATGAACCAGTGAAGGTACCTAGATATGTTTTTGACCACTTTGTATTGATATAAGTTTGCAGGCAGCTAGCCCATATAGATAACAAATTTATAATGAAGAAAGAATTTGGTGTATCTTTCCCCATCGAACTAGGACACTATTCATGCCAATCAATTTCTGATGCCTTAAATTTAGAGGTGGACCTGAAAAAGTTTAATTTTTAGTACTATAATGCCAGACCCTAGTTTGACAGCAGAGGTTTTGCTAGGGACAATCTAGATTTTGAAACAAGATTTTCACTCATTCCCCAGATTGAAGACTATTGGGAGGATTGTCCAGATGGATTTAAAGTTAGAAGAAAGCTTTGGTGCAGGTTCTCCTTGGGGCAAATAGTTACTCTCAATCGGAGTATGAATATCTCTGGAATAATTGATGATGAAGAATAGGTGGTTGATCCTCATTTTGAACAAGTAAAATAGCTACCTATTCTAGAAGTTGATTGGAATAAAGACGAAGAGGATCCTATTGAAGTCAAAACTCTCCCAGTGATAAGGAGAATTGAGAAATGGTTAAAGGGTTATAGACTGAAAGAAGTTCAAAATGAAGATTCCCAGTGATGTGCACCAATTGATGAATCACCATCTCCAATAAGCTCTTCTAATCAGCGTATTACTATTTGTGATGCAGGTACTCTCAAGCCAAAAATTGGAAAGGGTTATGTTATCAAAAAGTCCAAGAAAACCCTTACAACTATTCTACCTTCTCATACTACCAGACTAAGGACTAAAATTAAGAAGGAGATTTTTGAAGAAATAGTTGTGGACTTAAACTCTGAAGAGGATTCAGGAGAAGCAACAAGTGATAAAGGATTTAATCCACCAATGGTAGAGGAGATTAGTGCAAATCAACAAATAGAGGTTGCTTCAGATTTTGTAGATCTGATGGTGATATCAAATGTGCCTTTTGAACAATTGAATCTTGACAAATAAGTTCCAATCCTTACACCTAAATGGTTGGAAAGTTCAATTAGTGATAAAATAAAAATAGTTCCATTTTCATTGCCATTCAAGGATATGGTTATCAAGTGTCTAGGAAAGACTCCTAAATCCAAGAAGCTAAAAACAACATCCAAGGTGGACATTGACCCCAATACAGGGAACTAGAGTGCAAAAATAGCCTAGCTGACAACAGATAAGGAAGTTTAAGATCCCACAATTCAAGATTTCATAATAAAAAAATAGATCTTGGGACTGCATCATGCACCGTGGATGTGCACCATCTTGAAGCATATACCAAAAGGATAGTCAGTCATACCTGGAAGGATGAAAAATATAAGAGAAAGTTGAAATAGACCTTACGATCAATGGTAGAGTATATTGATTCCATTCATAATCCAAATCCACAACCTATTTCCCAACTACCTCTGTCTTTTGACCCAAAATCTTTGGTCAACTAAAAAATTCTAGATCAGATACATAGAAATAAAATGGTGACTAAGGTGTTTGATGATTGGTTGGATGGCATTATCCAGAAGGGTACAAATATATTAAGGAATTGAAGAATATATATGATAGGACTATGGTTGTCATCAAAGATTTGAAAACACAAAATGCTTCATAGGAAAAAGAGGAAGGGAAATGGATAAATGTGATAAATCAAATTGGTGATATTCGGAAGTATGGGTTAACAAATTTATTATCAAATAAAAATTTGATGAGTCTGAATGATAATATATTATATGTAAGCAAGAGAAATATCAAATGGAGAAACTTAGTATCTAGACAAGGATGAATTAAATTTACAAAATTGATCAAAGAAATAACTGAGTTCACTCAATCCTTATAGCATGACTTACAATGTATTAATGTGAAATATATAAAAGATGATGGGGAGCCAGAAAAGGATATCAATACTGTGGTTCAATCCTTCAGAGAGAATATCAGTTTTGTTAAAGAAAATGATAACCTATTATTTGAGGATTTCTCATATATTTTAAAAGTAAAATCACTTCTTCACCTCTGTGTTGTTGCACTCTCGGAACATGTGGAAAAAGTGGCAAAATTTTGAAGAGAGAAAGATGTTTGGAAAACACAGGTTAAACACATTGGCATCCCCAACTTCTCAAAAATTTAGGAATTTGTTACTTCACATCAGGAATGGAAGGTACAACATGTCTCCTCAGCAGAACAAAGAAAATCCAGAGATTCCAATCCATGGCCCCAGTCTTGATCTTGATTATGTAATCTCTTTATTTAGTTATTTAGTTGAAATTATGTTTTTTTTTTTTTAACTTTATCTTTTAATGAGCTTGTATGAAACTAAACCCCATGTGGGTCAGAGTTTGTTTTAACTCTGGGTTTGAAAGAACAGTTAATTAAGATAACTATATATATGTTTTTAGTTGTTAAAAATTGAGACAGAGGATAGAAAAGAAGACAAGAGAATTTTAAAGCTGAACTTCTTTGTTTTACAATAGATGTGATGATTATTTGAAGAATTTTCATTTGTTAGTGAAAAGAAAAAATAATTGTTGCATACTTAAATCTATGTGTTTAAGTATTTGAAATCAGGTTTCTGTGTGAACTCTCCTTTCAAGTGGTAATTATTCTTTCATTGGATAACTCATCATATGTGTTTTATCTTTTGTTGGTTTAGTAATGTACATATTTATATGTCTGATTATTGTTGAGGATAGAATCTATGTGTTTTATCACTAAATAATGTTATATGGAAAAAAAGATACCACATTCATAACATGGCAATGTATGAATGTTAGTTTGCCTTAAACGCTTTCTGGTTAAAAGTGTCTTAATGATTAAAGTAGTTTGAATTCATTGAAAATTTTAAAGGGCTCTGTACCTTAATTCAGAGAGGAATTATCCCTGATAGTTCACTCATTTGTTGTTTAACTCATTTATTCTCAAAGAAAGGGTTATAGAGTTAGAACAAAACATTTTTTTTAGAATAGGACAAATCTGTTAACCAACAAATGGTAATGAAATTGCAAATAAAATGGATGAGCAGTGGTTTGGGATGAACACCAAGCAAGTGAAGAGGTTGAAAGTTGAAATGTATAAGGACACAGCCCAAGGGAGAGTCATGAAGGCTCCAAGTTTTATTTCTAACATGATGATTTATGATGAAAATTAAGGTAACGAGTAGGTAGTCAAAGGAAAAATGGTTGACAAACTCAAATGTTGGAAAAAGAGTCTTGAACAAGAAGAGAATATGAAAGAATTAGGCAATAAGCAACAGGCTCATGAAGAACAAGTAGGTGACTTCCAATATGACCATGTTAGAATGCCAAATCAAGAATATGGGATAGTGAAAGGGAACGTGCAACCCTTGCATAGGAAGGAGATAAAAAGAAGCTATAGTGATGATATACAACAACAAAGTATGAGTTTACATAAACATGTGACATGCAAGGATCAAGAACATATTGTACATGAAGTGGAATGGGTAGCACAAGAAGTATTGGTGAAGAAAGAAGAGTTCATACTTTTAGAAATGGTTGAAGCTGGATATAATAAGAATGTGGACTAATGTGTAGAGGAAAAAGAGTGGAATACACTTGCAAGGCAAGAAAAAGATGGCAGCAACTATGTTTTGTTTATAAATTATGTTTCATGTGCAGGTTTGCCATTGAAAAAGATGAAGCAAAGAAGGCCTAAATGTGGGGCCCAAGAGCATGTTCACCTCTATAAGAGGCAAGTAAAAGTAGATACCTTTAATGAGGAGGTTCCATGCAAGCAGATACAAGTATATACCAAGTGCATCACTCAATATCTATGGAAAAGATTTTATAGCTTAGTAGTATGATGTAGGGGCATTCTATAAGGACCCCAATTTGGTTTATTAGATGTCTTATAGTTGTTAGATGTCCTAAACGGTCCTTAGGTGGAGTTTAGGTTGTCTCAAGGAGCATAAAATTTGAATTATTGGTTTTCTCACCAAAAACATTATTTGAAAAAATTGAATGTTGTCAAGTCTTGTCTAAGGACTTTTGTGAAATTTGTTAAGGTGGAAAGATATGATAAGTGTGTCAAAGTGTTTAGGCATGGTAAGAGGCTCATAAAATCTCATGATTTTATTGTCATGTTTTTAGATATCTCATATAGTGCAAAATCAAGACAAAATGTAATGTAACCAAGAAAACTCTATGTATGCAAAGGAACCAAGATTTAGTTATGCATAATTTTTAGGGATATTGGAGTCATTTTTGTTACTTAGATGGATGTTCCATTCGAGGTATTTGAATAAGATAATAGACAAGTTTTGTATGGAGGAAATTGTGTATTTTTGTAAGCTTTATAATTGAATGAAAGAATACAGACCCCTATTTTGGAGGTCATGGTTTGTTGTTGATTATATGTGTTTTGTTAATTAAGGAATTGAGATTGATAGTTCATTCAAGGGAGAGATAGGAATGTGGTGATCAATTATGAAAGAAATGAATTTGATGTTTCATTGAAACTCTGTTATTGAATAGTGTTATGTTGTTTTGGATAATAACTGTGATCATAGTAATCTCAAGGAAGGATATTCAAAAAAATGTGTTATCTCTAATGTTTACAAGAGTAAATGTGTTTTTATATGTTAGTGATGCATGTTTATAAAGAATAAGTTTTGAAAATAAGAATAAGGAAACCCTATTTTGTAGACTCAACACACAGACCCCTGTTGAGTTGAAAATGATTGTTGTTTACAACTGAATGCATCTTGTTGATTAATGTATGACAATGGAAAATAGCTCATAATGTGTTTTAAAGAGTATTGGATGTTAACATTGTGATCATGGCTCCAATAAATAAGAAAAATGAGTCCTTATTTAAGGAAGGCAGTCACAAACCCTACTCTATGTTTTTGGATTGATTTAGATTGTGTATTTCAAGACTGTTAACCAAAAGAGATTAATAATTGGTTCAAAACCATCCCTAAAGTTTTTTTTTATTTTTGGTGATTACAACTATCAAGAAATAGTGAAGAAAATATTTGTTGTTTAGATATATGTTCCAACAAACCCCTATTCTGTGCAAGAAGCAATGTTGGTTGGATTGAATGTTTGTTCCAAAAAAGAAAAGGTCATTGATTGGTAATTCCCTGAGGAGTTTTCAGTAAGTGTTTAGAACATGTTTTAAATTTATTTACAACTTTATCTTGCTTATAATTGTATTTTGTTCCCACCTACAAAAACATAAACCTATAGATACACTTATCTTGCTCAGTCAAGTGAGTTTAAGCTTGGAAAACCTTAACAATGAACTAGTAGAGGGAATCCAGTGATTGGAAGACTTGATCAAGGGTAAGACAGACCATAGGAACCTTTTATAGATGCATGAAACTCATTAAAATTTTCTCTATTTATTTTTATAAGCTCTAAGGTTAGGAATAGTTAGTAACAACCCTGCCTATGGTTTTTTTACTAAAATGTGCATAATAAGAGATTAAACCAACAGAAAAGCATCAAATTTTGTATGAAGTTAGGGATACATGTGTGAAAATATATTTTAATGGTTTTGAAGTTGTATAATACCTTTTATTATGGATTTAACCTAACTTTGTAGTAAGAAGGCAAAGAGACCTAATTACGGTAAACATAAACCTATAGGGAGCTCAAGGATTTATCAAAGGGAGGAATTGGGTCATAAAAGTTTGTGGAAGGATAAAAGAGAATATAGGGTATTTAAAACAATAGTCAAATTTCAAATTGGTGAAGGTAAAAACCGTACAACTCAAATAGATCCCAAAAACAAAGCTACATGGAATGTGAATAGTTAGGCAGAGTTGTGAAAAGGGTTGAGATAAAACTTAAAAAGAGTTGGTGAGTTTATGAGTGGGAGAAAGGGATAATAAGACCCTGATAAGCATGAAAAAGACAATTAGAACCATAACCATATCAAGTGAACCTTAGTTTCGTGCATATAGAATGAACTAGAGAGCCTTAACATGAAGTGTTAAAACATTTCTCTAGAAGTGCATATTGAGTTAAGGCATAGAGTGTGAGTGTTAAGGAATAGAGTGAGAGTGTTAAGGCATACAATTGCTAATATCAAACTATATCAACCACAAAAAAGTTATAGTTTAAGTATTTTAAGCATGACAGAGGAGATCTTGATGGAGTTATAATTTTTTGGCATCCACACCTTTGGATATAGCATTTTGTAGGAACCTAAGCATATGAGATTGATGTCAAAGCCAAGAAGGAGATGAGACCAAGCATGGATTGTGTAGATTGAAGGCAGGCATTATTGATTCCAAGTGTCAAAACTTAGAATAGGAAAAGTATAAGAAGTGTTAAATCATTTATCTAGAAGTACCTGTTGAGTTAAGGCATAGAGTGTGAGTGTTAAGGCATACAATTGTTAATATCATCTTTATCAGCCACATAAAAGTTGTAGTTTGAGGCTTTTGAGCTTGACAGAGGAGATATTGATAAAACTATAATTTTTTGGCATCCAAACCTTTGAATATAGCATTCTGTAGGAACCTAACCATATGAGATTGATGTCAAAGCCAAGAAGGAGATGAGACCAAGCATGGATTATGTAGATTAAAAGTAGGCATTATTGATTACAAGGGTCAAAACTTGAAATAGGTAGAGTATAAGAATAATTTTATTCTCATTAGTATCCCTTATTATGCTCATAAATATTCTCAATACTATTTATGCTATCATTGACAACTTCTTACCATTCCCTTGATAGGCCTTGTAGCCTTTTTTAAAACATTTATTGCTTATATGAATGTGTACCTCACTCTTTGGTAAAACTAAATCTGGATTTAGATACCCTTTATGGTTTACTTATTTTTCACAAACTCTTGGATCTTCACTCAATGATTGGACCACTTCTTTTATCCTTTCTATGCCTCAAATTAGGCCTATTAGGTCTTACAACCCCATGTTTGCTCTTAGTTAACATTATTTGTACTTATCCATATGTAACTAATCTGGAAACTTGATATTCCTTTGGACAAAATTTAAACACATAGGATCATAAGGTTTGATGATTTTTTTATGGTTACATCTCATACAATCCTCTTTTTAGTGTGAAAACCCTAGAAGCATGGTTGCAAGCTTACTGTAGGACCTGAGAGGATATAAGATCTTTCTCCAAATGTTTTATAAAACTTCAAATGATTGTATGTTATTTCTAAGGTCTATAGCAGTATAGGGTACCTTTCCCAAATAAAATATCCTTAGTAACTTCCCTTTGTGCATGTGCTATTTCTTAAAGTTTACTTGATTGTGTACAAAAATAGGGTCACCTACAGCCTAGTACCCTTTTAAAGGAAATTTAGTTTATTCAAATTAATATAGTCATAGAAAACAACTTGAGAAGATTGTAAAGGTGACTCACCAATAATTACTTGAATGCCCACTCCAATACATATGCATTCCTTCTTTCACAAGTGTATGCACATAAATTACGCTTGCATGTTACAAACAACATAGCTCTATGTCTATTCTCTTCTTCAATCAAACAACCACAACAAAAAATAAAAAGATTTAACACTTCTTAAACATTAGTTTGATCAAGTTACTCATTCAATCATAAAATCCAAATATTCTTTCTCAAGTCCTAGTATTGAAACACTTTAATCATTCTCAATTTTCTTTAAACACATAATACAATCTTCAAACAGGGTACATAGGCTACCTCTACTCATATATATATATATATATATATAAAATCCACTACATAAGCTAGAATAAACCTTAAGAATATAATTGAGATCAACTCATATTTCATCACTGTATTCATTTGAAACTTTTATTCAAACAAAAGGACTCACACAGTCCTATACATTGTCTTGGCAGACCTTGACTCTTTCTCTCAACATTGTTTGCCCTATTTTCTCTGTATCCTCCCTACCTCAAACCACACACATGCTATATTACTCAAAAAAAATTGTAAAGACTTGTATATCACCTACTAACCATTTTTTGATTCAAAAAACTTCCCACAATCATTGCACCCACATAGGGTGGTGGTCACTCTAACTGCCACCTCACACCTTCACTTGACATATTTACTCATAACCACCTTAAATGACCTTTCATGAGACCTTAAAGGTCTATTACAACATTTCTCATCATTACATATCATCACCACTCACTTAGACCACCTAAACATCTTGAAAATTTAAAAATATCTTTTGGTAGGAAAATTGATTTTGGACTCAAATTCAAATTTGACTTACCATAATGACTCCTTATCAACTTGACACAACTCTTGGGATACATAACCATTATTTTGCATCAAAATTTGGCTAGATTGAGTATTCCCCTACATCATACTCCCAAGGGGAGAAAAATTTCAATCTTCTTCATTCAAATTCTCATATAAATGTGTGTGCTCCTGACTGCCACACATGTACCTTGAGTTCTTTGTCCTCTTTTCCATCCACTCCATGATTTGATATGTATTTATTTGCTTGTAATTCCTCTATTTTTACCTTTATTTTCTCTTTCTTCTTTGCCTTATTTCATAATCCTATTCAATCTTCATGGCATTCAGTAACAGTTGTCATTCCTTATCCATTATGTCTTTTATTAGCTCTATTTCTACTTGTTCACTAGCATACATTCTCCATGTTATACTCTTTTCCTTCTTTAGTGACCATTCCAAGGTTTCATGCTTTCTTATATTCTTGTTGGCAACATCCTTTATCCTATTGTCATCCACTACAACTACTCCATTTTTTACTATCAAATCAGTCAACTCATCACTTTGTCTCTCATCTTCATGGACTAGTAAATTAGTCACCTTCTCCTTAACCTGTTCACCACTTTCCTCAAGCATTTCATGTGCTTATTACTTCTTCATTATTGTTCCTTTGCCATCTTGGTTCAATTTTTCTACCTTTATGTGGAATTTTGTGTCTTCTTTATCACCTGCTATTTTTTTCTCATCTCTCCACTCCTATTCATCAAATAGTTCACCATCTTCAACATAGCAAACACCTCATCTTCATCTGTATCTTCACTTTTCCATTCATCAACTTATTCCCTATGGACTTTTGTCCAATTAATTTCTTCATCCCAATCATGCTCTTCACTTTCCATTTCTTAACCTACAATCAACTATGACAAATCAATGTTAGACTAAAAATTTTGAGGCCCAATGCCTCTCTCTGTTCCATCAATTCCAATTATTTGACCATTTCCTTCCATTATTTTTGCATGCATTCCATTGCTTATTGATTCTCTCGCTCTTGATGTAGTTATATAAAATATGAAAATTGGTAACTCGAGTGTGGCTTGTGACACCCAACCCATAGGTCCCTCTGCTTGCTTTCATAACCCTCATAGGCATCTTTTCATTGATTCCCAATCATATGTAGCCTTTCAAACCTGATCCCAGCTCAGCCAGACTGCTCTTTTTATGAAAAATCCATCCTCCTAGGTCCCATAGCCTTTTAGACCTAATCCCAGCTCAGCCAGACTACTCTTTTGCATGCATTCCATTGCTTGTTAATTCTCTCACTCTTGTTGTAGTCATATAAAATTTAAAAATTAGTAAATTGAGTGTGGCTTATGACACCCAAGCCATAGGTCCCTCTTGCTTGCTTTCATAACCCTCATAGGCATCTTTTCACTGATTCTTAGTCATTCGTATCCTTTCAAACTTGATCTCAGCTCAACCAAACTGCTCTTTTTATGAAAAATCCATTTTCCAAGGTCCCATTAGCTCAGGACTATAGTGCCCAAATTGGACTATAGCATCAGTGCCACTACTATCCACTTTCGATGCTCTTGTCTAAGTGTATTTTTAGCCTTAATGGTCAGTTCCTTATGGTTCCCTATCCTTCTCGTTGTTGATCTAATGTGAGCATATTCAACCCATGACCAATAGATCCCTATAAAATCTCTTTCAAAGATCATTTGGAAAGGGTTGGCAATTATCACTAAGTAATCAAGAATACAAGCAAGACTACTCAAGTAATCTTCCCTATTCTTTGCATATAGCTAACCAATACACTTACAAGCTTATTCAAATCCTTAGTCCCTAGCCACCTCAAGCACATTTTGTTTAGCATTTTACATATTCATACAATCTATTTCACAAAGCACATCAAGTGGGAGAACTACACATGGCTTGATCCCTCTTTAGAGTATTGGCATGTAAGCAGCATGCCCACACAAAGAGTGTGGATACATGTCTAGTGAATCTTACACACACTAACCCCCCTTTTCCTTAAAATTGGTCAAAGAATAATGGAGTATAGGGTTTAAAGATAAAATTTTCTCTACAAATATCTTTATAGACTTCTAATTGTTGAAACTTCATAAGCAGGGTCACATAGACCTAGCAAACAAAACCTAGAAAGCTTAGGCTCCTATACAATAGTGTCAAAAGTGGAATACAACATCAATGCCACTAGTTTCCTATTTTGGTACTCCTATCTAATCATAAAATGAAAGCCAGATCTTGATTTGTGATAATGTCTCAGTCTTGCATAGTGAATTTTAGACTCTGTCTCAGTTGTCTTAGTTTCTAGCTAAGTTTTATTTTCCCCTCTTATTAATATTTTTAGAAAAGCTTATATTACAATCAAATTTATAAAAATTAGTATCTTAATTATTGCATATTTATTTACTAATTTTACTACTCAAACCCTTTAACTAAATAGGGAATAATACACCAATATTCACAAATAGGTTAAATCATTTGGTGAACCCGACTTACTTCGTTTGTGCATAAAAACCCTAGAAACACTAGGGTAAATTTCCTACTGATTTTTATTGTATTTTTTAAATTTTTTACCTGCATAAGAAAATCATAAATTATCATTAAATTTTAAATTTTCATAGTAATTTTAAAACATTTTTTTTTCAAACCCTAGTTGCCCATACTAGGTCCCAATAATTTTCCAATATTTTTTAATTTTTTACTAGCATATTTAAATCAAACATTCAAATTTAAATTTCAAAATTTAATAGTATTTCAAAAATATTTATTTTAAAAACCCTAGTTGTATCTACTAGGTCTCTTTAAATCACAAATTTTCTAAGAAATTTCTGATTTTACTTGCATACTTAACTCAAAAATTCACTTTAAATTTCAAAATTTTGTAGTAATGTTAAAATAATTATCTTTCAAACTCTAGTTGTCTATATTAGTTCCCATTGCTTCATGTTTATGAGCTTTGTATCATTTTTACACAATTTCTAATTCACTATTTTTAAGACTTTGCATTTCCTATATTCAATACTTTCCTTCTCTAACACTTTGCCTCTTACAAGTTATTGCAAAAAATTCAAATTATTTTCCTACTTTAACAATGGCCCAATACACTAGTTTTGATGAAACTGATAAAAGAGAACTTCAAAAACTCTTAACTAAACATTCTGATAGGCAAGATGACATGCTTAAAATACTACAAGAAGAACAACAAAGAGAAAACAATGGTAAATCCTCTCAAACCATAGAGCAGCCAGTTGTTAATGACATGATGGGGGAAATTATGTCTCAACAACCCCCTATACTAGCCCATCCTTCCTCTTTGCCACCAGCTACAACCAGTACATCTTTGTATCCTAATGTGGTAACCCTTATGTAAGAGATACAATCTCTTTAATCCAAGATGCTACATCTTGAGCAAGGTGCTTCTAGACCTACACAGGCCTTGGATTCTTTTGCTCTATTACATACACCATTGGCACATCACATTGCTTTGACATCCATGCCATAAGGTTTTGTTCAATCCAAGCTTACTTTATATGATGGCAAGGATGATCCAGAGACACAATTGAGAGATTTTCATGCAGCAAGCTTGGACTATGTGCCAAATGACTGGTTACTAACCAAGTTATTTCCATGGAGCCTAAAGGATTATGCTTTACAATGGTTCTACAGTCTATCGAATCAATCGGTCAATGCATTCAATCTTTTAGCTAGCATGTTCCTAGCTCATTTTAGAATTAACATTGGTGATAAGGTTTCATATGACCATGTTTCACAATAGAAACAAAGGTCAAATGAGCATCTCACAGATTATGTTCTTTGATGTAAGACTATCTTGGCTAAGATGACTAGCCCCATGGCCGATTAAGAGTTACAAGATCTCTTCAAATAGAGTCTTCTACCAGCTTTGCATGAATCAATTATGTTCAAAAGATTCTCTTCCTTCACTGAATTATATCACACACTAAAGGAAAGAGAAGTCAAGTTAATTTCATTGGGCATAATAAAAAAACAAGTATCTCAGAAACAATAAACAAGAGTAACAACAAAGTCCCATACAAAATAAAGGTCAATGATAACAAGAGTCAGAATCAACCCACAATCAATGTGGCTTTTGAGCCCCCTTAGTGAGTGGTTTTATTAGCACCTCCTTGTCATATCTTTACCAATCTACCAATTTATCCAACCAGAGTTTTACAACAACTATTAAAATGTAACATCATATCTCTGTCTTTTATTTAATAAGTTGACCCAACAAAGCCTCTTCTATAGGGATATGATCAGCATGCATTTTAAAAGTTTCACAGGGTACCATGTTATACAATAAATAGCTGCATCAGTTTGAGACACAAGATTTAATAGATGGAAATCATATTGATCTTGGTAATTCAGTTGAGCCTCCTCAGGAAAAGCAAACATAAGATAAAGCTTTGAAAATATTTTCAGATCTTTTTTGGAGTATTCTAAATAGGAGACAGGGGACACGTCATGGGTTCACCATCCATATCATGCACATCTACCACCAGATACATATAGGGCACCTTCAGTTGAGTTACATCCTTTGAGCAACATGATTGGTGTATACAATTCCAGAGTTCTAGCTAGACCTTATATCTCCTTCTCAGAGCAAAAAATCGTTGAGGATGATTCAGCTTATCATGCACTCTTTATTAGAGCCTACATTCATAATCATCCTATTCATAGTGTTCTCATAGACAATGGATCTAGTGTGAACATGTGCACTATGATATTTTTACAACATTTAGGATATTCAGAGTAAGATATTGCCCTGATAGACATAGTTATTAGTGGATTCAATGGTCATATACAAAGTTCATTGGGTTAGATTGTACTTTCTCTACA
The DNA here is from genome assembly GCA_037957365.1 of Torreya grandis. Taxonomy (NCBI): domain Eukaryota; kingdom Viridiplantae; phylum Streptophyta; class Pinopsida; order Cupressales; family Taxaceae; genus Torreya; species Torreya grandis. The sequence continues at coordinate 487,089 of JARHVA010002355.1, forward strand.
ATTTGGTCCAACACACGTGGCCACAGCATTGACTATTATTCCCAGTGTAGGAATTTTTGATATGTTACTTGGTCGACCATGGATTTAGAAACTTTGAGCAGTACTTTCTGCAACTCATAGATGCATGAAATTCATTCATGCTAATCAAGTTGTTATAGTTGGTGGAGTTTCATATGAGTTACCACTCCCCACTTCAGAGACATATACTATTTCGTAGTCACCAATTTTAGTTTTTCCACCAGTTATAGTTCCTCTTCTAGTTCTGATTTAGACATAGTTGAGACATCCATCACCATCATAGAGAGTTCATACACCACAACTTTAAGATTTCAAGGAAGCTTCTAGCTATAGTATTCACACTTAGGGTAGTATCATTGATATCTCATACATATACACATCGAGCACATGTTTAGAGAGCTTCTTCTACTTCCAGATGGGTCCCTAAGATCCCTACAATTGTATCTACTTCCCATAAATATAAAAGAACCCCACAGTTGGTTTCTACTTCAAAGATTTTAAAGCATTTATGTTAGTTTTAGGATCAAAAATGAATCAAGCAGAATTACAACAACATAGAGTAATGAACACAACAAATACCCTGGGAAAGGCCTCCTTCTCTAGGGAGAAAAACCCAACAAAATATATCTCTTATATATTTTAGGAATAAGAGCAAAAATTTGCTTTACAATATGTCCCAAGCACAAGACTAATTCATGGTAATGAAAGGTAGTGCCTTTCCTAAGAACGAATATATAAATAATATGGTTTCTCCTTGATAATAATTTACTTGATGCAAAATTTCAATCTATTGTAGGTGATCAATCTCCTCCTTAAAGTGCAAATTCTTCTTGCTTTAATCAAATTCCCAAATGAAGTGAAAATGTCTTGTATATATACACATTGAGATGTCTCTTCATGAAGGGTCACCTCTCTTCACCAAAGGATACGACTTTTAATAATAAAATAGCAAGTTAGCTAGAGATATTTTAACATTAATATTATTTGAATTTGATGGAGAAAAATATCTCCCGTTGCTATAAACATCAATAATTTGCAGCATTTACAACTTTTAGAGCCATAGTCTCAACATTTCCATCATGCTTCATGATCAAGCATGATTTCTCTCCTTGATATAGGACACCATGATAGGGAATCTCCCATGAGACTCATCATTTAGTATCATCTCTTCTCAGTATTACTTGTACATAGTCTCCTTATGATTAATTGTACATAGTTCATTTTCCATTTTCTTGTACATAGTCTTCCTATGATTAATTGTACATAGTTTAAATATTCAAAAATCCAAAAAAATTAAAATAATTAAAAAATATAAAAACATTAAAATAATTAAAAAATACAAAAACATTTCAATTGTATGCATCATCCATGCTTTACATTACTACTTTCATGTTATACTTATATTTGTAGTTTTATGCTATTGTTTATCGATTTATCTACATTACCATGTTTCACTTGATCTTCTTTGAGTGCATGTAGTGACTTCCAGCTCTTGGTTGCTTCACTCTACCCATTGAAGGGGCATCCTAATGCTACATTTAAGACACACATTGATATATCTTCCCCCTAGGGGCATCTTCTACATGACTACACCATCCAGGTTATGTCATTCTTACACCACACACTCTAGTTATCATGTTGATGTACATTATTTGCTAGCTTACATAGATTATTATATCAACACTCACTACGCATATAGCACTTATGTATTTATTAGCATATACCTAGTCTTGTACTAACATGGCTTGCATACTTTCACATTCTTTATTTAATTAGTTAAGATGTGATTGTATTTTCTAGTATTTACACATTTTCCTTTCTTGATTTGCGAGCTTGATGTTATTGCATTTCCTAGTTCCTATTTATCTCTTGTATGTGCCTTAAGACATTTTTCAATGTCATTTGATTTGATGTTTGTGTGTGCCTTAGGACATTTACTAATGTCATTTGCCTATACTCTTCTATATGATTGTGGTCATCGTGCCAAGCTTGCTTGTTTCAATTGTATGTGTATGTGGAATTTGAACATGCCTTACATGCTTACTTTCTAGTTTGAGTGACATGTGCCCATGTCCCTTGTTTGCCTGGCCCCTTGGCCATTCTTGTATGCTTTTTGCTTCTTGCTTTGTGTGCTTTTTGCTTGATTCCTTTTCAATTGTTTGCAATGCCATGATCCCAATCATGCATTTTTTTACTTTTTTAGATGCCATGATAGACATCAATCTCTTTCCCTCCTTGAAAACTAACAACTAGCCAGACTTCTAGTTCTAATTCATTACATTGCACATGCTATTACATTGTTATATCTATTTATGCATACCCCTATCGATCTAACAATCTCTCAATACAAACCATGCTATATCTTGAAATATCTTATCGATTATCATTGTTATATCATGTATCTTTGCAACATAACACACTTGTAAGGTTCTTTCTTTTGACAAAATTTATTATAGGGTCTCCATACTTACCCTTAGAAGAGGGGGAAACAAATAAGGGTTTTATCATAGAGATCAAAGCTCCTAACAGTCAAAAATTCAACTTTTAGAGTACCCAAAATAGTAACCAGATATCAAACCAAGCAAAAGAAACCAGGCATACAGTGAAAATGTCAAAATAGTCATCATATTTAGCCTAAGACAACAACACTGAGATTGGACTATAGTGTCAGTTCCATTACTATCCATTTTCAACGCTCCTATCCAAACAACATAAAAACCAAACTTTCTAGAAGTAGGTAGAAAAGTATGTTTGACTACAGTCAGACCAGTCTAGAATTAGTAGTTTTTAGTAGACTTGCTCAGAGAATCCAGATATAGAGGAAATCATGCATGACATGATGGCTCTCATTCCAGTTTTAGATATGGTAGTTAATATAACTTCTAGATCAAAATCCATGTTTTAGATACCCGTGATTGGGGACAATGTGTGTGAAACATTTATTTTCTTTTCAAGTTTAGTATTACCTAGGCATTCTCAACAGTTGCATGCCTATTCCATATGCAGGTGGTTGGCATCATTTTGGAGTGGCTTTCATACAAGACTAACCTCCACATTTTGGAATGGATTTCATACAAGCCTAGTACCTAATTTCGAAGTGGATTTCATAAAATCCTAATCTCCATCTTTCAGAGTGGCTAGTTTCCAACATACATTTGACTATCCATGCTAACATTGTTAGATTACAGAGCATTCATGAGTTTCAGGATCCATCTCATATGACATACATTTCATGTTAGTATCAGTTCATAGCTTCACTTTATGGGGTAACGATAGAGCCAAAAGACTAGCTAGCCTTTGTATTCTTGAGCCACCTATTTAGAGGGATTTGACACAATCCAAACATTGATTAGCACACATATGATCACCTAGATTCACTTAATAGCTAATGATGGAGCCAAAGGGCCAGCCTTTGTATTCTTGATTCACTTCTAAAAAAATGAGCACTTAGCTCCATTTGTAATATTACTCTTGGTACAACATCATCCAGCATTACAAAGCATCATCCAACATCATTCAACATTACAACTAGTTTTGTATTGGTATACAGACCCTGTGAGGTGTATTCATTCCTTTCTCTTCCTCTCTCTCTCTCTTACCCAAGTTTGTATGTTCTTATTTTATATATAACATATCTAGTAAGAACTAATCTACTCTTTGTTTTCCTTAAAGATTCACACTCTAGAGTGTGCTCTTTCTATGCACACCCAACATCACATAACTTCATGAGCTTCACCCTTGCAGGTAAGTTTAGGTATGTTTTCTATTTTTCCTTTATCTTAGTATTTCACTTTGTTCTATCACTAGGATAAAGGAGGGAAAATATAGTCATATAAAATGTGAAAATTGGTAACTTAAGTGTGGCTTGTGACACCCAATCCATAGGTCCTTCTTGCTTACTTTCATAACCCTCATAGGCATCTTTTCATTATTTCTCAATCATTTGTAACCTTTCAGACCTAACCTCAGCTTAGTTAGACTGCTCTTTTTATGACAAATCCATCTTCCTAGGTCATGTTAGCTCAGGACTACAACACCCAACTTAGACTATAGAGTCAATGCCACTATTATCCACTTTCAACACTCTTGTCCAAGTGTATTTTTGGCCCCAACAATCATTTCCTTCTAGCTCCCTATCCTTCTCCTTGTCAACCTAATGCGAGCATATTCAACCCATGACCAATAAATCCCTATAAAATCTCATTCAAAGATCATTTGGAAATGGTTGACAATTATCACCAAGTAAGACTAATCAAGAAATCTTCCCTATTCTCTGCATACAACCAACTAATACACTTACAAGCTTATTCAAATCTTTACACCAGTTCCTAGCCACCTCAAGCACATCCAATTAAAAATTTTGCATATCCATACACTCTATTTCATCAAACACATCAAGTGAGAGAACTAAATATGGCTTGATCTCTCTTTGAAGTATTGATATGTATGTAACATGACCACATAAGGGGTGTGGATACATGTCCAGTGAATTTTACACACACTAACCCCCCCTCTTCCTCAAAATTGGTCAAAACACAATGGAGTATAGGGTTTGAAGATAAAATATTCTCTACAAGGAGCTCTATAGACTTACAGCTATCAAAACTTCATAGGCATGGTCACACAGACCTGGCAAACAAAACCCAAAAAGCTTAAGTCTCCTAGACAACAGTGATAGAGGTAGACTATAGCATCGGTACCACTAATGTCTTATTTTGGTGCCCCTATATAATCATAAAATGAAGGCTAGATCTTTATTTGTGATAGTGTCCTAGTCCTACACAGTGAATTTTAGACTCCATCTCAGTTGTCTCAGTCAGTTTCGAGCTAAGTTTTATTTTCTCCCTCTTTTTACTATTTTTTAAAAAGTTTAAATTGCAATCAAATTTATACAAATTAGTAGCTTAATTATTGCATATTTATTTACTAATTTTACTACTCAGACCCTTTAACTAAATTAGTAATAATACACCAATATTCCCAAATATGTTAAATCACTTGCATTTTTTCTCTAAAATAACACTTAACCTTTTTCCCAATCTTGATTCCACATTTCAGAATATACACACTCCACATCTGTAGTAACTCATTCTCCATCCTTGCCAATGCATCATTCATTTCTTTTATCTCTATTTCTATCATTCTCTCACTTTGGTATTCAGATTTAACCCTATTTCTCATTTTTCTTTTTACCTCTCCTTTCATTTTCATCTTTAGTACCTCACTTGGGTACATACTCTTCCTCTCTTTTTTATTTGGACCACTTTATTTTGATTCATACTTAGAACCCCTCTCACTCTCCACCTCAGACCTCACTATGGCCTTTCCACCTTTTATTTTTCACACTAGGACTGTCTTCTCTTTCCTAAGCTCTATTTATGAGCTTCTCTCTTTTGAGCTTGTTAATATCTCTCTTGTTTCAGGTTTTGCCACCATGTTATTTATTATTTTATTTCCTCACCTATCACATATCATCATCAATGCATCTAAACCAATAAATCAATGACAAAGTAACTCATACCTTTCTTTATCTGCTTTCTCAACTCTGTCTTTCAACAAGACTCCTTGCAAATTGCCTCCTTACTTGCCTGAAAATTCTTGATCAACTTACAACATGCATTATGAACAATGTAATCATGAAGTTTATATATTTATATACTTATTCCTAGAGCATCTAGATGGATCTGATACCAAATGATGTAGATCTAAAATCATTATTTTCTCCTTCAATAGTTGTCACCTACAATGGATAACTTATGCATTCGACCTTATCAAACATATCATACTTGATAACTTACTCAATACGTTGTTTGACTCCTTTTAATTTCTCTTCCTTTAGAATCATTCTAGTCTCTATGTGTATTATCCATCTCTACAATAACATATCACTGCTAAACATTACACACTCTTCAACATAGCAACCTTTACATGTATAGCCAAAAATTATACATGCTTGCACCAAAGCCAATTAGTTCCTAAGGTAAGGTTTAGGGATTTCTAGCTTATACATAATGTTAATTATTCTTAAAATATACATTACAATCTGATGGTATCCCTTATTATGTTAATACAACTTCTCAATACTCTTTATTCTATCCTTGGCAACTTCTTACCATTCCTTTGGCAAGCCTTGTATCCTTTTTTAAGACATTTATTTCTTGTATGGATGTGTACCTCACTCTTTGGGAAAATTAAATCTGGGTTTAGATACCCTTTATGGTTTACTTGCTTTTCACAAACTCTTAGATCTTCACTCAATGATTTGACAACTTCTTTTAGCCCTTTTATGCCTCATATTAGGCCTATTAGGTCTTACAACCCCATGTTTGCTCTCAGTTAACAATATCCATACTTATCCATATGTAACTAATTTCGTAACTTGATATTCCTTTTGAAAACATTGAAATTCATAAGATCATAAAGTTTGATGACTTTTTGATGGTTACATCTCACACAATCCTCTTTTTAGTGTGAAAACCCTAGAAGTAGGGTTGCAGGCTTACTGTAGGACCTAAGAGGGTATAAAATCTTTCTCCAAATGTTTTATAAACCTTCAAATTATTGGTATTGGGTTTCCAAGGTCTGTAGAAGTATAGAGCACCTTTCCCAAACAAAATATCCTTAGTACCTTCCCTTTGTGCATGTGTTGTTTCTTAAAGTTTACTTGACTATGTACAAAAATAGGGGTATCTACAGGCTTAATGCCCTTTTAAAGGAAATTTGGTTTATTTAAATCACTATAGTAATAGAAAACAACTTGAGAACATTTTAAAGGTGACTCACCAATAATTCCTTGAATGCCCACTCTAATACATATACATTCCTTCTTTCACAAGAGTATGCACATAAATTCTACTTGCATGTTACAAACAACATAGGTCTATATCTATTTTCCTCTTCAATCAATCAACTAAAACAACAAATAACAAGATTTAACTCTTCTTAAACATTAATTTGATCAAGTTACTCATTCGTGCATAAAATCCAAATGTTATTTCTTAAGTCATTATATTGAAACACTTTAATCATTCTCAATTTTCTTTAAACACAGAATATAGTCTTCAAATAGGGTACACAAGCGACCTCTACTCATATATATATATATATATATATATATATATATATATATATATATATATATATATATATGAGTAGAGGTCGCTTGTGTACCATATATATGATCCACTGCATAAGCTACAATAAACCTTAAGAATATAATTGAAATCAACTCATCTTTCATCATTGTATTCATTTGAAACTTTCATTCAAATAAAAGGACTTACATGTCATATACATTGTCTTGGCAGACCTTTACTCCTCTCAACATTGTATGCCCTATTTTCTCCTTATCCTCCCTACCTCAAACCACACACACTCTATATTACTCAAAATACTTTCTACAGACTTGTATATCACCTACTAACCTATTATTGATTCAAGAAACTTCCCACAATCTTTGTACCCACGTAGGTTGGTGGTCACTCTAACTGCCACCTCACACCTTCACTTGACATATTTACTCATAACTACCTTAAAGGACCTTTCATGAAACCTTAAAAGTATATTACAACATTTCTCATCATTACATACCATCACCACTCACTTATACCACCTAAACATCTTGAAATTTTTTAAATCACTTTTGGCGGGAAAACTAATTTTGGACTCAAATTCAAATTTGACTTACCATGATGACTCCTTATCAACTTGACACAACCCTTGGGACACTTAACCACTCTTATGCATCAAAAGTGGGCTAGTTTGAGGATGCCCTTACATCATAATCATAGTTTTTTGTAGGTCATATAAGGCTTCATAGTACAAGGCTAGAATAAAATTTGAATAGGAAACTGTGGAACTGGGATTGGTACAACCATAATTTTATTTTAACCTAATCCTAGAATAAATAAAATTGCACCAGTCATATCTCAAACTAGAAAGAGTATGATGAATTTAAACAACTACCCAATAGGTAATATCTACTGGTCTTCCTTGTAATGCTATTCTCACAGTGAAGATTAAACCATTGCTTTCAGAAAAGGGTTAGAAATGTCATCCATGTGGAGGCCCCTCTTACAACTATCTAAAATGAAAGTGAAAAAACATGATTGAAAAGTTGAACTTTCAATATGAAAAATAAATTTACATATCAAAAGGTGAATTTTCAATATTAAAAACAAATTTACATACCAGTTCGATCGATCTACAACATGAAAGCTGACTTCAAATATTTATTATCATCATCTGTTAACATTGTTTTTAGAGTCACAGGGTTAGTATTATGGAATAGAAGCCCTGTTAGATTATGAATCTCTACTGCTGAGGGACCAAAGTAGATTATTATGGAGTTGATGTTCATACTGAACTTCTTCTCACTAGGGTCATAGGAAGACATTAGTGATTTTCGTAGCCCATGGTCTATTTCATACTAGGGCATGTAAAGATGGCTAAGAAAGTTGAATTTTAAAATCCAATAATTGTAGGCATTAGGATATTGTACCATATTCAAAATGTCTGGGCATAAAAAGTTATTAAAAATGTATTTTCTTTCCATGGTTGGCTAGCTAACTGCTTGAGTAGGGGAATTGTTGTGGGTGGGGCAAATGGCAAATGAGAAAACTATTCTACAAAATGTTTAAAATGAGGGAAAATGGTGGGTATTTATAGGCTAAGGGAGGTAACTGGGTAATTGGCCAACATACCAGTTGCACAAGTCACCTGATAGCACTGAATGATAATCCCAGGAGCAGCATCAAACCTTACCATTTGGCACCTATGTTTGAGCTAGTCATTTAACACCACCATTTGATAGCTACCATTTGGCACCAAAACTTAGTAGGAACCATTCATAAACTACCATTTAGCACCCACCATTTGGTAATTACCATTTTATACCATAATTTGACACCCACCATTCAATATGTACCAACTGATATAGCCATTCGGTAGGCTAATTCAGTATAGCCTTTTGGTGGTTCCATTCAAAATGTGTCTTTTGGTATAGCTGAGCGGTTGTACAAAAAAATGAATATTTAGGAATTTATTTACTTGTACTCCTCCCAAATCCTAATGGATTCACCATCGCCCATATAAGATTCACCAAAGCTATGAATTAGTTTTCTATAGATTTGCCAAATAATTCCAATAGGTTTTCAAATAGGGACTATTAAAATTATCCATACTACAAGCCCTAATAACTATGAATTAGTTTTCCATAGATTTGCCAAATAATTCTAATAGGTTTTCAAATAGGGACTATTAAAATTAGCCCTACTACAAGCCCTAATAATCAATATGTATGTCTAAGAAAGTACTACATGCCACTATATTGTGTATGTTTTTTTAAAATGCATACCATCTAAAGGAAACAATGGTCAATGCTAAAGAGAAAAAGGGTTACTTCTAAAAATGTGGACGTCCACAAAAGCTAGAATGTTATAATCTAATTCTAAACTACATGCTTTAGTTAACAAACATACATGCTAGAAAAAATTAATAGCATACTTCTATTTTTATTATTTTTAAGAGAAAAGGAGGGCACATTAACATAGGGTTAAGGCTACTTCTAGCTAAGAAATAAATTGCTCCATTATCCATGTCATCATAGCTCATAATAAACTCACTCAATTGGGTATCACTATCATGGCATAATGTTCCTCTACAAGGAGGTGAGTATGCAATTCACAACACTTGAAGGACTCAATCTAGCTTGAACATGTCAATCGCATCATGATGTTTCACAAGTAGGAAGGTATGCTCAAATTTATTATGCAATAAGGAAAAACATGTCCCTCTTGAGGATCCTTACCAACAAGGTCACCTCTAATGCACAAAAAATAAATCAACATAAGGTATTCTCTATAAAATTACTTCAAGAAAAGGGGTCATAACTTTAAGGTTGATGAACACAATGTTTAGATATCAACATCTAGATATGGTTCATATCCCTAAGATTATTCTTCTCAGTCCTACCCATTCTAGTCATTTGTCATGCTTTATCCCTCTTTCTCTTGCCTTAATTCCCTTTTGGTCAATCAGTTGTACTAGGTTGACTGGATCGACCATATATTATCTAGGGGTATTTTTCACTTTTTGAGTTTGTTAGCCCCTTTGACTGACCTAGCTTAGACCTAGTGAATTCTCTGAAAATATACAAGGTTGACTGGGTCAACCCTATACAACTGACATTTCCAAGAGGATTTAGGGAAAGATCCACCTATATATACAAGTTCATTTCTAACCATTTGTAAGAATAGAAGTCAATAATAATAAGTGTAGATGAACATCTACTTATTGACCATTCTACTTGAGGAATAAAGCTTAGGGTCCCATACTTTCTTTGGAGATATAGATCTTGTGTTATGGATAAGTATTTTGGATGCATAGATAGGTTACGTATCCTAGAGATGATTTGTCTTTGTTGTTCTTACATACCACAACAATCTACTGTGAAGCACCTTGGCCAAAGGAGAGATTGAAGCTCGATAGGTTCATCTTTAAAGGTAAGTATTCCTAACTTTATTTCTCCTTTGTAAGAGTAGATAGATAATGTAGTTATGATTCTCTTCCATACATTAGGATTCTGTATACATTGACATGAATATATGTCTTTTATACATGTTAAGTTTAGTTTAGTTTGTTTTTAACCCCCACTTTGTGCCACAAGCTTTGGTGTGCACTAAATTAGATTTAATTTCTTGTTATTAAAATAGATGAATATCAAACTCTAGGACTCTTTTAGGGTTTTTGATTGATTATATTAGATTTTAGGCTTTAAAACCCTTCTTATCTTGGTGTATTGTGATGAGTGATCCCCTAATCGGGTCTAGCAGATCCCCATATTGGTCATGATCTTGTTTAACAAATGTATTCCCAATTGAAAGTGTAGGTATGATATATCTTCTCTAAGCCAAGGTTGATTTCTAGACATAATGAATTTCTGATTACATATATTCTGGTAAACCCTATGTGAATCCTATCCCACCACTGGTTAGATTGTCTTCACATTTTCACTTTATTATCGGCATTGTCTTCACTTTGGCATCACCTTCATGATACATTCTGGTGAATCTAACATGAAATAACCCTTGTAGGATTTTTCACCTTATTTTTCGTTCTTTTATCATCCTATTTTACATATATTTGTGATATTGGTTCGACCCAATTGCCCCTACATATTTTCTTGCTTACTTTTTAATCTCAAATATAGAACTGGGTCAACCTAATCAACTTTGAATTCATGTTTCATCCATTTTCAACCTCTATGTGCTGTATAAGATTGACCAAGTTGACCCTTTACTATTTACAAACATTTTCCAACCTCTATTTGTTATACTGGATCGACCCAGTCAACCTTGTACTATCTGCAGACCTTTTTCAACCTTTGTCTGCTATACTAGGTTGATCTAGCAAACCCTATACTATTTTTTCCTTCTTTGTTTATTGATCCAGTTCACTATCTTTTTTTGTTATCATTTTGTTCATTTCTTTCCAATAATAATGAAACCTCTTATCAAATTCTTTCTCTCAACCCATTTCGAATGTACATGGGTTGTTCTTTCCTTCCCCATCTATCCACCATAGAAGACAACTCTTTATGGTGCAGCTCTTCATCACATGGTTCTAAATCTTCTCAATCTACCCCATACCATATAGTAGATCCAAATAATCCTATTATATAAATCCCAAATCATGAAAATCATATACCTTATACCACTTTTACACTTTCTAAACCTAAAATTCATAAACTCATCAACCTATCTACATCAAATGTTGGAACCTCACATTATGTTCCGCCTCTTACAACCAATATTCACAATCTTCTTGTTACACCCATAACAAGATCACCAAGCCTTATCAATTCCCAAAGTAACATGGTTGAAAGCACTCAAATTGATAATCTAGATAGTTCCCAATTATTCAAAAACCCTGATGATAATACTATTTAAACTCTTAGCAATAATGGTGGATTTACCAAGCTTCCTTTTTCTTCTACCACACTTAAGACAACTAACACTAATGTTGGGAATCATTCGCCTACAAAGAATCCTCCTCCCACCAACACTAACAATCCTCTTCCTACCAATACTAATACCCCACCTACAAACACCAACCCACCTATTGATACAACTCAACTTCTTACATAAGTCATACATCAAATGAGTATCATGAAAATAACCAATCAATCTCAAATGATGAACATGCAACAACATTTTCTAAACATGACGAATCAACCACCTCAAGTGATCATATATCAACCAAATCCAAATTTTGTCCCTCCTCTTAGAGATGCCAATGGAAATATCACCTCTCAACCTCCAATGAATAACAAAATACTTCAACATCTTTAAAATGAATCTTTAGCCCCATTCATTGCATCCATAGATATTGGAAATATTTCTCCAACTATCACATATACTGGGACTAAGGAAATGACTATCTTTCTTAAATCTTTTGGTAATCTCTATAAAGAATGGGTCCAAACCAACACCTTTGCTACCACCAAGCTCTTAGCCAAAACATTTTTAGGTGATGCACTTGAATAGTACAACCAAATTCCTAGACATTTCATCTCACAACTAGAGGATTCAATCAATGTTCTAGTGAAGTAATTCCAACAAGATGTCCTTCCTAAAAATTACCTTAGCCATTTCATCAATGCCAAGAAACTTCCTAATGAATACGCTCATACTTTCATCAAACGATGGAAGTCTTTCGCTTCTAAAGTGGATCATAACATAAATGATGATACTCTTTTAAAGTTATTTATTACTAATCTTAAACCTCCCCTTCAATACAAAGTTCAAATATTTTCACCTAAAACTTTAGAAGAAGCCTTAGACCAAGAAAAAAATGCAAGACTTTCTTATGACTCAATATGAACCATCTTAAACAACTACTAAAGCACGTTTCCAATCATTTTCTCATAACATTGATTCATTCAAGCCTCCCCAGCCTCAAAGTAGAGCATCCAATTCAACCAATTTTAACCCAACCCACCCTCCCTTGACTCTATAACAACTTAAGAAGAAATTTCCACCCTCTAAACCCATGAGCTTTAGTCCTTCCAAATCTCCTCAAAAATGGTATAATATAGAAAAGTTTTGTGGTGGCATGCTACTATAGGTCATTATCATGAATATTATTGTGATCTTCATCGATTTAATATTTCTTCCTTGCTTGGTCCACATTTCAATCTTGATATTCTCACAAAATGATGTTATCAAGACAATCTTCAAACTTCTCAAAATTAATCTCAAGAACCAAAATCACATCCATATCAACTACCTAATGATCAAAAATAATCATCCCATACCTACACCTCATCCACTAATTTTGTTTAAACCAAAATTGATCCTTCTTCCTACACTCATAAGGAAAGGATAGATAAGATGAACAACTTTAAAAATATTGTGTCATCCATTAAACCTCAACCTCTTAGGCCACATGAACCAAAATAGTACTCAGTTCAAATGCCTACTCCAAAGCATATAATACATGGTCCTCCTTTATCTCCTCATATCTCTCCTACACATCATATGACACATTCAACCTCCATAAAATCTAAAAAACCAACACATTTACCTATTTATAAATGCACCTATCAACCCAATGCAAGTCATTCTAATAGTTACATATCACCTCACTCCACCTCACATGTTGGGGCATCTTGCACTGTGCATCCACATGTCCCCTCAGAATTTGGTTCATCTTGCGATGCCCATCCCTACATCCACTTACCCTCTAGGGCAACTTATGATGCCCACTCTTATTCTACAATGCATAATAACAAACAAATTCAGCTTCAAAAAACCTTCTGAGACTTATAGACTTGTATTTCACATGCTCATATTTGATATACATGTTAACATAGATCCTACTTGTTCTTCTTGTTTCTTTATTTTTGTGCATTTTAATTATTTTAGTTTTACTTTGCTATCATCATTGTTTTTATTTTACATTCTTTGGCTTTCTTACACATCAAATTTGGCATTTGTTTTCATTTTTTGTTCTCCTATATCTCTTTCCCTTTTGTCTTTTTATGTCGTTATTTATCTTAGTAGCTTTATGATCATTTTTCCCCTTTATTTAGTATTTACCTCTTAATGTACCATAGTTTTATTTATCTTTTGTAATCTTTTATATAGCTTTTTGGTACCCTCATGGGTTTATCTTTTGTGAGTTGCAGTGTAAGACCATGGATAAGACTTGATTCTCCTCACAAAATTACCACATTAAAACACATTTATAACCACTTTTTTTATGACTGCTACTTTCATTGGTGATTGTGCTAGATCCATTGTAGGTTATTATGGCCTCTCTAATGACATGACTATCATCCACATAGCCTCATCCCTTTCATAGCATTATTTTCCCTCCTTATGATCAGTGACAAGCATATTCATCATTGTATCACTTATTCCATGGATAGATCTCTCATGATCCCCATAATTCCTTTCATTTTGAGGCTCACATCAGTCAATTTTGAGATTACACACTTACTTTTTGGCAAGTCTAGGAATCTTTAGACACCTTGGTCTTTAGGTCATTTTCTCTAGTGACCAAGTGTAAACTATCTTGTGTTTCTCATCTTTAGCACCAATGTTTAGCATTCCAAGTCTGTATAGAGGATGAAACTTAAAAAAACCATAAAAAAAAGAAAGTTAAAAGATAAATCATTTAAACAAAAGGCAATGATATACAAAAAGGCACATCAAAAACAATATTAAAAGTCAAATCACACTAAAAGACATGATTCAAAGCACATCTCTTTCTTCTAGTCAAAGCTTAAACTCTACATTTAGCCTCATGATAGAGCTGAGGTCCTTTGGGGTGTGGTAGGCAAATATATTAGAAGAGGAGAATAAAAAAATATTATAAGGCTACCTACTTTCCTATGCAAGTACCTAATCTTTGCAGTAAATCGATTGCTCTGTAAGGGGTCTTGAGGAATGGGGAAAACATTGCAGAAAGGTAGGTCCATTTTAATTTTCATGCATATAGCCTTCATGAGATGATCTATATACTTCACTTGTTAGCCCAAACTTTGTGTTCATTAGTCAAAATGTCATAAGTCCTTGGTATTGATAGTTCTTAGTCTTCCCAACTTGCCTAGTGTGTCTCATTGTCACTAAGGATACTCACATCACCCATGTGGTGCCTCAAATTCCTTATTTACATCTTATTTTCTTGATATTCCCCTTGTTAGATATTGATTTAGCTGATCATATCCTTGATCACATCTACCTTATTACTCCCCTTGGGATTTTATTTTTGAGTTGCTTTGTAAGACTGCGGATAGGACCCAATATCCCTCACAAATTACCATCACACCCTTACACCATTTGTTTACCACACCATCTCATTGTCACACTAGTCATGCCATTAGGTGGTTGTGTTTTCTTACCTTGTATCTTATAAAAATCACTAAGTTTGAGTTTTCATCCTTTAGAACTTTTGATTTTCATTTATCCATCATGTTCTTGTTTAATTTTTGTGGACTTCACGTATCTTACATATGTCACTTACCATTATTATATGTTTTCTCTTTATGTATGCCTTTTTCATATTCATCGTACATCTTGACTTACATTTCATTTTCACTTATTTGTGCTTTCTTTACCTTCATTTGACATACTTATATTCCATCTTGACTTATATTTCATTTTCAGCCTTTTGTGTTTTCTTGATGTTTGGTTTGACATGCTTATCTTACATGAGCTTACTTTTCACTTTCTTACATATCTTTGTTCAAGTTTTCTTCCATTGATATTTCATTTGTCATTCAATTTTACATGCTTCTCAACATGATTTAGTATGTTCTACATTCCTTTTTGTCATCTATGTTTTACATGCTTCCCAACATGATTTAATATGTTCTACATTCTTTTTTGTCATTTATGTTTTACACGCTTTCCAATGTGATTTATTACATTTGCCAATCATTTGTCATTCATTTACCATCATTTTGTCCTTCATTTGTCATATTTTTGTCATTCATTTGCAATCATTTATCATTTATTTGCCATCCTTTTGTCATTTATTTACCTCCAATATTCTAACCTTTTCTTACCAATCCTAAATTACAATTTTTTTCTAAAATCTCTATCTCTACTAACTACTATATGTCCATCTTCCAAAAATTTTGATTTTTGGCTATTTTGCACTAACTTCTATAGGTTCTAATGTTCTCCATATTGGACACTTTCACCTCTCTTGTAGTCTATTTCTTTATCTACAGTACTAAGGTAAGTAAAGGTATGTGTTTTTCAATTCTATCATTTCATTTATCTTATTTTTTGCTTACTACACTTTACTTAGCATCAGTATTGTTTGTTATCATGTTTTATCTCGAAGCACCATCCCGTGTTGCACTTACATGACATGTGATGACATTTGAGTGGGGCATATTATACACATAATATTTTCAAACTTTTATCACTTACTAACACTTTCTATCTTATAGGAACCAATCGAGTCTCAATCTCTTTGAGTGCATGCCCTAAGGGGTGTACCAAGAAAGGGGCGGGTAGACCATTGGTGCTTTGTAAGATTGTTTTCCCTTTTGCCACTTTTCATCTACACACTTGTCTCCTAAAACCATTTACCCCAAGATTATTATTCTCAGTCCTACCCATTCTAGTCATTTATCATGCTTTATCCCTCATTTTCTTTCCTTAATTCCCTTTCGGTCAGTTGGTTGTATTAGGTCGATTGGGTTGACCCTGTACTATCTAGGGGTATTTTACACTTTTTTAGTTTGTTATCACTTTGATCGACTTAGTTCAAACCTAGTGAATTATCCCTAAAAACATACAGGGTCCACTGGGTCGACCCTATATAGCTGATGTTTTTAGGAGGATTTAGGGCAAGATTTGCCTATATATATAATCTCATTTCTAAGCATTTTTAAGAATAGAAGTGAAGAAGAATAAGTGAAAATGAACATATACTTATTGACTATTCTACTTGAGGAATAAAGCTTAGGGTTCCATACTTTCCTTGGAGATATAGATCTTGTCTTGTGGAGAAGTTTTTTAGATGCATAGATAGGTTGTGTAGCCTAGAGATGATTTGTCTTTGTTATAATTAAATACCACAAAAATCTATTGTGAAGCACCTTGGCCAAGGTAGATATTGAGGCTTGATAGGTTCGTCTTCAAAAGTAAGTATTCCTAACTTTATTTCTCCTTTGTAAGAGTAGATAGATAATGTAGTTTTGATTCTCTCCCATGCATTAGGATTCCATATACATTGACGTGAGTATATGTGTTATATGCATGTTTAGTTTAATTTTTTTAATTTATAACCCCAACTTTATGCCATAAGATTTGGTATACACTAGATTATATTTACTTTTTTTTATCAAAATAGATGAATATCAAACCTTATGACTCTTTTAGGGTTGTTGGGTGATTGTGTTAGACTGTAGGCTTTAGAACCCTTCCTATCACGGTATATTGTGATGAATGATCCCTTCATCAGATCCAACGAATCCTCACATTGGTCATGCTCCTATTTAACAAATGTATTCCCAATTAGAAGTGTTGGTATGCTTTATCTTCTATAAGCTAGATTTGATTTATAGACATGATGCATTTCTAATTGCATATAATTTCCTTTAGAAGGAGTGTTTCCATGCTCACTACATCATTGTTAGCAGAGGTTCTTGATGCAACATAACATGTTAAGGATAAGGATAGCTAAGTCTTATTAAAGTAAACAAGATAGTGTAGAGAATTCATACTTAACAAAGAAAGTAGTAACATAGTAGAGATGAATTATCGTGCGTAAGATAGGAATTAAGATTAAGTAGTACTTTATTAAGGTTTATAGACCATTTGGAATAACTTCGATAGAATTAATTCAAACATTAATCATGGTAGCGCATGCAAGGAATAAAATAATAAATACAACAAGTAACCATAACTAAATAGTCTATATTGATCTCAACAAATGTTCATCATCTTCTTCATACAAACATACATATTTATAATCATTTGCAGTCACTGACTATTCACATTCTTCTTGTACTATGATGCCAAAAGAGGAGACTATTCATTTTCTATCCTTTTACAAGTCATGGAGGATAGGCCAAAATACATATAGCCAATAATTGAGTACATAATGCATGAATATATCAAGAATATCTTGCATAATTTTACTATTTATTTTCTTTTCCCAACACTTTTCTAGACTTAAAATGTTGTCTCATCCTAAGATAACGTCATAGGATCATCCGATGGTGCACATAGGGTAGAAGCTAAAGAAATGGGTAGACTAGAAAGAGTCACAGTAATTGCTCAAGGTGTCATTCCCAGTTTTTACCTTTTTCACACTACTTAGCCACTCTTTTGGGTTTTTAACTAAGTAGGGTACCAACCTACCACCCTTTCAAGTTTTCCATACGCTGGCACAACCAAATGGCTACCCTTTATGGGTTTTCAACCAGCAAAGCCCCGCTTATCTTACTAATCATCCCCAATACAAAAATTGTATACAAAATTTCAAAATGTATGCCTTGCATAATACTTAAATTGAAGGGGATGGCATTGTTGTGGAAGAATACTAGCCAACAAGATCCTTGGCCCTAGACTGTGCAGCCTTGCACTACACAATGACTTGATGGAGCTCAGACAGTGACTTGTAAATTGGGACATTGAGATTCTGAGCCACCTTTCTACATAATGAAGCCATGTCACTTTTGTAGGCATGTCAATCAAGCATTACTTCCTAGACCATGTGGATCATGATGCACATTGGTGTGTGATATCTGATAAGTTATTTTAGGTCTAAGTAATCAGTGGTGCTCATGGCTACCTTTGCATTATTGAATCTTATTTGTATTTTATCACTCAGCTACTTCAACTTTCCTACATGGCATTCGGCCTATAGACCTACAAATGAACTGTGTCAAAGCTCACTATGTAAGTCAAGAAGTCTATCATGCACATTGTCCTTAGAGATGAATGATTCCTATGTGTATAACATTTTGAAGATTATCGAGAAGATCAAGTTACCAATTCTAAGGTTAAAAATACACTACAGGCTTTCATGAAAAAATGGAGCAATGCCGCATGGTAGATTATCCTAAATTGAATCTATGGTGTATGGAGTGTATAAAAAAAGGACATCATAGAAATGATTGTCTTAAAGTCAAAACCACATTTTGTGAACTCTACCAAGTAGTCGAGCATGCCATAATGCAATGCCACCTTCTGTAGTAATATATCAAGAACTCATAGAATCTATATTACAATTTTTGCAAGTTGCCTAACCATGATGAGAAAAAAAATAGGGCTTTATAGGATCTTAAAGAAGGCATCACTAAAAACACATTTGCCATCACTATGTAACAAATCTCTTCAACAAGGCATGTGATTCCAGGCCCAGAGGTAGATAAAAAAATGTGCAACACAAATAGGTCCATAATAGATTTTGAGTTCACCACAGTATCAGCCTCAAGGTCTGGCTAGATGGACCCCTCCTTTGCCAAGTTGGACACCTTCATCTCCATAGAACCAGTATGCATCACCCTATAGCTCAATCATAACACAACAACAAAAACAAATTATTTAGACCCCACCAGTTGTGTAACAATAATTTGGAATTGGAGGTAATAATCAGCAGCACCAGCATTAGAACATTATGAATAAGGAGGGTATCAAGGTGGATATTTATCTAACATAGGAGGATATTGAGGTAGATACAGAAGAGGATACAAGGGTGGTATAGGCAATAATTATCAATAGCCTCCTCTACAATGCTATTTATGTAGGGAATATAATCATGTCTAATGAAATTGCCTGATGAATCCTCAAAGATATTCATATTGTGCATATTGCATAATCTCTTATTAGCATGACACTGAAGATTATCCTATCTTAGAGAAGTAGAGGAAGGACAATTTGTTTGAAATGTGAATATGGTGAATGTGCAGCCTAAAGAAAATGAGTTTTGGAATGTTGTTACACAATAATGGCATGCAGAAAAAGGTTTTCCTCCACTGGAAATGCCTCAGGCTCAATGGATAAAAAATCTAAATAAGATAAATACCTAGATGTTGGAAATATTGTCATTGATGTCAAAGGTTTAGTATTATTGGTGATAAAGGCCCCATTGCATTTAATGTTGTTTATCTTGGCTAATATGAGTTAATATTTATTTAATATTAATGAATATATTTTTGGTTGCATATGAGACAAAATAAGGGCCCATGGAGAAGTCGAAGAGTCACGGGATAAAGACAAAATAAGGATGGAACGCATTTTCCCATGAAGAGTCATCTTGGGGAATACCAAGAGTCACCAAGTGAAGACAAAAGAGTAAAGGGCGAATTTCTCATGAAGGGACACTTTAAGGAATACGAAAAGTCACCAAAGATAAGGACAAAAGTGGGAAAGACGTTTTTGGTCATGAAGGGTCACCACATGACTTTTCAAATGCTTGGATATGAAGGGTCATCCAAGATTGGCGCCATTTTCCATGAGGAATGAAAGGGCACAAAGGGGGAAGGCCAAAGGTCATTTGGAAAGCTATAAATAAAGGCTTGAGTAGCCATTTGTAATGTGGAAGTGAGAGGTTGATTTGATATTGTAATATCTAGCTTAGAAGAGCAATTGTGAGAGATGATTTGTATTTGTTATATCTAGCTTAGAAGAGCAAAAGTGAGAGAGAGGAAGAAGATGTTGTATTGATCTATCATTTGTTGAGATAGCAACATTGAGAGATAGGTGTGTGGTATACACAAAGGGGTTGGTGCTCTTGTGGGTTGGTGCTCACGAATTGTTGCTGAGTTGGTGCTTGGCAAAGGGGTTGGTGCTTCTGTGGGTTGGTGCTCATGAATTGTTGCTGGGTTGGTGCTCAGAAAAGGGGTTGGTGCTCCTGTGGGTTGGTGCTCACGAATAGGTGATGGGTTGGTGCTCAGCGAAGGGGTTTGAAGCTCTTGTGGGTTGGTGCTCATGAATTATAGCTGAGGTTTGTACTTGGCAAAGGGGTATGTTGCTCTTGTGGGGTTGTTCTCATGAATATATTTGAGATTGATTCTCCATGGTTTTTCCCACATTGGGTTTCCATGTTATATCTGGTGTCTCTCTCTGTCTTGTGTGATGTTTATTGTTTGAGTTTTATTGCATATCTTGAATGATTGATTAAGTGGAATTTGGTTAAAGAAAAGTTTTATAAGATATGTAATATACTGATTCACCCCCCCTCTCAGTATATTATGTGCTTAACACTAGATTCAGCTACATAAAAGAGCCTCATGTATGAAGTTACATAGATGTTGAAAAGCATTCAACATTAAGATACTAATAATAGCGATGCTATAGTAATAGAAATGTAGATGTATGGCAAAATAGTGCATAGTATGCAGTAAGATGGAGTTATCATTGCACTCATAGATCTTCTGAAACTATTAATTACATTGTGTAATGAAGATATCTCATAGAACATCAAACACATGTTGTATAATCTACTAGAGTGTGCACAATACAAACAATAAAAGATGGAAACGCTGGTTTGGTACATCAAAATAAAGAAGCCTTGGGATGTTGATGCATGTATCGACATTAAGGTTGTTAGTTATGAGATTTCAAATGTTGTCTTTGATTTTGGTAGCACAGTTAATATGATTCTTAAGTCCACATGGGAGGCTATTAGATGACAAAATCTAAGCTACAACCCAGTAACTTTGAGTCTAGATAATTATGGAAAAGTTGATCCCATTGGTATATTGAAGGATGTCGAGATCAAAGTCATTGATTTATTTTTATGAGGTGACTTTGAAGTCATCATAATGAAAACCACAACACATTGCCCTATGCTGATAGGTAAAAAATGGGCATATGATGGTCAAATGACTATCAATACAATGCATAATTAGCTAAAGTCACATCAAGGTGATAAAGTTATTGGCATTCCTCTCAATAGAGCACACAAGCCTTACATCATTCTAGTTTAACTAGATTCCCCGTATGTTGTGCAAGAAACTAGTTGGATGAAGGTAAACTCTGAGGAAAATATAAAAGATCTGCACGTATCTAAATACAACTTCTTATATGATAATATAAAACCTTAGGTATAATCATTGCTTACTCAACAACTAAACTCATCAAAATAGTGGAAGCCCAAACTAGTAGCTATACAGCCAGTCACAAACAAGTTTGTCATTGAGGAGTGTACATATGTGTCTACAAAATCCCCTACTAGGTCTGAAGTTGACTTATTTTATCAAGTCAATGATCACACACAAGACTAAGGCAATTTTCCATGGGAAATAAATTCATATGTCAGTGGTGAATCAGACACACATCTTCTCAATTACACCTAAGGTGATCATGAATTCTGACTGATATAAGTGGTCTTTGCACACAAGTGACAACTTCTTGTATACTATACAACTAAGGACATTAATGACTTCATTCTACACTTAAAGTTTATATACTGACCATCAACCAGTGGGTTAATGCTCTCAATTATGCTCTGAAAGTATTTTTTATGACATCGTGAGCAACTCATCAAAATGATCAACTTGACTGAGATGATGCATGCAAGCTTATGATCAGTAGGTTCTAGGTGCCATAGTTCATCCACACCAATTGGCTATTCTTTCAAGAAGGTGAGTGCCCAATTCATATACATAAATGTGTTGAAGTCTAGATGAGGAATGTGTGGCATCAAAGTACTAGGTCCACATTTTCCACTATACACTTGCTCCATTACCAACAACATGGTACATGCACCAAGAGCATATAAGGAAGACCAAACATTGGGCACAAGTGCAAAGCAATTTTATACAAACCTTTGTTTTTGAAGATGAAAATACTCTAGTTCACAATACATTATAAAAAATCAAATACTTCTTATGCCATGGGTACGTAGAAGACTCAAGCACCACAATAAAATCTGTAGTGCAGAAGAACGCAACCTTTGACCTTAACTCAGCATTACAAAGGTACAAAATTGGTAAGAATGTAGAACAATATCTAAGCCATGTCACTAAATACAAGATGAGGTAGAAGGCATTAAGGATTATGATTCTGATGGTGATATGGGTTTCAATGATTTATTTGAGTCAAAATGACATGTATAACCACTCAAGGACACTAGTGCAGCACTTACTGAAGAGGACAAGCTATGTAACATCTAAATTATTTAACAGGAAGGACAACAAAGGATACAAGAATCTATTAATGAATAAAAATGCAACATTTATCAACCACCTATTAAAAAACATGTCACAAACATTGGAACAAAGGAGGGTCTTAAACTAGCGAACATAAGTGACTATTGGATAGAAGCTAAAATCTCTGAAGCTTTGTAACTTCTGAGGGATTATCAAGATGTCTTTCCCATTAAATTCTCATAGGTCTAAGATGTTGACCAACCTCTTTGTGAGATGTATATTGAATTAAAAAAGTGTGCATGACCTATAAATAAGCGACCATACAAGCTCATTCTGAATATGAAGCTCAAAGTAAAGGTTGAATTGGATAGAATGTAGGATATAGGAATAATCTATCTAGTAGAAAAAGCAAATTGGGTAATCCCCATGGTATTTCAACCCAAAAAATTAGGAGAAATTTGAGTATGTGGGGATTATCGCATTCTGAATGATGCTTGTGTAAATGATCCATTCCCAATTCCATTCACAGACAAAGTTTTGGAGTCTATCGTAAGACATGAAGTCTATTATTTCATAGATGGTTTCACAAAAGAAGATAGAGGTAAAATGACTTTTGCCATAGAATGGGGTTATTTTGCATATAAGGTCATGCCTTTTAGCCTTAAGAATGTACCAATTGTATTTTGTTGTGTAGTGGTAATGGCATTCAAGGATTTTATTCATGACTTCTAGGAAGTTTATCTTGATGATTGGGTAGTCTTCTCTTTATTTAAAGAACATTTGTCTAAGTTGTGTTTAATGTTGTAATGATGTCAAGCTCTGCACATCACTTTACATTTGAATAAATGTTTATTTTTTACACCCTTTAGTGTTTTACATAATTATAGTCATTTGAAGTCCTTGACTATTCACATTCTTCTCATATTATGATGATAAAAAAGGAGACTATTCATATTTTATCCTTTTACAAGTCATGGAGGATAGGCCAAAATACATATAACTGACAACTAAATCCATAATGCATGAATATCTCAGGAATATCCTAGACAAGTTTACTATCCATTTTCTTCTCCCAACACTTTCTCAAACTTAAAATGTTGTCTCATCCTAAAACAATGTCATAGGATCATATAATGGTGCACATAGGGTAGAAGCTGAAGAAATGGGTAGACTAAAAAGAGTCATAGCAATCACTCAAGGTGTTATTTCTAGTTTTTACCTTTTATGTACTATTAAACCACCTTTTTAGGTTTTTAAATAAGTAGCATACCAACCTAACACCCTTTCAAATTTTTTATAGACTAGCATAACAAGGTGGCTGCCCTTTACGGGTTTTCAACCATCCTAGCCCCACTTATCTTACTAATCATCCCCAATATAAAAATTATTAAAAAATTTAAAAATTTGCACCTTGTGTTGTACTTAACTTGAAGTGGGTGGCATTTTTGTGGAAGAAGACTGGCCAGTAGGATCCTTGGCCTTGAACTGTGCAGCCTTGCACTGCATGATGACTTGATGGAGCTCAAATGGTAGCTTGTAACTGGGACATTGAGAATCTGGGCCACCTCACTACAAAATGGAGACATGTCACTTTTGTAGGTATGTCAATTGAGTATTACTTCCTACACCATGCATATTAGGATGTACATTGGTGTGTGATATATGATAAGTTGTTTCAAGTATGAGTCCTCAGTGGTGTTCATGGATACTATAGAGTAATTTTCACTCTACGTCATATTTAATTTATTCTTTGATTCAAGCGCTGCAATTTTGATTCTTCGGGCGAAGCCGCAAAGTCTTGATGCAGAGGGCCGGTTTGTTTTGACTAAGTGTCAGAATGCAGCGGAAGCTGCCAAGTGTCGTTCTCCAACCGCAGGACCTTTTTTCCCTTCCCTTTTGTTTCTTTCATTCAGTCTGCCTATTTATCACATTCAAGCGAAAGCCGCCATGTGTCGCCTTCCGAAATAAAGCGAGCTGGACAGCTGGCATTCTCCGAAGCCCTTTTGTAACTTTCTAGAGAACTGCGGACTGCGCCACATACCAAGCAGCAGAGAAGGCGGAAAGCGCCAAGTGGTAGTAGCGGAAGATGCCACTTATCTTCCTCGAAGCAGCGGAAGCCCCCACGTGTCAATGCCTGAGAGAATCATCGTCAAACCCTATTGACAAATATAAAATGGTGGTGGGTCCCAGATGTTACTTCAAAAGTCTACGGGAGCTTCCAAATGTCGCCATCCGGTAGAACCCAATATATGCCCCTAGTGTTACTACAAGGAAAGCGGAGAGAGCCGCGTGTCTTTGATGAATCAGGGGAAAGGTGCCAAGTGTCATCCTCCGGTGCACCTAGGGAAAATTTTATGAATCGGTTAAGTATCCTCTCTCGTATCTAGTAGAACAGAGTGTCCGTCTATCTGTTAAAGCAAAATGGAGGAAAATTTGGCTGGAGTTAATTCAAGTAGATGGAACAGTGATCGGGTAGTTTTATGGAGCCCCCAAAGCATTGAATGAGTCGACTGTTTGTCCCCTCAGAGTTTAAGATGGAATAGACAGGTGTGAGGCCCAATAGGTGATAGAATTTGAATTTCAGGCACAGAAGAAGGTACCAGTCAAGAATCACCATGCCGCAGTAATGGGCAGCTACCCTTTCTCCAACACGGCCTTCCCAAGACATTAATGGGCCGTCTGTTTGCCCCCTTGAGTTATGTCATAATTTGAAATTGGGTGGGAAAGAAGGCAATGATGTAGGGAGACATATGAGTCTATATAAGAAGAATTGTAAAATCTAAAAAAGGGGGGAATTCTCATAGTTTAGACTTCTTGTAATTTTGACCAATAATATCTTTAGCTCTTGTCTCAATTTTCTTGAGTCGTAAAGTTTATGTGATCGTGCATGTTTCTGTGCCTTTTATGTGGCTGAATGAATTGAGGAAATTTGAGCTCCATGCCGTGGTTGATGTTATCTGTGTTGTTTGCGAGGTAGTCTATACTGTAGATTTTCTAGTGCGGTGGTTGGAAATGTCATTTGCTTCTGTTCCATTTTCTGGAGTCTGAAGTTCTACATAACTGTGCGTGACTTCTGCGCCTCTAATGTGATTGGAAGATTCTATTAAGAAGATTGAACACTATGCCTTTGTTGACAATTCCTGTATCTCAGCAAAAGACTCCCCTGTTGTGAGCCTTTGTTTCTGTTATTCCAATCTTTTGCATTGATCATGCACTTGTCTGCTCTAAAATGTAATAGAATCACATAATAGTTTCACCGTGCTCAGGTTAGGATTAGGATTACTCTCAGGCGCATCGCTATAGTTAGGTTTCAATTCCTGCATTTTGCGTTTCTGTTTAGTCTCCTATCCCTTTTCCCCAACACCCAATACAAAAGAAGAGACCAGCTTCTTTAAAATCTGGAGGTTGTTTTCAAGCCGCATTGTCCCACAGCTTGAAACTTCCCATTGTTGTTGATTAAGATCTAGCGCCATTTTAAGACATCAACAGTTTTTGGCACGCCCGGTGGGACCAGTCTTGAATTCTCTTTCCAGACCGCATGAACCAAAAAGCTACGAGGAGTCGTAGCTATACATGTAGCAAATATGGGAGCCCCTGCATCCCCAAGAAGTTATGCAAGCTGGAATGCTGATGAAGAGGAGATAATTTCATATTTTCTTCTCAATTTGCAAGATGGCTATGAATTGGTTACAGATGAACAACATAGCACTGGGCCTCAATTACATATACAGAGGGAATGTGCAGAACAAAGGGCTAACGGTGATAAACCAGCAGCCACTAATTTCTTAGTCAAGAGCACCAGTCTGAGGGACCAACATTTGACAAGCTTCCAAGGACAAGCAGAGTATATATATGTCAGAAGCATGTTTGATTCTGATCCGATCAGATACAAGTCAAGTAAGGTGATAGCAAGAGGAGCAAGTCACCAAATCTCATTTTCCTTCAACCACTTGTCTACCATTGTAAGTCTTCTTGCCAGGAAGGGGACTTCAAAAGTTTTCCTTTTGACCCAAGAGGGAGACAAATATGCCTAGTTAACTGTATATAGTAGTTTGCTTTCAGTTTGTTGCTCTGTTTTCCCATTTCTTCTTTCTTGCTCTATTCTTTTGAATAAGTGTTCTTTGAGCACGTGGCCACATAGCGGGAGTCGGGTTCTTTTTGAGCAGGCTCAAAAGCCCTGGTGGTCGCCAATAACTATAGAGTAATTTTCACTCTACGTCATATTTAATTTATTCTTTGATTCAAGCACTGCAATTTTGATTCTTCGGGCAAAGCCGCGAAGTCTTGATGCAGAGGGCCGGTTTGTTTTGACTAAGTGTCAGAATGCAACGGAAGCTGCCAAGTGTCATTCTCCAACTGCGGGACCTTTTTTCCCTTCCCTTTTGTTTCTTTCATTCAGTCTGCCTATTTATCACATTCAAGCAAAAGCCGCCATGTGTCGCCTTCCAAAATAAAGCAAGCTGGACAGCTGGCATTCTCCGAAGCCCTTTTGTAACTTTCTAGAGAACCGCGGACTGTGCCACATACCAAGCAGCAGAGAAGGCGGAAAGAGCCAAGTGGTAGTAGCGGAAGATGCCACTTATCTTCCTCGAAGCAGCGAAAGCCCCCACGTGTCAATACTTGAGAGAATCATTGTCAAACCCTATTGACAAATATAAAATGGTGGTGGGTCCCAGATGTTACTTCAAAAGTCTACGGGAGCTGCCAAATGTCGCCATCCGACAGAACCCAATATATGCCCCTAGTGTTACTACAAGGAAAGCGGAGAGAGCCGCGTGTCTTTGATGAATCAGGCGGAAGGTGCCAAGTGTCATCCTCCGGTGCACCTAAGGAAAATTTTATGAATCGGCTAAGTGTCCTCTCTCGTATCTAGTAGAACAGAGTGTCCGTCTATCTGTTAAAGCAAAATGGAGGGAAAATTGGCTGGAGTTAATTCAAGTAGATGGAACAGTGATCGGGTAGTTTTATGGAGCCCCCAAAGCATTGAATGAGTCGACTGTTTGTCCCCTCAGAGTTTAAGATGGAATAGACAGGTGTGCGGTCCAGTAGGTGATAGAATTTGAATTTCAAGCACAGAAGAAGGTACCAGTCAGGAATCACCATGCCACAGTAATGGACAGCTACCCTTTCTCCAACACGGCCTTCCCAAGACATTAATGGGCCGTCTGTTTGCCCCCTTGAGTTATGTCATAATTTGAAATTGGGTGGGAAAGAAGGCAATGATGTAGGGAGACATATGAGTCTATATAAGAAGAATTGTAAAATCTAAAAAAGGGGGGAATTCTCATAATTTAGTCTTCTTGTAATTTTGACCAATAATATCTTTAGCTCTTGTCTCAATTTTCTTGAGTCGTAAAGTTTATGTGATCGTGCATGTTTCTGTGCCCTTTATGTGGCTGAATGAATTGAGGAAATTTGAGCTCCATGCCGTGGTTGATGTTATCTGTGTTGTTTGTGAGGTAGTCTATACTGTAGATTTTCTAGTGCGGTGGTTGGAAATGTCATTTGCTTATGTTCCATTTTCTGGAGTCTGAAGTTCTACATAACTGTGCGTGACTTCTGCACCTCTAATGTGATTGGAAGATTCTATTAAGAAGATTGAACACTATGCCTTTGTTGACAATTCATGTATCTCAGCAAAAGACTCCCCTGTTGTGAGCCTCTGTTTCTGTTATTCCAATCTTTTACATTGATCATGCACTTGTCTGCTCTTAAATGTAATAGAATCACATAATAGTTTCACTGTGCTCAGGTTAGGATTAGGATTACTCTCAGGCGCATCGCCATAATTAGGTTTCAATTTCTGCATTTTGCGTTTCTGTTTAGTCTCCTATCCCTTTTCCCCAACACCCAATACAAAAGAAGAGACTAGCTTCTTTAAAATCTGGAGGTTGTTTTCAAGCCGCATTGTCCCACAGCTTGAAACTTCCCATTGTTGTTGATTAAGATCTAGCGCCATTTTAAGACATCAACAGATACCTTTGTATTACTCACCCTCCTCTGTATTTTGTCACTCAATTTCTCTAACTTTTTTACATGGAATTCAGCCTAAAGCCCTGTAAGTGAACTATGTCAAAGCTTGCTCTACCAGTCAAGAATTCTATCATGCATGTTGTCCCTAGTGATGAATGATTCCTAGAGAGTAAGGTCATTCTCATCTGTTGATGTGTCTGGTTATCCATAATTGTCTTAGCAGTTGTAGTTGTAGTGAAAATCTACACTAAAACTGGTAAGAGAGTCATCGAGATGTCATATGACCTGATGTGCTTGAAAAGCTACAATATCAATCATGCTGTGGTACTCTTCCAACAAATTTATCAATGTAGCTACCTCAGTCTTTATACTCTAGCCTAATATGCCTATTGCACGAAGTGGATGGGTTGCACACTATTCTTTAGTGAGCTCCGAGACTAACATCTTGAGTCTGCATTAGTCTGACATCACTTGTTCCCTAATTATTTGAGTGACCAACTTTGGGTAAGAGTCTTTAATAATTTTTGCTACTTCATGAAGGCAATCCCTCAACTCCACATTATATGCCTTTGAACGATTGCATTCATGCTACAAGGAGATGGCCTTCTACGTAATTGACTCTTAGAAAGTTGTGACATAGTTCAATTACTTCTTCAATGGTAGTCAGGGCACATCTATGGAAGCCTCTTGCTTAACTAGGAGTGTGGCCAACATGCTTTCAGATGTAATAGAGTTTGGATGTGGCTTAGTGGCAAGTGAAAGGGAGAAGGTGGTGCATCGATCACCATTATAGGAACATCCCATAGCCAGACACCTTCTAGTGGTATCTTTGACAACTACAATCCTGACTGCATGGTTTTGGGTGCTTGTTACTATGATGTAGCCTCTAATACCAGCTTACTTTGCTATGCAACATCTTCATCCTGATTATGTCTAGCTTCCTCCTCCTATTTATTCTTTTTCTTCCTTCTTATTTTTCTCTTCTTCATCCTCTTTTTCTTTCTTCTTCTTCTCTTCCTCTTCTTTCTTTTTATTTTCTTCTTCTTCTTTTCTTCTGCCAGGGCCATAGCCTTGGCTTTTTCTTATGCAGTTTGGTCATGTGCTTATGCTTGTTATTTCCACAGGGCTTCATCATCCTCCTCCTTTTTCTTGGAAACTTTCATGGCTTGCTATGCTTGGACTATTGCATCCTATTTTCTCTTTTCTTCTTCTTTTGCCTTCACTTTGGTAGCAAGTTCATCCTCCTTTTCCTTGTACTCTCATTCCTCTTATGATTTTTTAGCTATGTCAGTTGCTTCTTGTACCTATTTGGCCACATTCATAGCCTTTTGAATGCCAACCTCTACGTCCTTGGGCATTTATGTGGCCTTGGATTCTTTGGCTTGCTACATGGCATGTTGTTACTACATTTTTACTTTCTATCTCTTATTTTCTTCCTTCTTCAGTCATCATTCTACTACATGTGTAGCTTCTTCCTTGGCAGATTATTGTTCTTATTCCATCAACTGATCTAGTATAAGCTCTTGAACTTCTTGGTCCTATGGTAATGGTGGTGAATTAGTTGGTCGCAACTCTGAGCTATAAACCTACGCTCTCTTCCTCCTGATCATGACCAATCTAAGTTTTGATGGTGGGGAAGTAGATGTGGGGGTAGGTTGTGCTTCCTATGTAGCAGCTAGTCATCCAAACATGCATTCTTCCAATGTAGGGGAGACCCTGGCCTCCCACCTTGTTCAAATCACGTGCACCAGTTATTTAGGTGGACTTTCTAGTAAAGGTACAAATATGTCCTCTGCTATGAATGTTGGTGCAGGTTGACGCTGAAAGAAATCAAGTCTGCACTAGAGTTACTCCACTTCTTCTCAGATTGTGTCAAAAATAATTGAAGGTGGGTAGGATGGGAGGTCCACCCATAGTTCAAGGGGAACCTGATTTCACACTTAAACTATGCACACTGGCTTCCAAAATAAAAATTATGTTTCTTCTTCCTCATAAAAGTCTCTAGCCATGTCTGCCATTATGACCTGGTAGACTTCTTGCTCATCTATGCTCATTTCTATGAGGTTGTATGAACTCACTATTTATGGCACCTTGGGATCATCCATCTAGGTTATAGTGTTTCTTATCTTTCACTTCAGGGGAGGGGATACTGAATGAGGGTTTGCTTTGCACTTTCCCTTCTACTACTATGAGTTGGTTACTTCCTCTAGTTATTGTATGGCAGGAACATCTATGTCAGGTGGTATAGCTTACTAGGGGGTCATACACCTGGCTACGAATGTATTTTATCAAGCCACTTTAGCCTATACCATGTCCATTGTTATGAAGAAGGGGATTGGTTGGAAGGGTTACCATGACAGCTCATGGATGGTGATGAAAATGCATTTGGGTAGCAAGGTGACAGTGGCATGCTAACCTAGGTATTGCATGACATCAGGGGCACTCAAGGATGTGTTGTGATGAGGTCCAAACACTCCTCCCACTAGGCTTTGAATTTTCCCTCATGTGAAAGGGCTCCATGCTCCTACATATAGATGAGATTCCAGAACTCCTACACTGGCTAATAGTCTGTATCCGGATGCACTTCTCCCTCAAGTGACTTTCACTACATGAAGCAAAGAAGTAAGATGAGGAAATAGTATTGAAACATCTACTTAGGAGAGACATGACACTTCTCAATGTTCATGAGTAACTCCTAGATGAAGTACTTTGGCCAATTAAATTATTCATTATGGTGGATCATCTAGTGGACGATGTCCATGACTCTTTCTGGTATTTGCTTGGTAGACTTCGTCATCTTCTAAAATCTTCTTGTGATGCACTCCACAAAGATGTGCACTGGCTCATCTGAGATTTCATCAATAGGAATCCCTCTATTGCTCTACATATATAGATCCATGACTTCTTACAGAATGGGAGGCATTTTCATCTTATATATAATCAAAGAATCTCCACGTGTAGGCATGCCCAAGGTAAAGGCCATGGCTTGTGTATTGATTATAAATCTCATCTGGAACCAAATAAATTATACCCTCATTTTATCATCCTAGAAATAATTGGACAATCTTCCCCAAGTCACTGAATGTAGGTAATTATAGCAGGTGCTCAACATCTATATTCTAGAAATAGTGGGGAGTTGTGAGGGTGAGTGATTGTGTAACATCAACAAGATTGAGGTAGAATAGATTATGTTCAACTTGGTAGAGGTATTCAAATGGCTCTTGGTCACTAAACTTTGTTTTTTTGAGTACCATGTCGACACCCATGGCCTCTTTTTGAGCATAGGTAAGAGACCTAATTAACTATGAGGTGTCTATAGCTACGTGAAGTGATGGAATTTAAATACTATCTGTTGTTTGTGGAATGAAAGTAGCTTATCCATTGACAATTATAGCTCAATAAAAATATAGACAAGGATGAAATGTTGACTTGGTATTCAAACTTAGACTTTATATATTTGGAGCCTCTTGGATTGCACATCTAGGTCACACTTAGTTATCCACTCATCTTGAATGCAATGATAGATGTAGCAAATCTATATCTAATCTAGCCATTTATTCAGTTAGTCATTGGCACATGTGTGCAATTATGCCATTATGCTCTTTAGTGTTCGTACGGGGAGTACGAGCAGTTAATGTTAATAAGCTATTGATTTATTAAAAATCACATCAATCAACCCTTGGATCATGCATTTAATTTTGGTGGATGATCGTTATCAGATGGATAACTTGTTGATCAGACATTTTCATAACTTTCCCAGAATTAATATCTTTCAGTCACTTCTATTTAATTTTTTTGATGACACACATGGATCCTCCTACGCACGATTGGTGTATGTAATGCTTGGTATTTTAATTCTCAATTGTGGTTACTGAGATCATCTATAAACAAATAGAAATAGGAAAGAAATCCACACAAAACATGAAAAAAAAAAGAGAAATCCTAATCTACATGGTGCTAATTAGTACCAACTCAGTTTGTAGAATAAGATCAATCAAGTATTGGCAGTAGGGCTTAAGCCTACAACCATTTACCTACCCTAGTAACATAGATCCTTGAAGATATCTTAAAACCATGATTCCTTGTTACATTAGGTCATGTATAATATAGGGCCCTTTCCATCGTATCTATAAATTGCCTAGAAATTCTCTAAAATGATTGTCATACAATAAAACTAGCTGATATTTATGAAACTCTCTTTAGTGCAAGTTTTTATCATGACATGCTTTTTGGCTCTACTTGTGTGCTTCTTGTGTTCATGTTACTCTATGTCTAAACTCATCCATCTGATTTAGTTAAAGGAGTCTGTTAGTGAGAGATTCACAATCTCCTAGTCACATGACCATGGCAATGCATAGGCTAGGTACTAAGTATTCGATGACATGACTGCTTCAAGACCATACACAAACTAGAAAGGTGTAAAACCTATGACATGCTTGTAGTATGTATGATATGCCCATAAAATCATATGAATGCAATCTTCCCAGTCATCCCTCTTGATATTTTAGATTTTTGTGAGCATTTTACCCAACACTTTGTTAGAAGCTTCAGCCTAGACATTGGCTTGTGGATGATACACGGTTCTTTTGTGATGAGAAATCATCAATTCTTCAGTTAGAGCCTTGATAGTGTTGTTCAGAAAGTGATTTCCTTTATCATTAACTAAATTTATAGGGTAGTCAAACCTTGTAATGATATTTTCACATAGAAACTTAGTTGCATTCTTTGCATCATAGCTAGGTGTTACAACAGCTTCAACCCACTTAGTAAAATAGTCTATCACGGTGATGATATACCTTGATTTATTGTGCTTGCTAAGTGGATTGATAATTCCAACAAAGTCAATGCCCCTTTGTTCAAAAGGCTACTCAATTAACAAAGGTTGCAATGACATTTCATATTTTTGTAGTGGTTTACCCATGCATTGGCAGACATCATAATACTATGCAGCTCGGTGTGCATCTTCGAACAAATTTGGCAACCATAACCCACTATATAACAATTTTCTAGCCATAGATTCTCCTATAAAATATCCCCCTACAACTCTTTGATGTGCCTTCTACAAGATTTATGGTCATTCATGTTCTAGATCAACCTTGTACAGAACCTTGTCCTTCTCTAAATGGTATAAAAGCCCATTAATGATGGTATATGATAAGCTTCTAGTAACAAATTGCTTCTTATCATTCTCTTGATCATGTGTAGGGAAGACTCCTTATTCAAAGAAATTGGGAATAGCTTTAAAATTCTCAAGAACTGTAGAGACACGAAAAAGGTGAGGATCAAGAGAGTCTTCTTGTAGTTTTTTCGGCTCTTCACCATTAGGAATTTGATTGAGATGGCCTAGTCCCACATTCTCTCTTCTTGACTTGACATTAATGCAAAATTGAAACTCCTAAAACATCATCAACCATAAAGAGATGCACCCTCTTAGAATTTTCTTGTTGACAAAGTATCACAGAGCTTGATGATCAATGAAGACTTTAAATAGTGTTGCAAGCAGATAGTGTCAAAATTTCTATAGAGTGAACATGATAGCCAATACTTCACACTCAATGGTTATGTAGTTTTTATTTATGTTAGATAGTTTTCAACTAGACAAATGAATAGGATGGTCAAGTCCACCATCTCCTAGCTGTGCAATCATAATACCAACTATGATACCTGAAGCATCCACATGTATGTGAAAAAGCTTGGTCCAGTCTTTAAAAATAAGTATGGGTGCAATAACAAATCTCTACTTTAGCTTGATGAAGGTTGCTTGGCACTTTGAAGTATAGATAAAGGTCACATTTTTGTGTAGGAAAGATTCTAATAGAGATGAAATAGCTACGTATCCCTTGATAAACTTATGATAGTACCCTGTATGTCGCAGAAAATAGTGCACTTTGGTAGAACTGATAGGTGGAGGTGAACTCAAGATTATGGTATTTTTTGCTTGATCTACTAAAATTCCTTCGATGCATACTACATGTCCAAGCAAAACACTAAAGGGTATAAAAATAAACATTTCTTCAAATTCAAAGTGATGCACAGAGCTCGACATCATTCCAACATAAAACATAACTTAGGAAAATGTTATTTGAACAAGGAGAAAATACCACTGGTCATGAATAAAATCATGATTAAAATCCTTGAATGTCATAACCACTGCACAATAAAATACCAATGGTGCATTCTTAAGGCCAAAATGCATGACCTTGTACGTAAAACCCCATTCCATTATAAAATTCATTTTAAATTTGTCTTCTTTTATGATCAACATATGATGATATCAACTAAAACCATCTCTAAAATAATAGATGTCATGTCCCACGACATACTCCAAAACTTTATCTATGAATGGAATTGGGAATGGATCATTTACACAAGCATCATTTAGAATAAGATAATCCCCACATACTTAGATTTCCACTAGTTTCTTGGGCTAAACTACCATGGGGATTACCCAATCTAATTTTTCTACTATATAGATTATTCCTACATTCTATCTAGTTTACCCTTTACTTTTAGCTTCATATTCAGAATGAGCTTGTATGGCCGCTTCTTTACAGGCCGTGTGCACTCTTTCAATTCAATATACATATCACCAAGAGGTGGGTCAACACCTCAGACCTCTAAGAATTTAGTGGGAAAGACATCTTGATAATCCCTCAGAAGTTGTAGAGCTTCAGAGATTTTAGCTTATGTCCAATAGTCACCTATGTTCGCCAGTTTAGGAACCTCCTATGTTCTAATGTTTTAGATTAAGGTAAAAACAGGTTTTGAAGGGACCCCGAAACCCTTTAACAGGCTCAAAATAGATAAAGCAATACCATGCAACAGGAAAAGCAAGCCTAAAACCTACTAAATAGTAGCAAAAAAATCAGGTTATACAAGGACAACCTCAAAAACTAGTAAATAAACAACCCCCTAATATCCCAAGTAATGATCTAATATCTATTTTTAGGGGTAAAATCTAGAATAGTTCCCTGTCTGCCATTAGCAATATTCTGCATACTTTCTAGCTCTCTAGTTTTCCTTATGGGTCTTCTTCTGGGTTTGTCAGGAGAACCAACATCTGGTTTCACCTTAAAATGTTGTTCATCTATTTTTCCAGATTTTTTCAGAGTAGAAACAAGATGTTTCACCTTTATATGCTGGTCTTTTTTACTGCTTCTTGTTTCTACCCCCTTAGTATTGGTATTTTTTCCACCCCTTTTTCTTTGGTTTAGAATGTGCTTTAAGTTTTCTCCATTATAATTCACAGGAAGCTCATCCAAAGGGATATCATTATCAACTTGATTCTCCCTGGACTGAGAAAGAAGAATATTTCCCTCTTCTGAATTATTTGCAGCTTCAGCCAAGAATTTGCCTTCTTCTAGCACAGTTTTGTCATCAGCATCTCCCCATCGCTCTTCTATCCTCTGATAGTAGACGATTTGTCTTGATAGATCCGTCAAATCATCTATTCTTTGTACAGGTATTTTGGTATCTGATTGTAGTCCATTCCCTTCTTTCTCAGAATTTTCTTTCTCAAAAGAAAACTCTTTATCCGCCTCAGTATGTGGAACTTTAGGATCTTCAAAAGAAGGCTCTTTATCCGCCTCAGCGTCTAAATCTTTAGAGTCTTCATTATTCTTTTGTTCTTGTCGATGATCTTCCTTGAGTTTCCATTCTTTCTTATGTTGGATTTTTCTCCCATCCAAAACACTACTTAGATGGTTTTTGCTTTTGGACGGACAATTTTTAACAAAGTGCCCCTATTTCTTACAAGCGTAGCAAGAATTAGGCAAATCTTCAAAAAAAATCCCTTGAGTTTTTTTGCCCAGCTTGGATATTAGATCCACTTTTTTTGGGAGGTGATTCAGATCTACCACTTTAACATAAAGTCTGGCACTTTGAAGTTTGGATCTGGAAGCTGTAGCATTATTCACTGCCACAAGTTCACCAAAAGAACTGGCAATACCCTTAAAAATGTCCTCGTGCCAAAATTCTAAAGGGAGGCCAGGTAGTCTAACCCAAATGGGAGTGGTTGAGAGAAAAGAATCTGAAAGATCCATGTTAGGCTCCCATTTTTTAATAGTAAGAGAACATTTACCAAAAGACCAAGGTCCTCCACATAGAACCATATTCATGTCTTCCTTACAGTTGAAGATAAATGAGAAGAAACCATTCAACATTGGTGCCATTTCTATCTCCCCTTGAATAACCCATTTCCTTTAACCATTTTTTTAAGAGATTCTAGATCTGGTCTTGCTCCTAAAAATTTACCCACTAGGGTGAAATCCATGGAAGACATAGAAAAATCTATTAAAGGATCTGGAATAAAAACTTGAAACTCACCTTTCTCCCAACAAGATTTAGCAGTCAACGGCAGGAAAAGAGATTTTCCATTGGGTTTCTTGCCAAACAGAGATGACCACTTCTTTTGTCCTGCATAATCTGCCTTCAGCACTTCTGAAGATTTTTCCTTATTAAAATGCACATTATCTTTCTCCTTTTCAAGCTCCTGCCCCAACACAGCAAGACTAGAATCCAGTTGGGAGACACAGATCCCACAAAAAGGATCAGAACCTCTCGACGGTTATCCATTTTTTACATCAGCCAAAAATTCTGCCCCAAAATTTTTTTCTACACATCTTGTTGTCCCTCCAGGGTCTGTACCTGTTGCCTGGTTCTCCACAACCAGTTTTCCACTTGCCTTCAAACCAGCGCTTTCCACATCTGATAGGGCGCCTTCTCTCTGCCGCCCAGCAATTTCAAATTCTAGGTGCGCTTCCATCGCATCCCGTCTAAACATTGTTATTTTTTCCTATGTTCTAATGTTTACGACATGTTTTTGATAGGTTGTTGACAAATGTTACATTTTATTCATCAATATATTCTTGTATCCTTTATTGTCCTTATTATTTGGGAATTTGGATGTTGCACAACTTGTCCTCTTCAGTAAGTGTTACACTGATGTCCTTGAGTGGTTAAACAGGTCATTCTGACTTAAATAAATCATTCAAATCTAGATCACCATCAGAATTAGAATCCTCAATGTCTTTTGCCTCATATTGTATTCAGTGACATGGCTTAGATATTGTTCTGTATTCCTACCAATTATGTACCTTTGTAATGTTGAGTTAAGATCAGAGGTTGCGTTCTTCTGCACCATGGATTTTATTGTGATGCTTAAGTCTTCTATGCACCCATGGCATAAGAAGTATTTGATTTTTTGTAATGCATTATGAACTAAAGGATTTTCATCTTAAAAAACAAAGGTTTGCATAAAATCACTTTGCACTTATGCCCAATGCTTGGTATCCCTTTTGCACTCTTGGTGCATGTACCATGTTGTTGGTAATGGAGCAAGTGTATAGTGGAAAATTTGGACCCAGTACTTTGGTGCCACACATTCCTCATTCTAGACTTCAACACATTTATGTATATAAATTTCATGGCATTCACCTTCTTGAAATAATGGCCAATTGGTGTAGATGAATTGTGGTACCTAGAACCTACTAATCATAAGCTTGCAGGCATCATCCCACTCAAGCTGGTCATTTTGATGAGAAACCCACCATGTCACAGCAACTCCCTTCAGATCATAATTGAGAGCATTGACCCACTGGTTGATGGTTAGTACATGAACTTGCAAGTGTAGAATGAAGTCATTCGTGACCTCAGTTGCATAGTATATAGGAAGTTGTCAGTCATGTACAAAATCCATTCGCATCGGTCAGAGTTCATGATCACATCAGGGGCAATTGAAAAGATGTGTGTCTGAGTCACCATTGATAGATGAAGTTGTTTCCAATGGAAAAGTGCCTTCTCTTGTCACCTCTATGTAGTCCTACATGTGACCATTGGCTTGATAAAGGAATTCAACTTCAAACCTACTAGGGGATTTTATAGACATAGATGCACACTCTTCGATGTCAAATTGGTTTGTGACTGGCTATGTAGCTACTAGTTTGGGCCTCTATTATGATGAGTTTATTTACTGAGTTAGTAGTGATTATACCTGAGGTTTTATATGTTCATATAAGAAGTTGCATTCAGATACGTTTTGATCTTTTGGATTTTCCATAGAGTTTACCTTTATCCAACTAATTTTTTGCACAATATATGGGGAGTCTGGTTCAGATGGAATGATGTAAGGCTTGTGCACTCTATTGAGAGGAATTACAATAACTTTATCATTTTGATGTGCATCTAAATTATGCATTGTATTGATAGTCATTTGACCATCATATGCCCATTTATTAACTATCAACGTAGGGAAATGTGTTGTTGCAGTCTTCATGTCGATGACTTCAAAGTCACCTCATAGAAACAATTATATGACTTTGATCTTGACATCCTTCAATCTACTAATGGGCTCAACTTTTCCATAATTAGCTAGACTCAGAGTTATTGGGTTGTAGCTTAAAGCTGGTCATCCAATAGCCTCCCATGTGGACTTAGGAATCGTATTAAGTATGTTACCAAAATCAAAGACAATATTTGGATTCTCGTAACCAGCAACCTCAATGTTGATACATGCATCAACATCCTAAGGATTCTTTATTTTGATGTACCAAACCAACTTTTTCATCTTTTATTATCCGCATTGTGCACAGTCTAATAGATTATGCAGCATGTTTTTGATGTTATATAAGATATCTTCATTATATAATGTATTTAGGAGTTTTAGAAGATCTTTGAGTGCAATGACAACTCCATCTTATTGCATACTATGCATGATTTGGCCATACATCTGCATGTCTATTGTTGCAACATTATTATCATTAGTATCCTAATGATGAATGTTTTTCAACATCTACGCATCTTCATACATGAGGCTCTTTTATGTAGCTAGATCTAGGTATTTATCCTATTTAGATTTTTTGATCTCTTGAGCCTGAGGCATTTCTAGTGGAGGCAAACCTTTTTCTGCATGCCATTATCATGTAACAGCATTTAAAAATGCATTTTATTTAGGTTGCACACTCACCATATTCACATTCTGGACAAACTTGTCCTTCCTCTACTTCTCCAAGATAGCACAATATTTTGTGTCATGCTAATTAGAGATTCTACAAAATGCATAATATGATTATCTTTGAGGATTCATCACGAAATTTCATTGGACATGATTGTATTCCCCACATAGATAGCATTATAGAGGAGGTTGTTTATAGTTATTACCTCTACCACCTGGTATCTTCTTTTGTATCCACCTCGAGCTCCTCTTATGTTGGACTGATATCCACCTCGATACCCTCCTTGTTGTTTCATAGTGTTCTAATGCTAGTGATACTGATTGTTACCTCTAATTTTAAATTGTTGTTGTGTAACTGGTGGAGTCCAACTCGTTTGTTGTTATTGTGTTACGACTAAGCTCTAGGGTGTTGCATACTGGTATTATAGAGATGGAGGTATCCAACTTGGTGAAGGAGGGGTCCATCTAGCCAAACCTTGAGGTTGATACTATGGTGAACTCAAAATCCATTATGGACTTGTTTTGGTCTCACATTTTTTATCTACTTCTAGGCTATGGATCACTTACCTCATCAAGGAAATTTTTTATCCAGTGATAGTGAATACATTTTTAGTGATGCCTTCTTTAAGCTCCTACAAAGCCCTATAATTTTTCTCATCATGGTTAGATGAATTGAAAAAATTGTAATACAAATTATGTGGGTTATTGATATATTGTTGAAGAAGGTGGCATTGCATTGTGGCATACTTGACTACTTGATAGAGTTCATAAAATTTTGTCTTGACTTTAAGACAATCATTTTTGTGATGTCCTTCTTTTCTACACTCCATACACCATAGATTTAATTTAGGCTTATCTGCCTCATGAAATTCCTCCATTTTTTCATGAAATCCTATAGTGTATTTTCAATCTTGAAATTGGCAACATGAGCTTCTCCATAATCTTCAATTTGTTCTACGCATAGGGTAGCAGCTCTAGCATCTGCTTTGGTAGCATATTGAGTTTGCACAATGGTAAATCTGATCTTGGAGCACAATCCTTCGATAAACCACGTAGATTTGTCTTTATTTGTTAAATCAAATTCTACCTTATTCATCACATCAAAAAATCTATGGTCATAATCACATATCGATTCTCTTGACTTTTATCATATCAACTTCAGATTTTGTATAGTCTAACTGGTGCATTTCTTGATCTTGAATTCTATGATGAACAAGTCCTCAACATCTTTTAAACTTACCTATTAAAGGTCTCTTTGGTATATGAACTCTAGTGCTCTACCAACTAGTGCCCCTACTAATTCACATTTTTGGACAGTTTCATCAGTGATGCCCTTAGATTGCCATCTCATCTTGCAAGTTAGTAGTTACTGTTCAGGATCCGTGGAACCATCCTAGTTGGCTAAGTTTATGAATCCCCCTAGATGATTCATCATGTTAATTGGTATAGATGGAGTCTGTTATGCAGTTTTTATTAGAGGTGGTTGTGTTCAGGTTGATCCTGCCTATGTATTACTCTATGTACTAGGAGAGTTATCATACACATTTTTTTTTTTGTGCTTTTTTCTCTTCTTTGTTTAGTTTCAACAAATATTATGGCCTTCAAAGCCTTTATAATTGATTTTGTGTGAATTTTAGTAGCCCAACGGTTCACATGCTCTATAAATGGTCCTTCCCAACTATTATTTTCCTCCTCACTTGGCTGAAAACTTCTACTAGAATATAAAAGATTGGGTTGTGGGCACATATGCTCTTCTAATGAATAGTTCTTTCTTGTGTCTCCTTCTACTGTGCTTAAACCTGTGATTAACCTTCGACTGTATTGTGTTTCTTTACATAATCCTTATTATTTTGATAATACCCTTTCATGTAACTATGCACTACATCTATCATCTATTTGTTCTACTTCTGAACTATTCTCACCTTCCTCTTCACACATCTCATCTTCATCACTTCACTCTATTTGTCAATATCCATCAACATCTTTATTCATCCTCTCACTGATCATATCTTCACACTTGTTCATCATCTAATCTATTGCTACTCTTACCTTTACTCGTAACTACTTAGGTATTCCTCTGTTTATTCCATCTATTTTGTTATCTTAGTTCCCATTCCAAATCCAAACTTTTCTTATGAATCTTCTTCCCTCACATCTCCATTATGGATTCAGGTTTAACATTTACTTACTCATCTATCCATCATTCACCATCATGTGCACACACCCCCATATGCCCAAAGTGACTACTCCATATTGGCTAGAGTAGGTACCATGGCCTTATCCACAACCAACATCTTTAACATGAGATGTAGTTGCTGTTAAAAAATTCTTTTGATTCCTTGAACAAAATGGTCTTATGCAGCTTCAAATGTTATATATCATTGTACTGAGAACTTGGTGATGTATCTATCTATGTGGTGGTGACCCAATAGTTTATCACTCTCATCTAGTTAGTTTCCAGTTTTAACAACTGGTTTGTCTTCTCTTCGGTCCAGGTAATTATTTCTTTCATTTTGGGATTGAAGCAGTAGTATTCCAATTTTGTCAACAAGTTAAAATTTTAGGTAATTTGCACCAGAAAATTTCATATATTTCTCCGTAGATATGCTCTTGAATAATTTCACTTGTGGTAAGACCAGTCCTTTTGGATTCTTCTTCTACGAAGATCCATACTTTTTGGTCTAACCATGTTTCAATGTCTTGTTGTCCCGATAACCATCTTTGTATAGTTTTTGTATACATATAATAATATTTTCAAACTTTTATCATTTATTGATACTTTTTATCTTGTAGGAACCCATCAAGTTTCAATCTTTTTGAGTTCACACTCTAAGGGGTACACTGTGAAAGGGGTGGGAAGAACATTGGTGCTTTGTAAGATTGTTGTCCCTTTGTCCACT
Organism: Torreya grandis; assembly: GCA_037957365.1. Lineage (NCBI taxonomy): Eukaryota > Viridiplantae > Streptophyta > Pinopsida > Cupressales > Taxaceae > Torreya > Torreya grandis. The sequence continues at coordinate 530,056 of JARHVA010002355.1, forward strand.
TGCCATCCACACACTTGTCTCCTAAAACTATTTACCCTAAGATTATTCTTTTTAGTCCTACCCATTCCAATTATTTATCATGCTTTATTCCTTCTTTTCTTTCCTTAAGTCCCTTTTGGTTAATCAATTATACTGGGTCGACTGGGTCAACCCTATACTGTCTAGGGGTATTTTTCACTTTTTGAGTTTGTTAGCCCTTCGGTCGACCTACCTCAGACCTAGTGAATTATCCCTGAAAACATACAAGGTTGACTGGGTCAACCCTATACAACTAACATTTCCAAAAAGATTTAGGGCAAGATCTACCTATATATACAAGTTCATTTCCAACCATTTGTAAGAATAGAAGCGAAGAAGAATAAGTTCAAATGAACATCTACTTATTGACCATTCTACTTGAGGAATAAAGCTTAGGGTCCCATACTTTCTTTGAAAATATGGATCTTGTCTTTTGGATATATAGATAGGTTGTGTATCCTATAGTTAATTTGTATTTGTTATCGTTATCCTTACATACCACAACAATCTCTTGTGAAGCACCTTGGCTAAGGGAGAGATTGAAGCTCAATGGGTTTGACTTCAAATGTAACTTTTTATATCCTTTGTAAGAGTAGATAGATAATGTATTTATGATTCTCTTCCACCCATTAAGATTTTATATACAATATCATGAGTATATGTCTTCTATGTATGTTTAGTTTAGTTTGTTTTGTTTCTAACCCCCACTTTGTACCACAAGCTTTGGTGTGAACTAGATTAGATTTAATTTCTTGTTATTATAATAGATGAATATCAAAACATAGGACTATTTTAGGGTTGTTGCATGATTGTGTTAGACTGTAGGCTTTGGAACCCTTCCTAGCATGGTGTATTATCATGAGTGATCCCTTAATCGGGTCTAATAGATCCTCGTATTGGTCATGCTCATGTTTAACAAATGTATTCTCAATCAGAAGTGTAGGTATACTCTATCTTCTCTGAGCTAGGATTGATTTATAGACATGATGCATTTCTGATTACATACATTCTAGCGAACTCGACGTGAATCCTATCCCACCACTGGTTAGATTATCTTCATGTTTCCACTTTAATCTTAGCATTGTATTCACTTTGGCTTCACCTCCATGATACATTTTGGTGAATATGATGTGAAATAACCCTTTTAGTATTTATTCACCTTATTTTTCATATATCTGCAGTACTGGGTTGACCTAGTTGACCCTGCATTTTTTCTTACTTTTTATCTCAGATATAGAACTTGGTTGACCTAGTCAACCCTATATTCTTTTTTCATCCATTTTTAGCCTTTATTTGTTGTAAAAGATCAACCCAGTTGACCTTTTACTATTTTTAGACTTTTTTCAACCTCTGTCTGCTATACTAGGTCAATCTAGTCGACCCAGTACTATTTTTTGCCTTCTCTGTTTGACGATCCAGTTCACTATGTTTTCTTGTTAGCATTTTGTTCATTTTTTTCTAATCATAATGAAACCTCTTATCAAATTATTTCTTGATAGTATCAACCCATTCTAAATGCACATGGGTTGTTCTTTCTTACCCCATCTGTTCACCATAGAAGACAACTCTTTATGGTGCAACTCTTCATCATATGGTTCTAAATCTTCCCAATATACCCCACCCCATACTGTATAATAGATCCAAAGAGTCCTATTAGACAAATCCCAAATCATGACAATCATATACCTTATACCACTTTTACACCTTTTAAACCTAGAATTCATAAACCCATCTACATCAAATGTTGGAACCTCACATTATGTTCCACCTCTTACAATCAATATTCATAATCCTCTTGTTACACCCATAAGAAGACCACCAAGCCTTATCACTTCCCAAAGTAACATGGTTGAAACCACTGAAATTGATAATATAAATAATTCCCAATTATTCAAAAACCTTGATGATAATACTATTTACACTTCTAGAAATAATGGTGGCTTTACCAAGCTTCCTTCTTCTACCACACTTAAAACAACTAACACTAATGTTGGGAATCCTCCACCTATAAAGCATCCTCCTCCTACCAACACTAACAATCCTCTTCCTACCAATACTAATACCCCACCTACAAACACCAACCCACCTATTGATACAACTCAACTTCTTGCATAAGTCATACATCAAATGAACATCATGCAAACAACCAATCAATCTCAAATGATGAATATACAACAACATTTGCTAAAAATGACTAGTCAACCACCTCAAGTCATCATATCTCAACCAAATCCAAATTTTGTCCCTCCTCCTCTTAGAGATGCCAATGGAAATACCATCCCTCAACCTCTAATGAATAACAAAATGTTTCAACATCTTCAAAATGAACCTTTAGCCCCATTCGTTGCATCCATATATATTGGAAACATTTCTCCAACTATCACATATAATGGGACTAAGGACCCTACTATCTTTCTTAAGTCTTTTGGTAATCTCTATAAAGAATAGTCCAAACCAACACATTTGCTACCACCAAGCTCTTAGCCAAAACATTTTTAGGTGATGCACTTGAATAATACAACCAAATTCTTAGACATTCCATCTCACAAATGCAAGATTAATTCAATGCTCTAGTGAAGGAATTCCAACAAGATGACCTTTTTGAAAATTACCTTAACCATTTCATCAATGCCAAGCAACTTCCTAATGAATACGCTCATACTTTCATCAAATAGTGGAAGTCTCTCACTCATAAAATGGATCATAACATAAATGATGATACTCTTTTAAAACTATTTATTACTACTCTTAAACCTCCCCTTTAATAAAAAGTTTGAATATTTTCACCTAAAACTTTAGAAGAAGCCTTAGACCAAGCAAAAAGGCAAGACTTTCTTGTGACTCAATTTGGACCAACTCAAACAAATACTAAAGCACCTTTCCAATCATTTCTCACAACATTGATTCATCCAAGCCTCCCTAATCTCAAAGTGGAGCATCCAATCAACCAATTTTAACCCAACCCACCCTCCCTTAACTCTAGAACAACTTAAGAAGAAATTGTTACCCTTCAAACCCATGAGCTTTAATACTTCCAAACCTCCTCCAAAATGGTACAATCCCGATAAGTTTTGTTGGTGGCATGCTACTATAGGTCATTCTCATGAATCTTGTCATGATATTCATCGATTTCTTATTTCTTCCTTGCTTTGTCCACATTTCAATCTTGATATTCTCACAAAATAACATTATCAAGACTATCTTCAAGCTTCTCAAAATCAATCTCAAGAACCACAATCACATCAACATCAACTACCTAATGATCAACAACAATCGTCCCATACCTACACCTCATCCACTAATTTTGTTCAAACTAAAATTGATCCTTCTTCCTATACTAATAAGGAAAGGATAACTAACTTGAACAACTTTAAACATATTGTGGCATCTATTAAACCTTAACCTCTTAGGCCACATGAACTAAAAGAGTTCCTAGTTCAAATGCCTACTCCAAAGCATATCATACATGGTCATCCTTTATCTCCTCGTATCTCTCCTACACATCATATGTCACATTCAACCTCCTTAAAATCTAACACACTAACACATTTACCTATTTCCAAATACACCTATCAACTCAATGCAAATCATTATAATAGTTCCATATCACCTCACTCCACCTCACACCTTGAGGCATACTGCGATGCCCATCCCTACATACACTTACCCTTTGGGGTATCTTATGATGCCCACTCTTATTCTATAATGCATAATAACAAATAAAATCAGCTTTAAGAAACCTTTCGAGACTTATAGACTTGTATTTCACATGCTCATATTTAATATAGAGGTTAACATAGATCTTGTTCTTCTTGTTTCTTATTTCTTTGTTTTTGTGCATTTTACTTCTTTTAGTTTCACTTTACTATCATCATTTTTTTTCTTTTACATTTTTTGGCTTTCTTACACATCACATTTGGCATTTGTTTTCATTTTTTATTCTCCTATATCTCTTTTCCTTTTGTATTTTTTTGTCATTATTGCCTTAGTAGCTTTATGATCATTTTTGCCCCTTTTTTTAGTATTTAATTCTTGATGTACCATGGTCTCATGTATCTTTTATACTCTTTTACATTGCTTTTTAGCACCCTCGTGGGTTTCTCTTTTGTGAGTTTCAGTGTAAGACCATGGATAAGACATGGCTCTCCTCACAAAATTACCACATTAAAACACCTCAAAAATCCCTTTTTTGTTGACTACTACTTTCATTGGTGCTTGTGCTAGATCCATTGTAGGTTAGTATGGCCTCTATAAATGACATGCTTATCATCCGCATAGCCTCATCCCTTTCATAACACTATTTTCCCTACTTATGATCAACTACAAGCATATTCATCATTGTATCACTTATTCCATGGATGGATCTCTCATTATCCCCATATTTCCCTTATTTACTTTCATTTTGAGGCTCACATCAGTCAATTATGATATTGTTCACTTATTTGTGGGAAAGTCTAGGAGTCTTTAGACACCTTGGTCTTTAGGTCCTTTTCTCTAGTGACCAAGTGTAAGCTCTCTTGTGTTTGTCATCTTTAGCACCCATGTTTGGCATTCTAAGTCTGTATGGAGGAGGAATCTTAAAAAAGCCATCCAAAAAAAAAGTTAATGCCAAATCATTTAAACAAAAGGCAATGATATATAGAAAGGCAACATCAAAAACAATCGTAAAAGTCAAATCACACTAAAAGACATGATTCAAAGCACATATCCTTCTTCTAGTCAAAGCTCAAACTCCATAGTTGGCCTCATGATAGATTTGAGGTCCTTTGGGGTGTGGTAGGCCAGTAGATTAGAAGATGAGAATAAAAAAATATTTTAGTGCTACTTACTTTCTCATGCAAGTACCTAATCTTTGCAGTAGATCAATGACTCTGTAAGGGGTCCTGAGGAATGGGAAAAATGTTGTGGGAAGGTAGGTTCATTTTAATTTTCATGCATATAGCCTTCATGGGATGATCTATATACTTCACTTGTTAGCCCAAATTTTGTGTTCATTAGTCAAAATGTCCTAAGTCCTTGGTATTAATAGTTCTTAGTCTTTTTCACTTACCTAGTGTGTCTCCTTTCTAAGGATACTCATATCACCCATGTGGTGCCTCACATTCCTTATTTACATAATATTTTCCTTATATTCCCCTTGTTGGATATTACTTTTAGCTAATCACATCCCTAATCACATCTACCTTATTACTCCCTTTGGGATTTCATTTGTGAGTTGCTTTGTAAAACCATGGATAGGACTTGAAGTCCCTCAAAAATATCCATCATACCCTTACACCATTTGCTTACCACACCATCTCATTGTCACACTAGTCATGCCATTAAGTGGTTGTGCTTTCTTACATTGTATCTTAGAACAAGCACTAAGTTTCAGTTTTCATTCTTTAGAGCTTTTGATTTTCATTCATCCATCATGTTCTTGTTTAATTTTTGTGGACTTCACGTATCTTACATATGACATTTGCCATTATTACATGTTTTCTCTTTATATATGCCTTTTTCATATTCGTCTTACATCTTGATTTACATTTCATTTACACTTATTTATGTTTTCTTTACCTTTATTTGACATACTTATATTCCATCTTGCCTTACATTTCATTTTCAGCCATTTGTGTTTTCTTTATGTTTGGTTTGACATGCTTATCTCACATGATCTTACTTTTCACTTTCTTACATATCTTTGTTCAAGTTTTCTTGCATTGATATTTCATTTGTCATTCATGTTTTACATGCTTCTCAACGTGATTTAGTATGTTCTACATTCATTTTTGTCATTTATGTTTTGCATGCTTCCCAACGTGATTTAGTATGTTCTAATTCCTTTTTTTCATTTATGTTTTACATGCTTTCCAATGAAATTTACTTCATTTGTCATTCATTTTCCATTATTTTATCCTTCATTTGTCATCTTTTTATCATTTAGTTGCAATCATTTATCATTCATTTGCCATCTTTTTATCATTTATTTGCCTTCAATATTCTAACATTGTCTTACTAATCTTAAATTGCCATTTTTTCTAAAATCTCTATCTCTACTAACTACTATATGCCCATCTTCCAAAATTTTTGATTTTTGGTTATTTTGCAATAACTTCTATGGGTTCGCCTACTATTCTCCACATTGGACACCTTCACCTCTCTTTTAATCTATTTCTTTATCTACGGCACTAAAGTAAGCAAAAGTATGTGTTTTTAAATTTTGTCATTTCATTTATCTTATTTATTGCTTACCTGACTCTACTTAGCATCAATGTTATTTGTTATCATATTCTATCTTGAAGCACCATCTCGTGTTGCACTTACGTGACACGTGATGAGCTTCGAGTGGGGCATATGTATACACATAATATTTTTAAACTTTTATCATTTACTAACACTTTGTATCTTGCAAGAACCTGTTGAATCTCAATCTTTCTGAGTGCATGCCCTAAGGGGTACACCGAGAAAGGGGTGGGCAAACCATTGGTTCTTCATAAGATTGTTGTCCCTTTTACCACTTACCATCTACACACTTGTCTCCTAAAACCATTTACCCTAAGATTATTCTTCTTAGTCCTACCCATTCTAGTCATTTGTCATGCTTTATCAATCCTTTTCTTGCCTTAATTCCCTTTTGGTCAGTCATTTGCACTAGGTTGACTGGGTTAAACCTGTATTATGTAATGATCTACCTCAAATTGAAATCAATTTTTTTAATTTTTAAAACCCACAAAGTATTCTGAGTTCTATCAAATAGGCATTTTTTCAAATGGTTTTCATGCATTGGTTTTTTTTATAAATTCATCATAAGATACAAAGATTATTAACAAGCATTTTGTCAAACAATTTGTGGTCTTTGTTATAGTTGATAAAACAAGTGTCATAAAAAATGCAACCTGCTGCTAAAAATCAAAAGTACAAATGCATAGAATAGTTGATCTCTAACCTTCAAAGAGATGCCAAATACATATGAATTGAATGCTTTGTTGATGTAGACTAAGTACAATCTCTGTAATAGTTATATATTAGTTGAAATGTTGATATATTCCAAACAACACTGTTGTAGCTTAAATATGCCCCATAATACATAGAAATGGAGGAGATCTTATCTTTACATTAGTTGATATGGCTTCACTATATGCTACAACAGCAAGAGATACTCCTTTATGAGTCTCACTTAAGTCTTGTAGAGCTTGGGAATTCTTTTGTATCCTCCTTAAGAGGTGCAGTTGGTATTAAGAAATGATGTGGCTACTTGTGGGGGCCACAAACCACTAAACCTCACCTAAATGCTAGTATGATTGCCTTCTTATTTAAGATATGGCATGGCAAGCATTCCCTTCACACTTTAAATCCCTAAACTTGGTACGACTCGAAATAATAGGGCCTAAAAACCCTCATAAAATCTTCATCATAGAATAATAAATCTTTCCATTATTGAGCACAACTATCTACTTAGAGGGGGGTGAATCAATAGATCAACTAAAATTAGTTGATTTAAACCTTTTAGTGTAGATATCAATTCATATGCATATTAAATAATAGATGCATAGATCTCACACACACACACACACACACACACACAAAAGCATAATACACTAGATTTATATGTGGAAATCCCAAAGGGAAAAACCACGGTGAGAATAACTGCTAGAATCTACTGTTCTAATCCAGGCTCACAATTAAATCACCTTACTAGTAAAACCACACTAGTTACATTCAAGGACACCTATCTTTGGGAGACACCAATCCCCTAACTGAGCACCAACTCAATTTTTTTGAAGGCACCAACCAATCAGAGGAGCCACAACTCCAGTGTATAAGACAGATTCATGAAAGAATCTAGTTCTATTTCTCGGTTACAAGTCTGGTCTGTAATTGCTTAATCTCTGCACATTCTTTGTATGTTATTTCCTCTCTACTCAATCTCTACATATTCTCTATGTGCCTTCTCTTCTTCTCTGCCTCACTCTGTGTCCCTTTGACTTTTACTCTATGTTTGCTTACATCCTAAATTTAACACCTTTCAAGTTACTCTAATAGCTCCTTTTGTAATTTCAATAACAATAGCGATAGCAACATATGTAAGGTTCTAGACGATGCATATATGGATAAATGAGTCTAGGTTTTCATATTTGAAATGTGTTCACACTTCAACTCCCCCTTTACTGGATTTTATTCAATATAACTTTCACTTATACGCTTTCCCATGTCTCAGTTCATGCAACACACTACAATGGTCAGGGCTTTTTACTATGTTTGGCAACTGTTGGATTTAGGTTATTATTGCATCATTTCCTTAATCGATGATTAGTCAGTTGGATCAATCAATCTTGGGCTTTGTGTAGTCTTTTCAAGCTAATCATTTATCTGGTCATGTCTTTAAATGATGATTATTCATCTTGTCTTTGGCACCAATTATTGTCTATCTTGAACCATCAAATGTATGCACTATTTCTTCTTTTGAAATAGAGCCATCGATCTCTCTTGCATTAACTGTTGAGCTCTTTCTCATATTTCAATATCTCCTATATGATTGGTTCACTTTCGCTCCTTTTGATTGGCTTAGACATGCTCAAACTTTATCTTTGTAATGTCTTTTGGGACTTCATAATTATCTTTTGGCACTTGTGGAAGCGTCATATATCTTTTGGTAAATTTTCAAGTGTCCCTTCTCTTCGTTCAAACTACCCTTCAAGATTTTACAAATTATCTTTCAAAACTTTGCAAATGTCCTCTATCCTTCAAAAGTGTCCTTCAGAAGCTTTGCAAATGTCCTTTCTTCATTTGAACTATATCATTCGGACAAATTATTGTGGGCTTTTTGTCACGGGCTCTTTGGGACAATTTTCATGGGATTTTTGTTAAAGTGTCCTTCAAGACAATTTCCATGGGTATTTTGTCAAGGTGCCCTTCAGGACAATTTTTATGAGCTTTTTGTCGAGGGCTCTTCAAGACAATTTTTGTGTGATTTTTGTCATAGTGCCTCTTGGGACAATTTCTCTAACAAAATTCCCTTCAGGACAATTTTCCTGACAAAATATCTAAGTGCTCTTCATGTCTTTGCTCATATCTTTTGGAACTTATGTGTATGATACATACCCTTCAGAACTTTTACAATGGTGTACATACCCTCCAGGTTTTTGAAATGATCCCTTCTAAAGTTTTGAATGGTCCACTTACCCTTCGGCATTTTGAAAATATCCCTTTGAAACATTTGACCGGTCCACTTACCCTTCAACATTTTGAAAATATCCCTTCAAAACATTTGAATGGTCCACTTACCCTTTGGACTTTCTGAAAAGATCCCTTCAGAGCTTTTGAATGGTCCACTTGCCCTTCGGACTTTGTGCAAACTGCCCTTCAAAATTTTTGTTCAAGACAATTTTTTGAGAGAATTCTCCAAGACACTTTCTCTGAAAGAATTCCAAGTGACATTCATTTCCTTTGGAAAACTTTGTTGCGGATAATTTATCCGACAAAGACTTAGCCAATTTTTCTAAAAAAATGCCTTTAACATTTTCCCGAAAGAATTCCCTTATTGGCTGCAGGCTTTTTGTCTAACAGAATTGTCTTTACCAATATTTCTAAAAGAATTCCCTCGATACATACAAAGTTATAAAATTGACTAAGTATGAAAACAACCTTATGCATTTGTGACATTTCCTCTAGTCATCCTTATGACAAAGAATTTAGACCACAAAGAAAGACACAAACCTAATTGGCATCGAGTGATCATTTCCTTTAGATGACAAGTCTGTTCAACTCAACATATTTGACATTAATGCATGATAGCACATGTTGCTTTTGACATTAATGACAATTCTTCAAACCTCACTGACTATGTCCAACAATCTCCCCCTTTGTCATTGATGGCAACTCATCATCAGAATGACTTAACTTCGTTATCTGCATTCTAATTTCTCCCCCTTTGAAATTAATGATAAAGAGTCTCTACCATAATATGTCAACAATCTACTCCTTCCCTGACATCTTGGTTTTTCTGATCCTTGGACCTGACAAGCTAGAACACTTGTGTGAAGAACTTCCCCTTAGGCAATGGTACATTAGTTCTCTTGGTTCCATGACTCTTCAAATGATCATTTATATAGCATTGGTCTAAAAAACTAATCAATGATTGACATATATATATATATATATATATATATATATATATATATATATATATATATATATATATATATATATATAGGCATAATGATCTAGATCCAACACACCTTTGTCACCTCCTTTGTTATCACATAGCAAAAGGACTGCAACTTTCTCACCAAACTGCCTTTTCTCTTAATCTAGGAGTTAACAATATGCCTTCAATACTCCCCCTAGATTCATGCAATATCACTAAAATCTAGTGATGTGGTATGCGAGCCACTACTCCCAGCTTCTCTCTTACATACTTAAATTACTCCTTGGGAAGAGGCTTGGTAAATATGTCTACAATTTGGTCCTTTGTTGGTACATACTCAATTTTGACCTCTTGATCTACATCCTTTTCTTTTAGAAAATGATATTTGATGGATATATGCTTGGTTCTAGAATGCATCACTAGATTCCTAGATATGTTTATGGCACTTGAGTTATCACAAAATATATAAATAGGTTTTTTGTATTCTACCATTATGTCTTTGAGAGTTTGCTTCATACACAAAACTTGGGTGCAACATGTTGTTGCTACTACATACTTTGATTCTGATGTAGAAAGTGTAACTAACTCTTACTTTTTGCTCAGCCATGACACAAGTCTATTGCCAAGGAAGAATTCACCACCACTAGTGCTTCTCCTATCATCCAAACTTCATGCCCAATCAGCATCTGCATATACAATCAAAGTGAGATCTTCACTTGTAGGGTACCACAGACCATAGTCAATTGTGCTCTTGATGTATCTGAAGATTCTTTTCACAACATTGGCATGTGATTCTTTGGGAGCTACTTAAAATCTTGCAACCATGCATACATCTTGCATGATGTCTAGTCTTGATCTAGTTAGGTACAATAACCTGCCTATCATTGATCTATACATAGTATTATTCACTTTAGGAGACTCATCTTCTTTGCTTAGCTTGCATCCAGTTATCATGGGAGTACTAATTGGTTTGATGTCTTCCATTCCAAATTTCTTGAGCATCTCCTTTGCATACTTGGTTTAAGATATGAATATCCCTTCATTGATTTGTGTAATTTGTAGACCAAAAAATAAATAAAGTTCTCCCAGCATAGATATTTCAAATTCACTATGCATTTGTGTGGCAAATTCTTTACACATATTACTATTGCCACCTCTAAAGATGATATCATCTACATAGACAAAAATAATCAACATATGCTTAGCTTCTAATCTAAAGTGCAAATTGATATCTGCATATCCTTTGCTAAAACTTTTTTGTTACAGGTATTGATCCAATCTTGAATACCATGCTCTAGGTGCATGTTTCAGACCATACAATGCCTTCTTCAGTCTTCACACATAATCTTCTTCATTTACTAGCTGAAAACCTTCTGGTTGTTCAATGCAGACTTCCTCTTCTAAGTTTCCATTCAAGAAGGCTGACTTTACATCCATTTGATATGCTTTGAACTTCTTATGAACAAAAAATTATAAAAACATTCTTATGGCTTCCAATTTTGCCACTAGAGTAAATGTCTCTTCAAAGTCTATGCCTTCTACTTATGCATATCCCTTGCACACCAATCTTCCTTTGTTTCTTATGACATTTCTATCTTCATTGAGTTTGTTTTTGTAAACCCATTTAGTTCCTATCACATTCTTGTTTGAGGGTCTAGGAACTAATTCCAATGTTTTGTTCTTTTCTATTTGACTCGGTTCTTCTTCCATGGCTTTTAACCAATTTTCATCCTTGCTGGCTTCAATGAAGGTCTTAGGCTCAATTTCTGAAAATAGAGCAAAACTTATTTACTCCTTGTTCATTCCAGCTCTTCTCCTAGTCTAAACTCCTTCATTTTTGTTGCCAATTATCTGCTCCTTGGGATGATCCTTTTGAACAAACTTTGGAGATGCCTTTGTAATCTTTTCTTCCTCCTCTTCACTATCTTCTTCTTCATTTTCTGCTATGTTTAATTCTTCAATTCCAATTTCCTTATCAGGCTCAACTTATTTAAATCCTTCTATGACCTCGACATTGATGCTTTCAACTATTTTATGTAGCCTCTTATTGTAACATAGATAGGCTTTACTCTAAGTAGATTAACCAAGAAAAATCCCCTCATCACATCTTGACTCAAAGTTGCCTAGTTTGTCCTCCTTTCTTCTAATGTAGCATTTGCTTCCAAAAACTTTGAAGTACTATACTGATCCAGGATTTCCATACCATAGTTCATATGGCATTTTATCACTTTTCACCCTCAGTTGAACTTTGTTAAGGAATTATATTGTTGTTTGGATTGCTTCTCTCCAATATCCATCAGATAGTTTGGCCTCTTTCAACATTGTTCTGACCATCTCTTTAATAGTCATATTCTTTCTCTCAACAACTCCATTTTGATGTGGAGTTCTTGCAGTAGAGTAGTGCCTTTTAATCCCATGTTTTGCACAATATTTTATGAACTCATTTGAGGTGAATTTTTCATCTTTATCAGATCTCAAACATTTGATCTTTCTTTCCATTTCATTTTCAACCATGGCTCTAAAGATCTTAAATCTCTCAAAAGCTTGAGATTTGTCCTTCAAGAAGGTTACCCATATCATTCTTGAGTAAACATCTATAAATAACATGAAGTAATGAACTCCTTTTGATCCTTTTGTCTTGGTAGGACCACAAAGATCAATATGGACTAATTGCAAAGGCTTTGTAGTCGTATATTCTTTTGTTTAAAACTTGACCCTTGTTTGCTTGCCTAATTGGCATTCTCTACATGTTGTATCTATGGGTTTGGTTATCTTGGGCATATGTCTTCATGCCCAATCAGCATCTGCATATACAATCAAAGTGAGATCTTCACTTGTAGGGTACCACAGACCATATTCAATTGTGCTCTTGATGTATCTGAAGATTCTTTTCATAGCATTGACATGTGATTCTTTGGGAGCTACTTAAAATCTTGCAACCATGTATACATATTGCATGATGTCTGGACTTGATGCAGTTAGGTACAACAACCTACCTATCATTGATCTATACATAGTATTATTCACTTTAAGAGACTCATCTTCTTTGCTCAGCTTGCATCCAGTTATTATGGGAGTACAAACTGGTTTGATGTCTTCCATTCCAAATTTCTTGAGCATCTCCTTTGCATAATTGGTTTAAGATATGAATATCCCTTCATTGATTTGTGTAATTTGTAGACCAATAAATGATGAAAGTTCTCCCAGCATAGATATTTCAAATTCACTTTGCATTTGTATGGTAAATTCTTTGCACATATTACTATTTCCACCTCTAAAGATGATATCATCTACATAGACAAAAATAATCAACATATGCTTAGCTTTTGATCTAAAGTACAAAGTGATATCTGCATATCCTTTGCTAAAACTTTGTTGTTGCAGGTATTGATCCAATCTTGAATACCATGCTCTAGGTGCCTGTTTCAGACCAAACAATGCCTTCTTCAGTCTTCACACGTAATCTTCTTCATTCACTAGCTGAAAACCTGTTGGTTGTTCAATGTAGACTTCCTCTTCTAAGTTTCCATTCAAGAACGCTGACTTTACATCCATTTGATATGCTTTGAACTTCTTATGAACAAAAAATTATAAAAACATTCTTATGGCTTCCAATCTTGCCACTAGAGTAAATGTCTCTTCAAAGTCTATGCCTTCTACTTATGCATATCCCTTGCACACCAATCTTCCTTTGTTTCTTATGACATTTCTATCTTCATTGAGTTTTTTTTTGTAAACCCATTTAGTTCCTATCACAATCTTGTTTGAGGGTCTAGGAACTAATTCCCATGTTTTGTTCTTTTCTATTTGACTCAGTTCTTCTTCCATGGCTTTTAACCAATTTTCATCATTGCTGGCTTCAATGAAGGTCTTAGGCTCAATTTCTAAAAAGAGCAAAAATTATTTACTCCTTGTTCATTCCAGCTCTTCTCCTAGTCTGAACTCCATTTTTGTTGCCAAGTATCTGCTCCTTGGGATGATCCTTTTGAACAAACTTTGGAGATGCCTTTATAATCTTTTCTTCCTCATCTTCACTATCTTCTTCTTCATTTTCTGCTATGTTTAATTCTTCAATTCTAATTTCCTTATCAGGCTCAACTTATTTAAATCCTTCTACGACCTTGACATTGATGCTTTCAACTATTTTATGCAGCCTCTTATTGTAACATACATAGGCTTTACTCTAAGTAGATTAACCACGAAAAATCCCCTCATCACATCTTGACTCAAAGTTGCCTAGTTTGTCCTCCTTTCTTCTAATGGAGCATTTGCTTCCAAACACTCTAAAGTACTATACTCATCCAAGCTTTTCATACCATAGTTCATATGGCATTTTATCACTTTTCACCCTCAGTTAAACTCTGTTCAGGGATTATACTGCTGTTTGGACTACTTCTCTCCATTATCCATCAAATAGTTTGACCTCTTTCAACATTGTTTTGGCCATCTCCTTAATAGTCCTATTCTTTCTCTCAACAACTCCATTTTGATGTGGAGTTCTTGCAGTAGAGTAGTGCCTTTTAATCCCATGTTTTTCACAATATTTTATGAACTCATTTGAGGTGAATTTTTCACCTTTATCAGATCTCAAACATTTGATCTTTCTTCCCATTTCATTTTCAACCATGGCTCTAAAGATCTTAAATCTCTCAAAAGCTTGATATTTGTCCTTCAAGAAGGTTACCCATGTCATTCTTGAGTAAACATCTACAAATAACATGAAGTAATGAACTCATTTTGATCATTTTGTCTTGGTAGGACCACAAAGATCAGTATGGACTAATTGCAAAGGCTTTGTAGTCGTATATTCTTTTATTTAAAACTTGACTCTTGTTTGCTTGCCTAATTGATATTCTCTACATGTTGTATCTATGGGTTTGGCTATCTTGGGCATATGTCTTACACACTTATTCGAACTTATTTTGACTAGATTATCAAAATTGACATGTCCCATTCTCCTATGGCACAACCAGCTTTCATCAACCTTTCCTATGAGGTAACTATTATTGTCCACTTCAACAAGATTGTAGATATTATTCTCGGTCATTTTCCCTTCTACAACTATTTTACCAGATCTCTTTAGCTTGTAGCCTTCGACATCAACTGTGACCTTATATCCATTGTCACACATTTCGCTGACACTTAGTAGTTTGTGCTTCAATCCTTTGACATAAAGAACATCATGTGTAGGAAGCTTACCATCAATGTGGAAGGTTGATTTGCCTTTGATTTTTACTGTTGTGTTGTCTCCCAAGCTAATAGCTCATTCCTTACACTTGTTCAACTTGGTGAACTTGCTCTTGTCACCAATCATCTGCTTTGATCACCCACTGTCTATTACCCACAAGTTTTGTTCTTTGACATGGAGTGTCATTTGAGCAATCAAGGATTGATTTTTTACTTTCCACATTTTCTTGGGTCACTCATATGTCCTTTTATTTTCTTTATTAGTGACTTATGAACCTTTGTTCTTATTAAGAGACTTGTCTTTATTTACATTGTATTTTGTTGACGTTGCAAAGTTGGTCCTACAATGCTTATCTATGTGACCAAAATTATTGCAATTATAAAACATTAAACTTGAATCTAGTAGAGGAGCAAATGAGTTTCTACTTACAAAATTAATTCTTCTAGTAGAAACAACTATACATTCAATGGCCCTATGACCAAATTGATTACAACTGTAACAATAATAATAAAAGGATGAATTATACCTGATCATAATGTTCTGTGGTGCAATATAATTAACTTTCATACTCTTTTGTTTCTTTAAGTCTATCACTTGAGTATATCCTTCTGCATCTTTGATTTTAGACCTTTTCCCAATTCTCCTCACTTTAACTTTGTTTGGATCATTCACAGTGTCCTTGTTGACCTTCTCCTTCTTTGCTTTTGCTCCACCTATTTTGAAATTATCATATAGGTTGGTCGAATTACTAGTTGATGAGCCATTTCATTTCTCATATCCAAGACTAGCTTTTTCATTTGAAGGCTTCTGACCACTGATCAATTCATTAAGAATGTCTGATCCTTTTGTCAATTTTAGACTTTTGTCTATTTAAATTTTTGCCTTCTCAAGTTCTTTCCTCAAAGCTACTATTTCTGCCTCAAGCTTCATGCATTCTTTGGATTTTGTTTATAGTTCCATCTTAACTACTTCTATTCTTTTAGCCTCCTCAAGTTGAGTTTTTAGATCCACTATCATTTGATTAGATTTGTCAAGTTCCTTCTACCCAAGCTTCTCCTATTTTGAGTTCTCTTTTCTTAGTTTCTCAATCTCTTCTAGAGCACAAACTAACTCACCTTCTAGATCAACTTCACCTTCCTCTTCTTCATTCCAATATTCATCTTCATCTTGTTCTTGATTTATGGGAGTGGATTCTTCTACCATGAATAGGAATTTGTTTCCCTTTGCTACAAAAGCACAATCATGATCATCATATGAACTATCACTATCACTACCTTTCACTGAGTCACTGTCTTCTTTTGTATATAAACTTTTTTTGCTCTTGAATAAGTTCTTCTTTTTTGCATAGTGAGGTTTCACCTTTTTGCTTCTCTCTACTTGCTCATAATTGCCCTTTTTATTATAAGGACATTTGGCAGTAAAGTGTCCTACCTTTCCATAGTTAAAGCATTTAAACGGTAGCTTACCTTTGTATTTTCCCGATCCTCTCTTTTATTTTTTGACAAAGTTAGCTTCTTCTCCATCAGTCTCCTCAGTATCAAATGTGGATATTTTTTCTTTTGCATACTTTGCTACTTTGAATGCAGCTTCTCTTTTAAACGTGTAAGTCTCTCCCATTCTCATCTTATAGGCTGTGAATGTTCTATGTAGCTCGTCCATTGTGAGCTTGTCCAAATCTCTTGCTTCTTCAATTGTAGATATTTTGGAGTCATATCTTGATGGTAGGGATCTCAAAACCTTCTTGTAAATGGTTGACTCTTCTATTGTTTCTCCAAGTCCTCTGATAGCATTCACTATCTCATCTACCCTAAAGAGGTAGTCAACAATCTTTTCCTCTTCATCCATCTTAAGACTCTCAAACTGCCCTTTATATGTTTGTAGCTTGGCTTGCTTCACCTTGTCATCTCCTTCATAGATGCTTTTTAACTTGTTCCAGATGTTTTTTGCACTCTGACAGTGCATGACTTTGACAAAATCTGGGTTTGACAGTCCACAAAGAATAGCATTCTTTGCCTTAGCATTGTTTTCATATGCCTTCTTAGTAGCCTGATCAATAGGAGCTACAATAGAAGTTGTATATACATTTACTACAAACATCCATACATCAAATCCTAATGAGAACACATATGCTTCCATCCTTATGCTCCAAAAATCATAGTTAGATCCATCAAAGAGAGGTGTTTTGTTTGATGAGGATGCTTCTTAAATAGCCATTGTGCTCACTAACCAATATCTCCCTGAGTTGATTAAGCTTCTTCCTAAGGAACCCTACGCTCTAATACCAATTATTGAACACAACTATCTATTAAGAAGGGTGTGAATCAGTAGATTAGCTAAAACTAGTTGATTTAAACCTTTTAGTGAAGATATCAATTCATATGCATATTAAAGAATAGATACAAAGATCACACTTACTCACAAAAGCATAATACACCAGATTTATACATGGAAAACCAAAAGAGAAAAACCATGGTGAGAATAGCTACTAGAATCTATTGTTCTAATCTAGCCTCATAGTTAAATTACCTCACTAGTAAAACCACCCCAGTTACATTCAAGGACACCTATCCTTGGGAGACACCAATCCCCTAACTGAGCACCAACTCAATTTTTTTGAAGGCACCAACCAATCAGAACTATGGAGCTATAATTCCAGTGTACAAGATAGATTCATGAAAGAACTCAGTTATATTTCTCTGTTATAAGTCTAGTCTGTAACTGCTCAATCTTTGCACATTCTCTATGTGCCTTCTCTTTTTCTCTGCCTCACTCTGTGTCCCTTTGACTTTTACTCTGTATCTGCATACATCCCAAATTTGACACCTTTTAAATTGTTCTAATAGCTCCTTTTTAATTGCAATAACAATATTGACAGTAACACATGCAAGGTTCTAGATGATGCATATATGGACAAATGAGTCTAGGTTTTCATAGTTGCAATGTGTTCACACTTCAACTCCCCCTTTACTGGTTTTCATTCAATGCAACTTTGACTTATACACTTTCATGTGTCTCGATTTATGTGACACACTATAATGGTCAGATCTCTTTACTATGTTTGGTAACTACTAGATTCAAGTCATTATTGCATAATTTCCTTAATCAATGATTAATCGGTTGGATCGATCAATCTTGAGCTCTATGTAGTCTTTTTGAGCTAACCATTTGTCTGTTCATGTCTTTAAATGAGGATTATTCATATTGTCTTTGGCACCAATCACTATCTATCTTGAATCATCAAATATATGCACTATTTCTTCTTTTGAAATAGAGCTATCGATCTCTCTCACATTAACCATCAAGCTCTTTCTTACATCTCAATATATCCTATATGATTGGTTCACTTTCACTCCTTTCAATTATCTTAGACATGCTCAAACTTTATCTTTATCAATATGCCTTTCGGGAGTTTGTCATGGAAGCCTTGTGTCCTCCATAATTGTCCTTCATAATTATCCTTCAAAATTGTCCTTCGACACTTGTGGAAGTGTATTATATCGTTCGGCAAATTTTCAAGTGTCCCTTCTCTTCGTTTGAACTACCCTTCAAGATTTTACAAACTGCGTTTTAGAACTTTGCAAGTGTCCTCTATCCTTCGGAAGCTCTGTAAATGTCCTTTCTTCATTCGAACTATATCCTTCTAATAAATTGTTATGAGGTTTTTGTCAAGGTCTCTTCGGGATAATTTTTACGAGATTTTTATCAAAGTGCTCTTCAGGACAATTTCCATGGGCTTTTTGTCAAGGTGCCTTTAGGGACAATTTCCACATGCTTTTTGTCAAGGGCTCTTCAAGATAATTTTTTTGGGCTTTTTGTCAAAGTGCCCTTCGAGACAATTTTCTCAATAGAATGTCTAAGTCCCCTTCAGGGTAATTTATCTGACAAAATGCCCTTCAGGAGAATTTCCCCGACAAAATCTCTAAGTGCTCTTCATTTATTCGCTCATATCTTTTGAAACTTTTGTGTAGGACACATACCCTTCAGAACTTTTGCAATGGTCCACATACCCTTCAGATTTTTTGAAATGATCCCTTCGAAAGTTTTGAACGGTCTACTTACCCTTTGGCAGTTTGAAAAGATCCCTTTGTAACATTTGACCGGTCCACTTACCCTTCGGCATTTTGAAAATATCCCTTCAAAATATTTGAACGGTCCACTTACCCTTCGGACTTTTTGAAAAGATCCCTTTGAAACTTTTGAACGGTCCACTTGCCCTTCGAACTTTCTGCAAAGTGCCCTTTGGAATTTTTGTTTGGGATAATTTTTTGAAAGAATTCTCTAAGACACTTTCTCTGAAAGAATTCCAAGTGACATTCATTTCCTTCGGAAAACTTTGTTGTGGATAATTTATCCGACAAAGACGTAGCCAATTTTCCCAAAAAAAAATGCCTTTAACATTTTCCTGAAAGAATTCCCTTATTGGCTGCGGGATTTTTGTCAGACATAATTGTCTTTACCAATATTTCTAAAAGAATTCCCTCGATAAATACAAAGGTGAAAAATCGACTAAGTATGGAAACAACCTTATGCATTTGTGACATTTGCTCTATTCATCCTTACGACAAAGAACTTAGACCACAAAGAAAGACATAAACCTAATTGGCATAGAGTGATCATTTCCTTCAAATGATAAGTTTGTTCAATTCAATATCTTTGACATTAATGCATGATAGCACATGCTACCTTTGATATCAATGACAATTCTTCAGACCTCATTGACTATGTCCAACATGCATAAATAAATTTGTATTTGAAACACAAATCTCACAAATTTATCAAGCAATCCATCCTACAAATATAAATATTCAAATCCTGTGAAGAATGTCTCTTTCTCGTACAAGAATTCCTCAAACTCTAAACCAATATGCACAACTGTAAACCTCGAGCGAATCCACCAAGTGGGTTGAATTGGGTTTTCATCCAATCAACCAAGAAACCATTGGGGTTTTTGTCCCGTTGGTAAAAGTTTGGCCATAGACACAAAACTTCAAATCTCCAAAGAGAAATTAAACAAACTTCTAAATGACCCAAATGAGCTCTCACAACATCCTCTTATACTTTTTTTTCCCCACTGCCTCTCTAGAAGATTATTTTTTAATTCACTTTTTAATTAAAAGCTCATTTTTGGCTCCAAAAGAACTTTTTATCAAAATAATGATCATATTTGATTCGTAAGGTCCCAATATTATGTGTTCATGATTTAAAACCTTTTATTCTCTTTCCAACGAGCTATAATACTAAGTTGTCCTTTAAATTATTTTGATTAAATTAAGCAACCTTAGTAAAATAATTAAATTATAGCCAATATTACATCCAAGTTGCGAAAACTATCAAAAAACATCAGAATCAAAACTGACTGCAATGGAGTGATATCGATGATGAATAATGAAAATCAGACCTGATCGAGTGACTTACTATAAATAGACGTACTCTTCAAGAATCTTGGAGAACACACCAAAAGCCAAAATTCACTTCAAAAAGTGTCATATGAGTCCTCTAGACCAACTGAGCTCATTACCAACATCAAACATCCTCATTGACAAGACTAACATTCACCAAAAAAGATGAAGCCAACGACAATACTGAAGTGACTGAAAATGGGGACATTACATACTGTCTAGGGGTATTTTTCACTTTTTGAGTTTGTTAGCCTTTCGGTCAACCTAGCTCAGACCTAGTGAATTGTCCTTGAAAACATACAAGGTCAATTGGGTTGACCTTGTATAGCCGACGTTTTTGGGAGGATTTAGGGCAAGATCTACCTATATACACAAGTTTATTTCCAACCATTTGTATGAATATAAGAGAAGAATAAGTGAGAACAAACATCTACTTATTGACCATTCTACTTGAGGAATAAAGCTTGGAGTCCCATACTTTCTTTGGAGATACAAATCTTATCTTGTGGAGAAGTCTTTTGGATGCATAGATAGGTTGTGTAGCCTAGAGCTGATTTGTCTTTCTTATCCCTACATACCACAACAATCTCTTGAGAAGCACCTTGGCCAATGGAGAGATTGAGGCTCGATGGGATCATATTCAAAGATAAGTATTTCTAACTTTATTTCTTCTTTGTAAGAGTAAATAGATAATGTAGTTGTGCTTCTCTCCCATGCAGTAAGATTTCGTATACAATGACGTGAGTATATGTATTTTATGCATGTCTAGTTTAGTTTGTTTTACTTCTAATCCCCACTTTGTGCCACAAGCTTTGGTGTGCACTAGATTAGATTTACTTTCTTGTTATGAGAATAAATAAATATCAAACCTTAGGACTCTTTTAGGGTTGTGTGATTGTGTTAGACTGTAGGACTTAGAGCCCTTACTAGCATGGTGTATTATGATGAGTGATCCCCTAATTAGGTCTATCAGATCCCCATATTGGTCATGCTCCTGTTTAACAAATGTATTCCCAATCAAAAATGTAGGTATGCTTTATCTTCTTTGAGCCATGATTGATTTATATGCATGATGCATTTCTGATTGCATACAATTTCCTCTAGAAGAAGCGTTTCCATGCTCACTGCACCATTGTTAGTAAAAGTTCCTAATGCAACATAACATGCTAAGGACAATGATAGCTAAGTCTTATTCAAGTAAACAAGATAGTGCAGAAAATTCAGAGTTAACAAGGAAAATAATAACATAGCATAGATGAATTATCATGGTAAGAAATGGATTAAGATTAACTAGTATTTTATTAAGGTTTACAAAGCATTTAAAATAACTTGGATAGAATTAAGGCAAACATTAAACATGGTAGCCCACACAAGGAACAAAATGAGAAATACAACAGGTAACCATAACAATATCCTATATTGATCTCAACAAAGGTTCATCATCTTCTTCATAAAGCATACATATTTATAGTCATTTGTAGTCCCTGACTATTCGCATTCTTCTCATACTATGGTGTCAAAAAAGGAGATTGTTCATCTTCTATCCTTTTACAAGTCGTGGAGGATAGGATAAAATACATATAACCGATAACTGAATACATGACACACAAATATCCTAAGAATATCCAGTGCATCTTTACTATCCATTTTCTTCTCCCAAAAATATTACTTTAACTTGAACTATTGGTGTCATTTATATTCAAATGTAAGAGTCCAAGACGCAAGGGTGCATAGGACATCCACCTAATGATGACAAAAGGATGGGAAGCAAACCCTTACTTGGCTTGGCCTTGCAGGTGCATTTGGGAGCTTATTTGGAGACTATATTTCCTTTTATGATTATGTAAATATAAATGTTTTTGCAATGATTATTGACTGATTTAAAGCCGTTTATATGTAATATTCAATTCATAACGAATGTGAAATATAATAAAGGAAAATTTGATGTAAATATTATGAGTTTTTATATATTGTTGTTTCCTTGAAGTTCTAGTGGAAAGAGGAAGGGAGAAAGACAATGAGATTAAAAAAATAACATTGTAATATGCAAATTTATGAAATTGAAATGCATATGAAATGTTTTCTTGTTGTTCATCTTAGCAGTATAAACATAAATTTGAAATTCTATCCTATGAGGTTTCATATACTATGATTTTTGATATGATCTAAAAGAGCTAATTAAAGTTTAAATTTTTTGCATAATTTTAAATTGATCGAAACTTCTCTAAATTAATTTTAATTATAAATAAACTTTCTCATGATTCTTTTGTTTTTCATGACTTTTTTTTAGGGTTCATGATTGAGGAATTATGATTTTTTGAAAATAAACTACTATTTTTTTCTTAGTTTCCCTTTGCATTTTGCTTAAACTTTGTGCATTTTTTATACACATAAAAAGAGGCAAAAAAGTGTCCCCATCAATTTTAGATAAAAGTTTATAATTTTTATGACTAGTTGCAATTCATTTTGTGAAATTTGGGCTTATGGTTTGATCTATATGAATTTTTGAAAAAAGTCACCCTGTAGGGTAACTCCTTGTGTGACAAGGCCCTTTGAAGGGCACAAACCCCTCTGTATATAGAAACCCTGGAATTTAGTCGATGGTTCTTCACATGATGGCGTGGATCGAGCTTAAGTCCCTAAGGGGTCAACAGGGTTGTTTGGGTTATGACCGCCATGGTTACGGTTATCAGAGGTGCCATGTGAGTACCATCGCATTATCATTGGTGGCTAGGGGAAGCGGCATGAATTTTAAGCCACATGGTTAAAACCACCAAATTCTTATGCAGTAGGGCGGTCAACGACTGTTGATCGCCAATCTACATTAACCCACTGAGGTTAGTTATTAACCAATGATTTTGTTATATATATATATATATATATATATATATATATATATTTGATAAGCATTCAAACTTTGTAAATTCCTAAATCTATTTCTTTTTTTTTAATTTGAAACTAAAACTTTTACTAAACATGTATATGATTTTGTACAATTGTTAGAGGCTTATAGAAGACTCGGGGGGAGGGGTGACTTGAAAAGGGCCACCCTTCAAATTTTCACCCTCCTTCATATGGAAGAATTTTTAGGGCTTAAAACATTATAATTTTAAGACATTGTTCAATTACTTAAAAGAGGTTTTTTTTTTGACATTTACAGACCCCTGGAAACCTTGTGACAGGTTAACTCGAAAGGGAACCCTCCTTAATTTCTTTCTCTACCATGTGAACAAAAATAAAACTTAATACCTAAAATAAAAAGTAATTTCTTCTTAAACCTAGCTTGGCGGCTATTAATGGTTGAGAAGGAGCTTGAAGCTCCTAAACACCTTTTCGTGGGACCTTGAAACCTCCTAGAGACATTATGACAAGAAGAATACTTACAAAACAAACCTAAACATCTTTTTATAGAGAGAGATTTTTTAAAAATTGGAAAATGTTAGAAGTGTGGAGACTTCATTAACGACAACCATCCAAGGATGAGGAAGGTGAAGTGGGATGACCATCAACAAGTCATCCTTCAAAACCTTTTTCCTCTTCACAAAATCTGAAATATAAATTTAAAAAGTGTTTTTTTAATTGAAAAACATACATTTATTAATATAACAAATATAATACAATGCTAGTCATACAAAAAAATAAATGGAAAAGTCACACCTCGAAAGCCAAGCCACACCGAGTTAAAAAAGCCTCAAGGGCCCTAAAAAACACAAGTGAAAAACCAAGATCAAACACATTTTGGAGAGCCATAGCCATCTATCTCATAACATCCTTTTTTGCCCTTATTCTTTTTTAACCCCAGTCCATATCTCTCAAGGAGGCACGGAAGGAAGAACAACAATAACTATTTGTAATTAAGGATCAACTGGGACTTGATCCTTATCTGATTTAGAAGTATCAGATTCATGCGATTTATTGATTCCTCCTCCTAAAACATTATCTTCCACAGATGTTTCTTCCATAGCTTATGTTCCAAAATTCTTTGTTGGTCTATCTATTGATTTTTTCTTGACCTCAAGGTATTCTTATTAGTTAAGACTTTTTATATTTGGAACAAGGATGCTCAACTCGCTGTCAACTTTTATATTTAATACGCTGATCTTTTTTTATTTGGTTTACTTGTGTGAGGGCATGCACCCTGGAGATGGCCTTTGATGAAAAAAATGGCATCTAAATGCAGTGTTTTCATAATCCAAAGTTTGGATCTAAAGGGATTGGTCATGTTTTAACTGCATTCTATCTAGAAGACCTTTGCTAAGATCCACCTTCACACAAATGCAAGCGTAGGTGAAGAGTCCTTGATTAAATCTCTCAAAATCCATCTTAATGAATCTTCCAAATAATTTTCAATAGTTTCGCACATTGAAGGGTGCCCAAAGGGAAGAGGAAGATTTGGGAGCCGAATCCAAATCGACATTTTAGACACTGCCATAGTGGTAGGATCAAAATATAAGAACTAGGGGGTAGTCAAAGTCCAACCCCTACCCCAAAACCAAGGACCTTTCTAAAAAAACTCTTTGATAATATTTAAGGGAGGAAAATTGACTATGAAGAAACCCTTAGAGCACAAGTGAATCACACACTCCCTAGTCCAAATAGAATATACCCACTGGTACATATCATCCGATCGAGGTTAGAATCCATTAAATCTGCCAATAACAACATATTCTTGAAAATCTAAAATTAAACCTTAGATAAATTTTCATTGCTAATATCTCATCCAATTGCTCCACAATATACGAACTTGGAGAAACTACAGGGGAAGCCGAAGCAGGGGGAGCCTTGAAGGAAGTAGCATCCTTGAAGGAAATAGACCCAAAACCCTATTTTGATCCAGCTCCAAAAAAACCTTTGTCACCATAAGGACACATGGAATAATGACCTAACAACAAGGAGGAATGCAGATGTGTTGTTGTTGTCACAGGCCCTCCGTCGAACACATCGTGCCCTAGGGTTTACTCCATGCCGTACTCGAATATTTTCAATATCACAAAGTTTTTTTTCAAATAACTACTTTAGGAAAAAACCTCTTTTGATCAATTTTAGATGGTTCTTCATAGTATAATACTCTCCAATAAATCTCCAAGTTTAACATATCCATAAATGATTATAGAACATAAAATCAAAAATCAAAAAGGTTTCTTCAAACAATTCAAAATCATTTGAATTTAAAACACATTACAAATCGTAACCTTAACTTCAAGTTCCTAAATTCTTTCATATTAATAAAAATATTAAAACCACCCAACCAAAAAAATAAAAAATAAAAAATGAAGTACTTGCTCAGCAAAAAAACCTATCCGAGTTCAATTCCTTGTTAATACCGAAACATATATCTAAATGCTAAAATCCCCCTAGCCGCTTTATAAGCCAAGGATACAAAATTGTTAATAAAATATCAAATAAAATTTAAATGACTAAGTATTTCCAACATACAAAATATAAAAAATATTATATACCAAACTTTCCAATCAGGGAATGAATGAATGAATGAATGAAGGATTTTAATAACGTCCACGAGACCACAGCAGCCTATGGGACCCATCCGTTGTGCACATCCTCTTCAAGCGGGACCTCAGCCACAAAAACACTCCCTAAGTTGCTTGAACTTCCTTCTTGAGATCTTCCCTTCTGCTGTGAAGTTTGATCACGAGGTTCGCCGTATTTTCCATCCTTGTCGCTTTAAACAGGGTGTCCCGGTTGGTAATTTTCAAAGTTTCCCCATAACTATATCGGATGTCTTTGTATGCCTCGCATTCCAAGAGGAAGTGACGTTCCATCTCCACCACGCCTTTGTTGCAAAAGAAACATATTCTCTCCTTCCAGTCCTCTTTAGGAGTTAGCCATCTACCCGTTTCACACCTAAGATGATGAGAGCTCATCCTAAGTTGGGCAATCAGCGTTTTTGCTTTCCACTTAATGTCTGCTCCTATATAGTTTTTTTCTTCAAAATCCCCTTTGGAGTTGAATTCTTTGAGGTAGTATTCCTTTTTACGGCCCATTTGTTTTATCCAAATGATGCACTTGAATGGAAGAAGATTACATTTTATGCGCGAGGCAGCCTCTCCATTTCCTCCACCACTAGGTAACCTATCAACTTTTATTTGATTCCAGTACCCAATTCATTTCCAACGATTCCTCTAGCCCCTGTGTCTCTGGGGTTGCCCTTCAAGGCATTATCAAAAAATTAAGTTGAATTAAACCAGTGGTCCAAATCTCTGATTCTTTATAAGAAGAGGAACCTTCTCTTCATCTGAGAGGCCTTGCCTCAAACATTTATGCTGCCTGGTACTCTTAAGATGAAGAAGAGAGAGATGGGAATAGCCTGAAGTATTCTGATCTTAAGAGTTGAAATCTTCCGGCTAGTGTTAGCCTTTTATGATTCCATTAATCTAGATGAGATCGTGCTACAAGACTACATTAATTCACTAAAGTATAAGAGAATGTCCACATATTTGCTTGGCAAGAATTTAATGTCAAACCCAAAATGACCTGACTTACTAGTTTGACTTTCAAAAAATGGACTTTGGATTTTTATGGGTTTATGAGCTGATTTGAGGCTTCTGTGTATATGTTTATGGTTTTAGATAGCTCTCTGGTTTCATGTACTTCTGCTGCCCCTGCGAGGATGGTATTATCAACAAATTTCTCGAGGTTGTGATAAGGTCTTTTATCCTGCTATATAGCTTGGCACGATAGAGGGATTTTCCTAAAGTCTTTGCCACAATGATAGAAAGGTAGGGGAAAATGGTGTCCCGGTGCCTTAAGCCTCTCCAGGGTTGCTAAAACCCTGAAAGGTAGCTGTCCATGAGAACTGAGTAGCCGGGGGTTGAGATGCAATGATAAATCCATCGATATGATTGTGAGAAAAAGCAAATTTAGCTACAACTTTTAAGAGATACGCATCTCCTCTGTCATAGGTCTTGCTTATGTCTACTTTGACGAGCATGTCGTCTCCTTTTCTATAAAGGACAGAATGAATTAACTTATGAATGAAGATTACTTCGTTCAAGATTTGTTTTCCCTTGATAAAGTTACTTTTCTTCAGGGAAAGGATGAGGAGTAGGAACATTTTCAGCCTTTCAGTCACTGCTATAGAAATGATCTTGTATATGGTGTTGCAGAGAGAACTAATATTAAATTGTAACTGGAAGTTGCATTTCTCTTCTTAGGAATCAGCGTTAGGAAGGTACACTGGACTCCAGAAGGATCTTCTCTGATTTGTGGGACTCATTGACTGCCCTGATCACATCCTTACCATCTCCCAAAAGGCATGGAAAAAGAATGTGGGAAAGCCATCTTGCCCTGGGACCTTATCCCCTTTCATTCTGAATGCATTCTCTCAAATTTATTCTGGAAAGGGAGCTGAGAAGTGATTTTTTTTCTCCACGTGACAAATTATAGAAGGGATGAAATGGAGAAAGTCTTTTATTTACTTTGAATCTGTCCCGGTCTTTTGTAGTAAGCAAGGATTGAAAATTAAAAAAAACGTAGGGTCTCTGAGTGAATTTTCTTTGGGGAGGAGATAAGTTGACCATCTATGAAATTTTGTTTACCTGCCTTATGGCTATCGTAGATTGATGAAATAAATTTGTGATACAATTTTCCTCTTTCATACATTTGTCCTCAGAATTCTGACACCAAAAAATCTCCTGTCCAGGAAAGATTGTCCCAGGTTGGGAAAGTGAACTTTTTCAGCGCTAAGTAGTTCGTCAGTAAGGCCGGAGGCTTATATTTGGCTGTTAATATTTTGCAAGGATAGTTTCGTGGTTTCTTTTTGCTTGAAAATATTGCAAATGCTTTAGCGTTCCAGTCTTGTAGGCAAATTTTGCCATATCTGAGTTTGTTTGCAAGTTGGTACAATTTGGATTCTTGAGTACGGGGCAGGTTTTCCACCAATCCTTTATTTTATCTTGCATGGTTTCCATTCTTAGCCATATTTTTTCATACTTAAAGGGCCTTCCTTAATGAGGAAAATCATATTTTATATGAAGACTGATGGGGGCATGATCAAAGCGTGATGTTTTCAGTATATTAGACTCCAAAATCCAGTTATCCTCGGACCATTTAGAACATACTAGGAAATTGCTAATCCTTTCAGCAATATTGCCAAATGCTGCTCTGTGGTTAATCCATGAATACTTGCTCATATTGGGTGGAAAATCGCAAAAAAGTTTATGGGGAACAATGTTTGAAAATTCGCTTTGAGTTTTGGTTTTCCCGGGGTTGCTGTTACTTTTATCTGTGAGTTGGAGAGAATGGAGTTGAAATCTCCTCCAATTATGATTTTTTCGTCTAGGACTGATATAAAGTATTTGAGGTATCTTTTCTCATCATCTGTGTTTTTTGTATCAAGGATGTTGGCCCGGAGACATTGAGACAGATGCTGTAAATATTTAATTGAAAGGACTGCATATTGCATCATTTTCATTTCCTGGTCTTAGCAATAAGTGCATCTTTTAAGATCCATGGGTTCCAGATTGTGATTAAGCCCCATGATTTGTCATTTTCCAGGATCTCCATTCCCAACTGGGCCTGATTTGCAAACTGCTCTTCTTCCTTGTTTGCATCTGATACCTCATGTTGTTTTTCTTCAATGCTTTGCTTTTTTCCTTTTCCTTATCAGGGCCAAGATATTCATTCTCTCAATTGTCATCTGCTGCTGATATTTACAATTCACTATGAAGTATGCTGTTAATTGGCATATTAGGCTTCTCCATGTAATCAACATACAGGGGCTCTTTGATAGCAAAAAATTCTTAGGTGGTTTGGTTCTTTGAAGATCTCTTTTTAATTCAGGCTAGTCACTTTAGGTACCTATATTTTCTTCTATACTGGTTCTGGGGGATGGCATTTCCATATTTGAGGTGCAACCTACCAACTTTCATTCTACTGCTTTAGGTTTCTTCTTTCTCGTTTGGGTTTGGCTTTTTCTTTGCTACCTTGAAAGCGCAGGAAAATGTCTCAAAAATTCTGTTATAATGAACAGTGTACGAACCCATTTTAAATTTTCAACTAGTCTTATTTTTGGTGCAGTAGACAGGGAAAAAATATACACAAGTTACCTCCATATCCACCAAATTATCTACACAAGGGAGGGAACTTATGTAGATGCTTTTTCCATTTTTCTGGACTGTAGTACTCTTTCATTTAATGCAAATGCAAAAACACAAGACAAAATAGTTGAGCTGGTTGTTTCCTTTCCTAACCAACTTTACTTCCTGAGCAAAGCAGACTGGTTCTGAAGATCTTGATGTCCAATTTTCTATATGGCCGAATCTGCTGTTACCATGTTGGCTGTCACTGACTGCACTTCCTCATCTAAACTGTGGCTGTTTTTTCATTATATAAGATAGATTTCTGGGGGGTTAGTTCGCATCCAAAACGATGAATGTAGCTGATAGCGGGTGGCATTTGCCAGTGAGTTGTCATGATATCAAAATTCATCTTCTGCTGTTTGCAAATAAAATATTTACCCCAATGTAAATATCGAACACTTCGTTCCTCATCTAAACCGTGGCTGTTTTTTCATTATATAAGATAGATTTCTGGGGGGTTAGTTCGCATCCAAAACAATGAATGTAGCTGATAGCGGGTGGCATTTGCCAGTGAGTTGCCATGATATCAAAATTCATCTGCTGCTGTTTGAAAATAAAATATTCACCCCAATGTAAATATCGAACAATTTCTGGGTCTTCTGCTGCTTGTGTAGAGATGCCATTTTGGTTCTCCTTTCTAATGTTTCATAATGTTTTTTTGCATATCATGTTTAGGTGTCAAATTGCATATGGGACAGCAGGGTTCCGATCAGATGCTTCACTCTTGTCAACAACAGTGTTCAGAGCTGGAATTTTGGCTGCTCTGAGGCCATTGAAAACTAATTCTGTTATTGGACTCATGATCACAGCCTCACATAATCCGGCTTCTGACAATGGCGTGAAGGTTGCAGATACAGGAGGTGGCATGTTGACCCAGGATTGGAAGCCCTTTGCAGAGGCCTTGGCAAATGCTGTCAATCCAGAGCATTTTGCACAAGTGAGTTTCAAATCGTTAATGTGTTGCAATATTGATTTTTGTTAGTGTGCACCCGGTTGGAGTAACATATATCTCTTACATTCTTTTATTCATTGTAGTGAGTTTGTATGAACTTGAAGAGTCATGCATGGTTGGTGTATTACGTTACATGTAACTTCCCAAATTTCTCCAGGCTATTGACCATATTGCTTCGTTTCAGATAATTGAGGAGCTCATGAGGAATGAAAATATTTCATTAAAAAATGCATATTCTGGAGATGTACTTGTAGCAAGAGACACAAAGCCTAGTGGAGAATCACTACTTAGTGCTGCGATGCAAGTAAAGAGTGGTACTTCTTCATGCACATTTAGAATAGGTGAAAGATAAATGATCTGTTACGATATACTTTATATTTTTGGATCATACAAGTTTTGTATCTATTGCCTTTTCACTATGGCTATCACTAATAGTTGGTGCTGTTGAAGGGAATTAGAGCTGTAAAAGGAGTTGTGGCCATTGACATGGGTATCTTGACGACTCTGCAACTTCACTGGATGGTCCGGAACAGAAACAAATGTATTCCAGCAACAGAATTTGATTATTTCACACAGCTGTCAAGCTCATTCAGGTAAGCATGTTTAACCAGTTGTCTGGAAATTTGCACAATATTTGCTAAGACTTGGCGATATCATATTCTAATCTCTGAAGTCCACAAAAAGGGGCTGATTGCTGAAGCAGACTGAGGTATCATATTCTTGAGTCTTGACTATTTTTTTACTGATTGATCTACCATATTCTTGAATCTTGACTTATTTATTCTATTTGTATTGCAGAAGGTTGACATCTAGATTTCAGTAAAATGAATTTTATGCAGGACCCTTATGTCAATAAGCCCTAAAATGCTAGAACCA
Organism: Torreya grandis; assembly: GCA_037957365.1. Taxonomy (NCBI): domain Eukaryota; kingdom Viridiplantae; phylum Streptophyta; class Pinopsida; order Cupressales; family Taxaceae; genus Torreya; species Torreya grandis. The sequence continues at coordinate 561,716 of JARHVA010002355.1, forward strand.
CGTCCTTATATTGGAGACGTGGTTGTAGATGGAGCAATGGAGTGAGTGCAGAAAATTTGTCTATGTTACAACCATTTATAAAGGGTCTAGAAGTGCATATCAAGAACTCTGGCAAGGAAGGGAAAGGCGGCCTCAATGAAAGAGTTGGGGCTGACTTTGTGCAGAAGGAGAAGGTGGCTCCCTGTGGATTTGTATTTGGTGATGTTGGAAGAAGGCGATCACTTGTCCTTCGGATTCACCCAAGCCAATGAATTGTTTCTTATCTTATGCAACACGCACACATATTAAAAAGTTAATTAAATTATTGAGTAGGTGTGCAAGCTTGGATGGGGATGCAGACAGATTTGTTTATTTCTATATTTTCATCTTTGGAGAAACAGAGTATTGATCTTATTGATGGTGATAAAATATTGGCTCTGTTTACAATTTTCATCAACCAACAGTTGAATTCTCTCCAGGAGAAGTGCTATCCATTTAAGCTGGGAATTGTACAGACTGCTTATGCTAATGGAGCTTCCACAAGCTACTTGAGGCGACTTGGTTTGGAAGTTGTGCTCACTCCTACTGGAGTGAAATATTTACATGAGAAGGCTGCTGAATATGATATTGGAATCTACTTTGAAGCAATTGGACATGGAACTATTTTGTTTTCTGTTAAATTCTTAGCGTGGCTGAATGCTTTGAGTGAAGGGTTTGGTTCTTTTTCATTAGGTTGGTTTTAATGTATTTGGGATTTAGGAAGTGTATTGTGTCTCTTTTATAGACACCTTACGATTCATTAACTTTTGTCTGCAAATTTTTGATTCCAGATGTCAAGCAGCTGAAGGCTGTTTAAAAATTGCTGGCAGCGACTAAGCTGATCAATCAAGGAATAGGAGATGCCTTGAGTGGGTTGTTATAGGTAGAACCTATTCTTCACCACATGGGATTGTCCATGCAAACATGGAACAAGCTTTATCAGGACCTTCCAAGCAGACAAATAAAGGTTGGTTTTTATGCTTATTGGACCTTTCGTGATCTTAAAGATAAGGGAATACCTTCTCAGTCTGCACATTTCTTCCCACAGTTGAGGATAATAGCTGTAATTGAGAACTATGATGTGGTCAATGAATGATATTTTGTGATTTGTTCGTGTAAATTTTTGTTGTGAAAAATTAAAATTTCCTAGTCTGTGTGTATGCAGTGTGTTGATGCTTTGAATGGAAAGGAAAGCCTTATAGAAAAGACATTAATGCTGGGTAGAAAGTGAAATATGTCATGGTGAGGATAATCCATTAATACACCAAAACAATATCATCTCATAATGGTAACTAGCATGGATAATGAACAATCCGTACTATATTGTGTGTGGCTATTCAAACTGAAGCATCTTTTAATTCACAATCTCTATTTAGAATTTTAGGCGATTTTTAGTTAAACAGTTAACCTGCTAGGTAAAACAATAATCAAACTCATTGGGTAAATTCTTTTCATTCTCCATTTTGGGGTAAGCAGTATCTTAAAGGAGAAAATGTATGCTAATCTCGTGTGAGCAGCATTGGCCCTTATTGATTTGTGAGCACCTCTTCTCAGAGTGGATGCAATGATGTTTGTGCTTTGACTTGCTCTCGAGGTTTACTGAAGATATATTTTTGTGATGTCTCTAAAGTTGGCCAGAAGTTTTTACAAACTTTGCCACGACTCATGCCAATCCTTGGCATGCAAACATATGAGGTTTCTATCCTTTCACAAACACTAACTTGGCGATTCACAAGCAATCTTACCCAACAAGCTGATGTCTATCTAAACTGTTTCCTGCAGGTTGGGAAGCAATTTCTTGGATTCCGAAACATTTCCTCATCCTGGCCAGAAATTTATTTAGCAAATCAGATTTTTTTCCCCCCAGAAGTTCCTGTTTGCATTAAATGCCCTTTAGGGTATCGTTATTTGCAATTAGTGTCTGTGTCTCTACTTGAGCTAGGGCTTCAATCTTTATGCAATAATTATCCATGTCTCTATTTGTGGCACTAAAAATCAAATGCAGTGTTTGGATCCCAGGGCATTGATGCAAGGCAGAGAATATATGTATATGATGTTAGGACAAGCAGAAAGAAGATTGTAGAATGCAGACTGGAGGTCAATATGCAGAGAATAGAGACTTCCAGGATGAAGACAAAAACAGACCAAGTTGTGCACGATGAAAAGGGAAAAATAGCATAAGTGTGGGTGGGAAGAATAAGAGGCAATATTGTGTATTTCATCCATTTGATCTTTTAATGCCAGAGAAAAACAAATTTTAGACCATAGTTCAAAAACTCGGATTCAGCTAATAAAATAAATATGTAAATTTTTAAAATAAACTTAAAATAACTGTAATATATGCAAGCAAATATGATTGCTGAAAAAATGAAGAGAAACTGGAAGACACACATTGAAGTGTGTGTGCATCCTTCATTTATTATGCAAAAGGAAGTTACATACAGTGGGGGTAGCTGGTAGTTACCATTAGTTAACAATAACTAATATGGTATTAGTAAGTCCAACTAATATATTAAATCAATATATTCAATACCCCCTCTTAATGACTAAACCAAAAACAACACCAAGTTTGTCTTGAAATTTTATAAACAAAATAGGACCAAGAGGTTTAGTCATTAGATCTACCGGCTGCTTTGTAGAAGCACAAAAGTGAAGAGAAATATCACTGGAGTTGACCAACTGTAGAATGTAATGATGATGGAACTCAATATGTTTGGTGCGTGCATGACATACAAGATTCTTCACCAACTTCAATACACCTTGATTATTACAAAAAAGTGAAGTAGGTGTAGATGGAGGAAGTTGCAAATCAACTGAAGTCTCATGTAGCCAGATTGCTTCACAATTGGCACTGACTGCTACCTTGTATTCTGCTTGGGTGGAAGATATAGCCACAATATGTTGAAGCTTGCTTTGCCATGAAACAATTCTTGAGCCAAAGGAAAAGATATACCATGCGGTAGAACTCTGAATATCCACTAATCCTCCCCAATCAGAGGCTGTATACCCTATCAATCTGAAATCTTCTACCCTCTGATATAGGTTGCCAAAGTCAAGAGTTCCTTTGACATATCTTAAAACATGTTTTGCTTCTGTCCAATGAATGAACTTTGGTTGAAAAAAAATTGAGAAAGATAGCTAACAACAAAAGATAGATTGCCCACCATTTGTAGAGTGATTCATTGATCAATGATGAATCATCATGGGCTGACAACTTCAGCATGACCTCCATAGGTGGAGAAGCAGGATTACAATCTGTCATTCCAAACTTATTCAAAATTGTGTCATACTTGACCTGAGCTATGAAAATGAGATGGTCATGATTGTTGGAACTCTACACCTAAGCAATAGTGTAAAAGGCCTAGATCAGTGATGTCAAAAAAAACACACAAATATGATATTACTTGTTGAATTGTAGTGGCCTTACCACCTGTAATGGCATAATGGCAAGATCGTCATCATAGACAATGAGTATCACAATGTCATCACCATCGCTTTTGACATAAAGATTTCAATCAGAAAGATTCATTCTAAATACAAAATGTTGTAGATGCTGATCAATTTTGATATACCAGGCTTGTGGACCCTGCTTAAGCCTGTAGAGAGACTTAATCAATTTGGAAACCAGATAATCACTACCAGGTGCCTAAAAATTTTTGGGTGCACCTTATAGACCTCATCCAAATCTCTATTCATGAAAGCACTTTGACATCCATATGAAACATTTTCCATCCAAACTGCGCTGCTATGGGGAGAAGCAACCAAAATGTGAACATCCTTGCAGTAGGAGCAAAAGTCACTTCCCTCATGTTTGGAAAAACCTTTTGCAACAAGATAGGCCTTGTACTTATGTAAAGTACCATCAGTTTTACACCTTACTTTGTACACCCATTTGCAGCCAATGGGTTGTTTACCTGGAGGTAACTCCACCAATTCCTAGGTATTGTTCTTCATCAGGCCATCATATTTTGATTGCAAGGCAGTCTTCCTTTCAGGTTTGCCTTTTGTTTTAAAATAATGCGATGGTTTAAATATTATGAAAAGATCAGATGCAAGAACAAAATGAACATGCTCCTCAGTTGAATCCACAACTTTCCTGCCCATCCTTCGAGACTGTGCATTTGTTTGAGGTATTTCATCCTTGCGCACATCTTGTAGAGTTGAGTAAAACCAATTAGGCCTCCAATGTATCGAAGAAACTGATATTCGCTAAATATTAGCTCGAGTGTTAACCAATGCATGTTGGCATTGCTGATATACCAATGGAGTATTGGAAATATCAGCCATGGGTTGCTGCACTAGAGTCTATGACGAAGTATTAAATGATCTCGATTCCTCATCTTTCCAAGGAATGACAACACTAGATTTAGGGACCTCAAAGAGTGCTTGTTGGTTAAAACAAAGAAGGATTTTGTCTCCTTCACATCAACATCTCGACTATCTGTTTAGTGGAAACATCAATAAGTCTATAGGCCTTAGATTGTTCACTATAACCAACGAAAAAATATGTAGCACTCTCGGAATCTAATTTACTCCTTTCTATCAAGAACCAAAGTATATGTAGCAGAACCAAAAACACAAAAAATGTGTTACCTCAAATTTGATTCCAAACCATGCTTCCTTAGGTGTGAAATCTTAAAAAGCTTTGCAAGGACTCATATTTAGGATGTATATCGCCGTGTTTATTGCTTCTCCCCAGTATTTGTATGGCATGCCTCTACTATGCATCGTGGACCAAGCCATCTCCATGATAATGCGATTACTCCTCTCAACCACACCATTATGTTGTGGAGTGTATGGGGCTATCAACTGTCGATGAATTCCTTCCTTGTTGTAGTAGTTCTGGAAGTACTTGGAAGTAAATTCACCCCCATTGTCAGATCTTAGAATCTTGATCCGTTGGCTTGTCTGGTTTTCCACTAATGCTTTGAACTTCACAAATGTAGCAAAATAGTCAGACTTCTTTGTTAAGACATAGACCCTCATCTTCTTGGAGAAGTCATCCACCAACAACATAAAATACCTCGCTTCAAGGAATGTAGATGATTTCTAGGATGGCTCGCAAAGATCTGCATGGACAAGATATGAAAGTCCTTTTGCATGCCATGCACCTTCAATGGGAAATGGTTTCTACTTCTGCTTGTTAGCAAAATACCCTGCACATATAACCTATTTTTCTTGCATGGGAGGAAAACCAAGAATCATATCTGTTTTTCTGAGTTTGGCTAAGTAATGAAGGTTGAGATGTCCAAATCTCTCATGCCACATAATGTTGGTATTATCCTCCACAACTAATGCATGTAAGTTGACTGTGACATGATTGACAAGCCAATGCAAGTCATTTTGCCCAATGCCTAGAGCTACTACATTGTCAAGTTTTTTTTTATCACAGATACAATACATTTCTTCCTCGAGAAATCATTGAAATGTTAGGATTTTCAGTTAACTGACTAATAGATGGGCGATTTTAATTCATTTTAGGGACATACCTAACATTTTTTACTATGAATTTTGCAACATTATTCTACGCAGTGTGTATATTTCCTATCCCTTCAACTTGTGATCTTCCATCACTTAATGAAATTGAATCAGAAAAAACTTGTTTTTGCATTAAATTTAATATACTAGTTCTTGCGACACTTGAAATGTCTGGATGCGTTGGAATCAAAGAACCATCAACTGGTAGAATATTCATTTGAGTATGATGCCATGAGAGCATATTCTTCTTTTGACTCTCCTTTAGCTTCAACCTCTGCCACATTTGCTTGCCCCTTCGACTTTTTGTTATATGAAAGATGATACTACGCTTTCGGCAATCTCTCTCGATATTGCCAACCTTATGATAGTAATAACATTTCACCTTATTTTTGGAAGTAGATCCTTTGGGATTCCTTTCCCACTTCCCCTTCATTGAGCGACAAGTGCACATTTTGTTTGTTCGGAACTGGACGCATTGAGTTGAGTTTGCCTGCATTCTTTTTGTAGTAAATAAGAGCTACCCTAATCAAACGTTAGGGTTTGAATTTCTGCCATCAGGTGTAGAGCCTCCATGAAAGATTATTAGGAGGATGTCAAACTGTCCAGAAGCAACGCCACCATTTTATTATCATCCACCTTTTTGTTGATTGCTGATAGTTGGTCCCGGCAATTTTTCCTTTGAAGGTGTTTTAATAGAGACCACCCTCATTTGTCTTTGTAGAGAAAAGCATATTTTTCAGATATAGGGCTTGGCTCTTCTCTGAAGTTTGGTATTTGTTCTTTGGATTGGTCCACAATGCATTTTCCTGAGTGGCATTCTAGACCTCAGGAATCATGTCACACTACACAAATAGTTGTGATAACAGCAAGGCCTCCATATGACGTTTGTCATAATCAACAAAGTTTGTAGCCAATCTTACTTCAATGTTGAGAATGATTTTATCGTAATCACGATATTTCGTGATTGTTAAAATCTTATGACTCCAAACATTATAGTTTTGGCTAGTTAACTTCTGCACTTTCGACAAAACCATAGGTTGTATGTTGGCCATTTTATACACAATGTTTGATTGTGAACCAAATAAGTACTGTACAGAGCTGACCCAGAAATAAATTGAACAGAAAAACCATAGTTTTCTAACTTGGAAATCAATGCAATGGAAGTACAGTTTTCTGACCCTAAAATTAATGCAATATAAAGAGTACAATTCTGACATTTGATACCTAAATTAGGGAAATCAACAGTTCTTAAAATATAGTTTCTAGTCTGATATTTCTGAAAATACAATTTCTAGTCTGAATTTTTTTGAAAGTACAATTTCTAGTCTGAAATATCTGAAAATACAGTTTCTGGTTTGAAATCTGAATGTATAAATTACTTACAGGTCTCTTTTGTTTGATTTCCCATGCCCTAGATGACAAGTTGATTTCTTGTGCCCTAGATGACAAGTGATTGATTGCACTGTCCCTCTGGTGCCCTAACACTCACGTGTTTTTATGCGTTTTGCTTTGCACAAAAATACCAATTTGTCACGACGTCCTAGTTTCACGCTAACATGATCCTCCTTGGCTATTCACGATCTGGATTTGCAGCAGGTATTCCCGTCATCGCGATCTGGTTTTGCGGTAGGTTTTCCCTTCGTTGCTCACTCTTGTCATTGCTTAGGTCTTTTCCACTCCCTTCGTTGCTCACTCATGTTTGTGTCTCTGCGACCTTCTATTGTGTTTCCACTCCCGCCGTTGCTCACCCCTGTCTACGTTTCCTTGATCTTCGATTGCCTTTGCTTCGACGTGTTGCTGTTTTGAACTTGTCTGTCCTCTACGTTGAGTCACTGTTGTGAACTATTTGTGATTTTATATCATGACTGCGTCTGATTCTTCTATCTTTGCCTCTACAACTCGACCTCTTCTTATTCGTAGTTCGTACCCAACTAGGTATTCTTCGAACTCTGCAAATGATTGTTCGTATCCTCTCGTTGGGCTTCCTTGAATAGTGGCTCTAATGCCAATGTAAGCAAATATGATTGCTGAAAGAATGAAGAAAAACCGGGAAGGCAGACATTGACATGCGTGTGCATCCTTCATTTATTATGCAAAAGGAACTTACATACAATTAGGGTAGTTGTTAGTTACCATTAGTTAATGCTAACTAATATAGTATTAGGTAAGTCTAACTAATTTATTAAATCAATATATATAAATATACCTGTAAAAAGCATAAGAAATGAATTTAGAGAATGTCTAAGTCTATTTTCTACTAGATTAAGATAAAAAAGTACAGTGCACATCATAATATCACGGTAGTTGAAAAATTGTTGAAAATCCCTTCAAATCCGATAATCATCATTTCACAACAACTAAAAAATTGAACAAAAATCCTTTAAATTTATAGCAAGAAAGAAAGAAATTATATTAATGTCTAAAGATGACCAAAAGTAGGTCAATGGTATTCAAGGATATAGTAGTTAACAATAGAAAGTTCTAGGAAGTGAGAATCCCAGTATGCCCCTAACACAGGGGGTAAATTAATACAAATAGCAATGAAGGGCGAACAAGAGCCTCAAATGCATGCGTTGATGAAGACTAGAAGGAAGCCTCATCGAATATCTATTTGTGCCTTAAGTAGAGTCGTTTGAGCCATCATTGATCAGTGTGAAAGATGTGATAATGCTTGTCAGGGAGTACCCAAGGTTGGAGGAGCTAGATTGGGAGTCCTAGGAGGAAGCAAAACACTAACTTGAGAATCTCCCCTAAATCCAAGGCCGTTGTAACTTCCATAATAGAAAAGAAACTTGTAATATGAGTTTGCCCCTATGGTCTAGGGGTAGCCAATAAATAGTAGATCCATGTCATCGGAAAGGGGCGGAGCCATGCCAACAAGAGGAGCAGAGACATGATTCCTAGGAAGAGCAGGTTGGGGGATTTGTGTAATCAGAGTGGTAATGGTGCGCCAAGAGAAGTGCTACCTAATTGATCTATCAACTTAGATGTGTGAAGTATAGATGTCCAAAGGGCACCTAGTGCTACCAATCCCTTGGATGGGTTGGAAGAAAGAGGTGATCAACATGGGGGATCTAGAGCCTCTAGGCCCCCTTGTAGGGATTTGCGTTGGAGGTTGACGACCTAGTGAAGATAGAGAGCCAAGCACCGCTGGTGCTAGATATTTGAAGAAAGTAGCTAGAGTGTTCTTTGAGTCTCTTAGAGGCAATAATACCTTCCCTAGATCTCATAGTGAATGGGGCATTTGAAAATGAAGTGTTTCTCGGTTTGCACCTATTGGAGGGAGCAAAGACGACATATTTGGTCCTGATGGAGAATGTGGTGATCTGTTTCAACTTGTAACTAGTGAGAACACTCTCTCATTTGGCTAAAGAAAAACCTCAAGTAGTGGGATTAGTGGCACTAGAGATAGTGAGGGTGACGAATAATATCATCCACTACTTGTAAGAAATTCTTGGCGTAAACAACAAGCTTGGGGCTGAGCGCCTCAAAGAGGGAGATCCAAGTGGCTTGGATATACTGTTTGCATATGTTGTCTTTAGTAGCTCTAGTGATGACGCCCTTTATGGGAAGGACCCAGGGGTGTGGGAGGGGGGAGCATCCAGGGAGTATATGAAAGCGGGTAGCCTATCAATAGAGATGCCAATAGAAAGACGGGGCAACCTAGTCTCAAAGTAGTAGCAGCGTTGGCATTTGGTGGGGGCCAGTGAAGCAATCCTCTCTAAAGAACAATGTATGGATATCTATCACGACCAGATGCTGAATCCCCCAAGGATTTGGGTCTGTAATGTAGAAAGTAAACCTGAAGATAGACTCCAGTTGTAGCGGTTGGGTGGCAAATTCAGCGTGGATGATGCATTGAGGAACTGTCCGCTTGCAATGGATCATGTATTGGAGCATGAAAGTTTGGACCCTCTCAATATGAGCCCAATCAACGGACCCCAAGCTAGGTCCCTGAACCTCTAAGCCATATAAAGCTGTAGGTTTGATGATTGCATAAAAAAACGTAACTTGGAAGGGATGTACTGGAAGTGGAGCTGAAAACATTGACATTCCAAGATAGAAAGAGAGGCAAATTTCATGCTAAAGGATGAACCAGAAAATTGGAGCCCCAACCATGTGTATGCTGATGTGATCTCTAGAAGTTAAATTTTTTAAATATATATATATATATATATATATATATATATATATATATATATATATATATTCCTGCTGATTGGGGAGTAACTGCAAATTACTTGGGAGCTAAAAAACCCCATGAGTACTCGGCACTTGGCTGGGTACTCGCCAAGTTTTGACTGTGTTTTATATGATTTAATAATGTAATTCTTGCATTTTATTTAAGTTTGTTTCAGAACAATTTTGATCGTGTGATCAGACAAATTTGAAGGTGCGGTATTCGAAATTGGTGATTTCAAACTTAAACCCAGTAAAATTGTCAAGTGTTGCGACTTAAATTACAACCATAGGTGTAATGAAAATGGTTTGTCACACAGAAGTCAAACCCAAGATATCTACAGAGGGCAGCGTAGAGAAGAAGACTTCATAAGTGGAGCAATTTTCTTTACGAATGAAATGAGCTTTTCCACAAAAGGCATATGAAGATTAAGGGGGGTTCAAAAGTGGAGCAGAAACTCATAATATATGTAAAAGAAACATTTATAATTCCACAAGCCCGTATGAAATAGAAGAGATCAAAATATGAGAAAGAAATGTATCTCTTAAGAGAAAATATGGTCTTATATCTTTGACCATTTACAAGAAAATAGGCCTCCCTTACAATTTTCTTAGCTCTTGAATTGTGTATCAGAGAAAATGAATTGTAAAAAGTTGCGGAAGATAAAAATGGTCCACTTCATCAGATCTTACTCCTCATAATATCTCAGTCCAAATTAAGGACATTTTATTTTTGCATGTGTTCCAAGGTCATGCAAAAAACTCATCTAGAGGTCAAATCAACTTTGCTGACCAAAGATTAAAATCATCATCAGAAGTGAATATATCTTCTGGTAAAATCTCAGGATGAACGGATAATTGCTATTTTGACACATTTCCCAAGGCAGCCTTAAACTTCCATGTGGATGCCAAATTTAGTCTCAGCATAGAAGAAAAAAAGCGTTCAGGATGTTTTGATCAAAATGCGGTTAACATTTCATCCCATTTTGAAACATTTTTCTGGGCATGCTTCACAATAACCTGGAAAAATAGCATGCAGAGATAGAATATGACAAGGGTGCGAAAGGATAAAATCGCTGGAATGATCATCTATCAAGAGAATAAATCAACGATTTAAAAGGAACAGAAAAATAGTTGGACGAGAGGAGCTGCCACTTAAAGAGCTTTAGGAGGCAACTTCCATCACATGTCGAGCAAATGCTCTAATACCAATTGATACAAAATAGTGGTAGGCAGTAAAAGAATAAGCAACAATAATAATAAGAATGAATGAAAGCTTGTTATTTCATTAACAAAGGATGCATATTTATAGTTAACTTTGGCTTGAAACTGCACCAATCTGAATATATAGATGATTCAATTTGCAAAGAAGAGGAGCTCCAATCTGGCAGTCTGGAGGTCGAAATCACAGATTGCCGGGACAGATCTCTTCCTCAGGCTGTGTAGAAGATTCATGCAATGCTTGATTGTGGAGAAAATGGCTAGATTTTTATAGATCAAGCTAATGAGCTGCCCTTGTGTAGGAAACCTTGCTTTTAAAAGAAATCTCCAACAATCTCCAACCATAAAAGAGAGAACACATCCAAGTTTCTAACCTACAAAAAAAAAAGAGCAGACTCTGAAATTTGGGGAGTTTACGGATGCAGCACTAGTACCATGTGGAATTAATGAGTAATAAGGATTATGCCCCAGAAAACTCACACCAATTAAAGACTAATGCACTTGAGAGAGAAGAGAGGCACAAGAAGCTTCAAAGTGGATATCGTAGGTACACTTTACTTTTAATTTTACAAGAGAACTCAATGACCGATCAATCTATGCATACAAAAGGTGAACCATATGCTTTTAAATAGACTCCACCAAGTGGTGGGGAGGAGAACCATCCGAGTGGTTGGTAAGGTAGATGAACATGGGCCAATGAGATGTAAGTACGTGGATTGCTAAGAGCAATGCAATTGTATGATAACTTTTTACATAATGTACATGTGACACAAGAAGACAAGACTAAATACAGTGGAAGTAGTTAAGCTTAACTGATCTTGTAGTGTCTAATGCCGTAACATGCCCCCTAATCTAATGTCTTTAACACTCCTTTACCTGGATTTGAACATTCTCTCTTCCTAGAGTTAATGTTGAACGACTTATTCTCTAGAGGTCTATTTTACTGAGAGTCTTTTTTGTATTCTCTCTCTAGATTGCAAAGAAATCACAATATGGTATCCTCTGATGAGATTTTTTTTTTAATATAAATGTTGGGTTAGGTATTATATTTTCTTGCAATTTTCAATCGTGTGCATTACATCATCTCTTTAATGACCAATTTCCACGAGTAGACATTTCTGCCAATACTTAACCAAAGTTGTGTGTTGTTTTGCTATCAGGTAAAAGTTGCAGACAAAACATCTATAGTCACCACTGATGCAGAAACCAGGGTGTTGTGGCCCTTGGGACTTCAGGAAGCAATCGATTCTGAAGTTGGTATGAACTGCTCAAATCTTTAGTGATACTTGCTACAAACATTATTCACTTCGGTTCTATGTTTTATATGTAGTTTATTAGTTGACAGATTTCATGATTTGGGTGTTAAATTAATTCTCTTGCAGTAAAATATTCCCAGGGGCGTGCATTTGTTCATCCTTCTGGTACGGAGGATGCGGTACAAGTCTATGCTGAGGGCCTAACACAAGAGGCTGCAGATAGTCTGGCTCAAGCAATTGCTGTGCATGTGCACCAGTTTGCAGGACTTGTTAGTGATGCGCAATGAATGGATGACTTCAGAAGAACATGCCTCTGCAAAATGAAGTTTAATCTGGCAGAAAGATGGAGTCAATTCCTTCTTTTTTTAGTCGCATCTCTTTAACTTCTTTGTTTAGTCGCATCTCTTTCCTTTGTTATGCTTTTGTCCAGAATGGGAAGGCATTACATGTAGGGATCACTAGTACACAGCCCTCCTATATAAACATCTAACTGTTGCTTTTTAGCAGTGGCATTGTTGAATTTCTGAGTTAATATCCTTTAAATATGCTAACTCAACTTGAAAATTATGGTTCATTGTTAGTCTTGAGGCAACCAGGTTACAAAATTAATAATATAAATTGCTTTGAAATTAAACAGTGTTCTTTATTAATGATCTCGCTAGATATTTGAGTAGGTTGCATTTCCTTATCATAAGAATACAATTTAGAAAAAGCCTACTATTCGAATCTTGTGATGAATTTAATAGTTGAAAATTCTCAAATATTTGAATTAGGATCAATCCATAATTTTCTTCTTGGATTGGATCCATGTTCATCGGCCAACTTTGTTTGGGAGCAGCTTTATGGCAGAACGTACTAGCTGGTATTTGGGCTTGCATTTGTTATATATTTAATGACCAAAGCATAGATCCTTTCAAATCATTTCAGACTAAGTGCTCTCGAATTGAAAGACGAATAATTTGCTAAAAACTTACCGTACTCTGGGCAGTATATTTTGGAATGCAAGACTTATTTCAAATTAAGCTTTTACTTATGTCTTCCTCTAGTAAAGATATAGCTAAGTATGCTCACAATGTGCCATTCTCCAGGTTAAAGTCCGAATAAAAGATCAAGAAAAATATAATACATGGTAATGGTCATTTGTGTATTTCAACACAAGTAAATATTTACTTCAGTTCCTTGTTTGCGAAGTGCATTGATCAGTGATGGATATTGGGGCTGAAGCCAATAAGGGATCAACGGCCTGTGAGTCAGGTACAGGTTCTAAATTCCAGATGCTTAAGACTGAAAATAATTACTAGGCATTGGATGCAGAAAAGAGTTTTAATTTAAGCTTTCGCTTATGTCTTCCTTTAATAAAGATATGGATGTGTGTGCTCACAATGTGCTATTCTCAAGGTTAAAGTCTGAATAAAAGATCTAGAAAAATATAATGCATGGTATTGCTCATTTGTGTTACTCATTTGTGTATGTCAACACATGTAAATATAACTCGAATTCCTTGTTCCGAAAGAGCATTGATCAGTGATGGATATTGGGGCTGAAGCCAGTAAGGGATTGACCACCTGTGAGTCAGGTACAGGGTCTAAATTCTAGATGCATAACACTGAAAATTGTTGCAAGGCATTGGATGCAGAAAGTAATTTTTTAAATTAAGCTTTTACTTGTTTCTTCCTCTAGTATAGATAAGTGTGCCCACAACGTGCTATTCTTAAGGTTGAAGTCCTAATAAAAGTTTGAGAAAAATATAATCCCTGGTAATGCTCATTTGTATATGTCAGCACAAGTAAATATAACTTGAATTTCTTGTTTCGAAAGAGCATTGATCAGTGATTGATATTGGGGCTGAAGCCAGTAAGGGATCGACCAAGTGTGAGTTAGGTATGGGTTCTAAATTCCAGATGCTTAAGATTAAAAATAATTATAAGGCATTGGATGCAGAAAGGGCTTTCTAACACCAATATTGGAGACTTCTGCTATTGCTGCCACTCTTCCTTTGGGGGTACCTAGTCAAGTACACAAAGGGGAGTATCTCATGAGAAAATAAAGATATTTTGCCTTCTGAATGCCTATTTGTCAGAGAATGAAAGTGTAAATTGACCGAGAATTAATGTTATTCTGCGTATATCGGAATTAAATCTTAAATCATACACCAAATGCCGTTTCTTTACACCCAGGCCCCCTATATCCGAATTAACAACAAGGCCCCGGTTCCCAAAATATTTTATTACACCCAACACTCCTGCTTCTCATTATTATTATTCTCTTTCTTCAGCTAAACTGTGGGGGAGTTCCCAAGCTGTTATAGGTTTGGTGCCTCCCTTTTTAGGTGGGATTTGGATTGTGGGGGTTTTCGATGCTTTGAAGTTGCAGGAAAATGGAAGCTGAGCTGACGATGGATGATTGCAAATCTGGACTTATGTTGTGTTTAACATTTGTGCTACTGCTTCTATCAGCACAAACTGGAGGTTAGTTTATTGTGCCATGAGATTGAATCCATGGCAGTATCAAATTATTATTTCTGATTCCAAACAGAACAGAGGAAAGGAAGACGTAGACGTCTAGCAGCATCTGGTGCTGAGCTCCGGCCGTCGTGTACAGCGCCTGCAGAATCTGATCAACAGCCAATATCGAATTTGCATCTGTGTGGGTGGAGGCTGGAGCGGAAGATAAGCTACGGAATTGGCGTTGCTTTAGCCGTTTATTCAAACGCATCGGCGGAGCATCAGAGGGGGTGTGGGTGCCGCAGTCACAGCAGCAGCCAAGGCAACAGTTCACCGCGGCAGTCACAGAACTCCACCACGACACTTCAGGGCAACACAAATACACAGCCGAAACAAACTAAAAAACTCTTCAACAGAAATCGCCATTGTTTTATGCTTTGTCGGCGAATTTAGCCGCTCGAGCTCTCTTTTTGCTTGGCCGGCACTTTTTGCCGCCCCTGATATGCAGCGGCGGCGAATTTAGCCGCCCGAGCAAAAATTAATTTTTTTTTTTTTTTTTTTCCCTGCTCCGTCGGCACTTTTTGCTGCCCCTGATATGCAGCGGCGGCGAATTTAGCCGCCCAAGCAAAAATTAAGTTTTTTTTTTTTTTTTTCTCTCCTTGCTTTATCGGCACTTTTTGCCGGCCTTGATATGCAAAGGCGGTGAATTTCGCTGCCCGACATTTTTTTTTAATTCGTCTTTCTCCGTCCGCCGCTCCAAAAACCTCTTTTTTAATTTCTTCTCCATCCTTCTTTTTTTTTTTTTTTAACCTCTCATAAAGTATCACAAAGCAAAACAAGCTATGGTAAACAAAAGAAAATAGTTAAAAGATAACTCTCAGTGGGTCACACGGGTTTATATGGCGGAGGTAACATAATGTTCATCAAGTGTCAAAAATTTGTAAACTCTTGAACTTTTGAAGCTTTCCACATTTCATACAGGGGATTCAAGGGGCCCCCAAAAGCAGTTAACGAGTTCTGTGGTTAGGGTACTTTACCAGGGAAGATTAAGCACTCTTTGGAACCAAACTCTTCAGTTAACAAACGGACCTAATGATTCAAGCACTCATGCCCAGAGTATAAAGGAAACAGGGGACCCTTTCTCATTATTACACCCTCATGATAATGCTATCAAAATGGAGGAAAAATTAATATTTGTGAACGCAAAGCAATACAAGGGGATAATAAGACGCAGACAAATCCGTAAATAGTGGCAAAAACATAATTAAAAACTCATTAAGATTTTACCCAAGATAGATGAAAACATTGCGAACACCGTGATCAAAATGAATCACTCGGAAGGAGAACCTACAGGTCTAAGTGAAGACATGGGAAAAGAGATTGAGAATCCCCTGTGCCACAAAGAACGGGAAGCAAACCGAGATAAAACAGAAACTGTTTTAATAAACAAATACGAAAGGGAAGATGGATCACAAGACCATACAGGGTCGTACAGCCCTACGACTACACCGCTGATGTGGTCATCAGAACTGTACGTTAATGAACTTATGAACTTCAAACAAACGCTAGAGAAGATAGAAGAGAAAGGGCGACATGAAAGCACTAAAATTTAAAAAAAATTGGAAACCAACTCGAACTTTGAAAGAGAAAACAAGTTGCTCAAAGAGCAAGTTTTAACTCTGCAAAGCAACATGATAAGGGGTCAGCAGACGCTGGTCTATCTAAAACTGGAGCTAAAGAAAACAAAATCAACAAAAAGTATATCAGAAACAGGGATAAAAAGTGACATTTCACAGCTAGAAAAGATCCAAACAACGATGGCAAGCATGGAATTAAGGAAAAACAAGTTGAGAGATCAACTAGAAGAAGCAAAACCCTGGGCTCAGGTTGTTAGAGAACCAATTCATGAGCAAAAAGAAAACATTGAGAAACAAATCAAGAGAGGCATAAAAGAAGAAAAAGACAAACAGGGCAAGGAGGTTGATATTATCATCAAAGGTTTGAGAGATTTTGGCGAGAAAGAAAGAACTGACATCTTAGCAAGAGATTTTCTAAAAGAAAAATTGAAATGGACGGGTGTTATCAAGTAGGCAAACAGGGTTGGAAAGAAAATAGAAGAAAGAAGGAATATGCACGTAAGAGTTATCTTGAGAAACATAGAGGATAAGAGCACAATTTTAAAGAATAGGGGGCTACTCAGAGGCACCCACATTTTCCTTGATGAGGACTTAACATTCGCACAACAAGAAGAACGAAAAAAAGAGTGGGAAAAAGTGAAAAAAACAAGAGAGGATGGAAAATGGGCATGGCTGAAAAATGGAAAAGCTCAAATCAGCGAGCGCTCTTTCTACAAAAAATATGAATTCGGGGCCCCACGAGAATCTCTGCATATGATAAGTTAGAATTGCAGAGGATACCCTTGGAGAAGAGGACCGGGGTTGGGGCCCATAGCAGAAGGAAAAGACATTATTTTAATCGAAACACATGAGCATGATGGATGCAAAGTCCCAGAGTTTGTAGGGTACAAAAAAATCTCAGTATGGAATGAAGGGACGGAGATAGGGAAGGGTCATGGGGGGATCACTGTGCTAATAAAAGAAGGGTGGGATGAAACAGTGAAAATAGAGGAGGATCCCAATAAACAATACATTTGGCTGAAAATAATAGACAATAAGGACATAATCAGGTTGGTTGCTTGTTACTTTGCCCCGAAAGGGTCAACGTTCTACAAAAAGAGAAACTTGGATAGGGAAGACCCGTATGCAACGTTAAAGAAAGATCTCTGTTTTTAGCACATCAGGGAAAATTATTTTAATAGGGACTTCAATGCTAGAACGGCCAACAATCAATCTTTTCAAATGGAAGGAGAAGATAGAGAGGATAACAATCCCTTATGGCTAAAAGAGAGTGGGGACCAACTTTTAAAAAAAATGTCACAAGATGGAAAAGGTAGTGTGACACACTTTGGTGCCAAACTTTTGGGACTTTGTAGTTTATATGACATGGTTATATGTAACGGGACAAGAGCTTGGCCAAGATCTGGAGGTATTACATGCAAAACCTGCAATGGTCAAAGTGTGGTTGATTATGTCATCTGCTCTAAAAATTTGATTGCTAGGTTACTGGAGTTTGTTATAGGGGAATGCCCTATGGAGATGAAATCTGACCATATGCCCCTCTTGGTTAAGTTTGGCTTTCTCACAAACAAGCAAAGTGAAAGAAAAGCTCAACACAAGGTTAGGACAACTAATTCACATGGTAAAATCATTTTGAATTAAAAAAATCAGGAACTCTTTACTGTTGCCCTTGGGCAGCACATTGAAATGACCAAAAACAAAGTTGAGCTTAAAGAAAACAATATCACGAGGAATCACATTAACAGCAGTTTATTGGTCCCTTTGATCCACAAGGCTCTAAATGTTTGCAAGAAATCCAAGCCTCAGAAAGGAGTCTCTAACACGTTCCTGGCTAACCCCTGGTATGATGAAGAGTGCAAAGCAACAAAAAGATCATATAAAGAGAGAGAGCCAAACAAAGAAAACAAGAAAAAATATGTGAAATTGTTAAAAGCCAAGAAAGAAAAATTTGTTATACTAAGAAGGAAAGAGCTAATAGAGTTAGGTAAGCACAATCCCAAAGGTTTTTGGAAGGAGCTACAACAAGAGAAGAAACACACAGAAAATAATATCACAGAATCTCAATGGTTAGAGTATGCAAAGCTGCTTTATGAACGTGAACATGAGGAAACTCTCCCTCCCAGTGTTAACACGTCAATCGAGCTCTTCTCGGATGAGGAGATCAAACAGGGTATAAAGAAACTAGCAAATGGTAAAGCACAAGACATTGACGGGATGTAAGTTGAATTCTTAAAGTGGGGCGTTGAACACCTTGCTCCGCACATCAAAAGAATTTTTAATGAAGTCACGCAATGGGGATTTCCAGTGGAGTGGACAACTAGTGTCGTTATCCCTCTCTTCAAGAGTGGGGATATCAATAATCCCTCTAACTATTGTACTATCATGGTCAACCCTCTTCTTGGAAAGTTATTTAGGAGCTTGATCAAACATAGAATCAGCAGTTGGGCAGAAAAAGAAGGGAAAAGAGCAGAGGGACAGGGTGGTTTTAGACTAAATCACTCTACCATTGATCACTGTATTATTCTTAGGCATTTGATTGAAAAAGCTTGGAACACCCAAGGTGGGAAAGCTTACTGTTGTTTTGTGGATTTTAAAAAGCTTTTGACACAGTACCCAGAGACAAACTCTGTCAAAGGATGGAAGAATTAGGGGTTCCCGATGAGTTTAGAGTAGCTGTCCACAAACTCTATGAGCGTGTTAGAGCAAAAATTAGAACTAGAGAAGGCATCTCTGAATGCTTCGGCAACAACATAGGGGTCAAGCAGGGGTGCCCACTCTCCCCCACTTTGTTTGGGCTTTACATTGACAAACTTGAGGAAGGGATAAATAAAACTGAAGGAGGTGGCATTTAGTTGACCAGTGTTGTAGTAAAGCTACTTTTATATGAAGATGATCTTATTCTTATAGCAAAAACTGCCCATGGTTTGAGGGATCATTTGAAGGCTTTAGAGCTATTTTGCCAAGATGTCGGGATGCAAGTGAACATTAGCAAGACTAAAGTCACTATCTCTCTAAAAAGGAAACAACAAACTAATTTTATGTTCGAAGGTACCCTGTTGGAAATTGTCGAAGAATACAAGTATCTTGGTATTGTTTTTCATAACAGACTCAGTTGGGAAACTTGCAGGGTGAAAAGGATTCAAGGAGGTTGGAGAGCTTCTTAGCTTCTCCAGAACAGATGCAAGAAAACAGAACTTTGGGACTGAAAAACCAAGAAAACCCTTTTTGGTTTGCTGGTCACACCGATTGTCCTCTACGGTTGTGAGGTTTGGGGAAGCAGCATGTCAAATCACAGATGGAGACAGTTGGAAATAATTCAAAAAAATCTTATCACTAGTAGTCTTAAAGTTAAAGCAACTGTTCCATATGAGATCCCGGAAGCCGTGGGTACTTTCCCAATGGAAGTTGTGGCGATTTCACGGGTACTAAGCTACATAAAAAAGGTTGAAAACATGGGGAATCACTGGTGGCCCAAAATGGTGCTGAACGAAGTGCTAGATCGGAGGAAGAAGATGTGGATGAAGCAAAACATCAAGTGGATGGGAAAATGAAACATTAAGTTACATGAGTGCCCTAACTCCAAAGAGGAAATAAAAAAGTTTGTATTAGAAAAATTCAGGACTGCCATGTGGACAAATCAGATTGGACGTAAAAAAATGCATTATATCAAAGAGTTTAATCCCACTTGGGAGCATGGGGATAAAGCATACCTAAGTGCCGAACTTAAAGGTAATGCTAGGATCCTAATGGCACAATTGAGGACTGGTTCACACCATCTTAGGTGTGAAACGGGAAGATGGACGGTTCCCAAGGAAAGATGGGAAGATAGGACTTGCATTTTTTGCAATGATAGAGTGGTTGAAACTGAACGACACTTCATTAGGGAGTGTGATGCGTACAAGGATATTCGTATGCAGCAGGATAACAACGTGAATGTGGGCAGTTTTAGTGAATTATTTGAGGAGGAAAGGCTACACAACACAGCCTGGCTATTGGTAAAGATTCATATGAGGCGAGATGACTTTGAAAAGAATATGAAGAATCTCTAATGATCTTGACGCTTGGTCCCATAGACTATTTGGTCTCGTGGACGTTATTAAAACTCATTTCATTTCATTTCATTTGGGAATTTTACATTAAATGTCCTTTTTCTTGGTCCCTTGAGTACTAGCATACAGATGTGGAAGTATGCATATCGTTTCAGAGTATTTTCTAGATGTGTATTGAGGCCAAACATCAAACTTCAAAGATGTTTGTCCACAAGTTAATTTGATTGTTGATTTCCACAAATCTTGAGTTATTTTGATTGTTGATTTGGGCTTCCGTATTATTGGGTTTCTCAAAATTTGGTAGCCACTTAAGTTAGTTTTCTAATTTTTGACAGAGGTCCTTTGGAAAGGATGGATGGCCCTCTTCCTAATAGGATCACTTTTTCATTTGTTATCAATAAAACATGGATGGCCAGCTTTCTTAATATAATCACTTCTCCAATCTATTATCATCGATATAGGGATATTACTATTTTGCCCTATTGGCTAACTCTATCTTTTAGTTATATTTTTCTTTTTTCATTTCCACATTTACCATGTAAGGAATGGTGCACCACTTTTACCAACCCATTTATTATTTAAGATTTAGAACAAAACATTCATAAAAATTGTGTACAAAGTGATTGGAGAATTGAGGTTTCAAACCATACATTGTGATTCATCATTAGGGTGGAGAATTAAGATTTCCTACCATACATTGTGGTTGATCATAAGAATACATATATAGACATAAATTTAAGTCTCCCTACGTAACTAAACCAAATTACAACACAAAGCAGGTATCATAAATCATACTATCAAATATTTAATGCTAACCTCCAATAATTAGTTATTAAAAATATAAAAATATTAATTAGCTATATTTATAAATTAATTACGTATTCAAGAATTCTTAATTGTTACATGTGTTTTCTTAAAAATTTACTATTTACAAAAGTGAAAGTTTTCCTTCTCTAATCAATCCAAAAAATAAAACAATTCATTATTTATAATTTAAGGAGTAAATGTAATACATCTTACTCTATTCTCTTCATGGAAATATGATGTTGTTATACAAATACAAGTTCACATCATTGTACAATAATCATGCTTAACTCATCTACATTTAAAATGCTGGTGTATATTTGTAATTACACCTTAAGCTTGCTTACTTAGCAAGTAGTTATCTTAAGATTTCTTAGTCTTATTTAAAAAGTAGTTCTATTTGGACATGGCAAGTTGAATTAAATTTCAAGTTGCACACTCATATGACAACTTGTATTAAAGTTTGAGTTGTACATCGACACAGATTTCATGCAATCACTTGCATTTATGTAATCATTTGTATTGATGATAATTTTCAAAGTCTATAAAAGCAAATCTCTCCCACTCTAAAAAATGAGAAGGGAAAAAAACTTTATTGTATTAAGAAGTGAGAGCTTCATTGTATTTTTGGTATTGTGTGTGTAATACAATAATAGCGGTTTGTTGTTATACCCGAATCTCTCTCTTGCTTTGCTTATCATGATGTGAGTTATGTCTAAAATATGTGTTTAATCCTAACTAGTCTAAAACTCTAATATAATATTAAAGTGAGAGTCCTAGGCCAACTTTGTCATTTTAAGTATGTTTTTATAGGGAAATATTTTAAGTGCATTTTGAGGTGATTTTGCCCATGTCATTGTGTCTGGGAGGGTTTCAAATTTATAAAATGATAGTTTTTTTGTTGCAGTTCTGTGATTTGAGGCCACACTATTTTTTTATAGTTTGGAGCAAATTAGACCTCTCTACCGTGTCCATAGCAAGTGAGAATGACAGTTCAACATTTTATTTTTTACAGATTGGACCCCTGTAGCTCCAAATCTATGCAACAATTGAAAAAATTTGTGCATTTTTGGTCAAATTTGACCCTACAGATTTATCCAGAGCACACATTTTATGGAGGGAAGACTCTCGTTTTGTAGAAAATGACTATTTTGCTCTTGGTTTGTGGGAATCTATGTGTATTAGCTAGAATTTGGACATGGAGATTCAAATGCAATAAACACTTCAAATCAATCCAAACTTATGATAAAACTCAAAACTAGGCAAGGTAGATAAAAATGATGCAAACAACAATGAAAATGAGGTAATTATACCTTCATTGTGTAACCAATTTACCTTCAAAATGAGTGATGTGCCCCAAATTGATAAAAGGATGATGCACTTGATAACTTGAATGTTGGATTGTCTTGTGACTCAGGGCTTGGACAACATGTTGGATATGGATGCTTAAAGACAATAGACAAGTTGATAGCATAAGATTTAACATTGAAGTTCATTATTTCATGGATTTGCATGGAGAATGCATATGGTTATATAGGAGGTGGCGATAAATTTCCAAGGAATAAAAAATTCCTTGGAGAATTCTAGAAAAGAATTCTCTAGAGAGTTTTGGGAGAGGGAGGATGGTAGAAGACTAGAATGTAGGGACTTACAGAGGATGGTTAGAACTAGATAATAATGATTAGATGAGGGAATAAGAAAATGATTAGTAGGAGAAAGTCGGGGTAGGTGAGGGTAGGTAGAAGTGAATTTTAAATTCACAAATATTAGATAAGTGGGATTATTTGATAAATAAAATGTGATTAGAACAATTAATTGGGACATGGGATGATATAAGGGGAGTATATGACAAGGGAAATGTTATAAATGATAGACTAGGACTAGGATAATATTCTATTAGGATCAATTAGACGAAATTAGTGACAACAAAGGAATTTTATCAATTTTTGAAAGGGCATTGCGACTAGAAGAAGTAACGGTCTTTTAAAGAAGAAAGACGATAGTGAATGTTAGTAAATTAGACAGATGATGCTCCCTTGAGGGGACATGTAGGGAGGAATGAGACAAATGGCCACTCGAATGAGGAAACAAGTGGTGGGATGTGTGGATAGATGAAAGAAAAGTCGGGATGCTATGAAGATGATGGATGAAGAATGATATTGATGCAAGTAATGAGCTACAAATTGACAATGCCCTTGGGAAAGACATATGCAAGGGAACAAAA
This sequence comes from Torreya grandis, assembly GCA_037957365.1. Classification (NCBI taxonomy): domain Eukaryota; kingdom Viridiplantae; phylum Streptophyta; class Pinopsida; order Cupressales; family Taxaceae; genus Torreya; species Torreya grandis. The sequence goes on from JARHVA010002355.1 coordinate 585,026, forward strand.
ATGATGGTGTCACGACTTTAGACATGCCCCAAATGAGAACAAACCATAATAGGATGATGATAAAATGATACAAGCTTTAAATGTATCCTAGGCAAGGAGACATGCCAAGGAGAGCTACAGACTTAGATTAAATGATTGGTCACAAGATTTACACGTATCTTAGGCAAGGACACCTGTTAAGAGAGATGCAAACCAAAATAAGATGATGATTTGATTCAGTGAATATTGGATGGGTGTAGCTCAAAGCATATGTCAAGGGATGATAAAATGAGTGGATATATGAGAAATGATATGATCGAGTGGCCAAGGATGAAGGGGAAGAATTGGTTAGTATGACTGAACTATCCTCGAGCACTTGGAAGTAACCAAGTGTTGCCTATATAGTCTCAAAAGGCCTCAAGCCGATGTAGTCCTCCCAAAGAGAGGAAATGGTGGAAAAAATAGTTGACACTAAGAGGAATGACATAATGTGACGATGAGAGAATAGATGATGAATGGATGAAAAGGATGTCACAATAGATATGTTAGATGTGATTGATATTGAGGGATGTGCTACAATGTTGTCAATCAATGAGCTACAATGTGATTGATATTGATGATGCCCCTAACACATACACATGCGATAGAGTGAGAGATGATGAAGTTAAGACCTTGGACGTGCCCCAATCAATGACATATGAAAGGGGGAAGCTATAAAATTTGGATGATGAGGAGAGCCATGAGCTTTCGATGTATCCCAGGTAAGGATGCATGTCCAGGAGAGCTATAGGTCTAGGATTGGATGATTGATTGATATTGTAGCTCAAGGATTTTAATGATGTAGGAATTGATGATGAGAGATCATGATGGGGAAGGCTTTGATAAGATGAACTGGGTTGGATAGAGGAGTGGATCGTTGACTGATTTGATGTGAGTGTGAATGATTGTGAAAGATGCTATAGTGAGGAGGATAAATAATCATATCAAATGATATTGCAGCCAAACTGACCCGGACACCTCATGTGAATGAGTGTTGCCTACATAGTCCATATGGATCTTAGGCCTATGTGGTTATCCCTAATGAGAAGGAGAGGACGATAGATGATAAGGTAAACCAAAGGATTGATGATTAGGGGTTAGCTCGATGATGTGACTCAGATGTTAGATTTGATGATTTGATTGATAGTGGATTTGGGATGTTGTTGATTAGATAGATGATAAATGATTAATTAGAGGATATTTATGTCTATGGTCTTCAAATATGCATCCATTCTTCATTGCTGCAACAAGTCTTTGATCATCATAGTCCAAGCAATTATTTTTAATGTAGCACTAGGAAATATGCACCATGATATGTTTACGACCATGATGACATTTTACCAAAGTGCATGTTGGACTGATGCAAAAGACACAAAGAACAAAAATGAAGTGTACAATTAACACGTGTCGTAATTCACCATTGGTATAAGGAACGAAGATGACATATTTTCCATATGCTATTACACAAACAATGAAGACAATATGAGAAGACAACATGTACAAATATATTCACAAAATGTGTAACCAAAGACACAAATGTAGACAATAAGCTAAGCATATATGAGTAGAAATAAATATATACATGATACAAGACATGAAAACAAGTCAAACATCATAAAAAATCATACAAGTAAAACACACAAGTATCTACATATAGATTATATGATGCATTATGATCAGTGTCTTGTCCGTTGTCTAGAAAGCCTATAGGAGGAGGGGTTAAGTGATGATTTGATGTGACAATGATATGAGTGATGAGAGTAAATATGATGGACGATTGCAATGATTCATTGGATAAGGATTGATAAGCTTGCTTTGGGTGATAGGAAATGAGTTGGACTAAGTCTTATGAGGTTGTTAAGGACAAATTGGTTGTTATGATGTAAATGTGGATGATATGGATTTTGAATACAGATATGGATTTTTTGTAGGACATAGGACAAGACAACTACGATATTTTGCATTTTCTAGATTTTATGATTTTTTTGGTCTTTTGGGAATTTATAATTTTTAGGATTATTTTGGGATATGTATAGGGGATTATTAGCAAAGGGAAAACCAAACCTAACAACTAGGATGGGAAAGGATAGCAGATGGAATGATGAAAGGATTTGGGTGACAATCAAAGGGGGTGAGGGATGGTGAGGAATGGAATATGGATCTCCAAGGACCGCATCATGTGGGAACCAAATGTCTAGTCAATTGAGTGCTGCTTGGAGGATATGCCAAGATGTACCCCAAACATGTCTCAAGACTTCATCCACTCCCTTATAAAGGTCATGATGGGAAGAATGGATGAACATAATAGGATGGGAAACATGATGGATAAGGATGGCACAAGATGCTTAGGATTTGTAGGGATGGTGGGATGATAGATAGGATAGATAAGGATGGTGTGAAGAGAGATGTTAGGATATGAATGTAGGGATGAAATATATTTTTCCCCCAAGTGTCGAGGTAACTGCGAACAATGGATTATTTTACTATGACATCAGAGACCTAAATCATCTTGTTATTTTCCCAATGCACGAGAGCACTATTTTTCACCACTAGACAAATGATTTTTTTTTATTTTCTACCTTTTTAATTTTTTTTAGTTTTTTTACTTTTTTGATGTTTTTGACTTGATTTCTTGATGGCATCTCGATTTATTAGAGGCATGAGATATGCATGATGTTGATGCTTTGTTGATCTTCAACCAACCCCTATTCTAGAGAGATGTGCCATTAGGAGCATGTTGTCGATGTAGGTTTCATTAATGCCATGGTGACCTTCATTGACTCTTGATTTTAATTCCTCTAGACATCTCAACCAAGTGTCTTAATAGCCCCTACAAGAGACAATGTTTCCCTAGAGAGCAATATATGGTATGGATGGGATTAGGCTTTAGATTTTATGGAGTTGTATTAGACTTGAATGGATGACATGATCATGATGGGAGGTGTAACTATCAAGATACTCGAATTTGGGATTGACAATCACACACACCATTGGGGATGTTGGATGTGTCATTCACGTTTTATCCCATATGACAAGAACTTTTCAAGGGATCCAAGAATTTTTGAATTTTCAACTCTTTGATCCAAATATTTATAAGATTATCGACCATATTGATATTCTTATGATATTGATTTGTCGATTTGCTAATTTTTTACTTTAACTACCCCCTGGTGCCTAAAGGAAGGTTTCACTAGAGGAATTTGATTTTTAACATGATTGATAATTATTTTGACAGTCCCCTAGTGCCTCCAAGAGGTTTTCACTAGGAGGATATGCTTTTTGATTTGGTTGAGTATTTGAGTTATCTTGAATTGATTTATAGCTGGATCAAAGCTGACTTCATGATTATGCATGATTATTTGATTATTATCTTGGATCCATGTAGATTCAAAATGTGATATGTTGCCTTGGAAGGAGTCAAACAATGTATGATTTTGTTCTTTCCCATTGAGGGGTGTGAGGAAGTGTTTATTGATGGGTGAGAAAGGAGTAATGATGGATGAATGTGAATGGGATGGAATGGGTATATTGATAAATTGATGGTGGGCAACATGATCCTCATAGAGGTTCCTATAAAACCCCATTTTGACATCAGAGGAATCATCCTCAAGATTTGTGGAAGGATCACTAAGGTTATCCTAAGAACATGCATTCGAGGCTAGATCAAATTCACTCTAATGATCAGTAATTGACAATGCATTTAAAAACTCCATTATGACTTCATCATCTTGGCAAAAACCAAGAGACATGCCTTACTTCTAGTTTATATTCAAATTAGAGGCATCCTCAAAATGATATGTATTGGCATCATCTTTGACATTTGTAAGGGATGATAATTATGACATGGATTTGGATGCGGATGTTGGACATGATCCTGATGTAGATGATAATGATGTTGATTTTGATGTTGTCTCTGACGTGGATGTGGATGACATTGATGATGTGATGCTTCTAGTATATTATGCTTGGATTATGACCACAAAGAAGGCCTATTGGGTAGCATTACATGCAAGTATCCTCTTCAATTTTTACTTGGTGATGGAGGATTTGGGATGAAGTGACTTAAATAAATGAGGGATTTGTGGCAATAAATAGAAGGCAAAAAATTGGTAAATGATGGGTTTGTTATCAAATATGTGCCTAGTGAAGATGAGTTTGTTGTATTGGTTATGTTTTGGAAGTGGAAGAGCTTGATCACGATTGGGAAGTGAATCTTGGCATATCCCTTTTTGGTCATTTTTAGATGTGGACTCATCTAATTTTCTCTAGATTTTGATGTCATTGTGGTCACTTTGGTCTTGGATGAAGTTTTTGAAATTACGACATCGAATAATAGTATGCCCTTGGCTTTTATGGTATTGACAATATTGGTGTTATTTATACCAAGAAGGATTGGGTTTGGTTGGATCAAAATGGCTGGTATGTAGATAGATGATCATGTCTGTAGTGACTAGTTAATGAAAGATGGCTTCCAAGAATATAGGGAAATGAGTATATTGTCTCTTTTCACAAATTTTCTTAGATGTGGAAGTGTTTGAATCAAAATCAGATTATTGATGAGGATATAAAAATTACATGATATGGTGGGTTCAGGATATTTGACATGGCTTAGGGGATGAACTAGATTTGGACAAGGTTTCCAAGATAGAGTTCCCTTTGATAGTATGATGGGGAATTTCATTACCAAGACTATGACTAGTGCATGGTGGTTTGATTGTGATAGGTTGGCACAGAGGTTAGGACTAGATTGATGTTGATGGTAACCCATTTTTAGGAGCCATAAAAGGAGTGCATCCTTGTTGGAAAGGAGATGTTTTTCATCCAAATCTATTTGGGAGGCCATGGCTTGCTTGAATTTGAGTTTAAGTTTGACTTGGTGATGGGAGATGTTTGATACGATGTGTTATGAGACGTTTGACGAGGTATGATAAGTGTCAAGTGGACAAGATTGAGTAAATCAAGTTAGGATGTGACCTATCTAAACATTTGATTAGACTTGATTGTCTTGATGTTTGAAAAATACTAGGTAGGACAAGCTCTGGGTTGTGATTTAAGACAATGGAATTGGTTTGACTAGCTAAAGAGATGTGATTAGGTCATGAATGACCTTCGACATGGTTGACTTAATTTAGACTAGCTCAAGACTTGGATGATCTAGTCAAGTTGGATTTGGATGAATTAGACTAACTGGATGATAAACTTTGATTGGGGTGTGTGATTCAAAATTGGTTAGGTTTAGTTTCAAGTAAGCTTATGGTGGTAACCTTTCTAGGTGAACGGGTTATTGCCAACGTGGACCAAGGTAAATGTAGGACTATAGACTGGTCGAGATTAGGGATGATTGGCTAAAAAGTATGGGTATGGATACTGTTAGGTGACCCCTTATCCAACGGAAGCACAATTGATTACTTTATTATTAGCAATTAAGCATGAAATTATACCAGAATGATAAAGTAACTAGAAACATGAGACAACAAAGAATTTGAGAGACAATACACACTCTTGTATTAGATATTACTAGAAGAAAATACAATAAAGAAGATGCCACTTCTTCCTCCACCTCAAAGGCTTGCCACACCTCAAGACCTTCTTCCCTCTCTCTTACTCAACACAAAACCAACTCAACAACCTGAGTTGCTATCCCTCCTTGAATGCTTCAGCTGATCTCCTTGACCTTACACCTGTAGATCTTCTTGACCTTGCTTGCTTCAAAGCTTTTACTTGCCTTCTTGATTATTAAAATACAAGCCTCATGGGTCTTTAAATAGAATCCCATGGTTACAAAAATAGAAATCTAACTACAATAATTAGACACGCAGCTCGTGACTTAAATTAGTTCTTTGACATGCAAACACTCACTTCACTTAACTGACTGTTCGTCAAAAACAGTTCTGGAACGCACAGGCGACCGACGCCGGTCCCTGCTTGCCTGGTACTGTCGATGTCGGCCGACTCTCTGCCATCGCCGGTTTCCTTCTCCACTGTCTGTGACCGACGTCGGTCATGATGCCGATGCCGGTTCCTCTGGTTCTTCAGCATCCTCTTCTTTGTGTCTGCAAACAGTTGAAGCTTTTAGCTCCACACCCTAACAATCTCTCACTTAGAGATAAATAGCTACTACTGTACCTATACCTGTACACCATCTATTTTGTTCCTTTGGCTCTGTATCCCTCTTCAAAGTCACTCTTGAAGACCAACCACCACGAAAATCTGTGATGCTATACCTGTCACTTATGCCACAAGAATTTTGCTGCTCCCAAATTCCTCATGACATACTTCTGAACCAACTCTACCCTTAGCTCAGAAAACTCCCTGTATATGAAACCCTGCAAAAAGTAACACAATACAGTAACATGATAATGTAGCTAATATTATCCAACCTGGTAAAGATAAAATACAATGGTCAAACCTCCATTGTCTTGCAGCTAACTCAAGACCATATACCATAGCCTTCTGTCTCAGATGTCCATCCACTCTCTTCTCTAAAATAGGAATCCATCCCTCTATCCAGTGCTTCCTTTCAGTTGACAACTCTACCAACAAATACCTGTTTGGTTCTTCTCCAAGGACTCACACTCCTTATCCATGTCAAGCTCCCAATGTTTTTAGATTCTAACTGCATTGCTTCCTCTGTCTTCCTAGTTCTTGACTATCAGTAAGCAATATAAAGAAGGTGAACAACGAATATGAGGTTCACATACCTTTTCTGACCTCTATATGGGTGTTTGAGACTCATTGACCCACCCAACATCCGTTCCAGTGACCGATCTCGGCCATCTCCCAGTCTGCTCCCGACCGATGTCGGTTCCCTGCACTGACCCTGACTGTCGACGTCGTTACCCCTGGCCGACACCGGTGTCCCCCCTGCCAACGTCGGTCCTAATGACCAACGTCAGACTTCTCCTGCCTGACCTACTGACCCTGCTGGTCTGCACATGACCGACGTCGGTGTCTGACTGACCGACGTCGGTTCCATGTGACCGACGTCGGTGTCTGTCTGTTCCTGTGAGTGACGAATTCTTCATCCGAGATCTCATCTTGGATCAGATCTCTGTCCATACTACCCTGCTCAGATTTATTCAGTGCCTGTAACTATTCTCTGGCCTTCATCTCCTCCAAAATCACCAAGACTTCCCTGTTCTTGTCAAAAGCATCAAATTTCCCTTTCCTGCAATGAACTCTATCTATGCTTTCTGAATCTGAACACATATCTTTTGAATCAAGAACATCTATTCCCTTCTTATTCATGTGACCCAGCCTATTAGACCACATCTTCGAATCTACACCAGAAGTAGAATCAGTAATACAAGTAGATAGATAAAGAGTATCTACTTTCTTACCTCTAGCTAAAACAAGTGCTCCCTTGGTAACCTTCCAAGAGTCCGCTGTGAGGGTTATTGTGCATCCCTCATCACCCAACCTTCCTACAGAAATCAAACTCTGCTTCAGAATTGGAACATGCATGACCTCCTTCAACACCCACGTGTTTTCAATCTACAATCTCAGATGCACTTTCCCTTTGCCAACTATCTGACAAGGCATACCATTCCCTAAATAGAGCACTCCAAATTCTCCCTGTTCATACTCATGAAACAAATCTCTGTTTGGGGATGCATGAAAAGATTAACCAGAATCTAAAATCCATGATCCTACCTGACTATCCAAAGAAAGTATGAGACCATCCTGTACCATGATATTTGCATCTTTTGCTTCTTCTTTGCCTTTAGGTTGATTCTCTTTATCTCACAACCAACACTCCTTCTTTGTATGTCCTTTCTTTCCACAAAACCAGCAGGGAATACCTTTGGACTCGGATCTCCTTCCCGACCTTGATTTCCCTTGCTCAATCTTCTCCCTTTGCCTTTCCTTGCTTTCTGCACTTAGAACATTCCCTGATGATTCACTTGTGTTTCTCCTGCATATTTTCTCATTCAAAATCACACTTACAACATCATCAACTTTTAAGATTTTAGAAGCAGATGCAGAATTACTTACTGCCATAACCAAACTGTCTCAACTTTCAGGAAAAGAACATAAAATGAAGAGAGCCTTTACCTCATCATCAAAAACAATATTGACTGAAGCTAATTGGTTTACCAAATCATAGAAATCACTGAGATGAGTATGTACCGATCCACCTTCCTGCATTTGCAAAGTAAATAGCTGCTTCATAAGATATACCTTATTAGAAGCCGAGGGCTTTTCTTATAAATTTGCCAAGGACTTTATCAACTCTTCCGTTGTCTTGCACTGTGATAAGCTAGAAATCATAGACAATGCAAGGCTCAACCTTATGGAACCGAGAGCCTTCCGATCAAGAAAGTTCCATTCTTCATCCTTCATATCTGTGGGCTTGCATGCAACCCCACCCAACGGTAAGTACAGATCCTTCTGATACAGATAATCCTCAATTTGCATCCTCCAGTGATGATAATTCTTGCAGTTAAACTTCTCCATTCGTAGCTTACTTTCTTCTGCCATTACTGAACTCCCACTCAATCAGAAAACCCTGTGAATGACTTGTAATCAAAAACAATAATCTGCTTCCTGGAAACCGTAGCTCTGATACCAACTGTTAGGTGACCCCTTATCCAATGAAAGCACAATTGATTACTTTATTATAAGCAATTAAACACGAAATTATACCAGAATGATAGAGTAACTAGAAACATGAGACAGCAAAGAATTTGAGAGACAATACACACTCTTGTATTAGATATTACTAGAAGAAAATACAATAAGGAAGATGCCACTTCTTCCTCCACCTCGAAGGCTTTCCACACCTCAAGACCTTCTTCCCTCTCTCTCTTACTCAACACAAAACCAACTCAACAACTTGAGTTGCTATCCCTCCTTGAATGCTTCAGCTGATCTCCTTGACCTTACACTTGTAGATCTTCTTGACCTTGCTTGCTTCAATGCTTTTACTTGCCTTCTTGATTATTATAATACATGCCTCATGGGTCTTTAAATAGAATCCCATGGTTACAAAAATAGAAATCTAACTACAATAATTAGACACTCAACTCATGACTTAAATTAGTTCTTTGACATTTAAACACTCGCTTCACTTAACTGACTATTCATCAATAGCAGTTCTGAAACGCACAGGCGACCGACGCCAGTCCCTGCTTGCCTGGTGCTGCCGACGTCGGCTGACTCTCTGCCGTTGCCGGTTTCCTTCTCCACTGTTTGTGATCGACGTCAGTCATGATGCCGATGCCGGTTCCTCTAGTTCTTCAGCATCCTCTTCTTTGTGTCTGCAAACAGTTGAAGCTTTTAGCTCCACACCCTAACAATCTCTCACATGGAGATAAATAGCTGCTAATATACCTGTACCTATACACCATATATTTCGTTCATTTGGCTCTGTATCCCTCTTCAAAGTCACTCTTGAAGACCAACCACCACGCAAACCTGTGATGATATACCTGCCACTTATGCTACAAGAATTTTGTTGCTCCCAAATTCTTCATGACATACTTCTGAACCAACTCTACCCTTAGCTCAAAAAACTCCCTGTATATGAAACCCTACAAAAAGTAACACAATACAGTAACAAGATAATGTAGCTAATATTATCCAACCTGGTAAAGATAAAATACAATGGTGAAACCTTCATTGTCCTGCAGCTAACTCAAGACCATATACCATAGCCTTCTGTCTCAGATGTCCATCCACTCTCTTCTCTAAAACGGGAATCCATCCCTCTATCCAGTCTTTCCTTTCAGCTAACAACTCTACCAACAAATACCTGTTTGGTTCTTCTCCAAGGACTCACACTCCTTATCCATGTCAAGCTCCCAATGTTTCTAGATTCTACCCGCATTGCTTCCTCTGTCTTCCTAGTTCTTGACTATCAGTAAGCAATATAAAGAAGGTGAAAAATGAATATGAGGTTCACATACGTTTTTTGACCTCTATATGGGTGTTTGAGACTCATTGACCCACCCAACATCCGTTCCATTGACCGATCTCGGCCATCTCCCAGTCTGCTCCCGACTGATGTCGGTTCCCTGCACTGACCCTGACTGCCGACGTCGTTACCCCTGGCCGACGCCAGTGTCCCCCCTGCCAACGTTGGTCCTAATGACCGACGTCAGACTTCTCTTGCTCGACCTACCGACCCTGCTAGTCTGCACATGATTGATGTCGGTGTCTGACTGACCGACGTCGATTCAATGTGACCGACGTCGGTGTCTGTGTGTTCCTGTGAGTGACGAATTCTTCATCAGTGAGCTCATCTTGGATCAGATCTCTATCCATACTGCCCTGCTCAGATTTATTCAGTGCTTGTAACTGTTCTCTGGCCTTCATCTCCTCCAAAAACACCAAGACTTCCCTGTTCTTGTCAAAAGCATCAAATTTCCCTTTCATGCAATGAACTCTATCTATGCTTTCCGAATCTGAACACATACTTTTTGAATCAAGAACGTCCATTCCCTTCTTATTCATGTGACCCAACCTATTAGACCACATCTTTGAATCTACATGAGAAGTAGAATCAGTAATACAAGTAGATAGATAAAGAGTATCTACTTTCTTACCTCTAGCTAAAACAAGTGCTCCCTTGGTAACCTTCCAAGATTCTGTTGTGAGGGTTATTGTGCATCCCTCATCACCCAACCTTCCTACAGAAATCAAATTCTGCTTTAAAATTGGAACATGCATGACCTCCTTCAACACCCACGTGTTGTCAATTTGCAATCTTAGCTGCACTTTCCCTTTTCCAACTATCTGACAAGGCGTACCATCCCCTAAATAGAGCACTCCAAAGTCTCCCTGTTCATACTCATGAAACAAATCTCTGTTTGGGGATGCATGAAAAGATGAACTAGAATCTAAAATCCATGATCCTACCTGACTATCCAAAGAAAGTATGAGAGCATCCTGTACCATGATATTTGCATCTTTTGCTTCTTCTTTACCTTCAAGTTGATTCTCTTTATCTTGCAACCAACACTCCTTCTTTGTATGTCCTTTCTTTCCACAAAACCAGTAGGTAATACCTTTGGACTCAGATCTACTTCTCGACCTTGATTTCCCTTGCTCAATCTTCTCCCTTTGCCTTCCTCTGCTTTCTGCACTTAGAGCATTCCCTGATGATTCACCTGTGCTTCTCCTGCGTATTTCCTCATTCAAGATCACACTCACAACATCATCAACTTTTAAGATTTTAGAAGTAGATGCAGAATTACTTACTTCCATAACCAAACTGTCCCAACTTTTAGGCAAAGAACATAAAATCAAGAGAGCCTTTACCTCATCATCAAAAATAATATTGACTGAAGCTAATTGGTTTACCAAACCATGGAAATCACTGAGATGAGTATGTACTGATCCACCTTCCTGCATTTGCAAAGTAAATAGCTGCTTCATAAGATATACCTTATTAGAAGCCGAGTGCTTTTCGTATAAATTCGCCAAGGACTTTATCAACTCTTTCGTTGTCTTGCACTGTGATAAGCTGAAAATCACAGACGATGCAAGGCTCAACCTTATGGAACCGAGAGCCTTTCGATCAAGAACGTTCCATTCTTCATCCTTCATATCTGTGGGCTTGCATGCAACCCCACCCAACGGTAAGTACAGATCCTTCTGATACAGATAATTCTCAATCTGCATCCTCCAGTGATGATAATTCTTGCCGTTAAACTTCTCCATTCGTAGCTTACTTTCTTATGCCATTGCTGAACTCCCACTCAATCAGAAAACCCTGTGAATGACTTGTAATAAAAAACAATAACCTACTTCTTGCAAACTGTAGCTCTGATACCAACTGTTAGGTGACCCCTTCTCCAACGAAAGCACAAGTGATTACTTTATTATAAGCAATTAAACATGAAATTATACCAGAATGATAAAGTAACTAGAAACATGAGACAACAAATAATTTGAGAGACAATACACACTCTTGTATTAGATATTACTAGAAGAAAATACAATAAGGAAGATGCCACTTCTTCCTCCGCCTCAAAGGCTTGCCACACCTCAAGACCTTCTTCCCTCTCTCTCTTACTCAACACAAAACCAACTCAACAACTTGAGTTGCTATCCCTCCTTGAATGCTTCAGCTGATCTCCTTGACTTTACACCTGTAGATCTCCTTGACCTTGCTTGCTTCAATGCTTTTACTTGCCTTCTTGATTATTACAATACATGCCTCATGGGTCTTTAAATAGAATCCCATGGTTACAAAAATAGAAATCTAACTACAATAATTAGACACGCAGTGCGTGACTTAAATTAGTTCTTTGACATGCAAACAATCGCTTCACTTAACTGACTATTCGTCAACAGCAGTTTTGGAATGCACAGGCGACCGACGCCGATCCCTGCTTGCCTGGTGCTGCCGACGTCGGCCGACTCTCTATCGTCGCCAGTTTCCTTCTCCACTATCTGTGACCAACGTCGGTCATGATGTCGACGCTGATTCCTCTGGTTATTCATCATCCTCTTCTTTGTGTCTGCAAATAGTTGAAGCTTTTAGATCCACACCCTAACAATCTCTCACTTGGAGATAAACAGCTGCTACTGTACCTATACCTGTACACCATCTATTTTGTTCCTTTGGCTCTATATCCCTCTTCAAAGTCACTCTTGAAGACCAAACCACCATGCAAACTTATGATACTATACCTGTCACTTATGCCACAAGAATTTTGCTGCTCCCAAATTCTTCATGACATACTTCTGAACCAACTCTACCCTTAGCTCATAAAACTCCCTGTATATGAAACCCTGCAAAAAGAAACACAATATAGTAACAGGATAATGTAGCTAATATTATCCAACTTGGTAAAGATAAAATACAATGGTCAAACTTCTATTGTCCTACAGCTAACTCAAGACCATATACCATAGCCTTCTGTCTCAGATGTCCATCCACTCTCTTCTCTAAAATGGGAATCCATCCCTCTATCTAGTGCTTCCTTCCAGCTGACAACTCTACCAACAAATACCTGTTTGGTTCTTCTCCAAGGACTCACACTCCTTATCCATGTCAAGCTCCCACTGTTTTTGGATTCTACCTGCATTGCTTCCTCTGTCTTCCTAGTTCTTGACTATCAGTAAGCAATATAAAGAAGGTGAACAACGAATATGAGGTTCACATACCTTTTCTGACCTCTATATGGGTGTTTGAGACTCATTGACCCACCCAACATCTGTTCCAATGACCGATCTCGGCCATCTCCTAGTCTGCTCCCGACCGATGTCGGTTCCCTGCACTGACCCTGACTATCGACATCGTTACCCCTGGCCGACGCCAGTGTCCCCCCTACCGACGTCGGTCCTAATGACCGACGTCGGGCTTCTCCTGCCTGACCTACCAACCCTTCTGGTCTGCACATGACCGATGTAAATGCCTGACTGACCGACGACGGTTCCATGTGACCGACGTCGGTGTCTGTGTGTTCTTGTGAGTGAAGAATTCTTCATTTGTGAGCTCATATTGGATCAGATCTCTATCCATATTGCCTTGCTCAGATTTATTCAGTGCCTGTAACTATTCTCTGGCCTTCATCTCCTCCAAAAACACCAAGACTTCCTTGTTCTTGTCAAAAGCATCAAATTTCCCTTTCCTGCAATGAACTCTATCTATGCTTTCCGAATTTGAACACATACCTTTTGAATCAAGAACGTCCATTCCCTTCTTATTCATGTGACCCAGCCTATTAGACCAAATCTTTGAATCTACACCAGAAGTAGAATCAGTAATACAAGTAGATAGATAAAGAGTATCGACTTTCTTACCTCTAGCTAAAACAAATGCTCCCTTGATAACCTTCCAAGAGTCCACTGTGAGGGTTATTGTGCATCCCTCATCACCCAACCTTCCTACAGAAATCAAACTCTGCTTCAAAATTGGAACATGCATGACCTCCTTCAACACCCACGTGTTGTCAATCTACAATCTCAGCTGCACTTTCCCTTTGCCAACTATCTGACAAGGCATACCATCCCCTAAATAGAGCACTCCAAAGTCTCCCTGTTCATACTCATGAAAAAAATCTCTGTTTGGGGATGCATGAAAAGATGAACCAGAATCTAAAATCCATGATCCTACCTGACTATCCAAAGAAAGTATGAGACCATCTTATACCATGATATTTGCATCTTTTGCTTCTTCTTTACCTTCAGGTTGATTCTCTTTATCTCACAACCAACACTCCTTTGAATGTCCTTTTTTTCCACAAAACCAGCAGGTAATACCTTTAGACTCGGATGTCCTTCCCGACCTTGATTTCCCTTGCTCAATCTTCTCCCTTTGTCTTCCCCTGCTTTCTGCACTTAGAGCATTCCCTGATGATTCACCTGTGCTTCTCCTGCGTATTTTCTCATTCAAGATCACACTCACAACATCATTAAATTTTAAGATTTTAGAAGCAGATGCAGAATTACTTACTGCCATAACCAAACTGTCCCAACTTTCAGGCAAAGAACATAAAATCAAGAGATCCTTTACCTCATCATCAAAAACAATATTTACTAAAGCTAATTAGTTTACCAAACCATGGAAATCACTGAGATGAGTATGTACCAATCCACCTTCCTGCATTTGCAAAGTAAATAGCTGATTCATAAGATATACCTTATTAAAAGCCGAGGGCTTTTCATATAAATTCGCCAAGGACTTTATCAACTCTTCCGTTGTCTTGCACTGTGATAAGCTAGAAATCACAGACGATGCAAGGCTCGACCTTATGGAACCGAGAGCCTTTCTATCAAGAACGTTCCATTCTTCATCCTTCATATCTGTGGGCTTGCATGCAACCCCACCCAATAGTAAGTACAGATCCTTCTGATACAAATAATCCTCAATCTACATCCTCCAGTGATGATAATTCTTGTCGTTAAACTTATCCATTGGTAGCTTACTTTCTTCTGCCATTGCTAAACTCCCACTCAATCAAAAAACCCTGTGAATGACCTGTAATCAAGAACAATAACCTGCTTCCTGCAAACCATAGCTCTGATACCAACTGTTAGGTGACCCCTTATCCAACGGAAGCACAATTGATTACTTTATTATAAGCAATTAAACACGAAATTATACCATAATGATAAAGTAACTAGAAACATGAGACAATAAAGAATTTGAGATATAATACACACTCTTGTATTAGATATTACTAGAAGAAAATACAATAAGGAAGATGCCACTTCTTCCTCCACCTCAAAGGCTTGCCACACCTCAAGACCTTCTTCCCTCTCTCTCTTACTCAACACAAAACCAACTCAACAACCTGAGTTGCTATCCCTCCTTGAATGCTTCAGCTGATATCCTTGACCTTACACCTGTAGATCTTCTTGACCTTGCTTGCTTCAATGCTTTTACTTGCCTTCTTGATTATTACAATACATGCCTCATGGGTCTTTAAATAGAATCCCATGGTTACAAAAATAGAAATCTAACTACAATAATTAGACACGCAGCTCGTGACTTAAATTAGTTCTTTGACATGCAAACACTCGCTTCACTTAATTGACTATTCATCAATAGCAGTTCTGAAACGCACAGGCGACCAACGCCGGTCCCTGCTTGCCTGGTGCTGCCGACGTCAACCGACTCTCTGCCGTCACCGGTTTCCTTCTCCACTGTCTGTGATCGACGTTGGTCATGATGCCGACGTCGGTTCCTCTGGTTCTTCAGCATCGTCTTCTTTGTGTCTGCAAACAGTTGAAGCTTTTAGCTCCACACCCTAACAATCTCCCACTTGGAGATAAATAGCTACTACTCTACCTGTACCTGTACACCATCTATTTTGTTCCTTTGGCTCTGTATCCCTCTTCAAAGTCACTCTTGAAGACCAACCACCACGCAAACTTGTGATGATATACCTGTCACTTATGCCACAAGAATTTTACTGCTCCCAAATTTTTCATGACATAATTCTGAACCAACTCTACGCTTAGCTCATAAAACTCCCTATATATGAAACCCTGCAAAAAGTAACACAATACAGTAACAAGATAATATAGCTAATATTATCCAACCTGGTAAAGATAAAATACAATGGTCAAACCTCCATTGTCCTCCAGCTAACTCAAGACCATATACCATAGCCTTCTGTCTCAGATGTCCATCCACTCTCTTCTCTAAAACGGGAATCCATCCCTCTATCAAGTGCTTCCTTCCAGCTGACAACTCTACCAACAAATACCTGTTTGGTTCTTCTCCAAGGACTCACACTCCTTATCCATGTCAAGCTCCCACTCTTTTTGGATTCTACCTGCATTGCTTCCTCTGTCTTCCTAGTTTTTGACTATTAGTAAGCAATATAAAGAAGGTGAACAACGAATATGAGGTTCACATACCTTTTCTGACCTTTATATGGGTGTTTGAGACTCATTGACCCACCCAACATTCATTTCAGTGATCGATCTCGGCCATCTCCCAGTCTGCTCCTGACCGATGTCGGTTCCCTGCACTGACCCTGACTGCCGATGTCATTACCCCTGGCCGATGTCGGTGTGCCCCCTGCCAACGTCGATCCTAATGACCTACGTCGGACTTCTCCTGCCTAACCTACTGACCCTGTTGGTCTGCACATGACCGATGTCGATGTCTGACTGACCGACGTCGGTTACATGTGATCAACGTCGGTGTCTGTGTGTTCTTGTGAGTGACGAATTCTTCATCCGTGAGCTCATCTTGGATCAGATCTCTGTCCATACTGCCCTGCTCAGATTTATTCAGTGCCTGTAACTGTTCTCTGGCCTTCATCTCCTCCAAAAACACCAAGACTTCCATGTTCTTGTCAAAAGCATCAAATTTCCCTTTCCTACAATGAACTCTATCTATGGTTTCCGAATCTGAACACATACCTTTTGAATCAAGAACATCCATTCCCTTCTTATTCATGTGACCCAGCCTATTAGACCACATCTTCGAATCTACACCAGAAGTAGAATCAGTAATACAAGTAGATAGATAAAGAGTATCTACTTTCTTACCTCTAGCTAAAACAAGTGCTCCCTTGGTAACCTTCCAAGAGTCCGCTGTGAGGGTTATTGTGCATCCCTCATCACCCAACCTTCCTACAAAAATCAAACTCTGCTTCAAAATTGGAACATGCATGACCTCCTTCAACACCCATGTGTTATCAATTTGCAATCTCAGCTGCACTTTCCCTTTGCCAACTATCTGACAAGGCGTACCATCCCCTAAATAGAGCACTCCAAATTCTCCCTGTTCATACTCATGAATCAAATCTCTATTTGGGGATGCATGAAAAGATGAACCAGAATCTAAAATCCATGATCCTACCTGACTATCTAAAGAAAGTATGAGACCATCCTGTACTATGATATTTGCATCTTTTGCTTCTTCTTTACCTTCAGGTTGATTCTCTTTATCTCACAACCAACACTCCTTCTTTGTATGTCCTTTCTTTCCACAAAACCAGCAGGTAATACCTTTGGACTCAGATCTCCTTCTCGACCTTGATTTCCCTTGCTCAATCTTCTCCCTTTGCCTTCCCCTGCTTTCTGCACTTAGAGCATTCCTTGATGATTCACCTGTGCTTCTCCTGCGTATTTCTTCATTCAAGATCACACTCACAATATCATCAACTTTTAAGATTTTAGAAGCAGATGCAGAATTACTTACTGCCATAACCAAACTGTCCCAACTTTCAGGCAAAGAACATAAAATCAAGAGAGCCTTTACCTCATCATCAAAAACAATATTGACTGAAGCTAATTAGTTTACCAAACCATGGAAATCACTGAGATGAGTATGTACCGATCCACCTTCCTACATTTGCAAAGTAAATAGTTGATTCATAAGATATACCTTATTAAAATCTGAGGGCTTTTCATATAAATTCGCCAAGGATTTTATCAACTCTTCCATTATCTTGCACTGTGATAAGCTGGAAATCACAGACGATGCAAGGCTCAACTTTATGGAACCGAGAGCCTTCCGATCAAGAACGTTCCATTCTTCATCCTTCATATCTGTGGGCTTGCATGCAACCCCACCCAACGGTAAGTACAGATCCTTCTGATATAGATAATCCTCAATCTGCATCCTCCAGTGATAATAATTCTTGCAATTAAACTTCTCCATTGGTAGCTTACTTTCTTCTGCCATTGCTAAACTCCCACTCAATCAGAAAATCCTGTGAATGACTTGTAATCAAAAACAATAACCTGCTTCTTGCAAACCGTAGCTCTGATACCAACTGTTAGGTGACCCCTTATCCAACGGAAACACAATTGATTACTTTATTATAAGCAATTAAACATGGAATTATATCAGAATGATAAAGTAACTAGTAACATGAGACAACAAAGAATTTGAGAGACAATACACACTCTTGTATTAGATATTACTAGAAGAAAATACAATAAGGAAGATGCCACTTCTTCCTCCACCTCAAAGGCTTGCCACACCTCAAGACCTTCTTCCCTCTCTCTCTTACTCAACACAAAACCAACTCAACAACCTGAGTTGCTATCCCTCCTTGAATGCTTCAGCTGATCTCCTTGACCTTACACCTGTAGATCTTCTTGACCTTGCTTGCTTCAATGCTTTTACTTGCCTTCTTGATTATTACAATACATGCCTCATGGGTCTTTAAATAGAATCCCATGGTTACAAAAATAGAAATCTAACTATAATAATTAGACACGCAGCTCGTGACTTAAATTAGTTCTTTGACATGCAAACACTCGCTTCACTTAACTGACTGTTTGTCAACAGCAGTTCTAGAACGCACAGGCAACCGATGCTGGTCCCTGCTTGCCTGGTGTTGCCGACGTCGGTCGACTCTCTGCCGTCACTGGTTTCCTTCTCCACTGTCTGTGACCGACGTTGGTCATGATGCTGACGCCGGTTTCTCTGGTTCTTTAACATCCTCTTCTTTGTGTCTGTAAAAAATTGAAGCTTTTAGCTCCACACCCTAACACAAACTTATGTTATGGGTTATATTGTGTGATGAGGTAATGATGCAAAAGGGACATTAGGACTAAAGGATGTTAGGACTAAGGGGACGTTAGATGGATTAAATGTTTAGACTATGGTTAAGGTGGATTTGTGACTTGTTTGAGATGATTGATGGGATGTCTAGGTTTAGGGATGTTATGTGGATTAATTTGTTAGATAAGATGAATGTGTAGGCTTGCCTTTAGTATGAATGATATAAAATATGACTAGGGTAGTAGACGAGGTATGACCTTGAGTAAAGAGGCCTATAAGATGTGAGCTAGTATGATTTATTCATACGATGATAGGTTATGCCTCCATAAAATTTTAATAGGTTAGACCATATTGATTGTTTATTAGGATTGACGACATGTGATGGATTCAAACCGATAGAATGATGAGTTTTTAGAAAGAGGATGAATGGTGCCAAAATTAGCAAAATGTCAAGTGTTAGAAAAATGATATGGCCAAGTTTAAATTAACAAAGGGATGGGGTAATGACATGTGCCAAGTTCAAACTAGCAGAATGATAGGATATAAGAAGATGGGTTATAGGTTTAAAAAAATTGGGTGATGGTTTTATACCAAATATCAAATAGGGGAGGGTGTCCCTAATCAAGGAGAATATCAATAATGATTAGCTTAAGGTGATGGCATATACAAAATTTCTCAAGGTAGATAATGTTAATAACAAAAGGATGTGTTGGACTAATAGACAAGGGTGACTAAGATGTAGATGTGTTTAGACTATGTCAATAGGGATGACTAATTCTTGGATGGGTTTGGACTAGATCATGAAGGGAATGACTCAATGTTTTAGCTAAGTTAGACAAGGTGGAGATGAGTGATAAAAATTTATTAGATTAAGATGAAGTGATGATTAAGGCAAACTTAGACAAGATGATGGATGAGAGGGTTGGACTAGGATGAGATATGATGAGGCATGGAAATTTTGATAAGGGGGGAAATAGGATAAGATGATGGGTGATGGGATTGGAAAATGATAAGGTTTTAACTATGGTGATATAATATGAGATAATGATTGGTGATAAGATAAGATGATGATGGTATAGTAAAAATTAGACAAGTGTCAAGATGATGGTTGATATAAGGTTAAATGTTGACTAGGTTTAGTTTGTGTGCAGGTTATAAGGTTTGAAAACAATACTTGGCCTTGACAACACACAAACAGTAACAAGCAAACCACAATCCTGATTTTAGTGATTGACGTGGGAGAGAAACTTGACACCTAACCCACTGAACGACTCATGATGAGATATACTAGATTGGTCTCCCAAACCTCTCTTACCATCTGTTCCAGGTGAGTGGTATTCAAGGATGTTATTTACCTTGCCTTAGATGCCTATTGTGGCGAAAGGGCCTTATGCCAGGTTTAATAGGGTCTCTAAGGGAGTCCCCTAAACAACTTGCAATACATGAGGCTCGAGTCTATATAGGGTGTTATCTGACACTTGAGTATTGGATTTTTACCTCTTCACTTCATAAGATCCTCTATGGGGAAACCCGCTTAGCTTGAAGATAGCTGGCCATGATATTTATATACCACTAGAACACAGATTGTGGTTTTGTGCGTGGTGATGAAATCCATGTCACAATCCCCCTAAGGACTACGACAAGCGTGTGGGTGTCAATTCCACAAAAAATTTCCCATAAAAAATAAAAATGTGAGGTTTATTGATGGTTTTTGAATCCATAGAAATACCATATGGGTGCAAGGGGAGAGAATATTCCATTATAGCCTCGAGTGATGTGGATCATAATTCATGTTTTGATATTTTGAGCAGTTACATTTTTATCGAGGGCATACTTGGTGAGTTTAGCAGTTATGTTTCAACCTCCTTTTTTTACCCAAGTCCCTTTATCTATTTTTGGATAAATTTTAGCTTCCTTCTACTAGTGCCACGTGGTGACATGGTGTTCATTCTTCACGAAAAGGTTCTTATCTCACCCAAGAGTAATGCCAGACCAACACGTGTCATCATGGTGATCCTTAAGAAAGAAGGGATTTATTTTATAGCAAAAGGGATCACCATTTTCTAGTGAAATAATGGGTGGGACACACTATTTAGTTTTAGTGATGAGGATGTAAACTTCCCACATGGTGCCTTTGCACTCATTTTTTTCAAAATAATGCTCGACTTCTCCAGGAGTAGCACCATCTCACCATGTGGCATCCTAGTGTTAATAAAAGGAAAGCTATTTTTTTTCATAGATTTCATTATGTGATTGGACAAAGAATTTAAAAATGGGGCCCACCATGCAGTTATAATGAGAAGGAAGCAAACCTACCACGCATCATCCCAGCGCTCTTCGAGAGCAAATTTTTTCATGTCAGAGTTTCAAGCATCACCATTAAATGTGAAAAGTGGGCCCCCATTGCTAATACAAATCCCAAAGTAGTTTTAAAGGTAGACACATGTCACCACCATGCTTATTATAAGAATTGTGGGAATCCTAGGGCATCACAGTTGCACCATATCCTATATTTTGAAGACTAACTGCACTCATAAGCTGAAGCTCTCCATTCAGTTACAATGGCCTCATCATGAGCACAAGTACTGAGTTCCAAGTGTTATTTCCTCATGAGGCTGCTTGCCTATTTATTTAGAGCTCATTTCTTTTGTAGAGGAGGAATTAGATAATATAAATTATATTATATTGTCATCAGAAAGCAACCTTTGTTATAGTTTAGTTACTTGAATAGAAATAGAAATAGTCTTTGAATTCATTCTAGGACCTTAGCAGGTGCCCCGCATGGGAAGGATTGAATATTGTATATTGTGCCTTTGATCCTTTTGTATGTTATTCTTTCACGCAACAATGAAGATGTTGTGGTGTTCTGTTTTAAATTGAGTGAGATCTATTGTTGTTTGTTATCTCTATTCTATGCTTTTATAGTATTGGTTCTTGTTTATGTTACAGGCTTTAAATCATGCATATGATCCTTTAATTGTCTATGATGTTTTAAAGGGATCAATATATTTTATGAAATTTTAGATAGATACTATATACACATAATATTTTCAAACTTTTTGATCCAAGCAACAATTTAGGCGACAATTCAGGGGACAGTTCCACCCCAATTGATGACAGAACTTTTGGGAGCCATAACTTTTGCACCGTAGCTCCAATTGACTCACCGTTTGAACCGTTGGAAAGCTAAGAATGAGGAGAAAGTTGTGAAATGGAATTGAGATTTGCTAAATTAAGTTTGACCCCAAAAAACCCAATGTAAGTGCCTCAAATTTCAATTTTAATAATGCAGTCTAAAAATAGTAATTCCTGGAATTCTGTATTATTTTAAATCTTGGAAGTTGAACCACTTTGATGGATACCTCACCTTGTTTACACCTCAGGTGACAACATCTTCTCCATTTAAGCTAGCTGTCACACTATGATAAATGGATAGTATGGGGAGCTTACCTCAGGTTTCTACTCAAATAGACTCGGTTCAGTTAATACAAAATTCTCCTGTCAATGCTAATTTTCTCAGCTTGGCGTTGCAAAATAAAGGAAGACATACCTACCTGGTTGGCTACTTTGACCCATTGCATAGTCATACTTTATGACCAAGGATCGCTATCTTTGGCCTCGGTCTATCTGCCAGAAACATAATCACCATAGATGTCTCAACAGATCCACTATACATGTATTCAGGACTGCATGTCTCTTTCATTTAAACAGACATATAACTATATCCTCCCTGCTCGACAACCATACAAAATAGAAGAACAAGATATAACCATAGGCTTAGATGCCTAAATAACTCTGGTTGTGTATGTACTGAATGGCTCGGTCTGCTATATAAGAATAAGACCCCGAATGTGGTCAACGACTTCTACCAACAGGAAATTTTCCTTTCATATAACCTTTACTAATTCCATGGCTTTTAAATAAGAGAATACATCTTTATATTCTTTCATGTTGTTCTGCATATCATGCAAATCTATATCATGCAAATCATGACCAAGAGGTTTACAAAATGGATATATGAGTCTCACAGACATGGCTCTGCTCAAACGAATTCTACCTAGACTCAATTTCTCACTTGTATCATACACCCTCTCTGGATCAAATTTATGCCTACGCAAATACATACCATTTTCCATGGTCAAAACAAGTTTCCTCTTCGTTCCACATCTCGACTCCATCTCTTTTAAAACCCCCACTCTATTTACCACATCCCCAATTCATGGCAAGTATTTCTGTTACCAAGGTCTGATTGCATGCATGGTCGTGGGCTTCTCCAATGGCCGTCAAGCGATAAAAACAAGAGGTATCCTCCACGCCCGATTGGGAGCTCCTGCGATGGTTGTGAAGCTTATCATCAAATGATAAGACCAGCCATGTCAACATGAATGGACCAGCACGTCTCGCCCCTGCTCGACATTTGATTCTTCACTTATATAATAGAAGCCTGCCTCTGTCTTCTCATAGGTGTCCATCCTTTACCCAGCCGTGGTTACTCCAAAAAGACTTGTCCGATGAACTTCTCCATATTCAAAACTCGATCTTGTCTCCATGTGCTTACCCGAGGCACCTTCACCTCTCTTACCCTGAATTATCCCCACGGTCAAAATAGGATAATACAGGCCGAATGGCCTTCGTGTCTCTCCCTTCTCCCTCCTGGAGATCCTCCTTTTTCTTCTTCATCCCTCTGTCCTCTTTAATAAACTCTCTAAGGGTAGGTGCCAGCTATACTTGTCTTAACTATGCTTAGAAAGTCTTCCTAGAATTTCTCAACAGCTTCAACAGCCTCCTAAAGTGACTTAACAATATCCTTCAATCCGAAGAATCCAACTAATACACACTAATTATGTTTTGACTCGCGTTATTCCATATGGTGATAAGGTGTCATGGCTTATTTTGCCCACAATATCATTTTTTTAACAAATTACAATTTGAATTACAACTTTTTGTAGGAAAACTCATTCAATATACTTAAGACAAATGAAATATGTTATGCACCCGTAGATGCTCCTGCATCAGACTACCATGCTTGAAACTTGTCATGAGCCCCTGCTCATGTATGCTTATTTGCTCTTTTTGCTGCAATTAAAAGCCATCCATTGTTCTCTGCCTCAACTATTTCTTCATATTGATGCACATGTTCCATAGCACCACATTTGATTCTTTTCTTAGACTTCTTTTTCATTCCTACACATGATGCAAAGTCATTTTCAAAATCATTGGTTTTCTCAAACCAATCTTTCTTCTTTCTTTGGTTTTTATTTTTCTTCTTGTATTTCCTTCTTCTCATCTCTTTTTCAGCTGCAATCTTCCATGTCCATGTTTCATCTTCATATGTGTCTCCAAAGTTTTCATCTTCCATACCTGCATTCAAAACATCAAAAGCAACCTTATGTAATGTCCCTTACTAAGGGGCTCCTTTTTCTAAGCAAAACCTCTGATACCACTGTAATATCCCCTTCAAACAGGGAATATAGAAACACAAAAGCAGCTGAACCAAGAATACGATTTTGCAAGATAATTTCAAATAAGTAAATAAATCACAATAAATCTCTTATCTGCCAATCAAATATATTTCACTTATTCAGATAATTAGAATTGAGTCTCTGTCATACAAATAATATGAAATATTCTGTCTTAAAACCCTGGCTTTTTGCAAATCTGGGAATGAAACCTGAATTCTATCTCGTCTCGGCCTGCTGTGTCGAACACATAGTTGCCAGCGTCGATTGATATACTACCGACGTTAGTCTCTGTAGGTCCTTCTCTGCCGACGTCGGTCTTCAGTCAGCGGATGTCGATCACTAGGGAACTTTGTCTATCAAGGTCGGTGTCTGTGTGGATCTGTACGGACCTGTACGATCTTCGTACGACCGCCAATTAAGCACAACCTGTCTATTTTTCAACCCTGGATCTGAAGATATGTAGCTCTAATACAAAAGATATCTATCTGTATAATTTATTGAATCAAAACATAAAGAAATAAATACCTGGAATATCTGTAATAACTTCTGTGTGAAGTTATCTCTCAACCCTGTAAACTCTGTGATAACTTCTGGATGAAGCTATCTCTCAATTTGGCAATAGATCAGCTGATATTTCACAGCCTCTGAATTGCACACACTGAAGAGGGAATGTTCTCCAATGCAAATGGAATCCTGGAACCCTAGGCTCAGTCTTCACAGAAGAAATTCTTCAAAATCAATAATCAATAATCAATGGCTAATCAATAATGGCCTCCATGAGAAACCCTTATACCCTCAAAAGATATGATTGCCCTAATTAGGGTTTTATTAAATTAGAATTAGGTTTTCTAATTTAAAATTAGACCAAATAATTAATATTTGATTAAATCAATCAAATATTAATATCTCCCTTAATACATGTCCAATCGAGCCCAAACGAAAGCCAACTAGAAAAATTCTGCTAAACAAAGCCACACCAATCTCCATCAAGACCCTCTAACCATCTTATCAGCCTACGAGGGTCGCATAATAGGCTAACCATGAACTCAGAACATGTCAACTGAAAAGGGGACATGACAATCCGTCCCTCTTGAAATTGCTTGCCCTCAAGCAATCGCTGCATGATACACCCATCAATCCACCTAGATCCCAAATGTAGTCATGATCTACCCTGCTGTCAATCAATGCAAACTCCATGCCATGTCCATCCCTAGTACTAAGATAAGCACCCCAACATCCAATACATAAATGAAAATTAGCAAGCAACTCAAGCAAACTCTGTACCTGAATAATATCTAAATCTAGATTGTGAAGGCTAGAAAGAGTCACATCAACCTGTGACCTGACTGTAACAACAAGCTGAGTCCCTACCACATGTGACAACTCCTGAACTGCACTCACCCCAAGACCAAGATCGTCCACCTATCTCTCCTGTGTTGGTGCCAATGTGCACTCGTCATCGCACTCTATCATGTCATGTCGTATGAGCCTCTCCATCCGATGAAAAAACATATATCTGAAGCTGCTGCCCCGTATTGCCTTAAGGATGTGTGTCTTCCCATCAACATCAAAGAGAACCTCCATGTCCTTGAGATGAAGAGTAACTTCCTGAAATGAATGAAGCCACTTCATACCCAAGACTAAGTCTATATCCCCCATGTCTACCACACAATAATCAGCCTTGAACTCATAGTTGTTCAAGCACAATGGGAGGTCTCTAATCATACGCTCACACCTAAGAGTGTGACCATCGGCTACCTTAACTCTGATGCCCTCAAAATCTTTGGTAGTGAGTCCACGCTTCTCCACAAATCTAGCATCTATGAAATTATGTGTGGCTCCTGTATCAAGAAGGGTGATAACCTTCTGCCCTGCCAAAACTCCACGGAGTCTGAATGACTCATCCGACTGAATGCTAGATAGGCGTGCCTCCTGTATGTGAAGCTCTAACTCTGCCTCTACCTTAGGCCCTGAAGCCTCTGCCTCTGCCCCCTCAGAACTATTCTGCTGTTTCAGAATCCTCTGAATCAGAATCCTCATAATATGCCCACATCACATGATTTGCCTTGCCCTTAGGCCTCAAAGGGCAATCGTGATGGATATCATATGGACCTTTGCAGTAGAAGCAAAGCTTCTTCCTATGTAGATCATTAAGCACCTCATGATCCAAAGGTGGTGCTGCTGGATTGGCCTTTGAGTCATTCTTTACACCTGATTTATCTATGTTAAAATCCGGTCTCTCTGTATCTGTGTTGGAGCACTTATGGTCTCTAGATGAAGAAGTACCTTTGAAGTTAAATTTATGGGATGGGGCTGCCATCTCCATACTATGCACCTTCTTCATAGCTACCTGTAATGAAGGAGGATCAAAGGCTTTGATCCAACCTCTCAATGGCTCTGTCAATCCCTCCATGAAGAGAACTACCAATCTACGCTCGAAAATATTGGGCACCATGACTGCCAATCTCTAAAACTCCCCAATGAAGGACTCCAAGTTACCTATTTGTCTCAACTATGCCAAGATCTTGAAAGTAAACCTTGGGATCCTTCCTGTCAAACTGCTCAACCAATCTATCCACAAAGTCCTAGTACTCTGTCACCTGGTTATGCTGAAGTGTTACCATACCATGGTACCACCAATCATGTGCTACTCCATCCAAGTGCAAAGTGGCATATTTGATGGCCTCTATCTCTGACATTGGTCTCAATGCCAAAAAGGTGTCAAGCTTATGAACCCAAGCTTGAGCTATCATCTTGCCACTGCCATCAAAAGTAGTCAAAGAAAGCTTACCAGTAGCCTTCTTCAGCTCACTGAATTGAACTCTAGGCCTCCTGTCCTGTCTAACTAATCTGTAGTGCTCTCTCCTCAGAGTAACAAAATGATCAAAGGACATCTTCTCCTAAACATGAGGATCTAATAAGTTCCACTCATCAGTTGCAGCCATGAGGGTATCTGTGAATAGGAAATCCCCTACC
Source organism: Torreya grandis (assembly GCA_037957365.1). Taxonomy (NCBI): domain Eukaryota; kingdom Viridiplantae; phylum Streptophyta; class Pinopsida; order Cupressales; family Taxaceae; genus Torreya; species Torreya grandis. Next base: position 612,410 of record JARHVA010002355.1, read on the forward strand.
GTCTCTTCTGCTGGAGCCTCTGGTTCGTCCTGTATAAACGTAGGCCGTGTAGGTCTATCGGCGGTCCTAGAATGGGTCTGTTGGGGTCTCTGATTAATATTAGCACTCCTGTTATCTCCTTGTTCACCATTCTATCTATCAGGTGCATTCATCCCCCTTATCATAGTCATAAGTGCCTGTAGTGTCTGATTCATCTACTGCTGGCTTGTCATCATAACACGATGAAATTCTCTGGTGTCTTGATCAGCATCATACCTGTGGCCCCTGGGTGGGCTACCCTCACATCTATCACTCATGATAATCTGTTACTGTTCTAACAACTGGGTACCTTCAAGCAAGGCTCTACTGTGTGTGTTATACCTGTGCGGTCCCAACTCTTGTGGCTGCATAAGATTGTCACACCCTCAGGATGGCAGGATTTAGCTCTGATGTGCCTAACAAGATGGTAAGAATTTGGCTCTGATACCACTAGGAATGTCCCTTACTTAGGGGCTCCCTTTTCTAAGCAAAAGCTCTGATACCACTATACATATCCCCTTCAAACAGGGAATATAGAAACACAAAAGCAGCTGAACCAAGAATACGATTTTGCAAGATAATTTCAAATAAGTAAATAAATCACAGTAAATCTCTTATCTACCAATCAAATATCTTTCACTTATTCAGATAATTACAATTGAGTCTCTATCATACAAATAATATGAAATATTCTAGTCTTAAAACCCTGGCTTTTTGCAAATCTGGGAATGAAAACTGAATTTGTTCGTCTCGGCTTGCTGTGTCGAACACACAGTCACTGGCGTCGGTCGATATACTGCCGACGTCGGTCTCTATAGGTCCTTCTCTACCGATGTCGGTCTTCAGTCGGCCGATGTCGTCACTGGGGATCTCTGTCTGCCGAGGTTGGTGTCTGTGTGGATCTGTACAGACCTGTATGATCTTCGTACGACTGCCAATTAAGCACAACCTATCTGTTTTCAACCCTGGATCTGAAGATATGTAGCTCTAATACAGAAGATATCTATCTATATAATTTATTGAATCAAAACATAAAGAAATAAATACCTGGAATATCTGTAATAACTTTTGTGTGAAGTTATCTCTCAACCCTGTAAACTCTGTGATAACTTCTGGATGAAGCTATCTCTCAATTTGGCAATAGATCAGCTGATATTTCACAGCCTCTGAATTGCACACACTGAAGAGGGAACGTTCTCCAATGCAAATGGAATCCTGGAACCCTAGGCTCAGTCTTCACAGAAGAAATTCTTCAAAATCAATAATCAATAATCAATGGTTAATCAATAATGGCCTCCATGAGAAACCCTTATACCCTCAAAAGATATGCTTGCCCTAATTAGGGTTTTCTTAAATTAGAATTAGGGTTTCTAATTTAAAATTAGACCAAATAATTAATATTTGATTAAATCAATCAAATATTAATATCTCCCTCAATACATGTCCAATCGAGCCCAAATGAAAGCCAACTAGAAAAATTCTGCTAAACAAAGCCACACCAATCTCCATCAAGACCCTCTAACCATCCTATCAGCCTATGAGGGTCGCATAATAGGCTAACCATGAACTCAGAACATGTCAACTGAAAAGGGGACATGACAATCCGTCCCTCTTGAAATTGCTTGCCCTCAAGCAATCGCTGCATGATACACCCATCAATCCACCTAGATCCCAAATGTAGTCATGATCTACCCTGCTGTCAATCAATGCAAACTCCATGCCATGTCCATCCCTAGTACTAAGATAAGCACCCCAACATCCAATCCATAAATGAAAATCAGCAAGCAACTCAAGCAAACTCTGTACCTGAATAATATCTAAATCTGGATTGTGAAGGCTAGAAAGAGTCATATCAACCTGTGACCTGACTGTAATAACAAGCTGAGTCCCTACCACATGTGACAACTCCTGAACTGCACTCACCCCAAGACCAAGCTCTTCCACCTATCTCTCCTGTGTTGGTGCCAATGTGCACTCGTCATCGCACTCTATCATGTCATGTCGTATGAGCCTCTCCATCCGATGAAAAAACATATATCTGAAGCTGCTGCCCCGTATTGCCTTAAGGATGTGTGTCTTCCCATCAACATCAAAGAGAACCTCCATGTCCTTGAGATGAAGAGTAACTTCCTGAAATGAATGAAGCCACTTCATACCCAAGACTAAGTCTATATCCCCCATGTCTACCACACAATAATCAGCCTTGAACTCATAGTTGTTCAAGCACAATGGGAGGTCTCTAATCATACGCTCACACCTAAGAGTGTGACCATCGGCTACCTTAACTCTGATGCCCTCAAAATCTTTGGTAGTGAGTTCACGCTTCTCCACAAATCTAGCATCTATGAAATTATGTGTGGCTCCTGTATCAAGAAGGGTGATAACCTTCTGCCCTGCCAAAACTCCACGGAGTCTGAATGACTCATCCGACTGAATGCTAGATAGGCATGCCTCCTGTATGTGAAGCTCTAACTCTGCCTCTACCTTAGGCCCTAAAGCCTCTGCCTCTACCCCCTCAGAACTATTCTGCTATTCAGAATCCTCTGAATCAGAATCCTCATAATATGCCCACATCACCCGATTTGCCTTGCCCTTAGGCCTCAAAGGGCAATCGTGATGGATATCATATGGACCTTTGCAGTAGAAGCAAAGCTTCTTCCTATGTAGATCATTAAGTGCCTCACAATCCAAAGATGGTGCTGCTAGATTGGCCTTTGAGTCATTCTTTACACTTGATTTATCTACGTTAAAATCCGGTCTCTCTGTATCTGTGTTGGAGCACTTATGGTCTCTAGATGAGGAAGTACCTTTGAAGTTAAATTTATGGGATGGGGCTGCCATCTCCATACTATGCACCTTCTTCATAGCTACCTATAAGGAAGGAGGATCAAAGGCTTTGATCCAACCTCTCAATGGCTCTGTCAATCCCTCCATGAAGAGAACTACCAATCTACGCTCGAAAATATTGGGCACCATGACTGCCAGTCTCTAAAACTCCCCAATGAAGGACTCCAAGTTACCTATTTGTCTCAACTATGCCAAATCTTGAAAGTAAACCTTGGGATCCTTCCTATCAAACCGCTCAACCAATCTATCCACAAAGTCCTGGTACTCTATCACTTGGTTATGCTGAAGTGTTACCATACCATGGTACCACCAATCATGTGCTACTCCATCCAAGTGCAAAGTGGCATATTTGATGGCCTCTATCTCTGACATTGGTCTCAATGCCAAAAAGGTGTCAAGCTTATGAACCCAAGCTTGAGCTGTCATCTTGCCACTGCCGTCAAAAGTAGTCAAAGAAAGCTTACCAGTAGCCTTCTTCAGCTCACTGAATTGAACTCTAGGCCTCCTGTCCTGTCTAACTAATCTGTAGTTCTCTCTCCTCAGAGTAAAAAAATGATCAAAGGACATCTTCTCCTAAACATGAGGATCTAATAAGTTCCACTCATCAGTTGCAGCCATGAGGGTATCTGTAAATAGGAAATCCCCTGCCGTCTCTTTTGCTGGAGCCTCTAGTTCGTCCTGTATAAACGTAGGCCGTGTAGGTCTATCGACGGTCCTAGAATGGGTCTGCTGGGGTCTCTGATTAATAGTAGCACTCCTGTTATCTCCTTGTTCACCATTCTATCTATCAGGTGCATTCATCCCCCTTATCATAGTCATAAGTGCCTGTAGTGTCTGATTCATCTGCTGCTGGCTTGTCATCATAACACGGTGAAATTCTCTGGTGTCTTGATCAGCATCATACCTGTGGCCCCTGGGTGGGCTACCCTCACGTCTGTCACTCATGATAATCCGTTGCTGTTCTAACAACTGGGTACCTTCAAGCAAGGCTCTACTACGTGTGTTATACCTGTGCGGTCCCAACTCTTGTGGCTGCATAAGATTGTCACACCCTCAGGATGGCAAGATTTAGCTCTGATGTGCCTAACAAGATGGTAGGAATTTGGCTCTGATACCACTATAATGTCCCTTACTTAGGGGCTCCCTTTTCTAAGCAAAAGCTCTGAACAAACCACTATAATATCCCCTTCAAACAGGGAATATAGAAACACAAAAGCAGCTGAACCAAGAATACAATTTTGCAAGATAATTTAAAATAAGTAAATAAATCACAGTAAATCTCTTATCTACCAATCAAATATCTTTCACTTATTCAGATAATTACAATTGAGTCTCTGTCATACAAATAATATGAAATATTCTATCTTAAAACCCTAGCTTTTTGCAAATCTGGGAATGAAAACTGAATTCTGTCTCGTCTCGGCCTGCTGTGTCAAACACACAGTCACTGGCGTCGGTCGATATACTACTGACGTCGGTCTCTATAGGTCCTCTGCCGACGTCGGTTTTCAGTCGGTCGATGTCGATCACTGGGGATCTCTGTCTACCGAGGTCGGTGTCTGTGTGGATCTGTATAGACCTGTACAATCTTCGTACGACTGCCAATTAAGCACAACCTATCTATTTTTCAACCCTGGATCTGAAGATATGTAGCTCTAATACAGAAGATATCTATCTATATAATTTATTGAATCAAAACATAAAGAAATAAATACCTGGAATATCTGTAATAACTTCTGTGTGAAGTTATCTCTCAACCCTGTAAACTCTGTGATAACTTCTGGATGAAGCTATCTCTCAATTTGAAAATAAATTAGCTGATATTTCACAGCCTCTGAATTGCACACACTGAAGAGGGAACGTTCTCCAATGTAAATGGAATCCTGGAACCCTAGGCTCAGTCTTCACAGAAGAAATTCTTCAAAATCAATAATCAATAATCAATGGTTAATCAATAATGGCCTGCATGAGAAACCCTTATACCCTCAAAAGATATGCTTGCCCTAATTAGGGTTTTCTTAAATTAGAATTAGGGTTTCTAATTTAAAATTAGACCAAATAATTAATATTTGATTAAATCAATCAAATATTAATATCTCCCTCAATACATGTCCAATCGAGCCCAAATGAAAGCCAACTAGAAAATTTTGCTAAACGAAGCCACGCCAATCTCCATCAAGACCCTCTAACCATCCTATCAGCCTACGAGGGTCGCATAATAGGCTAACCATGAACTCAGAACATGTCAACTGAAAAGGGGACATGACACCTTAGTAGAAAAAACTTGAGGCCATGAGGCCCCTTGATTATTTTCATGCTGTTCTTTTTTGTCCAAATCTTCCCTCACCATCTTTCTTTGTTCTTGCCTCAATTCATTTTCCATCTGATCAATGGCACCACGATGTTGATATGTGCCTCTACACAACTCTTTTGGAGGATTCAACAACTCTTCTATCCTCTTCAACTCTTCACTCAACACAAACTCATCCAAATCTTCATTTCCTATATCAAACTTAGGACCAAATTGTCTTTCATCCTCTATAAATACATTCATCCACTCTATGGTTTCTTCATACAAGTCAACTTCTTCATCAACATCAATATAATTATAAAAAACAATAGGAACACTATTACCTTGTCTCTCCTTGTTCTTTTCAAACATGTGAAATGATTTCACATCTCCACTTTCATCATCCATCCTCTTGGAACTCTGTCCTTGCTGCACATTAGTTTTCATAGACATTTTCCATTCCTCATTTTCCATAAAAATATCATTAAATGATTCAAAAAAATCATTATCCCATTCATTGCAAGCAATTGAATTACCTTTCATCTTTATATCTTCATGCTCTACCTCATTATTCTTTGAGATGTTTTCTTTCTCACCTTTAGCCATCCATACCTTCTTCATAACTTTAGGATGACACTTGTTCAATTCACCAACCAATTTCTTCTCTTTGACATCTTCATGTTGTCTTGCTTGATGGCTGGCCTTACTCACTTTGCATTCTACCTCTTCCTTCATACTTTGTATTTGCTTCTTGCTTGAGTCATTATCTTGATTGAGCTTTGTGTTTTTCATTACATTTTATGATCTCTTGAGCCATTTTGTTACCACATAGCCATGGTCTATTGCTGGATTTGAAGACTTGTTATTGATCTTCTTCATCTCCATCTGTACATCAGTAGTCTTCCTCTTATATGTATGTGCAAAATCAGAATTTGAACTTATTTTTACCTTTTCAATGGCTTGATGTTTAGCCATACTTTTCCTCATAGTTTCCTTGCTTTCATTCACTTTCTTTAGGTGTGTTTCCTTCCTTTGTTCTATTGGAATGTTTTTCAAGTCATCATAGTATTCTATACCCTCTTCCTCATTGGCATGATGAAGGACTTCCACTACTTCCTTGTGGAATTTTTCAACCTGTTCAACAACTGTTCCATAATTAAGTGGATGAGAAAAATCAATACTATAATAACCTTTACCTCCTTCATGGGTTGCTCCACTTGTTCTTTGACTTGCATAGCTTCTTGATTATTTGTACTTTCTTCTTCCTTTATGGTCCTTTATGCTTGACTGTTCTCTTGCCTCTTCTTGGCATTCAATGGTATCATGGAAGTCATCCTCATCTTCCATCTCTTCTCTTGCTTGTATGGGGTCCTCAACACCTTCCTCATGCATTAAACAATGTACTCTTTCATCCTTATCAACAACAGCAAACTTTCTTCTCTTTCTTGCACATTCACTTGTGCACTTGGTGTCTCTTCTTACACAAATTTCTTCATTCTTCAAGGCCCTTCTTTTGACCTTCATAAGGCTAATCATATCTGCAATTACCCATGCAAAGACAACATTAGATATAAATATAAGAGACCACAAGGTCCCTATGAGTGTTCTTTTCACCAACACTCTTATCTTTTCAAGTGCTCTTCCTGGCACTTCATCTTTTCTTTCTTCTCTTCTCTTGTTCTCCTCAATGAGAACCTTCTTCTCCACCTCTTTCTCTTGTTGCTCACTTGGCAACCTACTCATCCTCTTGCCTCTATGGGTTTCTCTCTTCTTGGCAATATTATTTTGCCCTCTTCTCCTCTTCATTAGGAGATCAATTGGCCACTTCAACCTCTTCCTCATTGGCCATACCCATGCTTTCCTATTCAACTGCATCCAAGACTCATATTCATCTTTAATCTTAGCTAAATCTCTTTTCAAACTATCAATTTCTTTATCAATTTCAATATTGGTTATACCTTTCTTCTTTTGGATGCTTGTTTTCTTCTTGTTACTCTCATGTACCTTGCTGCTCTGCTCTTTTCTCAGCAATATTTCCATTTCTGAGATCTTCACCCAAGTCTTTTCCACCTTGGTCTCTTGATCCGTTTAGGTCCACTTGTCTCACCCAAGCCTTTCTCCTTGACTGGTCTTTTGACAATCTCCTTGATCTCACCTAGGCCTTTTGCATCATAGTCTTTTGATTTCCCTTAATGGTTTTATTGAGCTTCACACTTTGAGTCAATGGCCTGCAACAACTCTTTATACAACACTTCAACAAACACAAATCACAAATCCAAGTTTACTTTACCTTGGGTCACCATTTATTAAGCCTCCATGAGCTCTTCTCTCTTGTTTCCAAGCTTTAATTAGCTTTAAGACTTCCTGTTCTGTTCTCAAAAAATCTTCAAAGCATAGACTTTAAACCAAATATTAAATCTTATTCATACCTTTTATTCAGCAGGGTCTTCTAATGCTCGGATTTACTAAAACTTCCTTCAAAAATCCTATAACAACTCATTAGGAATCTTGATTCAACATAACCATCAACAAATTACCAAATTCCCAAGAGATTCAAGCTCTGATACCCAAAATGATGGATACCTCACCTTGTTTACACATCAGGTGACAACATCTTCTCCATTTAAGCTAGCTGTTACACTATGATAAATGGGTAGTATGGGGAGTTTACCTCAGGTTTCTACTCAAATAGACTCGGTTCAGCTAATACAAAATTCTCCTGTCAACGCTAATTTTCTCGGCTTGGCATTGCAAAATAAAGGAAGACATACCTACCTGGTTGGCTGCTTTGACCCATTGTATAGTCATAATTTATGACCAAGGATCGCTATCTTTGGCCTCGGTCTATCTGCCAGAAACATAATCACCATAGATGTCTCAACAGATCCACTATACATGTATTCAGGACTGCATGTCTCTTTCATTTAAACAGACATATAACTATATCCTCCCTACTCGACAACCATACAAAATAGAAGAACAAGATATAACCATAGGCTTAGATGCCTAAATAAATCTGGTTGTGTATGTACTGAATGGCTCGGTTTGCTATATAAGAATAAGACCCCGAATGTGGTCAATGACTTCTACCAACAGGAAATTTTCCTTTCATATAACCTTTACTAATTCCATGGCTTTTAAATAAGAGAATACATCTTTATATTCTTTCATGTTGTTCTGCATATCATGCAAATCTATATCATGCAAATCATGACCAAGAGGTTTACAAAATGGATATATGAGTCTCACAGACTCGGCTCTGCTCAAACTAATTCTACCTAGACTCAATTTCTCACTTATATCATACACCCTCACTGGATCAAATTTATGCCTACGCAAATACATATCATTTGCCATGGTCAAAACAAGTTTCCTCTTCGTTCCACATCTCGACTCCGTCTCATTTAAAACCCCCACTCTATTTACCACATCCCCAATTTGTGGCAAGTATTTCTATTACCAAGGTCCGATTGCATGCATGGTCGTGGGCTTCTCCAATGGCCGTCAAGCCATAAAAACAAGAGGTATCCTCCATGCCCGATTGGGAGCTCCTGTGATGGTTGTGAAGCTTATCATCAAATGATAAGACCAACCATATCAACATGAATGGACCAGCACATCTCGCCCCTGCTCAACATTCTATTCTTCACTTATATAATAGAAGCCTGCCTCTGTCTTCTCATAGGTGTCCATCCTTTACCTAGCCGTGGTTACTCCAAAAAGACTTGTCTGGTGAACTTCTCCATATTCGAAACTCAATCTTGTCTCCATGTGCTTACTCGAGGCACCTTCACCTCTCTTACCCTGAATTATCCCCACGGTCAAAACAAGATAATACAGGCCGAATGGCCTTCGTGTCTCTCCCTTCTCCCTCCTGGAGATCCTCCTTTTTTTCTTCTTCGTCCCTTTGTCCTCTCTAATGAACTCTTCAAGGGTAGGTTCCAGCTATACTTGTCTTAACTATGCTTAGAAAGTCTTCCTAGAATTTCTCAATAGCTTCAACAGCCTCCTAAAGTGACTTAACAATATCCTTCAATCCGAAGAATCCAACTAATACACACTAATTATGTTTTGACTCGCGTTATTCCATATGGTGATAAGGTGTCATGGCTTATTTTGCCCACAATATCATTTTTTTAACAAATTACAATTTGAATTACAACTTTTTGTAGGAAAACTCATTCAATATACTTAAGACAAATGAAATATATTATGCACCCGTAGATGCTCCTACATCACACTTAATCTCCCTCGAGATTGGTGACCTTCCACATCCTCCCCATGCTTTCAAAATGTGTATAAATGAAGAGGTAACCCAAAATGTGAAGACAGACATCTCTTCCCAGAGATAAGCATATATTTGTATTGCGATCTTGAGTAATACTACATCTCTTCTCAGAGAATTCATTGTTACTGTGTAATTTTTATGCTATTGAGATATTTATCAACCAGAACTTCTAATTGGATCAGTGGTATCAGATCGGTTTGTCTTGAGAGTGTATGATCCTAAGGACGAGGTCGGGCTACAAGAAGCTTGGGTGGGAAACAACAGAGCTTCCAAAATTTCCACCTGTTCACTCCAAACGACTTCAAATGGTAGACAAAACTGAGACATCCAATCCTTTCAAGGAAATGGTGAATGAGGCCCTCTAATGGCAACAAGCAAAGATGCTACAACAATTTGCCCAAATTCTTCAAACATTTCTAATGGGAAATCTTGGCTTTGCGGCTCCACTTCCTGGCTCCTCATCCAGGGAACGTCCTTTCAGTGCCCCAACACCCTTCAAGGTCCAGGTAAAATTTGATATTCTTACATTTGAAGGCAAAATCAATGTTGAAGCATTAGAAAATTGGTTGGATCAATTGTCTTCCTACTTCTCTATAAATAAGTTCACCGATGGAGAAAAGATTACTTTTGCTCTTTTGAAATCATCAATGCCTGTGAAAAACTGGTGGGAAGTGTACAAAAAGAGGTTCAGTACAGATGACATTGGCCTTGAGGTGGAACCTACCTGGGATGATTTTGTGTAAGTGGTGAAAGAAGAATACTATCCCATCGGAGCATATGATGATCTGTACATACAGTGGCAACAACTTCACCAAGGTAAGGACCAATCTGTTCAAGATTACACAGACACTTTTCATTCTTTTTCTGCAAGATTGGGCATTCAAGAAAGTGAGAAACCTAAGACTCTCAAATATCATGGTGGACTATAATGGTACATACAGGGGGAAATGGAACTCTTCAATTTGGAAACCCTCGGTGAGGCATACAAATTCGCAGTGAAGATTAAACAAAAGAATGGTAGAAAGAATACGAAGAGTCAACCCTCAAAATGGAAAAGTGACAAGGAAGGTCAAACACGAGGCCAAAATTGGAAGCAAAAGGAGTTTCAGGATAAGAAATCCCAGAAGGGGAAGGCTGGAAAATGGTGTGATTACCACAAAATTTAAACTCACTCCAAAGAAGAATGTCGAGCCATCAAGTCATTGCTTTCTAAGTCACAATACTCAACATCTACTACTCTGCCTAATACACAACCCACAGTCGAAGAAGATGAAGAAGAAATTATAAATGTTGAGCTTGACACCATTATCGCTTCATCACAGACCTATGAGGAAAGACCAGATGACAAGGAAAGATTGTTCTACTCCAAATTATGGGTAAAAGGTAAGCCTCTACATTTCATTCTTGATAGTGGGAGTCAAAAATTAATCTCTACTAAAGTTGTGAAAAGTCTAAATCTATCCATGAAGCCTCATCCAAAGCCCTATAGTATTGGATGGTTGATCCTAAGGAGAGATTCTGTGTCACCCATCAGTGTCTTCTTTCATATGCTATAAAACCATTCCAAGATGAAGTCTTGTGTGATGTGGTCAATCTAGATGTTTGTGGTGTACTCTTTGGTCAGCCATTCATGGATAAATGACATGGCATCTATGAATCATGAACCCGAAGGATCACCCTCACTCTTAGAACATGATGCTATAGGGTACCAAAGGTACCACCTCCCACATCTGTCTCCCTGATCAGTGCTAAGCAATGCAAGAGATTGATGGAGAAAACAAAGCAATTTGTTCTCATGGTGGTCAAGCCACAGAAATCCAAGAAGGCTGATGTTGTAGTCCTAACTACACAATCAACACAACAATATAAGTAGATAGGATGAATCATAGGGGAATATGATGACTTATTCAAGTCACCCACAAGAGTTCCACTGCATTGCCAGGTAAAACATTCTATCGATTTGATCCCAGGATCACCTTTGCCTAACAGTCCTGTGTATCGCAAATCAATTTTGGAGAATGATGAGATAAAAAGACAAATTCAAGAATTGATCCAAAAGGGTCACATCAGGCCAAGCTATTCACCTTGTGGTAGCCCAATTGTCTTGGCACCAAAGAAAGATGGAACATGGAGGCTTTGCATTGACTACAGAGCCCTGAATAAAATCTCTGTGAAGAATCGCTATCCTCTCCCCAAGATTGATGACCTGCTGAACCAGCTCTATGGTGCAAATTTATTCATCAAAATTGATCTCAAATCTGGTTATCACCAAATTTCCATCGATCCCATTGATGTCTGGAAGACTGCATTCAAATCTAAGGAGGGGCTCTTTGAATGGTCGGTTATGCCTTTTGGCTTAACTAACGCACCTGAAACCTTCAAGAGGATGATGGATGACATCCTATGACCCTTCACCAACTCATTTGTGGTTGTCTACTTAGATGACATACTCGTCTATAGCAAAACATGGGAAGAACATTTTCAACATATTCGTAAAGTGCTTCAAACTCTTCTGGAGCACAAGTATGCAAATCTTGACAAATGCACATTCGGGATGACAACAATTCAGTACCTCGGGTATGTTGTGAATGAGGAAGGGGTCCATGTTGATCCAAAAAAGATTCGGGTTATTCAAGAATGGCCCACACCAAGGACCCTCATAGAGCTTCACATATTTTTGGGTCTTGCAAATTTCTATCACAGGTTTGTTCTTGGATTTTCACATGTTGCTTGGTCACTAACCCAAGTGACTAAAGGAGGAGCTAAAGCTACATTTTAGTGGGGTGAAATACAACAAAGGGAATTTGAGAATTTGAAGAACAAACTCTGCTTAGCCCTTGTTCTTGCCTTGCCATATTTGCATCAACCTTTTGAGTTGATGACAGATGCATCTGAATATGCCATGGGAGCTATCATCATGCAACATGACCATCTTGTTGTATATCACAGTGAAACATTCATTGATACAGTTAGGAAATATCCAACATATGATAAGGACCTCTATGCCATTGTGCAAGCCTGCAAACAATGGAAACACTACATCTTGGGGAAAGAAACAATCATCCACATTGACCATAGACCATTGGAATTCGTCCAGATGCAAAGCAAACTACGAAATAAGAGGCACCAAAAGTGGGCCACATATCTTCAGAAATTCCACCTGATAATCAAACACAAAAAGGGGAGCTCAAATACAGTTGTAGATTGTCTGAGCCACCCACCAATTACTACACTCACAACAGTTCTGGACCTATGCAAACATGAGTCTGCCACTTGGGGTGCTCTGTATGAAGCAGAGCCTACCTTTGCTGATACATATCAAGCACTTCAAAAAGGTAAACATGTTTTTTATTTCTATTTGCAAGATAATGTCCTCTGTTATACGGGGCACATCTGTGTTCTAGTTTTAAAGCAACAAAAGATGATATGGGAAGCACACTTTAGTAGGACAGCTGAACACTTTGGTATTAAAAAGACATTGGCAGTTCTTCAAAAACACTTCTACTGGCCCCATATGTGAAAGGATGTGGAAAGATATCTCAAATCTTGCACCCTATGTGTGATAGCCAAGCCAAAAAATAAGAAGCAAGGATTGTACACGCCATTACCAGAACCAACCAGGTCTTGGGAATCCGTCTCAATGGATTTTCTCTTAGGTTTGGCCACTTCAAAACATGTTAAGCACTGTATTTTTGTGGTAGTTGATCATTTTTCAAAAATGGCTATCATGATTGCTTGTAAGAAAAATATATCTGCTGAGGAAACTACTCAACTATATTTTAGTCATGTATGGCTCCATTTTTGTCTCCCCAAGTCCATTATTTCAGATCGAGAGAGCAGGTTCCTGAGCATCTTCTGGTCCACTCTATGGAAGATGATGGATACTAATTTGATGAAGTCCATAGCCTTCTATTCACTAACTGATGGTCAAACAGAGGTGGTAAACTATTTGATTGTTCACATGATTTAGATGTATCACTCCAAACATCCATGCACATGGGATGAGGGACTTCTTTTCATACAACATGGATACAATTGGGCACTGCACAACTTGACCAAGCACAGTCCATTCCAAGTATGTTTTGGGTTCCAACCCATGACACCAATTGATATAGTTGTTCCATTTTCCACCATGGAATACACACCTCATGGAAGATCTGAGGCAACAAAAGCAACAAATTTTATTGAACAAATGCAACACATCTAGCAACAAGTTCATGACATCCTAGAGAAGATGAATCAGAAGTATAAGCAATGCCATGACAAACACAGGATTGCACACCATTTTAATGTGGGTGACAAGGTTTGTTTGCGGCTTCAGAAGGAATGACTTGTAGGCCCACATAGAAAGATTTGGCCTCTGTGATATGGTCCCTACACCATCACCAAAAGAGTTGGAGAAAATGCTTTTGAGTTGAACCTACCAGCCTACCTTGGTCTGCATCCAATATTCAATGTGGAGCTCCTCAAACCATATCACCCACCTCTCTTAGACACTTTAGTTGTAGCAGAACAAATAGACATTGATGAGCTTGATCCATAGAGTTTTTCCCTAGTGGAATAGGATCAGATTGTGGATACCTGTATGAAGACAACAAGAGGATGCTCTATTCTGCTTTATCGAGTGGTCAAAAGGGGCCAGCTTAGCCATCAAGGTGAGTGGCTCACAAAGAATCAAATCAAGAAACAACTACCAAACTTGGTGGGGAACATTGATGTAATGGGGACCATTGATTTTCAAGGAGGGAGGAATGATCCAGGCAACAATTTGGGCGACAATTAGGGTGACAGTTCTACCCCAATTGATGACAAAACTTTTGGGAGCCATAACGTTTGCACCATAGCTCCAATTGACTCGCCGTTTGAACCATTGGAAAGATAAGAATGAGGAGAATGTCATGAAATGGCATTGAGATTTTCTCAATGAAGTTTGACCCCTGAAAACCCAATGGAAGTGCCTCAAATTTCAATTTTAATAGTGCAGTCTAAAAATAGTAAGTTTCTAAAAATAGTAATTCCTCAAATTTTGTATTGTTTTAAATCTTGGAAGTTGAATCACTTAATCTCCCTCAAGATTGGTGACCTTCCACATCCTCCCCATGCTTTCAAAATGTGTATAAATGAAGAGGTAACCCGAAATGTGAAGACAGACATCTCTTCTCAGAGATAAGCATATATTTGTATTGCGATCTTGGATAATACTACATCTCTTCTCAGAGAATTCATTGTTACTATGTTATTTCTATGCTATTGAGATATTTATCAACTAGAACTTCTGAGTTTTGGATCAGTGGTATTAGAGCGGTTTGTCTTAAGAGTGTATGATCCCGAGGATGAGGTCAGGATATAAGAAGCTTGGGTGGGAAACAATAGAGCTTCCAAAATTTCCACCTATTTGCTCCAAAGGACTTCAAATGGCAGATGACACCAAGACATCCAATCCTTTCAAGGAAATGGTGAATGAAGCCCTCTAACAACAATAAGCACAGATGCTACAACAATTTTCCCAAATTCTTCAAACACTTTTGATGGGAAATCTTGGCTCCACGGCTCCACTTCCTGGCTCCTCATCCAGGGAATGTCCTTTCAGTGCCCCAACGCCCTTCAAGGTCTAGGTAAAATTTGATATTCCTATATTTGAAGGCAAAATCAATGTTGATGTAGTAGAAAATTTGTTAGATCAACTGTCTTCCTACTTCTCTGTTAATAAGTTCACCGATGGAGAAAAGATTACTTTTGCTCTTTTGAAATCAACATTGCCTGTGAAAAACTAGTGGGAAGTGTACAAAAAGAGGTTCAGTACAGATGACATTGGCCTTGAGGTGGAACCTACCTAGGATGATTTTGTGGAAGTGGTGAAAGAAGAATACTATCCCATCCGAGCATATGATGATTTGTACATACAGTGGCAACAACTTTGACAAGGTAAGGACTAATCTATTCAAGATTACACAGACACTTTTCATTCTTTGTCTGCAAGATTGGGCATTTAAGAAAGTGAGAAATGTAAGACTCTCAAATATCGTGGTAGACTACAATGGTACATACGGGGGAAATGGAGCTCTTCAATTTAGAAACCCTTGGTGAGGCATACAAATTCATAGTGAAGATTGAACAAAAGCATGGCAGAAAGAATACGAAGAGTCAACCCTCAAAATGGAAAAGTGACAAGGAAGGTCAAACACGAGGCCAAAACAAAAGGAGTTTCAGGATAAGAAATCCCAGAATGGGAAGGCTGGAAAATGGTGTGATTACCAAAAAATTGGAACTCACTCCAAAGAAGAATGTCGAGCCATCAAGTCATTGCTTTCTAAGTCACAATACTCGACATCTACTACTCTGCCTCATACACAACCCACAGTCGAAGAGGACGAAGAAGAAATTGTAGATGTTAAGCCTGACACCATTTTTGCTTCATCATAGACCCGTGAGGAAATACCAGATGACAAGGAAAGTTTGTTCCACTTCAAATTATGGGTAAAAGGTAAGCCTCTGCATTTCATTCTTGATAGTGGGATTCAAAAGAATTTAATCTCTGTTAAAGTTGTGAAAAGTCTAAATCTATCCATGAAGCCTCATCCAAAGCCCTATAGTATTGGATGGTTGAGCCCAGGGAGAGACCTTCATGTCACCCATCAATGTCTTCTTTCATCTGCTATAAAACCATTCCAAGATGAAGTCTTGTGTGATGTGGTCAATCTAGATGTTTGTGATGTACTCCTTAGTTAGCCATTCCTATATGAGCGACATGGCATCTATGAATCATGAACCCAAAGGATCACCCTCACTCTTGGAACATGGTGCTATAGGGTACCAGAGGTACCACCTCCCACATCTATCTGACTGATCAGTGCTAAGCAATGCAAGAGAATTGTGGAGAAAACAAAGCAATTTGTTCTCATGGTGGTCAAGCCACAGAAATCCAAGAAGGTTGATGTTGCAGTCCTGACTACACAATCAACACAACAACAAAAGTAGATAAGATGAATCACAGGGGAATATGATGACTTATTCAAGTCACCCACAGGAGTTCCACTACATTGCCAGGTAAAACATTATATCAATTTGATCCCAAGATCACCTTTGCCTAACAGTCTTGTGTATCGCAGATCAGTTTTGGAGAATGATGAGATAAAAAGACAAATTCAAGAATTGATCCAAAAGGGTCACATCAGGCCAAGCTCTTCACCTTATGGTAGCCCAATTGTCTTGGTACCAAAGAAATATGAAACATGGAGGCTTTGCATTGACTACCAAGCCCTGAATAAAATCTCTGTGAAGAATCGCTATCCCCTCCCCAGGATTGATGACCTGCTAGACTAGCTTCATGGTGCAAAGTTCTTCACCAAAATTGATCTCAAATCTGGTTATCACCAAATTCCCATCGATCCCACTGATGTTTGGAAGACTGCATTCAAATCTATGGAGGGGCTCTTTGAATGGTTGGTTATGCCTTTTGGCTTAACTACTGCACCTGCAACCTTCATGAGGATGATGGATGACATCATACGACCCTTCGCCAACTCATTTGTGGTTGTCTACATAGATGACATACTCATCTATAACAAAACATGGGAAGAACATTTGCAACATGTTCGTAAGGTGCTTCAAACTCTTTGGGAGCACAAGTTATATGCAAATCTTGACAAATGCACATTCGAGATGACAACAATTCAGTACCTCAGGTACGTTGTGAATGAGGAAGGGGTCCATGTTGATCCAAAAAAGTTTTGGGTTATTCAAGAATGGCCCACACCAAGGACCCTCACAGAGCTTCGCATATTTTTGGGTCTTGCAAATTTCTATCGCAGGTTTGTTCTTGGATTTTCACATGTTGCTTGGTCACTAACCCAAGTGACTAAAGGAGGAGCTAAAGCTACATTTTAGTGGGGTGAAATACAACAAAGGGAATTTGATACTTTGAGGAACAAACTCTGCTTAGCCCCTATTCTTGCCTTGCCAGATTTGCATCAACCTTTTGAGTTGATGATAGATGCATCTGAATATGCCATGGGAGCGTCATCATGCAACATGGCCATCTTATTACATATCACAGTGAAGATTTCATTGATACAATCAGGAAATATCCAACATATGATAAGGACCTCTATGCCATTGTGTAAGCCTACAAACAATGAAAACACTACATCTTGGGGAAAGAAACGGTTATCCACACTAACCACAGACCATTGGAATTTATCTAGACACAAAGCAAACTATGAAATGAGAGGCACCAAAAGTGGGCCACATATCTTCAAAAATTCCACCTAATAATCAAACACAAAAAGGGGATCTCAAATACAACTGCAAATTGTCTGAGCTGCCCACCAATTACTGCACTCACAATAGTTTTGGACCCGTGCAGACATGAGTCTGCCACTTGGGGTGATCTGTATGAAGCAGATCCTACCCTTGCTGATACATATAAAGCACTTCAAAAAGGTAAACATGTTTCTAATTTCTATTTGCAAGATAATGTCCTCTGTCATATGGGGTACATCTGTGTTCTAGTTGTAGAGCAATAAAACATGATATGGGAAGCACACTTCAGTAGGATAGCTAGACCCTTTGGTATTTTAAAGACATTGGCAATTCTTCAAAAACACTTCTATTGGCCCCATATGTGAAAGGATGTGGAAAGATATCTTAAATATTTCACCCCATGTGTGATAGCCAAGCCAAAAAATAAGAAGCAAGGATTGTACACGCCATTGTCAGAACCAACCAGGCCTTGGGAATCTATCTCAATGGATTTTCTCTTAGGTTTGCCCACTTCAAAACATGGTAAGGACTGTATTTTTGTGGTAGTTGATCATTTTTCAAAAATGGCTATCATGATTGCTTGTAAGAAAAATATATCTACTGAGGAAATTGCTCAACTATATTTTAGTCATCTATGGCTCCATTTTGGTCTCCCCAAGTCCATTGTTTTAGATTGAGATAGCAAGTTCTTGAGCATCTTCTAGTCCACTCTATGGAAGATGATGGATACTAAACTGATGAAGTCTACAGCCTTCCATCCATAGACTAATGGTCAAATAGAGGTGGTAAACCATTTTATTGTTCACATGATTTAGATGTATCACTCCAAACATCCACGCACATGGTATGAGGGACTTCTTTTCATACAACATGGATATAATTGGGTGCTGCACAGCTCGACCAAGAACAATCCATTCCAAGTATGTTTTGGGTTCCAACCCATGGCACCAATTGATATAACTGTTCCATTTTCCACCATGGAATACACACCTCATGGAAGATCTGAGGCAACAAAACCAAAAAAGTTTTCTAAACAAATGCAACACATCCAGCAACAAGTTCATGACATCTTAGAGAAGATGAATCAGAAGTATAAGTAACGCCATGACAAACACAGGATTGCACACCATTTTGCTGTGGGTGAAAAGGTTTGATTGTAGCTTCAGAAGGAATGAATTGTAGACCCACACAAAAATATTTAGCCTCTGTGATATGGTCCCTACACTATCACTAGAAGAGTTGGAGAAAATGCTTTTGAGTTGAACCTACCAGCTTACCTTGGTTTGCATCCAATATTCAATGTGGAGCTCCTCAAACCATATCACCCACCTCTCTTGGACACTTTAATTATAGCAGAACAACTAGACATTGATGAGCTTGATCCAGAGTTTTGCCCCAGTGGAAGAGGATCAAATTGTGGATACCTAGATGAAGACAATAAGAGGATGCTCTATTCCGCTTTATCGAGTGGTCAAAAGGGGCCAGCTTAGCCATCAAGGTGAGTGGCTCATAGAGAATCAAATCAAGAAAAAACTACCACACTTGGTGGGGAACATTGACACAATGGGGACCATTGATTTTCAAGGAGGGAGGAATGATCCAGGCAACAATTTAGGTGACAATTTGGGTGACAGTTCCACCCCAATTGATGATGAAACTTTCGGGAGCCATAACTTTTGCACCATAGCTCTAATTGACTCACCGTTTGAACCATTGGAAAGATAATAATGAGGAGAACATCATGAAATGGCATTGATCTTTGCTCAATGAAGTTTGACCCATGAAAACCCAATGGAAGTGCCTCAAATTTCAATTTTAATAGTGCAGTCTAAAAATAGTGTCTAAAAATAGTAATTCCTTGAATTTTGTATTGTTTTAAATCTTGGAAGTCAAACCACTTAATCTCCCTTGATATTGGTGACCTTCCACATCCTTCCCATGCTTTCAAAATGTGTATAAATGAAGAGGTAACCTTAAATATGAAGACGGATATCTCTTCCTAGAGATAAGCATATATTTGTATTGCGATCTTGAGTAATACTACATCTCTTCTCAGAGAATTCATTGTTACTATGTTATTTATATGCTATTGAGTTATTTATCAACCATAACTTCTAAGTTTTCAATCACTTTATTGATTACTGACACTTTCTATCTTGTAGGAACTTGTCAAGTCTCAATCTCTCTGAGTGCATACCTTAAGGGGTACATCGAGAAATGGGTGGGCAGACCATTAGTGCTTCATAAGATTTTTGTTCCTTTTGACACTTGCCATCCATAGTCTAGTCTCCTAAAATGTTTAGCCCTAAGTTTATTCTTATCTTTCTTATCCATTCCAGTCATTGTCATGATTTATTCCTTCATTTTTTGCCTTTTTACCCTTTTGACCTATTAAACACACTAGGTCGACCTGGTCGACCTAGTGTGTTTTGGGGACATTTTAAATCTTTTGGTTTCTTAGCCTCTCAACTGACCTAACACAAACTTTAGGCATTAGCCTAAAAATATACTAGGTCAACCCGGTCGACCTAGTACAATCAACATGTCTAAAAGTTTTTAGGCAAGATACTACTATATATACAAGGTCATTTAGAAGAGAGCAAAGAATCAAGTGAAGAATGCAAATGAATATCTACTTATTGACCATTTTAATCAAGGAATAAAGTTTTAGGGTTCAATACTTTCTTTAGAGCTCCAATATTATCTTGTGGATAAGTCTTTTAGATGCTTAGGTAGGTCATGTATCATAGAGCTGATTTATCTTGGTTATCCTTACAAGCCACAACAATCTCTTGTGAAACACCTTGGCCAAGGGAGAGATTGAGAATCGACAGGTTCATCTTCGAAGGTAAGTATTTCTAACTTTATTTCTCCTTTGTAAGAGTAGATAGATAATGCAATACATATTCTTCTCTCCCATGTATTAAGATTCTATATACATTGATGTGAGTATATGTCTCCTATGCATGTTTAGTTTAGTTGTTGTTTGTTTATTTTGTTCTAAACCTCCACTTTGTGCTACAAGCTTTGGTGTGCACTAGATTAGTTTACTTTTCTTGTTATTAGAATACTTTACTTTCTTGTTTATTAGTATAAGTGAAATATCAAATCATAGGACTCTTTTAGGGTTATTGTGTGATTGTGTTAGACTGTAGGAATTGGAACCCTTCCTAGTATGATATGTTGTGATAGGTAATATAAGTGATCCCCTAATCGGGTCTAGTGGATCCCCATATTGGTCATGCTCCTGTTTAACATGTATACCCAATCAAAAGTGTAGGTGTGCTCTATCTTATCTGATCCATAATTAATGCATGTACATCATGAAATTCTAATTGCATACATTCTAGTGAACCTAACGTGAATTAAATCCTTGTAGGATTTATTTACTTTTACTTCATTTATTTCATTCTTTTTGTCATCATTTCTATCATATATTTTGACTCACTGGTTCAATTTTGTCGACCCAGTTATTTCTCTATGCACAAGAATAAGCAACTAGATCGATCAACTCGACCCAGTATAGGTTTTCAACACTTATTAGACTTTTAGTTTAGCCTACTAGGTCAACTAGGTCAACCTAGTACATTTTTAGCCACTTTATAGTAGGTTCTTGTACAGCTTGATCGATCAACTTGACCTAGTACAAGTTTTAGTTTTGCAGACTTCTAGTTTAGCCTACTAGGTCGACCAACTCGACTTAGTATATTTTTAGACATCTAGTTTAGCCTACTCGATCGACTAGGTCAACCTAGTGTATTTCAACAATTTTTTAGGAGGTTTCTGTGTTACTTGGTTGATCAACTTGATGCAATTTTGTAGATTGGACCAATTTTATCCAAGGTTCTTGATCAATAATCTCCTTCATTTCTATATTTAAACCATCAAGGTTAGTATTTTATTCTCTATTTCTTTCTATTCTATACTTTCATTTCAAATTTGTAGTCTTCAAAACTACCCCTGCATAGCCAACTAGATCGACTTGGTCGACCATATTCTGTGTGCTATCTGAAACAACTAGGTTGACCTGGTCGGCCTAGTAGGATTTTCAGACCCTATCTTCAACAGTACTAGTTCGACCCTGTCAACCTAGTTTTGTATGTTGTGAATGTAGTGTCTTCACTATAGCATGTTTCAAAGTTGGAATTCACATTGTATGTTAATCACATCTTTCCTTTTAGTTGTTTCATGATTATAATAGTTCACATAATCTAATTAAGAGGTTTTTAATTAATTGATTAGTTTCACTATTTTTATTTTATGCACACATGGCCAAATCACATAACATCAATAAGCATTTTAACATTTGACTACCTAGGCCAACCTACTTGGATTTCATCACCAAGGGGGGAAATTGACTTGATGCTTTGGTCAAGTATAAATCATGGTTAATGGTATATTATAACTAAGCACCCAACACCCTTATCATTGTGATATGTGAAGTGAGGGGGTAGGCCCCAATACCATTCCTGTATCATTGCCACTATAGTCCCTTTCATCCTAAATTCACCTAAAACCATCCATAGATTGCTATTTAGTGCATTTATTATAGCCAACTCCCTATCATTTAAAATCATTCTTAATAATCTAATCAACATTCTAGGTTGACCAACTAGCTAGCTTTACTTTCCAAGTTGTTTTCTTGCTCTTTTCTCAATTGTGTGTGTAAGAACTTGCATTAGCCAGTGTTGGTGCAAGGTTTTGCTTTGTGTGCATCAATTGGATTGGCCAACGTAAATTCAATTGATTGTTTATTTATTATTCAACATTTACTTAGATTAATTTTAAACTATCTTATTTCATTTCACAAATTTGTTATCAGTTATTTCTTTTACTTCTTGTTTATTGTACTAGGTTGACCTTGTCAACCTAACACATTTTTCAGCCCCTATATACTACACTAGGTCAACCTGGTCGACCTAGCACTGTATACAAGATTTTTCCTCTTTTTCTTTCAGTCACCATTATCTATATTGGGTCGATACTATGGACCTAGTATAGTTTTACAGTCCCTATTTTTGCACTAGGTCAACCTAGTTTTGTTTCAGTCACTTTTTGATTCATTTTCTTTCTCATCTTTCCTTCTTTTCCCTTTCATCATGAACTATTTATTTAGTGATAACACTAAATCTAAAACAATAGATATGATGGAATTTACCAATCCTAACAGGGTCTCCCATAGACAAAGTAAGGTTCCTTTCGAGAATGCTAGTAATGTTCATATTGCAACTCATACAACAAATTATGGGAATCCTCATAATACCTCTTTGTAGCATAACCCTACTCTTCTCTTAGAGGATCAATCTAAGTTAGAGTATACTCCCAAAATGCTCTTCTTTATCATGAAATGTCCTCAACATAGAGGGAAAGATCCATCTACCATCTATAACCTCATGATTATCCATCAAGTTGAAGAGTCTCATTCTCCTAATTCCACTTTCTCAACTGGATTTGGGGGTACTAAACTCTTTGCTTCTCAATTTCTTCTTTCAATATTGACTCCTTATGCCATGACATCTTCTTTAACTTCTTCTACCTCTATGCCTAGTATCTCAACTAACATGGCTAGTTTTACATCTAGTGGGCCTCTCATAAGACCCACCATCCTTATTCCTTCCACTATTTCATTGTTTGCCACCCAAGGCAATCATGCTTCTAGTGCTTCTTCCTCTCAACCATTTACTATTCCATCTTTTGCTTCACAACCAAATTTTTCCACTAGTGATTCAAATTCTCATAGTTCTTCTCAAGCTCATGTCAACACTAATAGTGATACCCATGCCACTAATACCAATACAAACACCAATACTACTTCTTATAATAACACTAATCAAACTCACAAACTATTATTGAAAACTCTCAATCAAGTGAACATTCCAAGCTCATAATATGAATAAAATGATGTGAATGCAAAACCACCTTCTTAATCTTCAATCCAATCCTCAACCAATGACTTGGGGCACGCATAACCAAAGTGTTCCTCTTCCCCCTCTTCAAGATTCTCAAGGCAATCTCATTCCTCAACCTCCTTTAGTCAACAAAGTCATCAATCATTTACAAAAGGAATCTCTTACTACTCAAATTGTGAACATATGTATTGGAGGTATAACACCTATAATCTCTTATAATGGATCAACCGATCATACCCTTCATCTTAAGACATTTGGAAACCTTTATAAGAATTGGGTTAAATTTAACACCTTTGTGTCGACCAAGATCCTTGCCAAAACCCTCACAGGTGATGCCTTGGATTGGTATAATCAACTTAGACCTCATTCCATTACAAGTTTAGAGGATTTAGTGAATGCTTTAGTACAATAATTCCAAACTAGTGATTTTCTTAAAAACACTTTAGCCCATTTCATCAATTGCAAAAAAAATGAAAATGAAATCACCCAAGCCTTTGTTAAATGATGGAAGACTTTGTCAAACAAGTGTGAACATAACATGGCCGATGACAATCTCTTTCGTCTCTTTACCAATGCTCTTTATCCTAAATTACAATATCAAGTTTGCACCCTCTCTCCATGTACCTTGGAGGAGGCCATTGACTAAGCCAAACAATAAGATTTCCTTATGCATCAATTTGAGCCACCCAAACCTTCCATGGGTCCTCATTTGTTACTTAAAAACAAAAATTGCAATATTACCAATGATGGTGTTACTGATTCATATGATACCATTCAAAATATTCAAGCTGTCATTCTTACCCTTTCTTTAGAACCATCTCCTTCTCAACAATATACTAAACCTCATTTCTCTTCACCAAATAACATTAATATTCATAAACCTATTTCCTTAGCTGAACTGCTTAAGCATCTACCTAAGTCTCTCCCTCAAGAGATTGACCCTACTCATCCTATGAAAACCTGGTATTCCTATAAAGTTTTATTGGTTTCATGCTAGTTGGGGTCATTGTCATGAGACCTATAAACAAATTCATAATTTATATATGACTTTTCTTCTTGGCCCTAATTTCAATCATGATTATATCACTTTAAAACATCAACAAGCTCATGAAATTGCTTTCAAGGACTATAAAACTCATGGTAAAACTCAAGCCTTGAATCAAGAAAATGCCCATTTAGCAATATATAAGGATCCTTTACCTAATCATGAACCTATTTAAGAAAACCAAGACAAGCCCACCCCTTCCAAAAAAAATGTAGAAAGTCTTTTTAAACCAACTTCCGAAGAGAATGTGGTTAGTATAACTAATATGTGAAGGGTGGTGGCTTTCATCGATTCTTAACCTATCTACACCCCGCCTCCTTCTAAGACATTCTATGTTATCCAAGATTCTTCTCCAAATCATTTGAATGAGTTGGGGAAAGAAGATATTATAACCTTTAATGATGGTCCAATTTATAATTCTCATTGGGATAACACATCCCGATCTATTTCTACCCTTCTTCCATTATCTTCTAATACTAATGATAATCAATCTTCCAATGATAATCAACCTTCTATTAACACTTCTTCTACATCTCAAGATCAATCTAAACCTATTACTTCATCATATCATTCTAATTTATAACATTCTTCTAAACCTTGTCATTCTTATCAACACAAATTTCAATGCTCTTCGGTTCCTCCTTTCAAAGACCTCCTTAACCATTATGCACTTATATCTAAATTTTTTCTCATGGGTTATGATGAGTGGGATCCCATTGTGGAGCTCACTAATCTCCCATCTCAAATTCCATTTATTGATATTATGAGGACCTCTCCCTATCATTGAAACCATCTTATGCAATTATTATTTGAGATGAATGTCCCTCATCTTCCTTTAGCAGGATGGGAAGCAACCTTATCTAGTTCTAAAAATAGTATCTTGCAACAATGTGAAGAGATGTCCATCAATGTTGATGAAACTATCAAAAATTTTCTTTCTTTGAAATTTACTATCTCATTTATGATTCTTAACAAGATTCTACTTTATGCAGATGATCATCCTTTATTTATTAGTATCCAAATAGGTGATATCCAAGTTAAATGTGCATTGATTGATGAGGATTCTGACACTTGTGTTGCTTCTCTTGATTTCATTAATACCCTTAGATATTCAGAATGTAATCTTAAGTCTACATGTAACACCTACCAAGGATATGATAGAAGGCAAATGCCTCCTCTTGGGTGTGTGTGGATTCCTATTACTATCCCACCTATCACCATTCATGTGAAGGTAAGCATCTTTAACTTCCCCTTTTTTATAACATCTTGTTTGGTAGGCCGTGGACTCATCGTATGCAAGCTATCACTTGTTTCGCTCGCCAATGCATTAAATTTCCTCATAATGAGGCCATTTATACGATTCAAGGAGATACTAACCCTTGGAATTTTGAATAATTATAAGATCATGGTGTTTTTAAGACTCCTACTCTTGAGCCTTTACCTAACATTCCATTCCATGATTTACAATGTTTAAATTTTCCTATCAATTCAACCAGAGGTTATAACAGGCATCTTGAGCTCATTGGTAACATTCCTCCCAACCTTTTAGACTCTGATGATGATGAGCATGATGAGATTAACTTAAATATTAAAACTTCCAATCTCGTACCTCATCTCATCTCACAGCTTCCTACTTCCTTGAAAACTCATTCTCATAAACCTCATTGTGATGGCATTCCTATAGTCTTATCCAAGACTTGACATTATATTCACCATGTTTCTTCTGATGACAAAGTTATTCTAACTTATGTCATTGATCTTCATATGCCGGATTATGATGATGGCTATTATTTAGATAATCCTTTATTAGGTAGTCTTGTCCAAGCTTGTGATGTCAAGATTGTGATTTATCATTCTTCTTTACTTGAGTCTTTTCATGTATATTCTTCTATTCTAACATTTATAGTTCCTAATTCTTGCATTTTTACTCTTTACCATAGAGTAGAGATGGTGCCAACACCTCCAGTTTCTAAGGAGCCCCATAGGACTATGCTCATAGATCATGCTATGACCAGACCTTACCATTTTGTTAGGTTCCCTGACTCTCATCATTGGTTCACCCCTGAGGTTAGTACAACCCTCATTAGACCTTATGTTGATCCCACTCCTCCAATAGTGGAACCTATGTCAAAACTAGTTATTATTGCTACTCACACTATTGATGAACCTCTTTTTGCTTCTTCCATCAGTATTCCTTATGTTAAGCCAAGTTACATTCCTTCTCCATCACCATATTCTCTTGGTGATGGTCTGTTTCCTTTACCTAAGATGGATCCTATTCATACCAAATCAGTCGATGATCTATCTCTTTATTCTTCCACATTTATTACACCTTCTCCCATGAGTGTTTCTCCTAAAAATACTCACAAGTGTATATGTCGCTTCCATGGGATAGATAATCACTTTTCTACCCATTGTCATAAGTTGCACCAATATATTGGTACCTTGTGTCCTTCTTCCCCATCAATAGAAACTACCATACCTCCTCCAAAAATTCTTCCTGAACATATACCTAAGTATGGTGAGAGGTATTGTCTATGACACCAAAATGACACACATCACATTAATCATTTTCATATCCTTAAATAGCATCTTAAGGACCATCTTATAGATATTTTTGGACCTTCTACCATCCCTCCTATAGGTTATTCTCACAAGAAGGCTCCCCCTTCTTCTCCCATAGCTACACCTCTTGTGGTCCCTTCACCACCTTCTATGCCTCCACCTATGGTTCCTTCTCCACCCGTGGGCCCTCCTTCACCCATGGATCCTTCTCCACCGGTGATTTGTGCATCTCTCATAGATCCCATTATCACACATTCTCTTGGCCATCCTTCACCCAATTCCCCTCCTTAGCATGATCTAATGAGTATTTCTACTTTTTCAGTTGAGGAGATTAAAAAAGAAGTATTTGCCCAATATTCATAAAAGATTGATGAGACATTAGTAATAGTTCATATCCAACTTCATAGAGATTTATCTGATGTCTTAGATAATGTGTGTGGATAGATTTACCAAAATTTATGAGTATATGCATGTTGCTTTCTCATTTATATTTGGATTGGATGTATGTTCCAACCTTATTTCTATTTTTGATTATATTATTTAACACGGTGTCAAATTATTTATCATCTTATATCATGTTTCTCCTTCTTGTTGTACTATAGTTAGCTTATGTTTTTATTTTACATTTCACATATACTTGTATTTTCCTTATCATTGCAATGTCTTTTCCTTATCATTGCTATTTTTCTCTTATCATTGCTTTCTTTTCCTTTAAAGTTTTTCTCAAAACTCTTCCCTTGTATCTTCATGATTGTTTTCTTTTTTATCTTTATTTTTCATGGATAGTTGTCATGGTGACTTGGTTATATATACCCTATTCCCTTTGGTTATTATATCCTTTTACCATGTGATCAGTTAGAAAATAGTCTTTCTCATTACTATCCCTTTTTACTGGTTCATCCTTTGGATCTCCTTTTTCCTTCTTCCTTTTCTGCAAACTAAGCATATACACGATTGAGACTTGAGATCACACACTTATTCATTGTAAAGCCTAAGTGTCCTAGTCAATCTTTTGTCTTAGGTTACTTAGCTTCCTTTAGCCTTAGCCTACAACTCATTCATGTGTGTCACTATCTCTCTCATGATTGGTCATTCTGAATCTATATGGAGGGGGAATCTTAAAAAGACTTCAAAAAAAAGTTAAAGCCAAATAATTTAAATAAAAGGTGATGATATGAAAAGGCAAAAATATTCATAAAAGTTAAATCACACTAAAATACATGGTTCAAAACACATCTCCTTCTTCTAGTTGAAGCTCAAACTCCATAGTTGGCCTCATGATAGAGCTGAGGTCCTTTAGGGTGAGGTAGGCTAGTAGATTAGAAGAGGAGAATAAAAAAATCTTTTAATGCTACCTAATTTCTCATGCAAGTAACCAATCTTCATAGTAGACTGACGACTCTGTAAGGAGTCCTAAAGAGCAGGGAACATGTCATGGGGAGGTAGGTCCATTTGAATTTTCCTTGTACCAATATACCTTCATGAATTGATCTTAGTATCACAATTATTTGAATACAAAGCTTTGTGTCTATAGGAGATAGGTTTCCTTTGTACATAAATGACCATTAGTCACTTAGTGTCTTTTCATGTCCTCAATATACCTCTTGCCTCCTAAGGTCTTCTTATAAGATACCTAAGTCTTTAATTTTTACAATCCCTTTTTCACTCCCTTTCCTCATATTTCCTCTTGGAAAATATTCTTTGGGTTTCTGATCACTCCCCATGAAATTTCATTTGTGAGTTACTTTTTAAGATTTTAGATAGGACCCATCATCCCTCACAAATTACCAACCTTTCCATCCTATTACCCACGTCCTTGATTTATCAGTCCTAATCCTTCTACTTACCAATCTTGATTTGGTACCCCTTGGGATTTATTTTGTGAGTTGCAGTGTAAGACCATGGATAGGACTTGACCCTCCTAAAAAAAAAATTTCTTTTCCAATAAAAAAGTCACCATCTAAATTACATGTGTCAAGTAAGAGATAAGATTTGATTGATTATGAGGTTACACGTCATTTGACATACTTCCCATCTTGATATTTAGTATGTTTTATGCTTACTTCATTTTTCTTTCACCTTTTATTTTCTTATTTTCTGAGTGCATGTAAGATTACAACCATTTCTTGAATTTCTTATACGTCCTAGCTTGAATTAGTATGATAAATTTAAGACCAAATTTTGCAAATTTTGTATCTCTTTGGTACTTTCCATCATGAAATAATATAATTGATTTACTTAATTTTGATTTGTTTTTATTACTATTCGTACCCTTTTCATACCTTCCATTTTATTACATTGTCTGTCATACTTCCCAACGTGATATTTAGTATGATTTTACTTGTTTTAATTTGGTGAAAAAATACTTTTACATTGGTTTAAAAACAAATCCCATTTTTACCATCTTGTTTTCCATTTCTTGGTTCTTTATACTTAGTCATTTTTTGTTATTACACATTTCCCAACTTGAAGTAGTGTGTAGTAAGTTTCTTTGATTGTTTTAATTTTTCCAAGTCCTTTTTCACTTGTTTCTTTTTAACCATGCATGTGTTTTTCATAACGCTAAAAAATAAACTACATCACATATATTTCCTATAGCATATACAACAAAGCTAAATACACGTGCTAGAATGAAATATATCTAAAACATCCGTAGACTCAACCATAATGAACAAACACAACCATCATAAAGACAACATACACAACCAACACCAATAATCCAAAATGATATGTCATAGATAAATATCTCAATATTTTGATAAAAACATATACAAAGCCTCAGCACTAAGGTTGAGCTACATCTTATTTATCTCGTGGCCTAGCCATGCTTCCTATCGAGGCCTCAATCTGACTCCTCTAAATGGTACACTATAATGAGGTAGTCCAAGATCTAAATCCCTCTACCTATCCTTACAAATGTTATATCTACACCTATGCCTATACCAACTTGGTTTGGGTCACTGTATGGGCCTGTGCCAGTTGGGTCTTCATCATTGTATATGTCTATGTCATTTATGTCACTATGTCTAGATGTATAAATATATTATTAGCGAGGGCTGGCTAGGCCTGCCTCTCCCCTACACCAATCTCTACTAGTGGTTTTGCCCTCTTTCTCTTCATTTGTATCTACCTCATAGCCTCTCCTACTAGTTTTAACTAGCTTGCTTGAGCTGGGGTAGATGGTATACTCAGACCCTCTAATGTCATGGGGTCGTACGATTGTAGAGTCTCATCTAGGATGTCTTGGAGTGATCCCCTCACTCGAGACCCCCATATCTCCTCCTCATCCTTAGGTACACCTAAAAAATCACACCAGATGGATATTAGATCACTATCATATCTCATATTATCTATTTCTCTACCAAATAACAACTTAAGAAATAATTCAACCATTTTTATTACCTAGTTATGTATCGAATCCTATGGTCTCACCATCTACATGACCACCTAACATTGTCTCCCCATCTATGTGGCCTCTTAGTACCTCCTTTGTAGGTCTCCTCCTTAGCTTGAACCTCATTGCCATGGCTCATGTCCATCTTAGCCTCCATTTGAGTGGTCTCTATCCTCTCTTTTGGCTCCTTTATTAACTCATCAAGGATGATGATGGTCTCTACTCTCTCTTACTACCTCCATTGATGTTGTGTCCTTCATGGACATAACTTATCTCTCTATGGAGCTGGTGGTGGTACATCTAGTATCTCCACCTCCTCTTGATCTACCCCTCATCATGCCCCACCAGTGCATGGTTGTTCCTAGTGTGGCCTTATTGTTGGTCTCACTATTAGTGGTTTGAATCCCCTATTTCTTCATAGATCTCTCACATGCTGAGTCCACTACTCAGGTATGAGTATCAGTATCACTAGATGAGGCAAACCCCTCTACCCTAGCACTTGTGCAACCATATGTGGCTCTTTCCACCATGTACAATGTCCGATCACCTCTCTCCTCTCTAGCATTGGTCCAACTATTTGTTATCTCTCCCAAGTAGTTACTAGCTAATCATATGGTTACCATAATATGTCAATATGTCTCACTGTCTATAGAGCTGACACATGGGGAATGAACCATGCTCCTTATTCCTCTCTCCATATCCTCACCCAAGGTGACCCATGTTTTGGGGACATTTTAGCTCTTTTATTTTCTTAGCCTCCTGGCTGACCTAACACAAACTTTAGGCATTAGCTCGAGAATGTACTAGGTCGACCTTGTTGACCTAGTATAACTGACATGTTTGAATTTTTTAATGCAAAATAATACTATATATAAGGTAATTTACCACCATTTTATAAGAGAGTGAAGAATCAAGCAAATAAGTGTGAACAAACATCTGCTTATTGACCATTCTACTTGAGGAATAAAGCTTTAGGGTTTAATAATTTATTTAGAGCTCCAATTCTGTCTTGTGGAGAAGTTTTTTGGATGCTTAGGTAGGTCATGTATCCTAGATCCATTTTATCTTGGTTGTCCTTACAAGCCACAACAATCTCTTGTGAAACACCTTGGCCAAGGGAGAGATTGAGACTTAATAGGTTCATCTTCAAAGGTAAGTATTCCTAACTTTATTTCTCTTTTGTAAGAGTAGATATATAATGCAGTATGTATTCTTCTCTCCCATGTATTAGGATTTCGTATACATTGATGTGAGTATATGTTTCCTATGCATGTTTAGTTTAGTTCTTGTTTATTTATTTTGTTTTAAACCCCCACTTTGTGCCACAAGCTTTGGTGCACACTAGATTAGTTTACTTTTCTTATTATTAGAATAGTTTACTTTCTTGTTTGTTAGTATAAGTGAAATATGAAATGATAGGACTCTTTTAGGGTTGTGTGATTATGTTAGACTATAGGCTTTAAAACCCTTCCTAGCTTGATATATTGTGACTGGTGATACAAGTGATCCCCTAATTGGGTCTAGTAGATCCCCATATTGGTCATGCTCCCACTTAACAAGTGTATACCCAATTAGAAGTACAAGTGTGCTCTATCTTATTTGATCCAAGATTAATTCATGTGCATCATGTAATTTTGATTGCATATAGATACATTAAATATTTTGGTGCATTGCCTTAGTTAGCTTTACTTCAGTTTTATCTGTATTTCCTTCTTACCCTTTTTAACCCAAAATTAATTGAAGCACTTGCTTTTAAATTCCTAGAGGTTACTTTATAGATTGCAATTTAGTCCCACATCTGTAAAGCTTCCCATAGGAAATTTCTCACTAAGAGAGAGAGTTTTAGGCATCAATAGTTTCCTTTTCTAGCATACATGATAGGATGAGACTACTAGTGTACCTAGAATTCAGAGTTTATGAGCCATAGGCCCATCACAAGGTCACAAAAAATGAAGAATCTAAGCTTGTTACTACCACCTTTGGTAGCTGTAACTCACCAAAGAACCGTGGGGTTAAGTGCAACATAGCAATAATAATAAATGGCTATCCAAGGACCACCAATAAACATGGTAACATGGAATAGTGGTAGCCCACTCATCCCTCTAATATCTTTGACTACATGGGATCCTATTCCTACCAACACCTTGAAGGAACTCCCTAAATTCTCAGGGGTGGATTTCGAAAGTGTATTAGAACATCTTCAATATGTTACTAATGTTTGAACTATGCATTATGTCACACAACATAACATGGTTTTAAGGCTACTAACCACATCTTTCAAAGGGAGAGCTATTGCCTGGTATTAATCCTTACCTCCCAACTCTATTTCCACTTGGGATGACTCAGGTGATAGATTCTTAGAAAGATTCAATGAGAAGGCAAATCGATCATCTCTCCTTCAATAGTTAATCACCATTAAAAAATCCTCATAAGATGCTATTTTGGATTTTAATACTAGGTTTGATACGGCCTGGAAAATAATCTTGAAAGTGGCTTAACCAACCGTAGGTATGGCTATTGTATTTTACCTCAAGGACTTAAACTATGACATAACTATCATGATTTAGTCCCTTGAAGGATAGATGCTCTCAGATGCATACAAACTGATTGTTAGAGTGGAGAATAATTTGAAAGATGCCAGGAAACTCCCTTTGTAGCCATTGATGCCCATATTTCTAGAGATATTGATGCCATTATGAGAGAAGATCCTGAGCACCTCATAAAAATCTCCTTCCATATATGTATATTTGCCTACTTAAACAAGCGCTTCTTCATCCTCACTAGCTATGAAGATGAATGACATGAAGAGCATCTTTCAAATATTTTTGAATGAGATCATAAATATGAAAAAGTAACAAGATATGCCCTTGAAACCCCCTTTCTAAAACTTCCAAGAAAGAAGAGTGCCATATTAATAGAACTAGTATTAGGAAAGGCAGAGGTTGAATAATCAAGTACCAAATCATCAGGTGCAACCTACAAATAAAATTGTCCTAGTTCCTGATCCTTTGTAAATGGTCCCACCATGTTTGAATACAGAATTGGCCATTGGCCAAAATAACTTGGTGAATGACTCAAACTCATGGTTCTTTCCATACAATGATGCACATAAAACCCAAAATTACCTAAGAGGTAATTTACAACAAAAAATTGTAGAGCAACAAAGGCAAGGAAATGCATTTGATTTAACTTCTTATAGATACCAATCTTCAAGGGTTGAAAATGCCATTCTGATGGATCAAATATAAGGAATGTCCTTAGAGTAAGAAGAGGAGATAGTCTCAAAGTACACACTTTTATTTTGGGTAGAAGGTGAAGATGCTATTTATGAAAGTGAGGTGCTTGTGTACAGAGCCCCACAAGTCCAGTTAGACTACTACACTCTATCCAAGAAGAGACTAACCAAGAGCTAAGAGGATTTTTCAAGGCCTAAGGTGACTTTTGATTAAATTTTAGGACCTCAACCATTACCCACGACATATCAAAATTAGAGAAAAGTAGTTCAAAATAGAATGAAAGACCCCAAGGTCTGAACTCAAGAGTCATACAATGTGGTGGAGCAGATGAACAAGGCCCCAATTAGTGTTTTTATTTGGGATTTATTTTCTATCCCCAAGAAAAAATATTTGTTGTGAGAAGCATTGGAATATCAATAGAAGCTTGTGAGAGCTAACTTGACTATAGAGCCCAAAAAAACAAAGGGAAAGGAAGCTAGCATGAGTGTGTAGCCCCATGTGCCATATGTGTTCATCAAATTCAAAGAAGGGGTAAGTGAAATAAAACCTACCCCATTCTATTTAAATCTCATTGTGGGGAAGAAGTTTTTACACAATTCCATGATTGATTATGGTGCCAACACCACAATAATGCCCAAACAAATTGCAGATGCACTGTAACTACAATATGAACCTTTGAATAAAAGGGTGATGCAATTAGATGGGAAGAAGGTTCATACCCTAATAAATGTCAAGGATCTTTCCCTAACCTTGTATTATTTACCTAGAATTATAGTTACTCAAGGTGTTATGGTGATAAACATCCCACCAATCTTTGGGTTATGTCTGTCGAGAGACTTCACAGCCAAGATAGGCAGATACCTATCTTTAGATTGGTCCCACTTGATCCTAAGGACCAAATATGGATCAAAATTAAAGGTGTTGTCTAATCCACTACATCTAGAGCACATAGCAGATAATTTTATGATGAATTTAAAAGAAACACACACTTTTTTCTCCAAAAAAGAGATGTATCAGGTAGAAATGCTTGAAGAAAAAAGAGTAGCAGACAACTAGAGCCCAGAGGAAGAAGTCCTCATTAATGAGTTAATAAAGAATGAAATTTTCAAAAAATTTGATGCCACTGGTCTCATAAATTATGTGATCCATGATGAGTATCAATCCATCCTTGAAGTCACAAAGAAGAAGGACGAATAGAGAAAGGATCCTAAGAATGAGTCTGATTTTTGCACTTTACATTTAGATGGTGCAAAATGAAAAACTAGCTCTAGAACAAGTATTCAATTGATGTCTCCATTTAGGAGAGAGACCTTTAGGGACTTCCACTTATAGTTTTCCAATATGAATAATAAATTTAAATATGAATATCTAGTCTATGGCCTCAGCCTTGTTGAGTGCATGGGTGTAAAATGGTTAAAGGTGTTCAGTGATTCTAAACTAATTGTAAGGCAAGTAAGAGGAGTCATGACTACAAAGAACATCCAAATGGGGTCCTACCACCATGGAATATGGTATTTAATTGAATCATTTATTATTAGATCACTCCTATATCCATGAATGTGGAAGCAGATTGAATGGAAGTGATTGGTTCCTAGTTTAATTTAGTGATCAATTTGTTCACCAATAAACAAGTAGTATAGGTGATTATTAGGATCACTATTCTAATCAATGACTTAAAATAACGTGTGTTTAAAATTGATGCCTAGATCACCACGTTTCTCCAACAATTGTGTGAATTTATAAAACAATTGTAGCTAAAGATCAAAGATGTCTATAGGGATCAGATCATGCAATTGAAGTCCAACAAACTTCTGAAGGGGTTGATCACCCTGGAGAATCTATTTGATTTTAATGATGCAAAGAATGACAAGAGGAAGTTTATTAAATATAAAGGTGACTACTTTAAGCTCAATGTTGGAGATGGAAGGAAATTGAAGGTGGGGAAAGAAGTTTCCCAACAAAATAAAGAGCAATTGATTTCTTTCTGAAATAAGCATGAAGGGGTTATGGCCTAGACCTATGATGATTTGAAGGGGTATAACCATGAGGTAATCCAACACACCATATACCTAGTCTAAGGGTCCAAGTCTATACAATAAAAGAAAAGGCTGATGATCACAAATATTTAGTCTCTCATGTCTCAAGAACTAAATAAATTGATCGACTCGAGAATTATATACCCAATCAAGCATTCAACTTGGGTATCCAACCTAATTCTGGTAAGGAAGAAGAATAGAAAGATTAGGTTATGCATGGACTTCAAGGACTTAAACAAATAATCCCCAAAAGATAATTACCCTCTTCCTTAAATGGAATATATCTTTCAGATAGTAGCAGGTGCAAAAATTTTCTCTCTGCTGGATGGGTTCTTAGGTTACAACCAAATATGGTTTAATGAGGAAGATCAATATAAGACCACTTTCACCATGAAGTGGGGGACCTTTGTGTATGTGAAGATGCCTTTTGGCCTATATAATGTAGGAGCTACTTTCCAATAGGCCATAGACATAGCCTCTAAAGGCTTGATCTATAAAATCATCCTCATCTAATTGGATGATCTCATTATGTTCTCCAAGAATAAGGAAGACCATTTTGATCATTTAGAGAAGATCTTTCAGAAGTGCTAAGATTTTAGGGTATCCCTAAACCCCCAAAATGTGTTTTTGGAGTCTCACAAGGCAAGCTAATAGGATATGTAGTATCCAAAGAAGTCATATTTATAGATCCAGATAGAGTTAAGGCCATCAGGGATTCTACCTTACACATCAACAAGAAGGGAGTCTAATCTTTCTTAAGAAAGATCAATTTCATCAATCGATTCATATCCAATTTCATGGGATTGGTAAGGCCAATCACACTGATGTTGAAGAAGGACCAAGCCTTCAAATGGACCATAGAATGGAGAATAACATTTGATAAGATTAAGGAAGTGATATCTACCACTCCCATGATGGTCAATCCCAATTTCTCCAAAGATTTCATCATGTCTGTTTATGGGAGTGAACGTAACTTGGCAGTTGTGTTAACTCAAAAAGAAGAAGGGAAAGGCAAATAACCCATTGCATTTTATCTAATAACCTTTCATGGGTATGAGGTTAAGTATACTTTTATCAAGAAATAGGCTTTTTCCATCATCAAAGGTATTAATAAGCTCAGACACCTAGTGGTGGGAAGTAAAATAATGGTATATGTGGTGCATTCTAGCATCATAGAGTATGTAATAGAAGGAGAGATCACTGAGAGAAGAGCCGATTAGATCACTAAGATCCTATAATATGATGTGGAATTCAAGCCAACCAAGGTGATTTGAGGAAGAGGACTTTTTGAGTATCTAGCCCAATATACAGATGCCTTGAAAGAAGAACAAGATACATCGAAAATGGTTCTAATGAATCGATATGAAACTGATGGGTCCTGGGTTGTTGATAGAACCTATCTTATGTAAACTAGATGATATCTGGATGGCCTCCCCATACATAAGAAGAGATTTTATATATTATAAGGAGCTAGTTACACAATAGTTGAGGGTGTCCTTTTCAAAAGGAACTTCAACAAGGAGTTACTTTGATGCATTGACAACCACCAGGCCAACAAGAACTTACAGGGTTATATTTTACACTTTTGAGTGGATATTTCTCCACAAAGATGACCATCACCAAAATCATGTACATAGGATATTACTGGCCAACCATGTTTTTAGATTTCTGTCAGGTAGTAAAAAAGTGCCAGCAATGCTAGTTCTTGATGGGTAAGTGAAAGAATTTAACCATGCCACTAAATCCAATTATGATCGATGAGCCTTTTGCACAATGGGGCTTGGATTTCATTAGGATGATTAACTCCATATCAAGAATAGGCCAAAAATGGATACTCATGGCCACAAATTATTTCATGAGGTGGACTGAAGTGACCCATTTGAAAGAGGCAACTAAGAATGTGATCCTCCACTTTTTGAAGGAATTGTTCACAAGGTTTGGCCCTCCAAAAATGATTATATCTAACAATGCCAAGGCCTTCCTCAGTGTAAAGGTTTCAAAATTTGTACTCACAAATGACATTTTACTAAAGACTTCATCCAAATACTACCCATAAGGGAATGGGTTGGCTGAATCGGCTAATAAAAACATTATAAGGTTAATCAAAAGGATAGGCACTAAGAAACAAAGGGAGTGGCACATGCATTTGAAAATGACTTTGTGGGCTGATCAAATTACTCCAAAGAAAAATTTTAAGACCTCCCCATATGAATTAGTATATGGGAAGGAATTGGCCATGCCCATATCAATAGAGATTCTCACTTTAATTTTTTTGAAAGTTGTTGAAATAATAGAGAATGGTGTGATGGAGGTTAAGTTGGCAGAACTACTCAACCTCCAAGAAGTGAGAGAATGGGCCAGTGATGCTAACGTCACCTGATAGTAGGTGGTCAAGAGATGGTTCAACAAGAAAACATCCATCCTAGGATTCAAGTTAGGGGATTTGGTTTTAAAGTACAATGAAAGGGCCATGAAGTTGGGCCAATATATGAAGTTTGATTACCTATGGAGGGGACCTTTAAAATCATTGGTAATAGGTAGGATAATGCATTCGATTTGGAGGATGAAGGATACAATGCCTTAGTTATTCTAGTCAATGAAATCCACTTAAAAAACTTTAACTAACTTACTAGTTCCACCTTGTACATAGTTAGTTTCCCTTTGTGCTATTTCCCTTTATTAGTTTGTTTTCATTTCTTTGTTGTTGTTACCCTCAATAAATAAGTGTCATTGGCATAATTTTTTCATCTCATTGCCAAGTGTCCATGCCTCAGTTCCCCTAATTTTGAATCATTTAATGATAGATGATTATATACCCCATTCCCCTTACCATTAATGTTTGATGTTCATAATAGCAAGATCTCCCATGACGATCACCTCAAATCTATTATGAGATATTCTTCAAGTATGTGTGTCACCCTTAACATTTATGAGGTGCCCAAATTCAAAAATTACATGATGATCATGCTAAGAATTGTTTGCTTATAAATACCTCTCTCCCAATCAAGCCAAAGACTTAACACTACAGAATTTCCAAGAGCATTAAGCAATTGAGTAGAGCATCTTGAGCAAAGATAATTGAGTGAAGAATTACAATAATTATGAGCAGGAACCAATATCTAGTGTTTTATTTAGAGTAGACATAAAATTATGGAAAAAAATATAAGATGGAAGATTCTACATCCTCATCTAAT
This sequence comes from Torreya grandis, assembly GCA_037957365.1. Lineage (NCBI taxonomy): Eukaryota > Viridiplantae > Streptophyta > Pinopsida > Cupressales > Taxaceae > Torreya > Torreya grandis. The sequence goes on from JARHVA010002355.1 coordinate 651,494, forward strand.
AGCAGACATCCTAGGAAGCAAAGAACCCATAGGTCAAGTGGTCATGAGGGCCTTCCACCATAGTATACAAGAAAATCATATGCTTCCACCTTTGCACAATTGAATCCCATAATTTCAAATGTCAAGAGCATCACAAAGGGGTATTGCAGGGATCCTTCACTAATCCTTAATTATGCAAACATGATCTTTGATCTTAAATTAGTGAAAAACATAAAGAATCTAAGGGATGGTACTCATGCTTGAATGCTCAAAAAGGTTAAAAATAATGACTTTGAGTTGTTCAACTATAGAATTTAGAGCTCCACACTGGCTCAATACATGGTGCCTCTTGTACACTTGTGCCTTGAGGTCATTGTCTCGTACGTGAAAAGATATGATGCTAATACTGATGTTATTGTAAGCAACCACCTTAAGGTTGACATCAATATTGATATAATGAGGGAGATGCTCTGAATCCTTAGTGACCCAAATATAGACATATGTGGCATGGAGAGCCTAAAAAATATATGGGACACTCGTGCCCATAAGCAAAAGTTCATCAAATCTATTTTCTATAGTAATTATATGGAAGTACCACCTCTACCCATTGCTCTCATGAGCTTTACATCACAAGATATGAAAGATGCCCTTTCCATGTTGGAATTCATTTTTGACATGAACTCAAAAACCCATGTTCATGACTTCTAATTAGTTGTGGTATTACTTTTGAATATAGTAAGTAGATAAAAAAGTTACAATATGGAATTTACAGATGCTATTGTTGATGCCATCCATAGTCAGTTAAAAAATTTATCAGTGCATAATATCTTTACATAGTCTTCCTTCCTACTCCATCTGATCCTATACCAAATCTCCCATTTATTCTCATCATACTTCATAATCAATGCAATTGATATGGGCACATACCCTCACATGATGATTCTGGTCTTTGTGTGGGCCCACCTCCTATTGGCCATACCATATTATCATAAGTTTTTAGAGTGATTCCTATCTCTGATCCTTATCAACCTCAGTCAGGAGGCCATCACTTTCAAAATGATAGGCCATTAGAGGTCATGGATCACTAGTGGTAAGATTTCAATTGATTTTTTCTTCAGATCCCATTTCACATCCATTAAGAGGCATATGACCTAGCCCCTTCCCTTATATGTAACTATCCAACAATAGTTGTAGGTCACTACAGGGTAACTTGAGGTATGATCAACTCATCCAGACATTGAGGTACAACCTTCTATCCCTCCTCTTAGGGCCCCATGGAAGAAGGTACATTTCACCCAACCTATCTTATCCACCTCTACTTCACTCTTCACTTCATCCTCACCTTCCACTATTTTAATCGAGCTTGCACTACTCCTTATTGCCTAGCTAATGACATCACTTGCACTACTCTTTACCCCTCCACCCTTATCCACCACATCTACATCCATCATGGTGTAGTTTCCTACCACCCCTCTTTGTGGCCTCTCACATTTCTTACCTTTGACCCTAACCCTTCACCCACTCATCCTTGAGGGAAAATCATTTGCTGCTTCATAGTAGTAAGTGACCATCCCGTTCAGCCTACCATAAGGATCCCCCTTCATGGGGGAAATGATTCAGTATTAAGAGTAGTTACAAAAGTATTTTGAGACTAAAAGAAAATCCCAAGAGGCTCAGGTAGATAAAATAAGAGGAAAGATGGCTAAGGCATCGATGGTACCTCATATGTAATCATTGTTTGACCTTGTACAACAATCTTTGATGATTACACATATGGCACCACAAGTAATCAAGCCTTAAGAATAGATGAAACTAGAGTATTACTTAATACACACCATTAAACTTAACATCAACTAGGCTATACTAACCAATAGGGTCGAGTTTATGGAAGAAACCTAGAAGTCTATCACCATGGATTATATCAAGGCTGATCGCCAACTAGAAAAAAGGGAGCGAGAACTTATGACAGTCAAATCTACTATCAAATGACTTAATACAAAGGCCAAGTCTAAAGATATAGAACTCACCAAAATGAGGTTTGACACGCTAAGCCACATCACCAATGAGAGCTTCTAAGTGAAAACTAGTCAAAGGGCCCAACTACAAATCCAAATCACAAAGTTAAAGGCCAAAATTGATGGCTTGAAGAAGGAAAATGCGACCAGATAGAATAAGTTGTATGATAAACAAATAGAGCTCATAGAGACCCACAAGAGTCTCTTAGACTCTACAATTATGCAATAATAATTACAATAATAGATGTAGTAGAAATCTTTAGTTAAGGACTAGGTGATCCAACAACTGAAAAATGACTTCACCGCCCACTCCTAGACCATGGGCATCCTTCCCATGGTAAAATAATTATATGTATCATATTAAAAGAGAATAAAGAATGCAACTGTAAACTTGAAGCCATGACTTGGGTTCATCATGGACTCACAGTGATTGAGTGCACATGTGAGTGCATCTATAGATCAAGTCCTTGCCTTTATGCCCCCAAAAGTTTAAGATTCATAGCTCCTGGTCTAGAAGCTTTACTGTATGATGGATGGGAATCTTTAGGAAGCAAGGGTGGTCAATCGAAGGTATGTGATAGCGAAAGTAAATGAGTTCCTTAGCTATAACAAGGCAACATCAAAATGCAAGGCATTTATGAATTCCTTAGAGAAGGTGGTCTAGGATATGAAGGGCCACATTAAACAATTGGTCAAATTAGGACTCCTTTCCCCATTCCTTATAGACAATGCCATCCTCTCAGAGGACAAAATAAAAAGTTAATGGAAAAGAAGCATAATGACCAGACCATCTTTATGGCTCTTGGTTAAGTGTGAAGTGTCTTCAAGCTGGAGACCATTTTGTAGCCTCTTGCCCAGTTAGTGTCAGGATCCTACTCTCCACAATAAGAGTATATATGATTACCTTTGTATTAGCAACTAAACACAAAATTTAACCAAAATGAATAAGTAACTAGAAATATGAAACAACATAGGATATGAGAGACAATACACAATTGTATTAATAATCACTCAGAAGAAAATACAATCAAGAAGATGCCACTTCTTCTTCCACCTCAAAGGCTTGCCACACCTCAAGGACTTCTTCCCTCTCTCTCACGATCCCAACACACAACACTAATACAGAGTTATTGTTCACCTCCACCAGTCAGTAACAACGCTGCCAGTACACCAAGCACACTATCATACTCCAAGTAGATCTCCCTGCTCTTTACTGCCACCTGCAAATCACCAGACCTTACTTACCCTGTAGATATCTCTACACCCTGAAGAACCCTTGTCCTTGCCTCACCAAGTCCTTATGATTCTTCAACCAGTACCCCGGTGGATCTCCTAGTAGAACTTGCACAACCTGCAACTCTCCCTAATCATACACACTCAGTACCCCTTTGGAACTAGGAGGAGCTACTCTAGCTCTCTCTACAAGCTCAATGGCTTTCTAGCACACTTTTACAATACAGCCCATGATTCTATTATATATATCTCATGCATACAATAATAAGAATTTCTTAATTACAATAATTAGACACACAACTCCAAGACTATAATTAGCCTTTAACATGCAAACTAACAGTCCAAAAATAGATCTGTTCGGATCCTGCATGCAAACTGCATGCACACACAGGTTGCCAACGTCAGCTCCTTCCTGATTGATGTCAGCCGACTCATAACTGACATCGGTTTCTTCTGCACTACTATATGACTGACGTTGATTGATCAAACCGATGTCGGTTTCCCTACAACTCGTTCTGCAACTCAACAATCCTCTGCAACCTCAGTAACCTCCTTTCACAACCTTAGCAACCTCCTCCATGTGTGCATTAGTGAAGATTTTAGCTCCACAACCTAAAAATCTCCCACTTGGAGATAAACAACTGCACTATACCTGTACCTGTACACCATCTAATTTGTTTCCTAACTTGTATCCCTCTTCAAGCTCAACCCTGAAGATCAACCACCACACACCCTGTGGTGCACCTCCTGTCAGACAAGTAACCTGCCACATCCGAACCTACAACTCCATGTAGTGAAGACCTTGACCCTACATAACATGTTAACCTGCTGCTAGTCCCTCTCAAATACCTGAGAATCTACCTTCCTCGAATTGGCTCCAAACTCTTTGACAACTCCTACTGCTTGGGAAAACTCAGGTCTACACCAGACCTTATGTGATTTCAAACCCTGTTCTAAGCTCAGCTTGAACTGTCCAACCCTTGGTGTGCTTATCAATTTTGCATCCTGCATCTTGAACCTCATCAACACCTTCTTCACATCAGCTCCCATTGGAGATCAACCTGTGATCTTCCATGTCTCTTATGCCAAAGAATTTTGCTGCTCCTAAATTCTTCCTGACATACCTCTGAACTAACCTTACCCTTAACTCAGCAAATCCCTGCATGTACGAACCAGATAGAAGAATACCATCCACATACAGTAACTGGATAATGTTGTGACTCATCATCCACCTGGTAAGACAAACACAATGGTTACACTGACATTGACTGAAGCCCTGCTTTGTCATCCACCTGTTAAACCCTATACCACTATCCTTCAGCTTCCTCAAGACCATATACCTTGGCCTTCCGTCTCACATATCCATCCACTCTCTTCTTTAACTTGGGAATCCATCCGTCTTTTAGTGCTTTCTTCCAGCTGACAACTCCTCCAACAAACTCTTGTTTGGTTCTTCTCCAAGGACTCACACTCCTCATCCATGCCAAGCTTTCACTGTTTCCTGGATTCTACCTGCATTGCCTCTTCATATCTTCCTGGTTCTTGACCATCAATAAGTAATATAAAGAAGGTGAACAATGAATATGAGGTTCACTTACCCTTTCTGACCTCCATATGGGTGTTTGAGACTCCTTGACAGCTTGTTGCCTGCCCAACATCTGTTCTAGTGACCAATCTCAACCATCTCCCAGTCTGCATCCAATCGATGTCGGTTCCCTGCACTGACCTTGACTATCGACGTCGTTTCCCTGGCTGATGCCAGTGTCCCTTTTGCCGATGTCAGTTCCTATCTGATCAACGTCGGTCTTCTTATTGCCGATGTTGGTTACTATTTGACTGATGCTGGTACCTATGATTGCTTGTGAGTGATGACTTTTTACCCGCGAGCTCCTTTTAGATCAAACCCTTGTCCATATAGCCCTGCTCAGAATAATTTAGTCCCCTCAGCTGATCTCTGTCCGCCATTTCTTCCATGAACACCAAGGCTTTCCAGTTCTTAAGTTTGTCAAAGATATCTATCTTTCGCTTCAAAACATGCATTCCCTTTCTACATATGTGACCAAGCCTACAAAGCCACATCTCTGCAACAGAAGATGAATCAGTAATATAAGTAGATAGATAAAGGATACCTACTTTCTTACCACCATCTAATTCAAGTGCATTCGCTGTGAGAGTTACTGTGCATCTCTCATCACCCAAATTTCTTGAAGAAATTAGACTCATCTCCAAGACTGGAACCTGCATGACCTTCTTCAACACCCATGTGTTATCTGTCTGCAATTTCATCTTCACTTCCCCTTCATTAATAATCTGACAAGGCTCACCAACCCCTAAATAAATCTCTCCAAAGTCTCCCTGGACATACTCTTGAAAAGATGCTCTATTTCGGGCTGCATGGAAAGAGGCAAAAGAATCTGTAAACCAAGATTCTACTTTATCCAGAGCAACCTGTGCAACATCACCTACAACATCTGCTTCTACATGCTGATCTTCTACCGATCAAAAATCTTCCTTTACCTGCTTTTTCTTTCCATCAATCAGACCATTCGTGCTATTTAGTTTCTCCATTCGTAGCTTACTTTCTTCTGCCATTGCTATACTCCCACTCAATCTGAAACCCCTGTGAGTGACCTGTAATCAACAAACACTAACCAGATCTGAACCACCTGTTAGTCAACTCAACCAAAAGCTCTGACACCACCTGATGGTATCAGCTCTTGAACCTACAACCTGGCTCTGATACCAACTGTCAGGATCCTACTCTCCACAATAAGAGTATATATGATTACCTCTGTATTAGCAACTAAACACAGAATTTAACCAGAATGAATAAGTAACTAGAAATATGAAACAACACAGGATATGAGAGACAATACACAATTGTATTAATAATCACTCAGAAGAAAATACAATCAAGAAGATGCCACTTCTTCTTCCACCTCAAAGGCTTGCCACACCTCAAGGACTTCTTCCCTCTCTCTCACGATCTCGACACACAACTCCAATACAGAGTTGTTGTTCACCTCCACCAATCAGTAACAACGTTGCCAGTACACTAAGCACACTACCGTACTCCAAGTAGATCTCCCTGCTCTTTGCTACCACCTGCAAATCACCAGACCTTACTTACCCTGTAGATATCTCTACACCCTGAAGAACCCTTGTCCTTGCCTCACCAAGTCCTTATGATTCTTCAACTAGTACCCCAGTGGATCTCCTAGTAGAACTTGCACAACCTGTAACTCTTCCTGATCATACACACTCAGTACCCCTTTGAAACTAGGAGGAGCTACTCTAGCTCTCTCTACAAGCTCAATGGCTTTCTAGCACACTTTTACAATACAGCCCATGAGTCTATTATATAGATCTCATGCATACAATAATTAGACTTTCTTAATTACAATAATTAGACACACAACTCCAAGACTATAATTAGCCTTTAACATGCAAACTAACAGTCCAAAAATAGATCTGTTTAGAACCTGCATGCAAACTGCACGCACACATAGGTTGCCGACATCGGCTCCTTCTTGACCGATGTCCGCTGACTCATAACCGATGTCGATTGCTTCTGCACTGCTATATGATCGACGTCGATTGATCAGACCAACGTCGGTTGCCCTGCAACTCGTTCTGCAACTCAACAATCCTCCGCAACCTCAGCAACCTCCTTCTACAACCTCAGCAACCTCCTCCATGTCTGCATCAGTGAAGCTTTTAGCTCCACAACCTAATAGTTAGAGTTTTAAATGTTGGTAATAGTACAAGGCTTGGGTAGCATCTCCTTCAAGGAGATCATTGATTGAGATAGAGCCTTTGAGGCTCTGAAAAGAAGACTCAGCTGAAGGAGGAAGAGTGGATGCCTTTAAAGGCTACTCTTTAGAAGTTGTGAGTTTTATGGGCTTCCTCCCTTTTTGAAATTTTGATTTGACTTGTCTGAGAAACCAAAAATTTTGCATTTTTCCATGCACAAGTGGACTCCCTTGCAAGTCACCAGGAACTATGGATCATAATTCACATTTTGATATTTTGAGTAATTAGCTTTTTATTAAGGGCATACTTGGTAAGTTTGGCAGTTATGTTTTGGCCTCCTCTTTTTCCTTGGGTCCCTTTCTCTATTTTTGGCTAAGTTTTTGATTCATTTTTATTTCACCACATGGTGACATGGTGCTCATTAATCACAAAAAGGTTCCTGACTCACCTAGGAGTAGTGACAACTCAACACATGTCATCATGGCATTCCTAAAGAAAGAAGGGAGTTATTTTATTAAAAAGGGGAGTATTATTGGCTGGTCAAATAATGGGTGGGACCCACCATGCAATTGTAATAAAGAGGATGCAAACTTTCCTCGTGGCACCTCCATGCTCATTATTTGTAAAAGAATGCTTGACTTCCCAAGAGTAGTTCCAACTTGCCATGTGGTATCATGATGTTAATCAAAGGCAAGCTCTTTTATTTTAGAGCTTTCAATAACATGATTGGCCAAGGAATTTAGAAATGGGGCCCACTATGCAATTGTAACAAGAAGGAAACAAACATACCACATGTCATCCTAGTGCTCTTTGAGAGCAAAGTTTTTCTTGTCAAAGTTTCAAGCAACACCATTAGATGAGAGAAGTGGGGCCCCATTGCTAACAAAAATCCCAGAGGTAGTTTTGGAGGTAGACACATGTCACCATCATGCTTCTTCTAATCATCATGGGAATTATAGGGCATCACAATTATACCATATCTACTATTTTGAAGACCGACTGCACTCATGTGATGAAGCTCTCAATTTGGTTGTAATGGCCTCATCATGAGAACAATTTCTAAGTTCTAGGTGTCATTTTATTATGACGCCATTTTGCTTATATATTCAGAGCTCATTTATTTTTTAGAGGAGGATTTAGATAATAGAAATTGTATTGTATTGTTATCATAAATCAACCTTTGTAATAGTTTAGTTTTTGAATAGAAATAGCAATAGTATTTGTTTTTCATTCTAAGACCTTAGTAGGTAACCCTCATGGGAAGGATTGAATATTGTATACCGTGCCTTTGGGCCTTTTGTATGTTGTTCTTTCACCCAATAATGAAGAGGATGTGGTGTTCTATGTCAAATTGAGTGAGATATATTGTTGTTTGTTATCTCTATTCTCTACTTCTATAATATTGGTTCTTGTTGATGTCATAGGATTTAAAGCATGCATATGCTCCTTTAATTATCTATGATGTTTTAAAGGGATTAAGCTATTTTATGCAAATTTAGATAGATACATTAAAGATTTTGGTGCATTATGTTTGTTAGCTTTACTTAAATTTTATTTGTATTTCCTTCTTACCTTTTTCACCCCTAAATTAACTCAAAGAGTCAACTTCTAAAATCCTAGAGGTCACTTTATAGATCATAATTTAGTCCCACATATGTAAAGCTTCCCATAGGAAATTGTTCACCAAGAGCAAGAGTTTTTGGTGTCAAAAAGTGATAAATAAGGAAGCAAAAAAGTATGCTATATTATTTACAATTTATACACACAAACAAGTAACTTAATCCTAAATTAAGATGTGATAAGTAAATATATCAAAAAGTTTCAAAATTTCCAAGTCTTCAATAGAATTTTTTGTAAAAAGAAGGATTAGTGGTCTTTATTAAGAAAATTCAGGGGTAGACCTAAAAAATAAGGGATTAAACCAAAAATTATAAATTAGAACAATGTTACAAGTCAGAAAGATGATGCCGTGTTTTCACATATTGAAGTCACACTTGCATAGATGTGAGTTTAATGTAAAGACCATGTTAGATAGAAAATAAACTCACAAACCTAAGAGGAAATTCTAGGTTATTAGAAACAAAATTATAGGCATATAAATGTGAGTTTGTAAAAAGGCAATAAATCTAAAAACCAAATAGCTATACATGAACGATGTCAAGGCTCAGACTAACAATGTCACATATATTGATTATAATGTTATGGTTACACAATCATGAGTTTGCACTTGTATACACATGACAAAACAAGACAATATCATGACTATTGTTTATAATTTTACACTTACTATGCTCAATGCCACATTTATGTAGACACAAATTCAGATATGCAAACACAAAACATAGAAACACAATGTCATGGCTATTATTTACAATGCCATAGTTTCGAATGTAATATCACGATTATGTATCCATGACTTCATTTATATCAAAATAGATACCAAATTTGGTTCAAGGCAATCTAGCATTTATTTAAGCTGAGGGATTTTTCTATGTTGTGATGCCTTATTACTTCTAAAAACACTAAAACTAGTGATTAACTAATTATTGTTATATCAAATTTTTAAATTTTAATAAAAACATAAGGTCTAACGAGTGATTCATTTGATTATTTTATTATTTACATACATTCAAATGTTAATCCCAGAAGAGGAAAATCAAATGCCTAAAAAACTTGTAACACAATACATATTGTGAAACAAAATAGTTTAAGGCTATGGGTTTCAAATAGAAGAACATAGGCATAGTGATGTCACAATTAACCAAGATGATATTATAGCTCTACAGTATAATGTTACAGTTACATAGTCATGGGTTTGTTCTTACACTAACAACTCACATACAAGAATTATTTCACACTTCAATAGAATAATTTCTCAACTGGTTAGTTTGATGTCATAGGTATATAACCACAAGTTTCTTCCTACACAAACAAAGATCCAACAAATATAAAATTTTGGTTACGATTAGAAAAATCACAAATGATTAAAACAAAGTCATGTTTCACAAAGCGTAATATCAAGATAGGTAGATAGTCAATTTTATGGGTCCAAGAAATTAGTATGTCAACCAAGCTCTTCCCGGATGAGGAGATCAAATAGGGTATAAGGAAATTAGCAAATGGTAAAGCACAAGACATTGACAGGCTACAAGCTGAATTCTTAAAGTGGGGAGCTGAACACCTTGCTCTGCACATCAAAAGAATTTTTAATGAGGTCACGCAATGGGGATTTCCAGTGGAGTGGACAACTAGTGTTGTTATCCCTCTCTTCAAGAGTGGGGATATCAATAATCCCTCTAACTATAGTACTATCATGGTCAACCCTCTTCTTGGAAAGTTGTTTGGGAGCTTGATCGAATGTAGAATCAACAGTTGGGCAAAAAAGAAGGGAAAAAAGCAAAGGGACAGGCTGCTTTTAGACCAAGGCACTCTACCATTGGTCACTGCATTACTCTTAGTCATTTGATTGAAAAAGCTTGGAACACCCAAGGTGGGGAAGCTTACTATTGTTTTGTGGATTTTAAAAAAGCTTTTGACATAGTTCCCAGAGATAAACTATGGAAAAGGATGGAAGAATTGGGGTCCCTGATGAGTTTAGAGTAGCTATTCACAAACTTTATGAGTGTGTTAGAGCAAAAATTAGAACTAGAGAAGGCATGTCTGAATGCTTTGGCAGCAACATCGAGGTCAAGCAGGGGTGCCCACTTTCCCCCACTTTATTTGGTCTTTACATTGACAAACTTGAGGAATGGATAAATAAAACTGAAGGGGGTGACATCCAGTTGGCCGGTTTTGTAGTAAAGCTACTTTTATATGTAGATGATCTTATTCTTATAGAAAAAACTGCCCATGATTTGAGGGGTCATTTGAAGGCTTTAGAGCTATTTTTCCAAGATGTCGGGATGCAAGTGAACATTAGCAAGACTAAATTCATGATCTTCTCTCTAAAAAGGAAACAACAACAAACTAATTTTATGTTTGAAGGTAGCCCATTGGAAATCGTTGAAGAATACAAGTATCTTGGCATAATTTTTCATAACAGGCTCATATGGGAAACTTACAGGGCAAAAAGGATTCAATGACGTTGGAGAGCTTCTTACCTTCTCCAGAATAGGTGTAGGAAAGTGGAACTTTGGGACTGGAAAACCAAGAAAACCCTTTTTGGTTTGTTGGTCACACCGGTTGTCCTCTATGATTGTGAGGTTTGGGGAAGCAGCATGCTAAATCACAAATGGAGATAGTTGGAAAGAATTCAAAAACATATTATCACCATTAGTCTTAAAGTTAAAGCAACTGTTCCATATGAGATCCTCTTGGTGGAGGCTGGTACTTTCCCAATGGAAGTTGTGGCAATTTCACAGTTACTAAGCTACCTAAAAAAGGTTGAAAACATGGGGAATCACCAATGGCCCAAAATGGTGGTGAATGAGGTGTTATATCAGAGGAAGAAGATGTGGATGAAGCAAAAAATAAAGTGGTTGGGAAAATGGGACATTAAGTTACATGAGTGTCCTAACACCAAAGAGGAAATACAAAAGTTTATGTTAGAAAAATTCAGGACTGCCGTGTGGACAAATCAGATTGGGCATACAAAAATGCATTATATTAAATAGTTCAATCCCACTTGGGAACATAGGAATAAAGCATACCTAAGTGCCTATCTTAAAGGTAAAGCTAGGCTCCTAGTGGCATAATTGAGGACTGGTTCACACCATCTTCAGTGTGAAACTGGTAGATGGACGGTTCCCAATGAAAGATGGGAAGATAGGACTTGTATTTCCTCTAGTGATAGAGCGGTTGAAACTGAATGACACTTCATTAGGGAGTGTGATGCGTACAAAGATATCTATTTTTAGCAGGATAATAACATGAATGTGGGCAGTTTTAGTGAGTTATTTGAGGAAGAGAGGATACACAACATGGCCCAGCTATTAGTAAAGATTCATAGGAGGTGGGATGACATCAAAAGGAATTTGAAGAACTCCTAATGGTCTTGACACTTGGTCCCATAGACTGTTTGGTCTCGTGGACATTATTAAAACTCATTCATTCATTCAAGATGTGGTCATAGCTAGGGACTACAAAATCATGGTTGTAACAAATGATATCATGGTTGCATAGAGTGATGCTACAGTTTGCACTTGGAAATGAAAATCACACATTTTTTGAGATTTTGGTCTCAAATTTGTCCTTTAATTAGTCTTTCAGGCTTAACAACAACTAAAGAACACCAAATTAAAGGAGGGATCCCACTGTGGTCACCATTATGTATTAGCTAGAATTTGGACATGAATATTCAAATATAATAATCACTTCAAATCAATCCAAACTCATCCTAAAACTCAAGACTGGGTAAGGTAGATAAAAAGAATGAAAATAAGATAGTTATGCCTTAATTATGCAACCAATTTACCTCTAAAATGAGTTATGTGCCCCAAATTGACAAAAGGATGATGCACTTGATATCTTGAATGTTGGATTATCTTGTGACTTAGGACTTGGACAACATGTTGGCTATGGATAACATGGAAGGTCAAAGGCAATAAACAAGTTGATAGCATGAGATTTAATGTTGAAGTTCATTATTTTATGTATTTGCATGGAGAATGCACATGGTTATATAGGATGTGGTGAGAAATTTCCAAGGAATATAAAATTTGTTGGAGAATTCTAGAAAGGAATTCTCTAGAGAGTTTCTAGAGAGGGAGGATGGTAGAAGACTCTAGAATGTAGATAATTCTAGAGGATGGTTAGGACTAGATAATAGTAAATTAGATAGGGGATTATGAGAGTGATTAGTAGGAGAAAGTGGGGGTAGGTGAGGGTAGGTATAAGTGAATGTTAAATTCACAAATATTGGATAAGTGGGATTAGGTGAAATAAGATATGATTCGAAGAATTAATTGGGACATGGGATGATATAAGGTTAGTATATGACAAGGGAAATGTTAGAAATGATAGACTAGGACTAGGATAATATGATATTAGGATAAATTAGACAAAACTATTGATGATGAAAGAGTGAGCAAATTTAGATGCATACACTATGGTAAATTCTAACCATCCATAGATAAATAAGTTTACTTTTTTTTTTGATATAAAATGTTTTAAAGTTATTGGAGGTTATTTATTTTTTATTAAAAGTGTTTTTTAATTAAAAACATTTGTGGGGGGCATCAACATTTGGGGATTTTTATTTTTATCAATTTTTTTAATTATAAAAACCATAAGGTTGGGGGGAGTGGGACGGGGGTTTGGGCTATTATTTTTTTTAATTTAAAAATTAAAAAATATTCAAAAACCTTTTAATGCTTTGGCCACCTCATGACCACCCAATTCCCCTTCCCCATAAACCAACCACTAGAATCTTCTACCTAGATTACATAACCTACTCCCCGCAAGTGCTCCACCATTTTTCGCCTAGCCTCCTTACCACCGAACATGCCTCCTTTGGATTACACATCACTGATTACCTATGTTCTTCACAACCCCCTTCCTCTTATTATGGTTGAGTGGTGCCACCTACTATGTCTCCTTATATATGTGCTCCTCAACCCAGCTTGACACCTAACAAATTTATGTATTATGAGTGGATGCTCATTGTTATTCAAACATTGGCATTGTATGCTTAAAATGAAGCATTGGAAATATGTTTTTTCTAACTTTGGCATCCATGGCCCACCCAACACATCCTAAGCAATGATTATCGACCACCACCCAATCACCGTGCTTATCGGCCACCACCCCCCAATGACAATTATTAACAAACCCATCCAACAATGCTATAAAAAAATCAATATTTTTCAAACATATATTAGTAATTGTTGAGTGGCATAATGTCAAGAAATATTTTGGTAGGGTTTTCGATTGAATTAGGTTAGGGGTTCTAATCTCCTCGACCTTTTTCTAATCCAAAGTTTTATAAAAAAAAGGGTATTGTTTTTTATAAAGGGTTTTTTTAATTGTAAAGAGGGCTAAAACTCCTATGTGAGTTTTTTTTAATAATTGTCAAGTCATTCTTTTAGATTATGAAAGCACTGAAGCTCACTGTAATTCATTGTTAGTAGGTTTATTTCACTGATTTTGTTTTCTATTTCATTTTTGAAGACCAAAGGTTATGTTTGGCATGGTAGATGGCCACACCCCCCACATTTTTTTCCTATTGGCCTTGTGTGGCCCCTTTTGCATGAAAACTTCTAGAGGCCCATTGCCATCTCTCTATATTTTGTTTGACATGTAATTTTTTAAAAAATTGCACATGTTTTTGTGAAGTTACCAAATTTGAACTTTGTTTGTATTCATTTCATGTGGGTTGCTCCCGAGAGAGATTTTTTAGCACATGAGAGTTTTAAAACTCATTTATCATCATGTTGTTTATTGTTGCAGACATGCTTCTTGGGAGACATTCTAGTGCACTTGTGGTTTGCATTGTGTTCATTGTGAAAGACACTTCTTAGATATACTTGTGGTTTGTGTTGACATTATTTTAATAATTTTTTAGGAATTCATTTTATAGGTTTAACTTCAGTTTTGTACACACTTTCTAAGTTACACTAAAAAGGGGGATTTTGGTGTAACTTTATAATTACACTTCAAGCCTATTTAGTTAACAAGTAATTATCCTATGATTTCTTATTTCTTATTTATAAAATAATCTCATTTGGACATAATAATTTACATTAAAGTCTGATTTGAACACCCACATGGCAATTTACACTAAAGTCTAAGTTGCACACCAACATAGAATTTATGCACCACCTACATTTAAGTCACCACTTGAATTTATGAGAGCCTTCATGCTCTATAAAAGTAAGAGTTTCACTCTAAAAATGAGATGGAGAAGAGAAAGAGGTTCATTCTATTTCTAGAATTGAGTTTGTATAATACAATAATAATAGTATATTATTATATCTGAATATCTATGTCTTTTTTTAAATATTGTCATGACCCAAGCTATGTCTAAGATATATGTGTTTGATCCTAGCTAGTCTAAAATTATAATATTAAAAGGGATGTAAAAACTTTGATAAATGACTAAAATTTTGGAACATTTAATTGAAAGTGAAATTTTAAATAATATATGCTATACAAATATAAGTTATATAAAGCTAAATTAAGAAAGAATTTCCATTGTTTCATAATAATTATGCTTTTCTTTTCCATCTAAAAAGGGTCAGAAAAATACTTTGATAAACACTTAAAAATTTTGGGGCATCCACAATGATATAACTTTCTTATTTGAATAAACCATAAAGATTATAAGTAAAAATTATGTCTTTGAAACATTTTAGAATGTGAAAAAAAATATAAGAAAAGAAAAGTATGTTAAAAAATATTATCAAACCTCAAAATTTAACATTCATTCTTCCCTTATAAGTTGACAAACTCAAATAATAAATAATAATTATAATAGTTACAAAACTAAGAACTAAATTACACATTTATTAGTGAATCTAAACTAGTAGATGGGCACTCCTGAAAACACCTTGGGAAAAAATAATTTGTATGGTGTATGACTAAATCAATATAAAATAAGGCACACTTCCTTATAAATTGGATATTATATAATGATAACAAGCATGCCCAATGACGCTTATGAATTCTAAAATTAGGTCAACCAAATAAAACATGGAGATTTTGTGGGGTGAGTGCATAAAGTTGGGGTGCCAAAAAGTGGATACTTTTTCATGTAATGTGATTTCAACATTTTTGCATATGTGATTTCTAAAAGTGCATACACAATCTTGGATCATAGGGTCAATAATTACCAAGCCTAAACCACATCAATAGTTTTAATTTTTTGAACCATGTACTTGATACTATTATTATAATTAAAAAAGTGCATACACGTTCTTTAATCTATACATTGATGACATAGTTAACCCTAAACCTAAACACTAAAAACTTATTCTCTAAACTCTAAACCATAAAACAATTAGTTTTTTAGGGCTCAATTTGGCCCAAATTGCATCACTGATTACCTAATTAACTAATTGGCTCAATCTATGATGACATTGGGACTAATTGAGTCTAAAATCACATTTTATAGTCACACATAAGTTTAAAAAGCTTAAATTATCCCTAATTGTATTCAGAATTAGACCTTATACTCTAAACCATAAAACCTAAACCCCAAGACCTAAGTCCTAAGTCCTAAGTCTTAAACCCTAAACCCTAAACCAATTAATTTAGCCCTGATTATAACTCAATATTTAATGACATATGGGCTAATTAAGACCAAAATCATATTATGTAGTCACAAATAGGTTCAACAAAATCAAATTGGCCCCAATTGCCTTTGTGATTGGACACTATGTACCCTAAACCTTAAGCCCTAAACCCTAAAACCTACACACTGAATCATAAACCCTTAACCTTAAACCAATAAATTTATCCCCAATAAACATCCTTTAGAGTAAGAATTATATTCATAGGGCTTAAATTTGGTCCAAATGGCATCACTAATTGCCCAATTGACTAATTGGCTCAATCTGTGATGATATTAGGGTAAATTGAGCCCAAAATCACATCTTGTAGTCATAAATAGGTTCAATAAGCTCAAGTTAGCCCTGATTGCCTTTGTTATTTGACCCTATACCTTAAAACCTAAGCCATAAACCCTAAATCATAAACCCTAAACCCTAAACTAATCAACTTAGCCCCATTAACATATTTTAGAGTAATAAATGGTTCACATGGCTTAATTTGGACTAAATCATATCACTGATTGCCCTAATTGACTAATTGGCTCAATCTATGATGATGTTGGGGATAATTAAGCCCAAAATCATATTCTATAGTCACACATAAGTTCAATGAGCCCAAATTGGCTCTAATTATCTTTGTGATTGAACCCTATACCCTAAACCCTAAATCCTAATCCCTAAACCCTAAACCTTAAGCCCTAAGCCCTAGCCCTAAACCCTAAATTATTAACCCTAAACTAATAAATTTATCCCAAATAAACATATTTTAGAGCAAGAGTTATGTTCATAGGGTCAAATTCAACCCAAATCACATCACTTATTGCCTTGATTGACTAATTAGTTTAATATGTGATGTCATTAAGGATAATTGATCCCAAAATCACATTTTGTAGTAAAAAATAAGTTCAATAAACTTGAATTTTCCCTAATTACCTTTATTATTAGACCATATACCCTGAACCCTAAACCATAATCCATAATTCATAATCCCTAAACCCTAAACCTTATTAAAAAAACCCTCAACCCTTAACCAATGAATTTATCCCAAATTAATATTTGTTAAAGTAATAATTAGGTTTATATGGCTTAATTTGCCTAAAATACATCATCAATTACCCTAATTTACTAATTGGCTCAATCTGTGATGATATTATGGCTAATTGAGCCCAAAATCACATTCTATAGTCACAAATATGTTCAACAATCTCGAATTATACCCAATTAATTTTGATATTGGATATTATAACCTAAACCCCAAACCTTAGAACCTGAACCTAAAACTTCAAATTTGAAACCCTAAACCCTAAACCTTAAATCCTAAAACCCTAAACTTAAAACTTAAACCCTAAGACCCTAAACCCTAAACCAAACTATTTATTTGAGAAGATGACATCAAGAATATAATCATAATTAGATTTACATTTTTTTTGATGTTAAAAACTAAAATTTTAACAATTAAAATTGGTTAAGGCCATACATAAAATTTGAAAATAAAATAAAAATTATAATAAAATCAATAAGATGGCCAAATTGAGCCCTGTGAACCTAACTAGTTTATGATTTAGAGTTTAGAGTTTAATGTTTTAGTGTTTAGTGTTTAGGTATAGGGTTATATATGTAAAAAATGTATAGATTAGGGAATACATACACAATTTTTTTACTTGTAACAATAATACCACATAGGTGGTTATAAAAACTAAATCTCCATAATTTTGTGTATACGATCTTAATGTTTAAAATTTAAAACATATGCCTCAAGGCTCGAGAATGGCTTGGATTCTTGAGCCTAAGGCACAAACCTGTAAACACACATTTGAATGCATATTTTTGACTAAAAATAACAAAAATTAACTTCCATGATACTAAACACTATGAATTTTATTAAAACATTTCCTAAAAATATGACTACATTGAGCACACTCTCCTCTTTATATATATATATATATATATATATATATATATATATATATATATAACTTTAAAGTTTTTATCTTATTCATTTCTAAGTATGCCTATACCACTATATGCCACAACTATACATCTTTTTATTTATTTATGTATCTTTAATTCCACCGATTCAAACTGGAAAAAATTATAGGGTTACAAACTATACCTAATTATATACATATTCAAAAAACATATTCTAATTTTAGATATTTTTTGAGGTAGTTAGGGGGCACATGGTTGACAATGCATTATTGATTTATGAAATTAGTAAAAAAAATATATTAATTATTTTTTTAATAAAAAATATAGGTTACAAGCTAGATGATTTGATCTAAATTTCCACCAAAGAGACTTAAAAAAAAGTTAAAAATACTTAAAAATTATAGGGTGCACGACATGCCATGTACTATGATTTTTATAAAAAATAATAACACCTCTTCAAATTTCTAATGTTTGACCTACTTATACTTGACCATTTAAAAGAAGTTTATCAACTAGACTCTAAATGCTAAAATTCATGTTCTTATAGCATCTTGAAATTTTGAGTGTATGTGTCTCAAATAATATGTACAAGTTGAGGCTTCTTGTTTTTAAAGAAAACCATGTCCATTTAAGACCCCCTTTTGGCCCCCCAATTCCATGCACTTACCCTTTGTTGAATCCAAAGTATAACACAACCTTAACTAACTAAGTTTAGTCTAATGGGATGTTAAAATTTATTTTGTTCTCAAAATTTTATCTCATTTTAAATTTATTTATAATGTGGGTTTTAATGATTCATTACTCCTTTCTAAGACAATTCAATTCAAAAGACTCGAATGATAAACAAATAACAAAAGTTGATGTCAACAACTACCAAATAAAATTATAAAGAAAGAATTTACAAAATTTGACATCACTTACAAATCAATCTAGTTTAGAGGACATTATAATTCATAATTTTCATCATCAATATAAACATAATATTTGTGATTATCTCATTATGGCATGCCTAGGTTCAAAGCCTTATATTGAAAAGAAAGGTACGGTAGGAAAGAATGATGGTTTGAATAATATTGATAATGAAAAACGTGGTAGCAGGGAATTAAATCCCTAAAGTGACTAATATAGCCTTCAATAATAAAAATCAATACAATGCAAAAAGTGTTGAGAATGTTAATGATCCCTAAACTAGGTGCATATTCCCCAATGAGCTTCACCAATATGGATCCTATGACTCCTAGGTCAACAATGATTGGAAGATGATTGCTTTAGTCTATTTGCAATGCTAAAACAAAGACAAAGAAGTGTTAGAAATAAAATTTACATCATATTGCACATGAAACATAAAGCATAATAATAATCAAAGATGAAGATGAACACAAGAATTATTTAAGGAAAGCTGATGTGGGAAAAAATACAGTGGATGAGGAAATTGCTCTCCCCTTTGATTATGTAATTTAATAAATGTAAAAGCTGTTGCCAACCATGGCCTTTATGAATATAATTTTCACTATCAATCCATCAAAAAATTATACACAAGACCAATTTGCACTTATAATACACTCTTTAGAACTCTAACATAGTTGAACCAACCATCTACAAGTAGGAAACAATGAGACAACAAGAACAAAGATTTAAACTTACAACTTGCAATAGACTTCTTACTGCATTTTTTGATGTCTTTTACCTTGCACAAACCTTGTATTTATGTTCTCCAAAATTTGAAGTCTACCAAGAAGCTTAAATGGACTATCACTAAGAATAAAAAATGTTTGCAACCTTTACCATTCTCATGATGAAACTACTAGTGCATGCAGATTGATGGTTTTGAAACCTTTGGGTTAGTTACAAAACCACCACCTGAAAAAATCAATGGGTATGCAATTATTGGGGTGATTGTATAACTTACACCCTATAAATTGTGGTGGTTCCGCTATCTATGTTAAACCCCTCTATTTTAAGAGTTGAAACTTACTAACTTCATCACTATGAATATGTTTAGATCACCCCCATACCAACTTTACCATTGTAAAATATATGATCTAATGTTTTGACTATGAAATGTATTAAAACAATTTCTTACAAGCATGTATTACATACAATTAGGTATAATGGAAATATTTATTATACATGACTAGTACTTTAGGATCCAATTTTGGATTAGTTGTCCCTCCCCAAAACTTGTTGCTCGAGTCTAATATCTCTTGGGTACCCCTCAGAGCCAATTTTATCAAGAGAATTATATGCAACTAATTTTTTTGAGTGATGGGACCTCTTTAACAAATTCTTCACCTTTTAGGGACTCACAAAGTCTACCTTGAAATAGTGGTGATTCAACTCAAGGAAAGAATGGGGATAAACACCACACCATTTTTCTAGATGATTATGTTTTACCAAACCAACAAGCTCTCTTAAGAAATCAATTTGAAACTCTAATTTTTGAGGAAGGGTTTAAGGATGGGTAGGAAGAACTTCACAAGGAAGAATCTTATTTATGAATATTCTCTCATGGAATGTTTGAGGTCTCACAAATTCTTCACAAACAATTTATGTGTTCTCCACTTTTCAATGACTTAATGCTTTAGATTTTGTGTGTTTGTAAAAATTTAAAGTTTTAGGCTTTATTAAACAGGTTTATCTTATGTGTATTTGGTAATATTCCACATTATCCTCTACCTCACATGAGGATGGTCACAGTGGCATTATGTCAGTATTTTAGTTTATCTAAATTCTTATTCTTTAGTTGTTACATTGGGAGAAAACCCATCTGATTTTGAGTAATATGGGTTACGTTTGATATTGATGGTCATTCTTTGGGTCTCATAAATGTCTATGCACTTAATGATGGATTAACAAGAATAACATTATGGCGTTGATTAGCTTAATATTTTCCTTTGTCCAATAGGCTCATTTGTGATGAATTTAATATGGTTGATTCACTCAAGGAGAAATAATTCAGCATATTGATGTAGTGGTGTGTGAGATAATGTGAACCCTATTTTTAATTTAAATACCATTGACAATTGTTAGAATATTCTATTAATGATGGGAATTAAGTATTGAACCATGGTTTATGTGGTCTAATTTATAGCTAGTTTTGATTGCCTTCTTAAAACACTCAATCATAGAATGCTCATAAAGCAACCTGTGTTCTCCTTTCACATTTATGATAGGAAATCTATCACCATCGACTCAAAGTTTGGTCTTTCTGACCATAGTCCCATAATTTTATAGCTAGAGCAGGTAGGTGGCTTGTAGAAAATCTCGCATATGTAATTATTTTTAAACACATCACTTCTCAATCATGAGGATACTATACAGCTCATTTCAAAAGTGTGGAACTTGGTGCCACATTCACCATATATATCCAACTCCATTGAGTAGTGGAATGACATGATCAATCACACCAACTCATTTATCGAACACAATGGTAACTAGGTGGTGAGAGTTCAAAAGTGATTTGATGTTTTTTTGGCCAAATATTTTATAAGGGTTACTGCATAGTTTGAGCAAAAATCATTCTATTCTCAACTACAGGGTATGGAAACCAGGATTAAACACAAGCTTGAACTTGAGGAGTGTCATGTATCTAGAGGCACATATATTTGTGCCCATTTGCATTGGATCAAAGTTTGAGATCAATCCTCCAAATATGTTTTCAAATCTCTTTGAGCTAAGCAATCTAGAAAAAATATTAAATCTATTCAAAATACACACAATCACCTCACTAGTGTGTTCCAAGCCAAAGAAGATATAATGGAATAGGGTCAAGCTTTGCAGGAATGCTTGGATGTGGTTACTAAAAAGTTAATCCCTTAAATTCAAAAGATGTGTGATTCCTTTTTTAATGTTGATGACCTTTTTACATCAGTGGAGAACATGGCCAATGATAAAGCTCCAAGACTAGATGGTTTTCCCTATGAATTTTACATGGCCACATTGCATTTTTTGGTCCAAATGTGCTTTATGATTACTCTGTAGCATTATGAAAAAACCCTTAGGGGTTTTAATAAACAAATTCAACATTAAAATCATCTTTAAATTAGGATATGTATAAATTATTTCCAGTTGGAGGTTGATCACTTTGTAAAATGTCTCTTACAATATTATAGCCAAAGAGTTAGAGCTCTATGTTCAACACATCCTAACTATATTAATTCAGCTAAAATAAAACATATTTTTATTAAAAATCATTATATCTTGGATAAAAATTTTGTAGTGTGGGAAGGTATGAAATGGGCATGTGTCTCTCAAAAATGGACAATATTTTTGAAATTGGATTTCAAAAAATAATTCATTGGCATGAACTAGTATTTTGACTTGATAAAAATAAAGTCCAACACAAAGTCCTAGATTAAAATCTACCACTTAAAAGGTGAGGTCTCACTTTTTTTTGGTCATCTCAAATAATTCATAGAGTATGTTATGTTTGAGCTCACTTGAGAAAAGTTTGAGAAATAGTTCCATAAAGAGTATTTGTCAGCTCAATATAGAGACTAGAAGATGACTGAGTTTCATTATTTGTATCAAGGTTATTCATCTGTACTAGAGTATAATGAAAAATTAATGAAGCTATTATAATATATCCACTATATTAAGGAATAAATTGATTAGTTAATAAGTTGATATACACTATTCAACTCTGTGGTGATATTTATGAGAGACATAATTCACTTCAGCTCTATTTTTTGATATGTACTTTATTATTTGACATATTTCATGACTTGAGTGTTAAATTAATTATCTTGTAGTAAAATATTTCCAAGGGCATGAATTTATTCATAATTTTGGTATAAAGGATAAAATATGAGTCTATGCAGAGGCCCTAACAAAGGAGGCTCTAGATAGTCAACTTGTTAGTGCTACATGACGAATGAGTCATTTAGAAGAACATGCCTTTGAAAAATAAAGTTTAAAAATATATTTTAATTATGTCTTTTGATATGGATAAGTGTGCTCACAATGTCCTATTGTCAATGCTATAACCCAAATAAAAGACCAAGAAAAACATACCCTATGAGTGGCATGGTATCAC
This sequence comes from Torreya grandis, assembly GCA_037957365.1. Taxonomy (NCBI): domain Eukaryota; kingdom Viridiplantae; phylum Streptophyta; class Pinopsida; order Cupressales; family Taxaceae; genus Torreya; species Torreya grandis. The sequence goes on from JARHVA010002355.1 coordinate 674,644, forward strand.
ATGCACACATGTGTAGTTATTCATTGAATATATTTTAATTTATTATTATGACTATACTTGTTATTTTGGACAACCATTTGTTTGATTATATATATTATCTTTTATAGGAACACATAGACACTATGGAGTATTTGGGTAATGAAAGATAAAGTTCACTATTTCCAGTGCATGTTTGAATTTACTTTTCCTTATAAATCATAATTTTTAGTTCCACTAAAATTCTAGATTAAATAGGAGGCATTTGTAGATACCAAACATAGGCACAAGACTTGTTTATACCATGGTTTTTGGTGACTTTACATGCATATGCCTCAATGAAAAATAAAAAAATTATTGGTACATTTGTATTAATATTTTGACATCTTCTTGACTTCATTTGACCATGTGATACTCTAGTTTTTACTCCCAACTTCAATTGCTATGTCACATGTATCCCTCATCCTATTTTTACTTAATTTTGTATTTCCTAGGATTTTGGACAATTTTTTTAGTTACAAAAACTATCATTTAATGGTATTGACCAAGAATGATATAATCATCCCAAATCTATTTTGATGTCTTTTGGGCACATTTCCATTTTATACCATTTATTTTGTACATTTCATTATCTCTGGGTGGGATTTCATGCGCCACTAGTTCACAAATTAAAAATTAAGGTCTCTATATATACAAATCCCCTTGAATGCATTTAGGGACAAAAATTCATTTTTTAAAATATTATTTACAAGGTGCATATTACTCTTAGCTCATTATTCATTGTAAAATATAAAAATAAATTTGTTTTCACCAACATGTCCCCATTCCTTGTAAATGTATACCCCTATAGTTTGGATGGATTTACTTGGATAACTACATGGTTTTGAGCTAAAAACATAAAGTCATTGAATTTGCAATTAGAATTTAACTTATATATCTAACTATTGCTCTTTGAATTTTAATTCGATATTTGAAGTACTTGGGATATAGGGTATATCTTCATGCATCATTTTTTTAAAATTTTGAATAGGGAGATGAAACAAATTTATATAAATTTTATTTAAATTAAATCTATTTGTTATTTGACTTTGACATGTTTGATTTAAGATTTTGTCTCTTGATGTGCAAGATCACCCTATTCATACTTGTATGCATTCGTGTGTAGAATCATGATGATTTTGGTTTGATTGGAAAATCAAGATCTATGTGTCCTATTTTAGTATCATCTCACCATGAAAGGTGTTATTTCAAACTTTCAAGTTTGGTCCTATCCATATGTCATATTTTCACAGCTTCATATTCATTTGGGTTTTTTGCAGCTTTCACAAACTATGTGCCATGCTCAAGTGAAAACAAGATCTACATGTCAAGTTTTTATTCAGTCGCATCACTCCAACTCATATTAATTTAAATTCTCATTAAAAATTATTTACTATGAAGTTCCAAGTCATCTGAGTAACATGAAGTGTCATTCATTCTCATCTTCACAAGTTTGCAATAATTTCAATGAAGTTTGACTATTCATGGGTTTGTGACTCATTCAAAACACTCCATGTGGTAACACTTTTATCATTCACATCCTTGTGACTTCATAGTAATTTTAATAAAGTATTACAATTTTTAAGTTTTTAACTTGTTTAAAACACTCCATGTGGCAACATCCCATTTATTCACATGCTTGCGATGTATTAAGCACACTAATTTTAACAATGTATTAATTTATGGGTTTATGACCCAGTTACATGATTCCACTTGTCATGATCAGATATATTTTAAATATACAACCTATGTCAAAAGGTGTTCAACCCCTTTGCATGAATCTATGTGTCTTATTTTTACAATGATTCAAGGTTTTAATTATCAAAGAGAAAATAGTAATAGAATTTTTATGCATACCTTCATGGGTTTGTGAGTCAATTAGAATGTGTCACTCATTGTCATCTTGCATTCCCATAGAGATAAGAGGTTTCAAATTCAAATATTCATAGATAATTTGTAGGTATGTGAGATAGTGCCATGTAGTACAGAGTAAATAAAATTAAACATGATGACATCTGCATGGCAAGCTTATGAATGTTTAAAATAAATGACTCAGCTTAATAAACAAATAGGTCATATGCTTCAGAGTGCACTAAATATACAAGTCATTTCCTACCATAAAGTGAATTAAAGACATGTTTTTAGGTTCAATTTACATGTGAAAAAAATTAATTCAAATAACATGAGTTGGAAAGAGTGGTTGTTTAATGAAATTAAGCCGTACAAATTGAGTTGATTGCCAAATGATTAATGCCATCAAAGACATGACTGCATTTCAAAACATCCAAAATGACCAAGTGAATTCATATAACCCTTAATCCTTAGAATCCTCAAACATCTGCAAACATCAAGCTAATTTTCATTGATCATTTGATTTCATAGCAGAAAACAAATGAATTTAGAAATATTTAGTCACATAGTAGTTCGAATTCAAAATGTAGACCACCATGGACTATTTGTGCTCTCTTGGAATTGACCATAAATTCCCAAATACAAATTTAAACTTAAAATCACTAGGCATAGGTATGCAACACTATAGTGCAATGTTTGATGAAATTAAGCATCACAAAGACATAAGTGATGATTAAAAGATTCTTATAGAAATAAAGGAATATTTCATGAATATTTCAACTATTAAAGTATTTGTATTGTATCAAACAAAAACCAAACTAGAGTTATACCCTTGGGTTGACTTAGTTTATAATATTTTATGTGTCGCTACTTGTAATAATGACATATGAGGAAAAGGAATCAAGTAGCCTATATTTGTGGCATTGCATATGAGGGTTATTATTAATTAACCAAACCATACAACATATATAACCAAGAGTTTATCACAAATTAAATGGATGGAAATGACATTAAATAGATACTAAGGGACTAGGCCGAAGACTCCAACATATTTGTGTGTAATCAAAACATTAATTTAATCCTTATTAGGCAATTCTGACATGGAGTTAGATTGGGAATGGCCTTGATGAATAGGAATTTTGGAGCTGTTAACATAATAAGAGCTTTGTGAAAAATGGGTACCCTTACTAGTGATGATTATATATGACATGAAGATCCTTGATTTGGGAGAGATAATTCATTATAATCTGGCCCAAAAAGTTCATAGGGTTAAATGAGGTGGAGATTTCTATATGTTATCTTATTTGATGGATGCAATACATGCCACTGTGCACTACCCAAGGATTGAGGTGTAGACTCCTAATTTTAGAGTTGCAATCCATAAGGATTTATAAAAAAAAATTATCCATAAATATAATCAAAATATCAAAATTATAACATACCTATTTTACCCACTTCTTTGTGTTGTTATAAATAAATACCAATACCAATATTATCTAAAGAAACAAGGAGGCCACTTCTCAAGATTGTTACCTACTATTGCTATCTAGATTACGCAATCATTATAGTGGAAGTCACCATGGAGGCCCCATTAACACTATCTAGGTGTGCCATAGACAAATTAGCAGAGCAAGAAATTGTACACTAAATTATGAACTGTTAGGATAATAAGAATGCATAAATATCCTCAAAATTGCATACTAGAGAAGCTATGTAAAACACAAATAAATAATTGCAAAATTTTAAAACAAACTAGCCAAACCATGTAACACAGAAGATACCAATGTAATGTGGTTCACCTAATGGGCTATGTCTATGAAGAAATTTGTCAGCCTTAAATTTATAGAAATAATGGATAATTTACTTACAATAATACCCTATCACACCTTTCTCTCTTTTCTCTCACTCTCTTGTCTTTAATTCATCTATTTAAGCTAACACCAAGCTTACCAACAAGCTCTTAACCAAGCTTGTAACAAAGACTTAACAAGTTCTCAACCTCTTCACTTACAAGAATGCAACAAATTCATGGATTTCCAAATTACAATGGAGAGAACATGCTTTAGTATAAAATGAGAGAGAAATTAGAGGAAAAATAGAAGAGGAATAAAAATGCACCACCCTCCATGTGGGAGCGATATTAATCCATAGTGATTTGTTTGTCTCTATTTTAAGGGTCAACAAAGTAGATTCATTACTTTAGACAAGATCCAATCCACCAGCATGTGAGTCCAAACATTGTCCCCCACTCCTCATGTGAGGACAATAACTAATGATAACAACTTATCCTTCTCCCATGTGCACACAAAAGTCCAAAAGGTATTGTAATCACCTTTTGACTTTCACCACACACAAAAATCATGGAGACACTAAGAAATTTCACCAATTACAAACCCTTGTCACTTATGTCAAAGACAAAAGCATGTGACTCACCAAAGACAAAACCCATGTTCCTTGGTGGAGTGCTATGCCCCACTCCTCTCACATCAACTTTCACCACATGTAAGATCCTCTGTGGGCCATACCACATCATCAAAAACCACATCGCCTTCTTATCACAACACCTAGATTCCACCTCACATGCATGCCACATCACTTTCATGCCTCATCACCATGAATAGTGACTATCAATAGTGATTGTGAATAGTGACTTCACACCCAATAATTCTTTCGAACTTCCAATTGTTGTATCCGCTACAAAAAATTCTCACCCTAATCTTATTAATCCATGAAGACTAACTAAAGTTAAACAAAACTTCAATTTCAATCTTGTAATCACTTTGGTCATCATATCTATATTATTTTCAATTGTATGTATCTTCTCTAGCTTGAATTTCTCTTCCTCCAATACCATCCTCATGAAATGATACCATAATTGAATATGCTTTGTCTTGGAGTGAAAAGCTAAGTTTTTTGCTAGATGTATGACTCTCTAACTGTCACTATACAATATGCATTTTAATTTTTGGTGTCCCAACTCTTCCATCAACCTCTATAACCAAATAATTTACTTACTCGCTTCTATAATGTTAACATACTTAGCCTTTATGGTAAAATAGATAAATTTTTTTGTAGATGTTATATCCAACTAACCACTGTACCACCTATAGTGAAAACATACCTTGTAGTGCTTCTTCTACCATCTAAATCACCTACCATATCTGAACCCACATATAATTTTAATGTCACATCAAATCCACCATAACATAACACTGAATCTATGGTCTCTATCAAGTAATGAAGGATGCATTTAAATGCTTTCCAATGTTCCTTTCCTCGATCACTCATAAACCTACTCATTACTCCCATTGCATGTGTAATGTCTGGTTTTATACACACCATTGCATACATCAAACTACCAACTGCTAATGATTATGGTGTCTTGGACATGAGATTATTTTCTTCTTGTGTCTTAGAACATTATTCCTTTATGAGTTTGAAGTGGATTGCCAAAGGTGTCCCAACCAAATTTATATATTATATGCTAAACCTTTCCAACACTTTCTTGATGTACTCTCTCTGTGATAATGTCAACTTTTAATTCTTTCTATCTCTGGTTATTCTCGTATTAAAGATCTATTTAACAACTAGATCCGTCATTGAAAAATAATCACTCAAATGTCTCTTGAGTACATTGATATCTTACATGTTAAAACCTACAATAAGCATCATTTACGGACAAAAATAAGATAATGTAACTATCATTTTCAAATCTTTTAAAATACACACAATGGTTAGAATGACATATGGAATAATCATGTTCTAGCACAAACTTATAAAAATTAATATACCATTGTCTTAGAGCTTGCTTAAGGCCATACAAGATCATCAATTTTCATACCAAATTCTCCTTACCATTGACTTCATAACCTTGTGGATGCTCCATGTAAATATCCTCCTCTTAATCTCCATGAAGGAAAATAGTCTTCACATCCAACTGTTCTAAATGCAAATCTTTAACTGAAACTAAACTCAAAACAATTTTAATTAATGTCATCTTAACACTAGCAAAAAAGATTTCATCAAAATATATACCTTTCTTTTGTGCAAAACCTTTTACCACCAATTTGGCCTTATAATTATTTTTATCATCATCCTCCTCCTTAAACTTGAACACCCACTTATTCTACAATGCTTTCTTTCCCTTTGGAAGCTCCACCAAATCCCATGTCTGGTTTATCATTAGAGAGTCATATTCCTCATCCATAAATTGTTTCCACTTATCCTTGGCATCAACCTACACCATTTATTCATAACTTCTATATCACCACCATTGGTAACTAATAAATAATTTAAAAAAGGATAAAACCTTTTAGGTTGTCTACTTACTCTAGTATATCTTCTCACAATAAGAGTTTGGGGTTCCACATTTTCCACTGGTACCTTTGAGACACTTTCTTTTGTAATGTACTCCAACACTATGTACTCTTTCTTGGATTCTTCTTGCTTATTTTCCTACAATTAATACCTATACATGACTTTTTCAATGAAGATAACATCTCTACTCTTGATGATTTTCTTAACATCCAAATTACACAATCAAAATCCAAAGTCATTAGTACAATAGCTAATATAAGTATATTTATGAGATTTAGCTTCTAATTTGGACCTATTCTTTTTATCGATGTGATCAAAAGATTCATAACCAAAAAAAATTAGAAAAGAATAGTCTACCTTATTACTAGTCTATGCTTCTTCTAGTATTCCACCATCCAAGGCACTCAAAGGTCCTCTATTTATCAGATACAATGTTGTATCTATAAAACTACACAAAACTATAAGTATAACCTTGCATGCAATCTCATGCTTCTATCATGCTACATGATAGTCATGTTCATCCTCTCTAACACACCATTCTGCTATTGTGTTCTTAGAACCATCTTTTGCCTACATATTCCATTTAGTAAACAATAGTTATCAAACTCTTTGCTATTGTATTCACCACCATTATTTGACCTAAGGCACTTGAGATTTAAACTTATTTCATTCTCAACTAAAGCTCTCCATCTCTTAAATTATCAAACACATCATATTTATGTTTAATCAAATAAACCTAAACCTTCCTAATTACATCATCAATGAACGTAACATAATACAATGAACTATCAAGTGAATATACCTGACTTGGTCCCCATACATCTATATGCAAAAGCTCAATTTTTTGCTCTTTTTTGGCTAGTCCAACTCTAAGAAACTGCACACATTCTTATTTTTCATACACACAGTTCTCACAAAATTCTAAGCTAATTTATTTTAGACTTGCCAATTTCACCTTTGCGTGTAGAAACTTCATGTTCTTTTCACTCATGTGGCCAAGTCTATAATGCCATAAATTTGTAGATGTACCTGAATTAATTACATCAAAAGATGTATTAGTGATAATAGTGGGTAAATATAATGTACCCACTTTCTTACCTTTTATAACTACCAAGGCACCCTTGGTAAACTTCCATGAGTCATCAATAAAAGTGACCATACAACCATCACTACCCAACTATCCTGTAGAAATCAAATTTCTCCTCAAACTTGGAACATGCCTAACATATTTAAGAAACCAAGTGTTTCCATTCTATAATTTAACATTAAAACTGCCTTTTCCAACAATGTTGTAAGGTTCGTAATCACTAAGATAAACATGTCCAAAATTTTATTGAACATAATCTTGAAAATAATGTTCTATGAGGAGTAGCATGGAAAGATGTACCAGAATCTAAAACCCAAGATTCAAAAATATTATCCAAAGAAAAAATTAAAGCATATTGTAACACATCACATACTACATTTGTCTCTTTGTTACCTTTTTATTGGTCCTTGGCTGATTTTCCATGAAGAACCTAAAAATCTTTATTTGTGTGTCTTAGCTTCCCATAGTGCCAACATTCCATCTTGATTCTTGATTTTGATCTTTACCCCCTCCTTGATTATCCATAGTTTCCTCTTCTTCTATTCTTCTATTTTCCTCTAGTTTCCATAGACAATGCATTCCCCAATGTGGTAGTTTCACCATTGCTTCTCATTCGCATTTCCTTGCTTAGGATCACACCCACCACATCTTCAAACGTCAGTTTGACATTGTTGGAGATAGAATTGATCACCACCATTACCAAGATATTCCAGCTCTCAAGCAAAGAACATAGAATAAGAAGATCCCTAAATTCATCATCAAATTCAATAATAACATAATTTAAATATCATGTAACCATGTTAAAATTATTCAAATGATTTTATACTAAACCATTTTCAGCCATTTTCATTTTAATTTTTTTTTTCATTAAGAAAAGTTTATTAGAAGGAGGGTTTTTGTTTTTTCATACAACTTCCCTAGTGTGCTCATAAGACTTTTTGTAGTATTTTCTTGGGATATGTTGAATGCAACTGTAGATGCCAGGCATAACTAGATGGTTCCAAGTGATTTTTTATCCAACAACTCCCAATCCTCATCTAACATTGTTGTTGGCTTCTTGGCTGCACCACCCAAAGGTAATTATAGGTTCATTTGAAAGAGATAATCCTCCATTTGCATCTTCCACAAACCAAATTTCTGTCCATTAAACTTCTCCACCTTGGATTTGTTATCATTTTCTGTAGCTCCCACTCAAGCTAAAATCCTTAACTTTCTACAACTTAATTTTTAGTAACAACAACATTTGCTCTGATACCACCTTTTAGGATAATAAGAATGCATAAATATCCTCAAAATTGCATACAAGATAAGTTATATAAAAAATAAATAAATACTTGTATAAATTTAAAATAAACTAACCAAACCATACAACATAGAAGACACCAATGTAACATGGTTCACCCAATGGGCTATGTCCATAGAGAAATTTTTTAACCTTATTTTTTTAACAACAATGAATAATTAACCCATGTAAAAAACCTATTACCCCTCTCTCTCCTTTCTCTTACTCTCTTGTCTTCAATGCATCTATGTAAGCTAACACAAAGCTTACCAACAAGCTCTTAACCAAGATTGCAATAAAGAATTAACAAGTCTTCAAACTATTTACTTCATAAAAGAATGTGAAAATTTATGGACTTACAAATTACAAAGGGAGAACATGTTTTAATAGAAAATAAGAGAGAAATTAGAGCAAAAATACAAAAGGAATAAAAATATGCCACCCTCCATGTGTGAGCACCATTGATCCATAGTGATTTGTTTGTCTCTATTACAAGGGTCAATAAATTATACCCAATAATTTAGAAAAGATCCAAGCCACCCCCATGTGACTCTAAAAACTATCCCCCACTCCTCATGTGAGGACAATCAATAATAGTAATAACTTGTCTTCTTCTCCCATGTGCACAAAAAAGTCCAAAAGGTGTTGCAATCAGCTTTTAACTTTCACTACACACAAAAATCATGGAGACACTAAGAAATTCAACCCATTACCAACCATTTTTATTTATGCTCAAAGATAAAAGAATGTGACTCACCAAGGACAAAACCCATGTGTTTTGGTGGAGTGCTACACTCCACTCCTCTCACATCAACTTTTAACACATGTAAGATCCACCATGGGCCATGCCACACCATCAAAAACCATATCACCTTCCTCTACCACATGACCTATATGCCACCTCACTTGCATGCCACATCACCATGAATAGTGACTATAAATAGTGATTATGAATAGTGACTTCACACCCAATATGAATGAGGTAGATGGATTGTACAAAAGAGCCAAACATGGCATGGTACATCCCCTACCTCTTCAAGTTGGGAGGAAAAATTTTAAATTATGGTCATCATTAACTAATGCTATAGCCCATAGGTATTCATTTATGTTAGTTGATAATAAGCTTAGGCATTGGGATCCTAATGGGAGGGTGGTGGAACACTTGAGGCCATTAAGGGGAAACATTAGTGTCGTGTATCACCATGAGCCTCAATCTATGGATCATATATTTATCAATCCCCAATATGAATGAAAAGACATAATAAGGATACATGTTTCTAAGGTGACCATAGAAACAACCATAAAATTTCAATATGATGGGATAGAGGAGAAGGACAAATATTTAAAGCCAAAAGAAGATGCCCCCTCCACGAATGAAAATTTAAGGAGAGTATTATAAAGACTTCCACCTACATTATATTCATCAAGTAAAACTCCTCCTCTCCAAGTAACTTTTCCACACTTCTTGGTCATCTAATTCTAATCATTATAACATTATCTCAAGGGCGAGCCTCAGGGATTAGTTCTTCTGAACATGGTAAAGTGACTTAACTTGATCCTCTGAGTCCTCCTAGCCATAATGTTTCTCCCCCTTCTCCTTCCATTCTTGAATTAGAGGATGATACCCTTATCTTTCCATGCTTAAACTGGAAGATGCCCCTATTTAATCTCCACCTCATAGCCCAGTTAAATAATAATCCATTATTGAAACTTTGCCTCAAAATGAGGTTGTGTCACTTACAAAGGCCTTCAATCCTATTTTTTTGAATGTGGCTCCAAGTCCCATGGTTACCACTACATCTACTATGACAATTTATACCACTATGGTTATTTCCTCTATTTTTAGCACTGGGTCCCATTTATCTAGAATCTACACAAGCCACAACATTAGTTCCCTTGGTTTCCCTTGTAACCTATTATGGTTTCCAACAACAATCCTTATGATTTATATTGTTTTCATTGATTTTAAAACAATTTTAATAAGAAGTATTTTGAATAGATAAGTCCCTTTTATTGGACCATTACACATTATGGATCCTTTGAGCATCACATCATCTTCTCAAGTCATAGTCATTCTAGGTTTCCCCAATGTCATTGGAGGAACAATTTAAACAATAAAGACCCTGGTGGGGAAGGGAAGAAAAGAGTAAGTTTTTGAGGTGTTGTCACCCATCCCATTGTATCCACTCTGCCATTCACATCTTCTCCACCTCTCTTCACCATTAAAATTTCATTCTCCATACCACCCAGATCATCCCCTACACCTAGATCCAATTCACCACCATCTACCAGAATTTTTGTCCTAGCTGACCCTTCCCTCCCCACACAAGTTTTGACCTCACCTCTAAAACCACCACATTTTATTAATTATTCCCTTGCTATTCCTTCAAGAGGAAAAAATTAGATACAATAGATACGAGTGGAAAAAATGTAGAGGGTGGACATAGTCATAGCGTACAAACCTAAAATATTGATGAGGTTTTAACAAGCTACAGGGTCAATGAAGAGAGTGACTAGGATAAAGGTAAAACAAAGCTCCAAAATGGCCATCTCTAAGATTGAAGAGTATTTTTTCACTTTGATCAAGAAGAGGAAGACTAGGCCAAATGAAAAGGATGAGTTTATAGGACCCTAAGTCAATCATTGAGGCTATAGGGGAAATGAATAGGAGGTTTATCCAAGGGATCAAATAAAAAATGCAAATAATTCAAACCCAGACCAAGGATACAAACCCTTATATAATATTTTTGATGATGTTGAGCAATACATGAAAATATACTTTCAAGAGTGGGAAGGTGAGATGTATGGAGTTCTCATAACTATAAATAAAGTATTTGATTTTTTTTGGGATTATTAAAAGAGGTTGGCATACATGGAATCTTGATTCCAAATGGACAATTAGTCCCACATGATCATTTCATTGATTATTTGACACCTTTCATGACAAGATTAAAAGAAAAATCACTCTGGGAAATCAAGGCAATAATGAAGAAGTGATTGAGTTAGTTTCATATGCCAAGGAGAAGATTGAAAGAGACACTGTAGTGAAAGATGTCTTGTTTGACCCTCTTCTAGATCATGACCAACTGTTGAAAAAGGCTGAAGTGTTCTTCAGGCATCCAATAATGGATCTAACTTGGGTAGATAAGAAGTTAATTTTTATTTTTTTTACGAATCCAACCCATAAGCTCAGTTATGACTGTAAGACCAAACAACTCTTTGACTCTAGTCACCTCATCAGTTCAAGTTACTACACAAACTCCCAATCAACCCTAAGTTTTTATGATTCTTTTTGGCATATGTGGAACCAATTACAATTCTAGTTTCCTTTGTATTTGAATGGACTTGGATTAAGTTATTGTAAACTCCACCTTAGAATCTTATTTATACTTTATATTTGGACCTCTTAAAAAAGAGGATCTTATCAATATTAATAAAGACATGGAATTATCAGGAAAGTTCATTGTGCTTTATTTTTGTTCTCTTTCTTGGATTTTATGGTATGCATGGGTAGTTTTTAATGAACAAAATTGATTTTTATGATTGAAAAAACATCTAATTTGTGAGGAGTTAGATTGAGTTGATAATTATTTGAACCATTTTATATATAGTGGTTGTGATTTAGACCTTAATTTCTGATTGAATGTGTTTTATGCAATTTATCACTAATCTTATATCTTTAAGAAAATGTTATGAAATCTATTTCACAAATGTTTTTCCATAGACTATCTGTTATATCTAACTTGATCTGAGTTATTAGTAGAGAAGGTTAGATATTAGTTTAAAGTCATTTGAATAATCTCACTAGTTAGTTTTTTCAAGATATTTGGTTCATGTAGACATAGAATGTTTCTTTTGCACCTTACTCTGTTCTTTCTTTCGAAGTTTTTTTATCTGATATGACTCACATTAGTATATAATGATATGCATACAATATCACAATAGGTCTTAAAAAGAGTCGATATAGTTATCCAAATCCATAATTATTTTAAGGTAGTAGGTAACCATATTTCCCTCATGGTTATTTCACCTCTTGGATTACTTACAAAACCAATGCAACTTATGTCATGGAGCGCTAGTCACTGACCTAAAATGAGATGAATATATCCCATCAATTTTTAAGGTGATTCTAATTGATATTAACAAAACTAAGGTCAAATTATATTTTTCATGCTTATGTCAAGGTTGGGCTTAAGTGAAATAACATATAGACTTGCATCCACATGATTTAACACACACTCACATTAAAGAGAGAACTATATGTAGTTTGGGATATCCTTGGAGTATTGAAAATGTAGACAACACTCAACTAGTTGACTAGGATTGGTTGAGGTCAGTCCAACCTAAAATACTAATCCTTTTACAAGGTTTTCTAATCAAAGGTGAAAGAGCTAGGGTTTCAATAAATAAGGAAGAATATACGTTGATTTATGCAGGTTTGAAAATGATTGAACACAAAAAAGATAGTTATATATGTGCATAAATTTGAGTGAAAAATAATTGGTTTTTGCTTCCAAGGATAACTTTATCAAGTCATGAATATAGCAATTGATAGTATTATCCAGACATTGATGGTTTTATCCTCTGTAATCTTCATAGTTGATTTTAGATCCGATCATACATAAAGCCAACATAGATCTTGCTTGACATTCATCAACAAAAGTAGAATACAAAATAGACTTATAAATAAGCTAAGAGCCTTTTATCCCTTGATTACTTCATCCTTTGTTTATTTAACATATGTCATATCTTCTGTAATCTTCATAGTTGATTTTAGATCTGATCATATATAAAGTCAACATAGATCTTGCTTAACATTCATCAACAAAATTAGAATACAAAATAGACTTAGAAATAATCTAAGAGCCTTTTATCCCTTGATTACTTCATCCTTTGTTTATTTAACATATGCCATAAATAACTAATAGCATTTAGTTTTATATGGTTATAGACATTGTGCAATCTGAATATTCTAAGTTTCTATCTTATTTAGGGTTAAAATTAATCTAAAAATATGGTAAAACACTTTCCATTCACATGGCACTTAAATGATGCTACATAAGAACATGAAATTAAATCCATAGTTACCTCTCCTTGTGTTTAATATATACTTTTCATATAAAGTGGTTATATATACTTCCAATCTCTTATCATAATAAGTTGAATTCGAGTGGGTGATAATAATGCAAATCCATTTCAACATTTAACATGAAGGTTGTGCTAAGAGGATGACATAGCAAAAAAGTGAATTACTGAATACTACAAAACAAAGTATTCAATTTTCCCATTATCTGATAGAAAATAGGGCCATGCTTATTAAATATGAGTGTTTCAAAAATTATGACATCAAGACTAAACTACATTAATGCTTATATGTTTGACAACTTTCATAATTTTGTATGGGACATTACATATATAGTAATTGCCAAAAAGTAACATTTTTGTGTATGTAATATTAAAAATAATAATGTAATGAAGTGGAAAATATTTCTAAAGGTGATGCATTTTTTTCAAAGACATCAGACATGATGATAAGACATTGACAAATTTTACTTTGAAATTGAGAGCATATTGTAACTTATAAAAGTAAATCACAACTAATACATTTTATGTACACACTCTCTCTCTCTCTCTCTCACACACACACACACACACACACACACACACACACACACACACACACACACAAAACTCTTTAAATAATGATTGGTTGTGATTATACCAATGAGATTTATTCACATTTTTATAATTTTTAATATTTTTCTTAGTGAAAGTTGCAACTAAGGGGATCTAGAGTGATAAAAAAAAGATGAAAATTTATTGTTGAATTTGTTATAATGTCATATTACTTAGATATTGTTACAAAAATAGAGAAATAGTCCACAAAAAATAGTTATATGAAATATAGAGATGATTTCACTTCACAATTATACAAGTTCTTTTGATTCATTTGAAAATGAATGAAATGAAACAAAACATCACACATAATCAAAATAGATAAAATTTCAAATTAAACGTTTTGTTTTGGAAGGCTCCAGGACTCAATGACTTTGTGAATCCATGGATTGGTGACTTCATGACACCATTTTGAATACCAAATGTTTTTTAATATCACTATTATTTTAAAGTGTTAGCTATGTGTTTTATAAAAGTTTGTACTAAGACATTTTTAAATTAGAAATATTTGGAAGACAATGTACAGGATTAACAAATCATTGTACATGTTCTATGGGTCTGTTTTTTCAATTTTTCATTGAGATTTATTGGGACCAACATACCCTATCTCTTAAAAATAAATAAGGAACCTTTTTTATTAAATTGAGATGTTTATTTTATCAATAAAATTATCTTTTATCTCAATTTTTTGATTTACCAAAATGTTAACCAGGTCAAAAGATAATAGAGGAGAAATTAAAACTACTCTCTTTTGATCAAATTTTATTTTCAAAGTACCTTTTATATCCAATTCAAATTCTAACCTAGTTTAAGTTTTGACTTAAATAATTGTCAACAAATAAAACTTGTTAAACCTTAAGTTTATATGTGTCCACTTTCATATACCTAAAGTCAAGTTTTACTTTATTGCATTGCTTGATATATTGTAACGAGTAGACCTAACCATAGTTTGAAACATATTATTTATAACAATGAGTCCATAAAATATTCTCTTTGTCTCCAAGATAAGTTATATTCTATGACCTTCATTACTCTATGAGTCTGTTTAGTTTTTGCATGTATTTGTTTTGCCACAGATATTTAAGTTGTATTTTGATTTTTGTGATCCTATGATTGTGTTTTGACCACCATGTGTTTGACTTATAGCACAAGTTCTATTAAAATATTAATCATGATTTATATTTTGAAAAGGGAATGCTTAAACAAAGGGACACTACATGAATATGTGACCCCATGACCCTTGAATGATATCCACACATTTTATTTATATCATAGGTTTCATTAAAGTGATGTGTCTATTTTATTAATGTTTATTTGAAATAAAATTATAGTATTTATTTATGTACAATAAAATATGATGACATGTGAAAATATAAAGTGGATAAAATAATATATAGTGGATCCATGTAGTCTACAACCCACATTTGAAGGCAAAAATCACTCTATTACTACGCGATCTCTTGATGTTGTTCTACTTATCATGTGGAAAGGCATAAATCTAAGGGAGAAATAAAATTTATTTTAAAGAGCATTTGATCTACAGACTATAATACATTCATTCAATAATTGGAAAACACTAACTAAAAAGTAGTTATAACCTACCACATACATCCCCAAAATGGAAAAGATAAAGACAAGAGTGGAAAAAGACTTGGAATTTAATGAAGGAAAAATATACAAAATTTTACCATGTGGCTAAAGCAAGTGATAAGATAAAAAGTGCAATCACAAAAGGAGATATAAAAGTGGAAATAAATAATTCAATATAACCACAGGGTATGCATCAACTCATTTGAGAACTATGGGACTCTGTGATAGAGAAATACTACCACATGCATCATTTATAATAGGTGTGATAAAGACAAAAGATGATGAGGACTAGAATCCTAATGAAGACATAAAAGTTTTGTACACGGATGCCTCTTATTTGATTTGTAGTAGGTTTCAAATGTATTATTTTTCCTCCACAGATGTGTGGAATTATTAATTCCACTTTATATATCGTAACATTTAATTAATTCTCTTTTTTATATCTCTTAGCTACGTGGAGACATCCTTTGAAATGAGTTTTCTTAGGCCCTATATTTTTTTTATTTTGACCTATATTATGTCCATTCAAAGTGGCACATGTGGTGATGCCTCATTGCTTTGTAGTCATAGGCTCACAGAGTTATTTATGGCTCATATTATGGCCTTAGTAAAATGTGCAGATCCACTGGGTTATTATTTTCACTCTATATCACTTCACATCTACATATTTTCCTAGGTCATGAGGTCATATAGTCTCTAAGCTTTAATTTTTTTTTTCACAGTCCATTAAAATTCATATTTATTCTTTATCTTCACACATGTCCATAAATTTTATCCTACACATAAAACTATACACGCTGTGATCACATTTTTTAATTAAATAATACTCAAAATATTTTAACAAAGCCTACAATAAAAACAAATACATGGCAACCAAAGTGCAATCACATGGTCATGACATCATGGTGGTCACAAAACATAACATTAATTAGAAAGTAAAAGAGGCATTTATGGTTGCATTAGTTTATGACATTTTTAAAATACTATGACTAGGTTTACTTGTCACAAGGGCTTCAAGTTATATGAATAAAGCATGGACTTTAGACTTAGGATATGCAAATGTATCTTCCAAGTAATTTATTTATTTATTGAGGGTACATATAGATATATTGTGTGGTTAATTAATGTGATCTAACAAGTCTGACATGGATAAAAGGGGGGTCTCAATTTTTAGAAGAAGTGACTTTTAACCCATTTAATTTAAGAATGTATTAAACTAATTAAATTAAACTATTGAAATTAAAATGATAATATGTATTGATCTAATATGAAAATATAATAATCTATAAGAATTCTTGAAATAAAAATATTACTAAAAATAGTAAATTAAGTTAGGGTTAGAGAGTGTTCCTCAAAATAATAATAGATACGACTGTGTAAACTTTTTATAAGTATAAATTGTGTTAAATTGACCTATAGATAGGGTTATATTAAAAATAATAATTCACAATTTTTTGGGATAGATACATGGAAGGTAGATAGCGGCGTACTAGGACCACATCTAAGATGATTGTATTTTGAATCTATCAATCTAGGTATGTGTGATTGCTTTTGAAGACTAAGTGTATATATTTATGTGTTGATATGACTTGTGGATAACCTATAATTAGTAAAACTTGTTCCTACACATGCAAAAAATAGCAATTAGATAACAATGGGCGGTTAATGGGTTAGTAAGTAAATTTGAGCTAGCCTTAGAAACACCTTGTGACTAAGCATTGCCTACATAGCCCAAATGAGCTTGAGGCCGATGTAGTTTTTCCTCCTAGAGTGATTGTGTGGTATGTGGTGATGCAACTAGGATGATTTAACTAGATGATTAATATAAATGCTTGACAATAGATTTTATTGACATATAATAAACACTATTTAAACTTGGCTACAGAGTTGAAGTAGGAGAATACTATTATTTTGATTAGTGTGTAGTGATTTTAATAGAGAGATACATTGGTCTAAAATGAGTAGCCTTGATGTGATTTTATAGGAAAATATTTAAAATAATTTTGCTAACTAACATGATAAGATGCATAGGAGATCAACTGTGTAACATCTAAAATCAAAAGAATGACCATTGGAGTGTAGGAGATAAGACCATACTAGCGGATAAGGCCATAATACAACCATGTTTGACTAGTGGAAACTTGTCGCAGAAGACCAAAGACTATTTGAAAATGTTTGGCAGGAGCCTTGGGTTGAATAAAGATGAATGCAACTAAAATAGGGATGTTTTTATGATATCTATAATGTTTTTAAGACATTAAAGGCTCTTACATAGATTGTGATTTAGAGAAATAGTGAATATATCAAATAAGGTTAAGTATGCAAAGAATAAATATTGCCAAGCATTAATGATTAATTTTATGTGTCTACATTTACCCCCAATTTATTCTAGTGATGCACAGAGTGAAATTACTAGAATAAAGTAGATAAAAATTTGAGTGTGTATGCACATTTTGTATTTTGAATATAAAGCTTGATTGTGTAAAATAACTCAATATGAAACCTACAATAATACCATAGAAATTAATATTTGTTCATATTGAAAAATAAAAAAAATGAGATTTGTTATTTTTAATTTACAATGAGAGAAAAGAGAGTAAGTAATCTAATTTCCCTGTAAATTAGAGATGATGAAGTGTACATACCCCCTTGTTAGGACATTTGGATAAGTGTTGAACCATGGAGAATTAAGAGTGATCAAGTCTCAATTTATAAAACTTTGAATGCTCTTGAATTGGAAGGATTGTATGCTTCAACTCTAATTTGAGTGTATATATTACTATGTAAAATATTTGAAGGGGAGGAACCATGAAATGTGGCCTGCTACATATTTTAAAAAGTTAAACCATAGACATTGAGTGCCACTAAATGCTAACATGGCCCACTTGCAATTGAGATGAATCACACTGCTAAAGACAGATCTAAATTCCATTTGAAACTTTGTAACTTTAAAATTTGAAACTTGAGAAGTTTAAAAATGTGATAGTATAAATGTGAACATGAATGAGTATCATGCCCCCTATGCCTGTACTGTAATGAAATGTTATTTTGAATCTATATATTAAAACTTTTGAAGTTTTCCACTTTTTAAACCTTTTGAATATTTTGTCACTTTTTAAACCTTTAAAAATTTTACAATTTTGTAACTTATAATTTTTGAAATGTTTTAAAACTTGTAATTTTTTACTATAATAATAAATGCACATGCATTCCACATGGCCCCATAAATTGAAAATGATGAATTGTATTGTCATTTGAAAATTGTATATTTCCATAAATTTAAAAAAATTTGATTGTGAACCTTGAATGTTCTAAGCAATCCCATTGTGATGCCCCCTTTTTGAGATGAGAGATGAAGCCTCCAAGTCACTTATCTCAAAATAAATCATATGTGAAAGATATATAATTTTTAATATTTGAAATTGATTGCATCATAATATTGAATATAACATTAAGTTTTGCATATGAATATGTGTTAAAAATATGTATCACTGAATCATATAAATAATGTATGCGTGATATACATCATGAAAGTAGAGAAATAGTAGAGTATATAAGTGGTGCATGATATGAATCATGGAACCATAGTAAAATACATAAAATACATGATATGAATAATGAAATCATAGTAACGAGCAACAAGCATCAAAGTGATGTCACACAATGTCATGTAATTGCTTAATATATCATGCATAAGGCCCATTAGGACACATACAAGGGACATGTAAAATGTCAACATAACACACAAGGGCAAGAGGCACATGAAAATGGTTGGATGATGCCATATAATTGAAAATTTAAACACACAAGGCTAAGGGCCATACATAATATAATTAATCAAAAGCCCAACTTATTGTGTACAAAGGTAAACATATAAAGTAACACATGTAGCAAATAAGACTACTATAGATCCATCATATGTATGAATATGAATGTTACCAAATAACATATTTCATTAATACAATTTGAAATTATGAGTGAGCAAAAAGACATTTATATGATATGTAGCTCAACATGGTAAAAAGGCTATGGATAGAGATAACATGTAAAAGTGTTCACAGAGAATCAAATAGATGCCCCTGACTTAGTAAGGTTATCGGGTAAAACGGAAACCCAACATCAAAGAAACATGTGAAATTATGTCTTGTATCATAGTCAAGTAAATCATGAGAAAAAATGTGTATTAAAATATGGAATATGCTATCTACCTAATATAGAATAATCAACATATAAAAACAAGTAAACTAAAAATGCTTTAGGTTTTGATTTTGGATTTTTGAATTTTTTTGAAATATATGTGTTTTATTTTTGTATTTTTACAATAAGCACATTTTTGAATTTTTATAAATATTTGAATGCTAAAAAGAGATTTGGAAAGAGGTGATGAGAAGCAAGATTTTTAAAATTGAGTGAATGGGAGGGATTTAAATTGACCTAAACAAGGCGTAAAAGCATAGTATTATGATAAGAAGAAAGTCAAGCAATATTACCCTCAATATATATATAACTTTGAGTCATAGTAATGCCGTGTAAATGTGTAAAATTTGTGGGAATGGAAATGCTCCTCAAATAGGGAAGAAGCTAAATGTGCTCATGGAAAAAGTGGTCATATGAGATTATGTAAGTTCTATAGGGTGTAAGGTATACAATAGTAAGAAATTGGCGTGCCATAGAGATAATTATTTTAGATTGTTTGAATCAAGTTGAAAATCAAGAGGATAATCACACCAAGTGAAATAAATCCAAGAAACTAGAAGAATGCTTGGATAAGTGAGATAATAATTATAAATAAATAAAATAAACTATGTACAAGTAAAATTAAAGTAGCTAACCATTGATATCAGTTATGGGCATGTATGTATAACCCATGTTATGATATGAAGGAATGGCTTCTTGTGATGAAGAAGTGTCAAATGTAGATGGCTTTAAATCTAAATAAGATCTATATGTTTTAATACAACCCTATGAATCACTACTCATATATTCATGAAAACTATATTATCATGTGTAAGAGAAGAAAATATAACACCTTGTATCTATACCCATTTTTCCTTAGGAGATGGAGGCCTTTTTGTTTTTTCCACTTTCTAATTAGGAAGATGTACCATGCTCTATGAAAAAAAATGTATATTATCATGAGTATATGGAGAGACTAATTTTTAATATGCTCATGCTCATTATAAATTGTAATGTGATGTGGAGGATATAGATCATGCTCTTGAATAATTTTGTAAACTATTTCATTACCATGTTATTCAATAATTTTACTAGGTAATTGTTACATAGAAGTGTTAGAGGTACAATCACTGGGGGGTGAATCAGTGAGCCTAGATATTTTAATTTCAATTTAAGTCCTTTCAGACTATTAAACAATCAACATATATCAACTTCATCAAGCAATATTAACAAGAGAGCTTATTCATTCAATGCATACATAAGATCAAACACACAACACATAGTTCCTATGGGAAACTCTCATGGGGAATAAAAGTCACTCTCAAGCCTATAACACATGGAATACTTGTTCTATAAGAGATTACAAACAAGATACTGATCAAGTCCTTTTGACCAAAGGCCTTTAGTGAAACACCTATTTCATAAGGAGCAACTGCCCCTAAGGAAGATCAAGTCCTTTAGAACCTCACTTAAAGTGAAAACATCCACTTTAAAACTGATTTATTCAACACTTGATGATGGATTTATGATTTTCTAACCCAATCACAAAATTGTTCTCAAACTCATATAGGCCTCTCACATAGGCATTCCAAAATATCTCTCCTTCTTCACTCAAACTATCCTCATATGCACACTTAGACTTATTCACACAAATTTAATCTTCAAACCTAAAAAATAAATTTTATATTATAAAAAATATGACTTGAAAGTCATACACACAATCAACAAACTGCTCTATTCATCAACTCATCTTACAGGCCCACTACCTATCCTCTCTTATTCACTTTAATGCATACTTCACACATACAAGCCTCTCTAAAGTCTATAAACCATCTCATTTAGTTTCAATACTTATATATCCTTCATGATTATCAACATCTTTCTTAGTCATTAGGCATGCCTTAACGCTTAAGGCATCTTACATGGGTCACACTTAAACACAACACACTTTTAAATAAGCCCAAGTCACCTTTTAGGTCCTATGATGATCACCTCTTTGACACTTCTCTGAGAAAAATAAGGACACAATAAAAATTTTCAACTCATATACCCATGCCACATGATCTATAGGTCCTCCTTAAGTGCTAACAACCATTACAATATCCTTTTGCTTAAGCACAATTAGCTCAAATACCTTTCTATACACATAGTCATTATGAACAAAAACACAATCAAATTTTAACCCTTTTATCATACTACATATGATTGGTCAAACATTAATAATGCACAAATATGGTCCTCATGGAGTGTAAAACACTACCCAATAGATAATTCATCATGAGATATCAAAACAAGCTCAAACAACCTTCTCGGGTCATTTGTAGAATAACTATGAAAATGTAGTCAACTTTGAACCTTAATATATTTGACTATACACACTTTAAAATTTTCAAATATATATCAAAAAATGTGTCTTGGAGTCCTTTATAAATTCACTTTTTACACCATGAGCAAATTTTGCATAGATCAAAAGGTATAGCACAAAAATTGAACACTAGTTTTTCCTTCACAAATTTGAATATTTAAATCCAAATAGTCATAGTTAAACTTTGGTTACTTAAAATGCATATTGTGCCCTCAAAAATTATATTAAACACACACCATAAATATTCTTTGAACTTTAAATCATAATGCACCACTACCCATACGTTAAACTTCAAACACTTGGCATCATCTCACTTTTTCTTGACATCCTAGAATAAACATGCTTCATCAATATCTTATATGTAGCTTGATATTTATCTGTGTTTAAACATAAGACACTTTTAACTCATTTATCTCAATATCCTTCATTGATCTTGATTAGTGCGAACATCTGCTCAATGTCAAATCTTAGAAGTAGCTCAATCTTTACCTCTGCCTACTGTTAAGTAATTGTCACTTTGACCTCTTTGACTCAATATGCACCATTAGATCAATATGTATGATCACCCATGAATTTTTGGATCTTCATTTTGTCCTAATATTTATCTCTTGCAAAATTGACCAAGTATTGGAACCATTACAATCTACTTGGAAGGCCAACTTTAGATCTCAATAACTTTTGTTGTACTTAGATGCATGATCTAAAATTTGGACCATATGATCTCCTCACATATTAGAATCCAGCCATATATCAATATGATATTAAAAACCTCATGTATGTTATATATAACACCATTAATCTACTAACTTAGATTTTTCTACCACAGAGCAACTATTCCAAAAACTGCCTAGAAGGCCAACTTTACATATGCATATCTTTTGACACACTTTATCGCATGACCTAAAATTTAGAGAATATCAACTAGGCACAAAAATAAACAATCCCATATGATCAATTCCTTCTTAAAATACCACATATGTGAAATATAAAACCATCAAAATGACTACTCAATTTTTCTTGCCATATTGCAAATTTGGTTAAGTATGGGAAAACACTGTAAAACTCCCTGGGAGCCCAACTTTGCACTTACGTATATTATGTTGAAATTAATTAAATGACCTAAAATTTAGTGCATAGTAAATAGGTAAAATTTTTATGACAGCCATATGACCAACTCCCCCTAACTCATCCACATGTGGCAATGGTGACGTCAACAATTTGCCTACTCAGATTTTCTACCACTAGACCCAAAATGTCTAAATGAAAACAATGATCAACCAGATGAAATCCACTCATGCACACAAGTAATAAAAGCATAATAAACCTCTTATAGGACCTATTTCACACCCTTAAATCACCATACTCATTATTTAAGATCTCTAACCATGCCAAAACTAAAGATCAACCAAACCTCCTTCAATCATACTAGGACAAACACATTGCACACTTTGTCATTGTTACTTAGATTATCAAGGTGCTTCATACAATCACCAGGATACCTTCATGACATCACCATGACATCATTGAAAACTTTCCAATAAGAATAAGTAAACACCATTTTTTTTAAAGGATATCAATATTGGATGCCTTGAATTTTGAACACTTGATTATCATTAATGTATTTGAGACATTTATACACTCTAAATGGTACTAATATAAGCATTTGTGTCAAAGGTCATCCTAGTATCTTATTAAATACCCTTGTGCTTGGTAGAACTAGGAAATGAGTAGGCATTATGAGAGGGCCTTCTTGTACAAAAATCACTATATGTCAAATAATATCTTGGGTATGCTCCTCAAATGCTTTTATAACTCTAGAAGTATCTTGTAAATCTTATTTTGTATAACCAAGAGCATGAAGGAGTGTTATATTATTATTGGTGCACACATTTTCAATTGATTCATTATCTATCATGACACTATAAATCGATTTCTTATTAACATATGCTCAAATTAAAAATACATGTCTATATGCATCATCATAAATAAATTCAATGTCATCAAATGTGATAATTGGACATGATGCTTGTTTTATTTTAGTTATACCCATAATGATATCAAATGGATGCCTATATGTAAAAGGAAGAGGAAGAACATTGTATGTATAATGAAATTTAGAATTATCATTTTTATTTGCCTCATAATTGAGAAAATGATCTACATTATCATTTGCTTGTGGAGTAACCTCTTATATAGGTATACCAATATCTATGATGTTCTCATTAATAATATCTTTAATCTTGTGCTTAAGCTTGAAACATCTATTTATATAATACCCCACACATATATGATAGTCACAATATGCATTTCCATCAAAATTTATAGATTGGATCTACACATATTTATTTCCATTGGTGGAAGAAGAGTGATTACATTGCATTTTAAGAGATTTTTTAATAAAACATGAGGAGGTGATGGAAACCTTGAAAATTTCATCCTTGGTGAATATGTAATTGAATCTTTTAAGGTGGTTATGATATATCATTAAATGTAACTTTTAATTTATTCTTATTTTCATTTGGTTTACTCTTATAAATTGTCTTGATTTTAAATTTAACATTGGAAGTGGAAGGAAAGTTTAGGACACACTTGAGCTTATTCAAATTAATCAACTTAACTTCAGACTCTTTGACTATGTGGCATAGTTCATCAAAGGATTCAAACTTGTCAAGCATAATTGACCCTTGAAGAGGAGAAAACAAAATTTGTGTACAAATATCTTGAAGATAATTATCAAATATTTGATTTGTAATTTTGGCATGCATAATATTATATCTTGGCACATATTCACTGATTGTCTCATCAGACCCTTGTTTGAGATTTGCAATTTGAAAATATGATAACTTTTCCCCAATATTGATAGAAAAGTGTGTCAAAAATTGATTTACCAAAGGATTAAAATACTTTATAAATTGAAGGAGAAGATCATATAACCATATAAGAGCATAATATTTTATAATTATTAGAAATATCTTTCTCAAAAATTTATCATTATTTGCATAATCTAGATAAGCTGCATGAAAGACACACATATATTTTCCAAGATCACCTTTGACTTCATAGAGAAGAAGTTTGGGATACAAAAATCTAACTGATAATGGATAACATGTAATTTAGGGTTCTAAATGGTTATGAAATAAAGAACATGAGTCCATGGAAGGCTAGCATGATAAATAGATTACTCACTGTGAGCTAATTTGGCTTGTAATGTAAGATTGGTATGCTCTAGAGTAGTATTGAAAAATGTAATAGGAGTATAAGTAGCATAGGTAGGAATAAGCATGTATAATTATTTTTTATGGTGGATATTTATCTTATTATAATGCCCATTTATTGATAGGGGAGGTGTGGGGGGTCAACACCCCCCACTAGGTTTGTCATGGGGGTCCAGGGGGTAACCTAACAATAAAAATTATGTTGGGTGTATTTTTTCCCTAATATGTAACCCTCCTTTGATATGAGGGCATCATAATCATGATGACACACTATATGTGAGTGAAAATGATATTATAGTAGATGTATTATAGGTTTTCCCCTTCATTTGTTGGACTAAATAAGAAAAGAATTGCTTGTTTCTATATGGATAACCTATATTGGGTGAACACCATTAAATTTGTGTCTCTATTATGTTGTGTTTTTTGAATTTTATTTTTTTTATTTATTTCATTAACATTTCTCTACATTATATCTTCCTAAAAACTCATATCAAAGCTAAAGGTTTATTTGGTAGATAAGGTCATAGGAAAATAAGATTCCTGGTTCAAATGGGAGCAATGTCGAAAGAAGACAAGTTTAAGGTTGAGAAGTTCAATAGCCAAAACTACCAGCTATAGAAGATGAAAATGGAGGATTATCTATATTAGAAGGATATTTTCCTACCATTAAGTGGAATAACAAATAATTTGGTGACTATAAAGGATGAAGAGTGGGATTTTCTTGACAGAAAGTCACTTCGAATAATATGACTGTGCCTAGCAATGTCGATGGCCTTCAATATTTCAAAAGAAAAGATCATAGTGGATGTGATAAAGGCATCAAATAAAGTGTATGAAAAAATCTCAACCTTGAATAAGATATTTATTTTGAATTTTTTATTTAATTTGGAAATCTCAGAAGGTAGGTCTATTGATGATTATTTAAATGAATTTAACACAGTCACAAATCAGTTAAGCTTTGTAAGAGTAAATTTTGATGATGAGGTTAGGGATCTTTTGATTTTGTGCTCATTGCCATAAAGCTAGATTGGCTTGGTCATGGCTATGAGTAATTATATCTTTGGTTTAAACACTTTAAAGTTTGATGATGTTAATGATGTTATTCTTAGCGAAGAAATGTGATGGAAAACACAGGTGAGACATGAAGTAATGCTTTGACTATGGAGAATAGGGGAAGATAAAAGGATAGAGGAAAGGGCCTAGAGAATCATGGGAAGTCTGATAAGGGTGGATCCAAATCCATAGGAATGTTGGTGTGTTGGATTTGCAGGAAGAAAGGACATTTAAAGAAAGATTGTCAGTTTCAAAAAGGAAAATAAGGAGATGGACAACAAGATAAAAAATAGGAAGTAAATGTCACAGGTGATGTGTTACAAGATGATTTAATCCTTTATTTAGATAATATTAATGATTCTTGGGTGTTAGATATAGGGGCTTCATTTCATGTTACACCCCATACAAAATATTTTCAAGACTATGTTCAAGGTGATTTTGGACAGGTTTATTTGAGTGATGGTGAACCATGTAAAATTGTAGGAAAGGGTAAGATATAGATAAAATTAAAGAATGGAAATACATGGTTGCTAAAAGAGGTGAGACATGTTACTGATTTGAGAAGAAATCTAATTTTAGAAGGGTAGTTGTGAAGTGAGGGATGCATAGTTATATTTGTAGAAAATTCGTGGAAGGTCACTAAAGGATCATTGGTAATAGCAAAAGAAGAGAAGGTATGTACATTATATTTATCTAATGGTAATGTTGAATCTTCTATTACTTTATATTCTACATAATTAGATTAAAAAATATGGAACCACAAACTTGGGCACATGAGTGAGAAGGGGATACAAGTTCTCCATGTAAAGAATTTGTTGTCAGATTTAAAGAAGGTGGATTTGGATTTATGTGAGCACTGTGTGTATGGAAAATAGAAGAGAGTCATATTTATCATAATTGGGAAGAAAAAGAAGGATGAAAAGTTAGATCTTATGAATACAAATGCATGGGAACCAACTCAGGTATTATCCCTTGGTGGATCTTTTTATTATGTTATTTTTATTGATGATGTAACTAGAAAAACTTGGGTTTATTACATATGAAAAAAATTGATGTTTTTGATACTTTTAAGAAATGGAAAGATTTGGTTGAGAATGAGATAGGAAATAAGTTGAAGTGTGTTAGATCAGACAATGGAGATGAATACTACAACAAGGAATTTGATAATTATTGTTCCTCTCGTAGGATTCATAGAGAGAAGATGGTTTGAAGAACATCACAACAAAATGGTGTGTCAAAAAGGATGAACATGACAATCATAGAGTGTGCAAAGAGCATGAGATTACATGCAAGGTTGCCCTTATAATTTTGGGTAGATGCTATGGATATTTCTATTTACTTAATAAATAGAGGGCCTTCATGTCGTTTGGGTGGTGGCATTCCAAAAGAAGCATGGATAGGTAAAAAGGTAGATTATTCATTTTTCAAAGATTTTCAATTGTGAAGCATTTATCCATATTGATAAAAAAATATAACCAAGCTTGAATCAAAATCCAAAAAATGTACTTTTATTGGATATGGAGTTAATGATTTTGGTTACCATTTATAAGATTTTGAAAATCATAAAATCATTAGGAGTACATATGTGATCTTTAATGAGAAGGTTATATATAAAGATCAATTGCAGGGAAAGAAACAAGAAAAGACAAATATTGAATATGTAGTACTTGATGAAATCACTAGAAAATTCCAAAAGTGTAAGAAACTAAAAATGTGCAACAAGTACCTCAAACTCTTGAAAGTGTAGTTAGAAGATCTACTAAAGTAAGTAGACTCCCTAAATAATACTATCTTTTATTATTTATTATTGACTAATGGTGGTAAGCCAGAAAGCTATGAAGAAGCAATGTAGGTAGAAACCATAAAAAAGTGGGAGAAAGGCATGAAAGAGGAGATGGACTCCTTGGTATATAACCAAACCCAAGATTTGGTTAAGTTACCTACAAGTAAAAGAGCATTATAGAATAAATGGGTTTATAAGTTTAATGAAGAAGATGGAGGCAAAAAGAGGTGCAAGGAAAGAATTTTTGTAAATGGTTTTACATAAAAGAAAGGTATATATTTGATAAAACATTTTCTCCAATAGTTAAAATGACTTCTATAAGAACTATTTATATGTTTGGTAGAAGTAGAAGATTTGCACCTTGAACAATTATATGTGAAGATGGATTTTCTTCATAGTGACTTGGAGGAGGAAATATATATGGAGTAGCCATAAGGATATGAAGTCAAAGGTAAGGAGAAAATGGTGTGCAACTTGATGAAATCAAGCTCCAAGAGCATGGTATTTGAAATTTGACATGTTTATGAAAAACAAGGTTATAGTAGATGTCATTCTGACCACTGTGTCTAATTTAAGAGATTAGATAATGGTAGCTATATTATCCTGTGATTGTATGTAGATGACATGTTTGTTGTAGGGTCTAACATGCATGATATAAATGAGCTAAAAAGAAAACTAGCAGAGTCATTTGTAATGAAAGATTTGGGTGTTGCAAAGTAAATCCTTGGTATGATAATAAAAAGAGATAGGAAAAATAGAAAATTGATATTGTCTCAAGAAGATTACATCAAGAAGGTGTTAGTTAAGTTCAATATGCAATATGAAAAACTAGTAATTACAGCTTTGAAAGGGCATTTCTAATTAAGGAACAATATCCTAAAACATAGGAAAAAATCAATTAAATGTCCAAAGTGCTATATGCGTAAGCAATTGGAAGTTTAATGTATGATATGGTGTGCACTAGTCTAGACATTTCTCATGCAGTGGGAGCTGTTAGTAGGTTTATGAATAATATAAGAAAAGAAAACTAGGATGCATTCAAGTGGATTCTTAGGTACTTGAGAGGGACCATTGATAGATAGTTGTGCTATGAAAGGTCAGATGTTACCTTACAAGGATATGTTGATGCAAACATGGATGAAGATTTAGATGGTAGGAGGAGTACCATAGGTTATGTATTCACAATTGGTGACACAATAGTTAGTTGGATTTTTAAAATAAAGAAAATAATTACTTTCTTAACTATAGAGGTAGAATATGTTGCAGCTACAAAAGCAAGAAAGGAGATGATATAGATGCAACGATTCATAGAAGAGTTGAGGCATAAGTATGAAGATTTCAGGTTGTATAGTGATAACTAGAGTGTATTTCATTAATCAAATAACTAAACATTCCACTCAAGAACCAAACATATACAACTCAAGTGTCACTTCATTCATTCACTTTTGGAGGATGGTCAACTGAAGTTAGAAAAGATCCATATGAGTTAGAATCTTGTAGATATGCTAATAAAGGTAGTCATAAAAGAGAAGCTGTAGAGTTGTTCAGCTTCAAAAGGTCTTCAAGGATAACAATGAAGATGAGAAACATGCCAGGGTCAAAGTTAAAAAATAAATCCAAAGAAGAGTTGTAGCGATAGAGTTGCAATAATCAATATCCAAGTGGGATATTGTTGGATGGTGGATCCTTATCTTATTATAATGCCTAGTTCCTGACAGGGGGTGTGGGGAGGTAACACTGCCCCTTCCCCCCTCCCACTAGGGTCACACTGTAAAATATTGTAATTTTATAATAAATCTGGACCATTCACTATTAGGCCACAAATCTAACCGTATAAATTATTTAGTGTTTTCTTGCCCTAATATGTAACCCTCCTTTGATATGATGGCATCTTAATCATGGTGACACACTATATGTGAGTGAAGAAGATATTGTAGTGGATGCATTGTAAGTTTTTTCTTTCATTTTTTTGACTAAATAAGAGAAGCACTAGTAATTTTTGTGTGGACGTAGCTCATATTAGGTGAGCCACGTTAAATCTATCTCTATTGTGTTGTGTTTTTTGCATTTTATTTTTGTCTTTATTTCATTAATATTGATCTACATTATATATTCATATCAAATTGTTAGAAAATAAGTGGTGTTCCCAAACTAAGAGATGGTGCTATATAAGTAGAAATTGGAATAAAATTAATGGCAGATGTAATAATATTTGAAGAGCTATCTTGAGTGCCTTTCTTGTGTTCATCTCTAGCCACACAAAATAATGAATCGACCTTTTTGTTATGCTCATAATGATATTATACAAAATTTTCCTCATCATTTGGATCATTAGTCTCTTCTTGATTATTGGATTCTAAAATAATAGCCATGATACACCCCTCAATTGGGTGTGAAGTAAGCAAGGGAAGATCCTTTGAAGTTTCACTTGCGATGCTATTGATAATATATGTTTTCTCTTATTTCCATGTCTTTTTATATTGGATATTGTGACAAGTAGTAGTAAAAATAATTTTGGAATATGGCCTACTTTGACTTGTCTATGAGTATAGGACATGACATTATATCCAAGACCCACATACCTTTGGTGAGCCGAATGAGTAAGAGGATAGGCAATTCTTTCAACATACTTGACCAATGCTTTCCCTATGATGTACTTGTACCTTTTTAGATATGTAAATCCAAATCCGTAGTGATGTAAATATATGGAAGTGGTATTCACATGTGGTATACATTTTTTTAAAATAATAAGATAATGAGTTTGGACATTAGTGATTTTTAAACATGTGGATATGTAATGAACATTTGGAAGTTTTTTTAGAGAGTGTGTACATGTTTTTTCAATATTATAGTAGTGGAAGTATAATTAAATAGAGATTACTCTAAATTAAAGTTTGGAATAACATTGAAATTTAAGAATGTATAAATGAAATTCATAGTATCTTGGAATTTAGGATAAGATTTTACAAGAAAATTCATAATCCTATGTAATATGTAAGAGATACTTTCATTCATTAAAACCATTATAACTATGATGTAATATGAATTAAGAAAATTTGATGATTATGAATTCAATATAATGTAAATCAAGCAATAATAATTCCTATGAATACAATAAAATAAAAAATCAAAGTATGAGGGTGATCTAGGAAAGGGTTTGAATGATATTTAGGGTCTCAAAAATACTTACTCATTTGTTGATTAGTGTCAGTCCAATGTTTTAGATTGATAACTATATAGGTAGAAGCATTCTTGTATCCCACTAACCTTAGTTTCAAGGTTACAATGAAATTAACTTCCCTAAGTGATACACTCCTCTCAGGTGCACTATAAATCAGATGGATAAGAAAGAATTCCTATTGGTGTAAACAAGGGACCTTAGGCACTTATGATATAATGTGAGGCACAATGAAACTAACCTCTATGTTTAGTGTTGTAATATGGCTATGATTATTTTAGTAAACCCCTCACACCATGATGTCTATGAATAAAACACCACATAGCCATTCACAACAATCACTAAGTAGTTTGAAAATTGTTAGAACATAATTTATAAAACAAGAAAAAATAAATAAAAAATAAAGTGAAAAAGGGAAAGTAAAATATTTGTGTATAAGTGATACTAAAATTAAAACCAAGCTCTAAAAAAAGGTGACAACAAATTTCAACCTAAATTTTAAATAAAGAGCTTTAGTGTTAGATTTTATCCAAGGTGACATGACAAACTTCTTAAGTGTTAGATTACTCCAAGGTTAAAGAAATTGAATCGTTATGTTTCAGATTTATATCCAAGGTTGGAGGCTATTTTATTTTAGTGTCAATAATTTACATAAATTTAATGAAACCCTAGGAAAAAAATCAATAATCAACAAACAAACAATAATTTAAAAAAGATGAGTTCACTAGAATATTTAACCCTTTTAATTTAAGAATGTTTTAAACTAATTGATTTAAAATATTAAAATTGAAATGCTGATATGTACTTATTTGATATGAAAATATAATAATCTTTTGGATTTTATGAAATCAAAAAATTTCTAAAATTATTAAATTAAGCTAGGGTTACATAGTGTCCTTCAAAATAATAATATATCTGACTATGTAAACTTTTTTCAAGTGCAAACTATGTTAAATTGACCTGCAAACATGGTTATATTAAAAGAAAATGATTCACAGTTTGTTTGGACAAGTCCATGATAGGTAGATAATGGTGCACTATGATCTTATCTAGATACTATGATCATATTTTGGATGACTATATTATGAATATGTTAATATGAGTCTATGTGATCACTTCTAAGGACTGATTGTAGATCTCTATGTATTGATATGACTCATGGATAACCTATAATTAACAAAACTTGTTCTTACACATGCACTAGATAACAATTAAATAATAAAGGGTGAAATGGGTTAGTAAGGATAGTTGAGATGGCTTCAAAAAACCCTTGTGATTGAGCTCTACCTACATATCATAAATGGGTGTTAAAATAATGTAGTTTTATTGTGTGATTTGTGGTGATGTAAATATGATGTTTTAGCTAGATGATTAATATAAATGATTAAAATTAGATGCTCTTGACATGAAATAAACACTATTCAAACTTGCCTATTGATTATTAGAATATTTTAGAGTGAAATGGAAGAAAATAGTATTATTTTGCTTAGTGTGCAGTGTTTTTGATAGAGAGATCTAATGGTCAAGATTGAATAGCCTTGATGTGATTCTCTATTAGAATATTTAAAATAATTTCACTAACCATCTTGAGAAGATGCGTAGGAGAGCCATTGTGTAATGTTACAATTAAAAAAATGATTTTTGGAGGGTGGGAGACAAGGTTGCACTAGGAGATAATGCCACAATATGACCCTATCCTAATAGTGCGTACTTGTCCTGGAATACCAAAGACTATTTTAACAAGTTTGACAAGAGCCTATGAGATGAATAAAAAAGAATGTAACTATAATAGGGATGTATGTATGATAATTGCAATGTTTATAATATAGTGAAGGATCTCTTATAGATTGTAAGTTATCAAAATGGAAAATAAACCAAGTATGGGTAAGGATGCCAAGAATAAATATTGTCAAGCATTAATGATTAATTTTATGTGTCTAAAGTGAGGGTGTGTTGGTGAAAAAATGGTGAATTTTCAAAGAAAACACTAATTAGTGTTTACAAATCATATTTATTAGGTTTTCCCTTGAATCTAAACTAGTTATGATAGAAGTGGTCCCTGGATTTCATCATTAGGACATGATAATTCTTGTAGTCTTATGGGTTTCAATAGAACATGTAAGATGATAAATTATTTAAATGAGTCATACAGATGAATATGTGCACTAAAATTCATAAAAAAAATGTTTCTAATTGATTACAAAAATAATATAGCATAGATTATCATAATCATTTTAGCTTTATGCATGGAATAAAAGTTTCCTTCTCAAGACTTAGGTCAAATTATAGTAAAAAAATACAAGGATACATTAGTTTATAAATAAGACATACTCGACACAAGATGAGATTGAATACTCACAAATCTAAGACTTGTACTAAACCTAAAACTAATTCATAGAGCTAACATATCCCATTACACATGCTGGTATATATAGAATTCAAAGAGAACATGACTATATACCTTTTTGACTTTTATTTTTCTCTTCTGGTCAATCTTAGATACATGTTCAACCTTCCTTTCATTTCATTGAATTACATGAACAATCACATTATTAAAAACATACAAAATTGTACATCTTCTATATGTACCAACATCTAAAAAATTAGGTGCGAAATATACTTTGCATCCTCCTAATTACCTGCTAATAATACAAGATAAATTTATATTTAAATCAAAGACTTGAATGTTGGTTTAGATTTATCACATAACATACTAGGTTTATTGCATATTAAAAATTCAAAGTGTATGGAGTGATTCATTTATCTTACCATTAAGGATTTTGATATAGTGTAAGACATTGTTTGATCATTTTTTTTTTTGATGCATATTATTTCATTTTATTTTATTATTATATTTAAGGGAATGGTTTTGGGGGGAAGGTTGAGTATTACTCTGCTACCAGCTAGGAATCTACAACCTCGATAAATTTGTATTTGGATCTACTCTAGGATTTGCTCCATTGATATTCCCTTAAATAAAATAAAAATGAAAATAAAATACTATTAATAAAAAAAATTATGATCAAGATATATGTGTTTTTGTTAGTGTAAGATTTTCCCCATTATGTGGTTTTACCTACATAGTCTAATTAGCTTGCTTAGGTTAATTATAGGTCATTAAGGTAAATTCACTTTAATTTATTGTCTAATTATGAGTTGAGTTAGTTACCTTTTTGGGTGACCTAGTTACTCACTAAATAATGTAACTTTATATGTACTTTTTAGCTAATGAATATTAATGCAAAATTTAGTTGTGAAGACAAAATTCTTCTATTGGGAGTTGTTCTTTGGATTTCACTACTCCATACAATTTCAGTTTCGTGTATTCAATCCTATCCAGACCAATCCTTGATTATGTCCCACTCTAACATAGTATCAAAATTGAGTTGATAGATGAATGCCACCGATTTTGTTGTGAGATCTAACATTCTAGCTTGTTCAATATTTTTCATTGATTTTGGTTTTCTAGGGTTTGGAGGGGTTTCAAGAAAATCTATACAAATATACATATCTGGAGTCTCTAAGTAAAAAATGGACATCACTGTTGAATCTAGGTGTCAAAACCCTATGAACAACTGTAAAGACAACCTAATTTCATGACAATCAGTTTTTAGTTATTTTTAATGGGTTTCAAGGCCTTTTTTAAAATTTTGAAAAAATCCATACATCTAATGAATTTGAGGAAAAACTATTTCTGGGTTTATCAATAAATCAAGTAGTTCTCTACTAGATTTTGGAGGAGTTATATATAATACAAAATTTTGGAGGTTTCTTTAACTTAGTGGAATTTACACATCAAATAGATAGTTTTGGTGGTTTTCAGTAGTTGCTGGACTTGAACACTCATTTAAGGTTTTAACCCTTGGTCACATGGGAATTAAGCCCCTGGTCACTTCCAAGAAAAAAGTGCTTAACTTTTTCTCCAAGAGGGATTATGTTTTTATCAAGGAATGTGATTCAAAAAATTTGCAACCCAATTTTTTTTTCAAAATTTACAAAGTGGAGGTTGTCTTTGCCATCTAAACTTCGAATGCACATAACTTTCAACTTGTTACTCTTTTTGAGGTACCATTTTTTTTGAAAGTGTAAGTGTTTTTTGAGATCTATGCATTGGTGATATTATCATGCCTTATAATTGAAATTTTTTGGATTCAATGGGGTTTCACATTCTTATTCTTTAAGTACACATAATTTAGCACATATTTTCTTTATACACCATGAATCAAATACAAGTTTTGCTTCTTACACCGTTCGACTATCATAAATGGAAATTCAAAGTTCAAATCCTCTTGAGGAGTAAAGACTTACAATGAATCATGATGGATATATAAAAATAATTGACATGTGATGTAGAGAAGGTGAAGTGGTCTAATAGAAGTGATGAATTCTATGATCTTCTATGCTTGTTTATGTTTCTAACTTGCTCTTTCATATTGAATCTGTAACTAATCCTAATGAATTCTAGATGACATTGGAAAAACTCTTTGAAAAATAAGATATAATGAGAACTCATGAGTTGGGGAATGACCTCATCAGTTCAAGCCCAGGTGATTTTGATACTACACATGATAAACTCACAAAGTTTAAATCATTCAAGTTGTAGTTGAAATTATATGACATTGAAAAAAAAGATGATCAATTGATTCTTTTCATCCTTGCCCAATTGGGATCTGACTATTCTATCTTCATATCCACCTTCTATGCCACTAAGTGTGCCCTTAGAACTACATAGACCATGTCATCTTTAGATGAATTTGCTACTGGATTGACTCAAGAGTAAGATGGGCTCATTCAAACGGGTACATTGAATTCCTCCAAATCACATTCCTTAATTATGAGTCATGAAAAATAGAAGGCTTATAATCGCAAAGATAAAAATCTAGATCAAAGAAAGGGTTAAAATTTGATATTAAGGCCAAAGCATTAAAAGAGTCCTCTTCTTCATATGATAAACTCAAGAAAGAGGGAATCACATGTGCCTACTATAAGAAATTTGGGCATGATGAATCTAAATGCATTAAGATGTTAACATTTATTATTACTCATGCTTGATAGGATCTAAGTCATTAGTCTTTATCTAATTTTGTCCTATGTGGGGATTTGTCCCACATTGCCTAGCTTAGCTTCTTTCTTATTTTACCTTACCTATATGAGCAAGTGTTCTACATTGTAATATACATGCTTTGTAATGGTTTTTAGATCTCATTATGTGTATAATAATTATTTTACTTACAATTCATTTTCTTATTTGAGTGTATACTGAAGCATCAATGGTTGTGGTAATGAACTCTTAGAGAGATCTTGGATTAAGAGTTTTGATAACTCTTTCATGGTATCAGAGCTGCCCTCCAATAATAATTAATCAGCTAGTATATAACCATTACTTAACATACCTAAGTTCTCCCTAATACAACCCTATAGTTCTTATACCTTTGTCTGCGTAGAGATAAGTCTTAAAGATCTGGTTATTTTTAGCATATCCAAGCTTTTGCATTTGATATTGCATCAGCACTAATTTATTCCATTAGAGTTGGATTTGCTATTAGATTTGGGTTGTCTGATCTTTTTTTCATATTAAACCATTCTTATTGTGTTAGTTTTCTATATTGTTTCTCAAAATCTTGTCTTGGTTTTGAGTGAGCTACATAGATCATACCATCTATATGGTCTTTTATTGAGTTTTGTTGATGTAGATTTAAGTGTACTAGTCTTGCTACCACATTCTCCATTGTCTTCCTCAAATGGCTTTTGTTCTTGGCCTACTTGATTTCTCAGCTATAGATTTAGAGATCAACTATTTATTTCCTTATCATAGAGAGATGCAGTCAGGTCAGTTAGATAAAGTTGATCTAATATTTTTTTTGAATCTTTTACACCTCATTTAGAATACTATAGATTTTACGGGCATCCCTCTTGATGTTCTATTGTTAAGAGACAGAATAGCCATTTTCATATCGATGTCATTGTGTATATCAATCATGACAAGCTCAAGAGTTTTTGATTCAAGGTGTTCATGACAAAATACGACTAGTGGATCCTGGGGTTTGACTGGGCTGCGAGGAGATGTGGCATATACATCATGGAAAGGGACTTGAGAATCATTCAATATTGGTAAAAATGATTATAAAAAATGATTTGCTAAATCATTCAAAGCATGAAAAATATGATTTTATTAAATGGTTAAATACATTTAAATGGGTTATTAAGGCATCTTAGATTTGAAACTGGATATCTTGGTGCTTAACAAGGGACTAAATGATCCAAGGCTTCTTGATTTAGTTGTTTGTTGAGCCCTAGGTGTGTAATTCCATTCATGAGACTTTTCCTCTTGATTTATAATAAAAATATTAATGATAATGTACACATGGTACCAGATCTCCATGCTCATGGTAGGCCTCTTCCCTCACCTTCCACACTACCAACCTGATGGTAGGGAGACATGATCTAACTGGTGTTGAGAGTGAGATTGATCATGTAGGAGTGGATGTAGGCTATGTGTTGAGCATTGGCTAGGATTTATACCATGGGTTAAGCCAGTAGGGTTTGGGCTAAGCTAAGATGTTAGCATGCATTCAAATCTTACACTTAAGCACTTTTAGGCTCAGATAATCTAGAAAATTGGAATTAATGTGAACTAGTTATATATAGTTTTTGTCTATAAAAAGACATTTAGAGATATTAAAAAATGACAGAAGATCTTGATCAATGAGAACACTAATTTCAAAATAATTCTCAATTAACATTATCCTTTTAAAATTAGATGGACATGGTGGTGGTTTGCCATGATGGTGATTTTCTTTTCCATTCCATACACTGTAGCAAAAGATGTTGTTGGTATAAGTCAATCAAGTAAAAGTTTAATTATATTGAGTTTTTTTTAGGGCTATGCCCTTTTAGGGTTCCTAGAGATTTGGCAGGTGATGGCAGATTAGGCTATAGGCTACCTAATTTATTTCTCTTTCATGGTTTATTTCTCTTTCAAGCCACCATGTTAAACAACACCTAGACATTCTCCTTTGCAATTTAGTTGTTTTTTGGTCAAGCTTATCTAATTTTCCCACTTAGGCCTAATGTTATTTTTGAGCCTCCTTCATTTATCATCCTTCCATGCTCATGGCATGAATGGTATGATCCAAATCTACACTCCCATTTATGGTTTTCATAAACCCTAATTTAAAAAAAAGAGACATCTTTAATTATGATTGCCCACATTATAAATGATGGGATAAATATTTAAGGGGGAATCCATATTAAATTGATTTTTCAAAGTTGGTAGTCAAGTGGAGATTTCATTTTGAATGGGTGACTCCTTTTTTGGTGAAGTGATTTTTCTCCCATGGAGAAGTTATAAGGAGATTTCTTGTTTTTTTTAATTATTATTAAAAATAATATCTTTGGAGGCCCATTAAGTTTTACAAGTGAGGGAATTTTTTATTTGCATGATGGGACTAAGTTTTTAAAGTGGCGAGAAAATTTTATAAGTGGGTGAGCACTATTATAAATTGCAAACATTTGTTTATTGCCAAAGTGGAGATGATTATTGTAAAAGGGCATTAATTGATTATTATTATTGCTTGATCCCATTCATTCCATCTCATTTGTCGAAGGTTAGTAGGTGAGGTCTGGTTTACCAGGCAACCAATCCCCTTCATAAGTAAACAAATTCATTTTATTTCTTTAATTTTTGCTTTCTCATTATGATTTTGGATGCATTTTTGGTTGTGATTGATGTCTTATTTGCATGAGATTTAGGCCACATTGCTCTTTGGCCCACATTGTACCACTTATGCCACTATTGCACTTTACACTATATCAGATGCATTTTCAGCTGAGCCTAACATCCTTTTACATGTGCTTTGTAGGTTGTTATTTTTGGCTACTAATCTTTCTCTAGTGTGTTTGCATACATTATGGCTCTTTTTGTCATTTGCCACACTCTTACATTAGCCCAAAACATGTATTATTACTTTGACACACTATTAGTTTGTGTCATGTCTCCTTGGGGCCCCTTTATTAGCACCTTACCTTCTTCTATGGGGACACTTTTTTGCTCCCTTATTTTTGGAGCATGTCTCTTGATGGCTTATTCAATAGGTTGATAATCTCCTAATTTGGAGCTATTCTAGTGAAGCCCAATATCTTCCTTATTTCCATATGGTGTTTTTTGTGTATGGGTTATATTATACTCATACTAATTTATAAAGTGCCATGGGGGGGTTTCTATTTCAACCTTGTCTACCCTCATGTGTTTGTGTGCTCTATTATGAACACCTTTTCAATTCATTAGTTTCTTATCTCTTCCATCACCACCATGTGCCATCATATTTGAGAGACCATATTTGTATTTTTGACATCACTTTTTAGAAATTTGATAGCCTCCCACAACTTAAATTTTATCTATTTTGGTGAATTATAGTGTCACTTGTCCTTTTATTATAATTGAGAATCTTTTTCAACATGACATGGAACTATTCTGGTGTATATGGTGTCACCTTGTTTGGTGCTCGAGTAGTAGATTCAGACCACTCGTATAATTTTTTTCTCTCCACTCCACTTAGTTATCATTATGGTGGGGGAGGGTGATGTAGAGCTATTCCCTTAGCATGCAATTCTCTTTCACTTTGCTGCAAACTTGTAAAGCTTCCTTAGCCAACACTAAGCCAATCTTGTCTAAATGGATGAAAAATCAAACACCTATTAAATAAAGTTTCAAAACACTTAAAAAATTCTTATCACATGATTTAAAGCCATATCAAATCAATTCCATCACTCACACCATGCATTTTCACTCAATATTCAATCTCTTACTTTCACATGCTATTAGCCCTATTACAGTACAAATCCTCTATTCTTTTCCATACAAAAACTCATCTAGGAAAACCAATTTTTTTTTAGTACCCTTTATCTTGATTATGTTTCACACAAAATTCTAGGTTAGGTTCCTTTGAAAAGTTTTGTACCTATAGGCACTTCATAATTAGCCCTCCTAATGGACAAACCTCTTTAGTCTGAGAAATATATGGTCAACCCAATAAAAATATTTATTTTTTTGGATACCCATTATCATCCTCTATATTAATCAAACTTTTTTTCAATCTCATTCTGAACACACATACCTTTTCCTTCTTTGGCCTATCCCACTAGCCCTTCTTCTAAGCCTATTCCATACCAGTCCTCAATAATCCATACATATTTACATGTACACCTCTAAAACCATAAAAATAAGTTATGTCACATTGAAATTGACAAGACTACAAGTTTTGGTGAGATTTGGATGGTTACAACTCCTTTTATACTCCAAACC
The DNA here is from genome assembly GCA_037957365.1 of Torreya grandis. Taxonomy (NCBI): domain Eukaryota; kingdom Viridiplantae; phylum Streptophyta; class Pinopsida; order Cupressales; family Taxaceae; genus Torreya; species Torreya grandis. The sequence goes on from JARHVA010002355.1 coordinate 715,536, forward strand.
CTAAATCTAGGGTTTATAGGCCACTATATAGGCCAAGATCCTATAAAAAGGCATAAATTTCATGATATGAGGTTTCAAAAACCAAAAACACATGTATTTTATATATATTCATCATATTCACCTCTCCAAATAGGATAAACATCTCCTCTAGTCCATTCCCTATTGAAAAGCATCAAATGTTAGTCAATTAGTACCGTGTTCTATCAATTAAAGCAAGGGTGTATAATAATCATTTCCCTTTCAACTTCAAGGAACTCTTGGAATTATAAAAAGGTTGATTCCATATTTAATGACCATTATAAACTCATTCCAATATCTTTTGAATCAAACAAATCTCAATACTACTATAATAGGGTACATAATTTTGTATTTATGGGTTGTATGCATTCAATAAGTAAAAATAGTGACCAAAGTGAAAAAATTACTATCTCTTGTCCCTTTGTCTATTGAAACTAGATTGATCCTCACACATCATACACATCCGACTACTAATTCCACACATAAATCAATAAAGAAGGGTTCAAATGCTTAGGTAATTGTTTGACATGATTGTAGGCATGCATACCCTGTTAGTAGACTTATTTATCTTCACATTGAGTAACTTCTTCCACCTCAAATTATAATTATCTATATCATGTTAGAAAATATGATTTGATCATAACAAGATCACTAGAATTATAACTATTCACCATATCAATCATCCAAGCACATTATGTACTCTATTCCAACCATACAACCTAATGACACATAAAATTATTTATGCCTGCAACCTTCTTGAAACACATCAGGTTCATGTTTGCACTAAGATCATATAAATAATCATATACAATTAATAAAGCACAATGATTACAATAATTTTTTTAAAATAACAATCTTTATTCTTATTCATCCATACATAAGTTGGACTTACACAGTCCATGCATATTGGCAGACCTTCTTCTTGTCTTAGTCTTGTCTACCCTATTTCTTCAAACCTATTTTCCTTCCTACAGATGACCAAATATAAATAATATTTCTAAAAGTTTAAATCCTCTCAAAACAAGATCTATAATATTTTTTTAGATCAAGAAACTCCTCATCACTCCAAGACCCACGTAGGGTGGCAGCTCAACATGAGCCACTTCATATTTTTAACTTGACACATACATAATGACTCAAAATTACTCTTAAGATCATAAAAGGTCTATTATATCATATTTCAACATTTACATTACTTAATTTCTCACTTAACCCACATAGATCACTCTCAATATCTCACTTTCAAGTTTGAAAATTCAAATTGGAAAAAGGTGGAAAAATTAATAATTCAAATTTGCATACATACAAGACTCTAAGACACATTCTAAACCATTCTTGGGAATTCTTAAGATGCCCTACATCAGACTCCCAAGAGGAGAAAAGAACTTTACCCTAATATGCTTCTTCATTTAAGTTTTCATATAAATGTGTGTGCTCCTTGCTGCCATACCTATGTCTTTGCTTCCTCATCCAAGTGATCCTTTGTTCTTAATTATACTATTGCTTGTACCTGTAATTACTCTTATTGGTTTGATTTCTCTCATGATACTCTTCAATCTTCATGGCATTGAGCATGAATTTCTATTCTCTTTCTATTGCATCCTATAACTATTCTATTTATGCCTGTTCATCTTCATACATGATCCGCATCATCCTCTCTTCTTCTTTTGACCATTCCAATGTCTCTTGTTCAAAAGCTTGTCATCCACATCATCTATCCTATTGTCCATCACAACATCTCCTTTGACTATCCAATCATCCATATCTTTACCTTGCATCTTCTCTTCATGGACTATTAATTTAGTCTCATCTTCCTTTATTTTTTATTCTCTTTACTCAAGCACTCCATGTGTTTCTTTCTTCTTATCTGACCCTATAAGAACTTCAAACAATTCTATGGTGTCTTTATACAAGATATCATCTTCCTCTTCAAAATACTCATCAAAAACACATGCACTTCATTACCTACTATGACTTTGATTTCTTGATCATCTATTGTTTGCTTCTCTTCATTTCTCCACTCTTATTTGTGATCTAGGAATTTGACTCAAGAGAGGATGGTTAGTATGGTGTTAGTTTTATAATGAAAATAAAATGAAAGAAACACACTAATAACATAACATCTCTAGGCCTAGAAACTAGGGAGAGCTTAGTTAACAAAAAAAAATGACAAACACAACTAAAAATTAAGAAATAAAACACAAAAATTCCTTCACCTTCCTTGGATGCTTCAAATGCCTTTGTAGTGGTGGCTTGCTCGGCTTGTGCTCATGAAGTCATTGACAATGGATTCTTGGCTACCTCCATCTCTCCTTGGTACCTTTGGCTTGTGGCTTGGATTGGCTTGGAATCAATTTGGCATGATAACACTAATTACAATGGATCCTTAAAAATAATTTTGCATTATAACTTTGTACCAAAATAGCTTAGAAATGATGTTCATGGCTTCTCTATCTCTACATTTTTGAGAATGTCTAGAATCAACCTGAACCATCCATCTCAAGATTGAGATGTGTGGTTGAGGATTAATTTAATTTTTGGAATTAAGTTTATAATTATCCTCATCATGACATTGGAAGAAGATGAAATTAAGAGGCATGGAGGGCATCATGGAAGGCATTGATGAGGCATGGAGCACATGAATCCTGATATTTATGGCATAGAGATTCCTTCTCAAAAAATGAGGTCACTTGATGATGCAAATATTCAATAGTAATTTCCAAAACAAATTATTCAACATTTTTCCATGGAATTATTAATTAGGCCTTGATTTAGTTTAATTAGCTCTTAAGCATGATTAAGCACCTTGTGCACAAATTACCCAAACTGATCAGAATGCCTTGTTATTGGTCCAAAATTTGATTGGATTGGAATTGGAAGTCACTGTTAGATGCGTTGGAACCATATTCCCATTTAGGATGTTACCAATAAAAAATAACAAAGGTACTCATCTTGTGCAAGAGATTTGATAGGTAATAGCAATCCAGAGCACCTAGGTGCAAAATTGGCATTTTGATTCGAAATGATCTGATCAAAGTTAGCTAGCCCATAAATTTCATTTCCCCATTTGGGGATACCTTGGACAAAATTGGCACTTGAATACATTAGTTTCACATCACTTGGCATGTTTTAGTGTTTTTATGCCAAATTGTGCATTTTGGGTAGAAATTGGTCAAAAACCTGATTAGAGGTTATTAGTGGCTAGTTTTAGGTGTCTACATTATCCATCAAGTAGATCACCATATTTAGGGTGAAAAAACACCTTATCTTCAATTTTACTTACACTTTTACCTTCATCATCTTCTTCCTCTTTATGAACTGTTGTCCATTCAACTTCTTTATTCCAATCATGTTCTTCACCTGCATTCAACCATGACAAATCATTATTAGTTTGAAATTTTTGAGGCTCTATTACCTCTCTCTCCTCTTGGATGGAAAGTTGTATTTACATCTCCTTCAACTACCTCTCTAATTATTCCATCACTTGTTGGTTCTCTCTCTCTTGCATTCTTTCTATAAAGCTACACTTGACTCTTTTCTTGATCTTGAGTCCACATTGCAAACTATGCACATTCCACATCCTCAATAAATCTCTTTCCATTCTTGTCAATTCATTGTTCATATCTTTTATCTCTATCTCCATCATTCTCTCACTATGGCTTTCATACCTAACCTGTCTTTCACTTTTCTCTCTACCTCTCCTTTCTTCTACATCTTTAGTACCTCACTTGGGTACATAATTTCTCTCACTATTGTTTTGGTCTCACTTGAACCACCCTCTCTTGGTTTAAACTTGGAACCTTCTATATCAAACCTCACTTGGCCTTTCAATCTCATCTTTCACTCTTAGACTATTTCTTCTCTTCTTTAAGCTCTATTTTTGAGCTTATCTCCTTTGAGCTTGTTAATATATCTCTTTTCTTCAGGACTACCACTATACCATTCACTATTTTATTTCCTTCACATATCACACATCATCAGTCATGTATTTAATAAAATATTCAACCTCAAAATAGATCATACCTTTTGCTATCTTAATGCTATCTTGCAACAAAACTTTTTAGTATTGCTTCCTTGCTTGCTCTTCCTGTAATTTCCTATAATATGCACTATTAACCATATATTAATCAATTTATATACATATATATACCTTATTATAACATCAAGATGGATTTGATACCAAATGATGTAGAGTTATTCCCTCAACCTACAATTCTCCTTCAATTTGCTTATAAACTTGCAAAGCTTCCTTAGCCAACACTATGCCAATCTTGTCCAAATGGAATAAAACTAAAACACCTATTAAAAAAAGTTTAAAATCACCTAAAATTATTATCACATGATTTAAATCCATATAAAATCAATTCTATCACTCACACCTTGTATTTTTACTCAATAGTCAATCTCTTGCTTTCACATGCTACTAGCCCTATTACAATATAAATCTTATGTTCTATTCCGTACAACTCTATAGGAAAACCAAATAGTTTTTCTAGTACCCTTTATCTTTATTATGCTTCACATAAAATTTTAGGTTAGGTTACTTTGAAAATTTATATACTTGTAGCCTTACTTGACTTTATAATTAACCCTCCTAATGGATAAAACTCCTTGGTATAAGAAATATATGGTCAACGTAGTCAAAATATTGACTTTTTTGGATAACCATTATCCTCCTCTAGATTAATCAACCACTTTTTCAATCTCACTCTCAACACACATACCTTTACTTTCTTTGGCCTATCTCATTATCCCTTCTTCTAAGCCTATTTCATCTCAGTCCTCAATAATCCATACATATTTGTCCATACACCTCTAAAACCATAAAAATTAGTTATAAAAAATTTAAATTGACAAGACTACAAGTTTTTGTGAGATTTGGAGAGTTACAACTGCTTTTATACTCCAAACCCTAAATCTAGGGTTTTTAGGCCATTGTATAGGCCAAGATCCTATAAAAAGGCACAACTTTCACTATGTGAGGTTTACAAAACCCAAACCACCTAAATTTGGTCTATATTAATCATATTCACCTCTCAAAATAGGATATACATTTACTCTAATCCATTATATATTGAAAAGCATCAAATCTCAGTCAATTAGTATTGTGTTCTATCAACTAAAGCAGGGGTGTATAAGATTTCACTACCCTTTTAACTTCAAGGAACTCTTGGACTTATCATAGGGTTGATTCCATATTTAGTGACCATTATAAAATCATTCCAATATCTGGTGAATCAAACAAATCTCAATACTACTATAACATGGTACAAAATTCTATATTTATGGGTTGTATGCATTTAATACGTAAAAATAGTGACCAAAGTGAAAAACTTACTATCTCTTGTCCCTTTGTCTATTGAAACCAGATTTATCCTCACACTTAATACATGTACCACTACTAAACCCACAAAAAACTCAATACATAAGGGTTTAAATGCTCAGGCAATTGTTTGACATGTCTATATGCATGCATACCCTATTAACAAACCTGTCTATCTTCACTTTCAGTAACTTCTTCCACCTCAACTTAGAATTATCTATATCAAGTTAGAGAATATGATTTGATCATAACAATATCAATAGAATTATAAAAAATTATCACCATATCAATCATCCAAGCACATCATGTACTCTATTCCAACCATAAAACCTAATGCCACATAGAATTATTTATGCCTACAACCTTCTTGAAACACATTAGGTTCATGTTTGCACTAAGATCATATAATGAATCATATAAAAATAATCAAGCACAGTGATTACAATTATTTTTTTTCAAAATAAAAATCTTTATTGTTGTTCATTCATTCATAAGTTGGACTTACACAGTCCATGCATATTGGCAGACCTTCTTCTTATCTCAGTCTTGTCTGCCCTATTTATTCACACATATTTTCCTTCCTACAAACCACCAAATCTAAATACTCTTTCTACAAGTTTAAATACTCTCAAAACAAGAAATATAATGGTTTTTTGGATCAACAAACTCCTCATCACTCCAAGACCCATGTAGGGTGGTGGGTCAACATGACTGCCACTTCATACTTTTAACTTGACACATACATAATGACTCAAAATTACTCTTAAGACCATAAAAGGTCTATTAAATCATCTTTAAAGATTTACTTTCCTTCATTACTTACTTAACCCACATAGAGCACTCTAAATCCTCACTTTCAAGTTTGAAAATTCAAATTACAAAAGGGTGGAAAATTGAAAATTCAAATTTACATACATACAAGACTCTAAAACACATTCTAAACCATTCTTGGGCATTCTTAAGATGCCCCTGCATCAGGTGGATATGATGTAAATTTTGCTTCTTAGTGTTGATTGTTCCTTACACATGCAATACTTTTTTATACTTTCATCACCACTTATAGTCTTCTTGATTGAAGTTATTCTAGTGAAATCTAGTGTTAGTTATTTTTTGTGATCGAGTAGTGGATTTGGACCACTAGTGCAAATTGATTTTTTTTATGACTTGTTAGTACTTAGAGTGTGGACTTATTCAACATCATCTTTAGGGGGATTTATATCTCTCTCTTCTTCTTTTCTCTCTTTTGGGGGGAAGTTTTTCCTATAAGTTTTCTCTTTTTCCCCCACTTTATGATAGTTATATGTATATGTTTCACTCTTTTAAGTGTTTTCTAGATTCTTCCTTTATAAATGGGTATCTTATTCATGCACTTTGTTTGTCAAAACCCATATAAGGATTGTTACTTGACTTCATGAGATTCTTGGTGGGTTTTTAGTGACATCAATGTGGTATCCCCACCAGTGACACCAGTGTGGCATCCCCACCAATGACACCAGTGTGGCATCCCCACCAGTATTTATGATCACTTATTACCATCATGTTGGAGGATGTTTAAGCAATGCATCCTCAGATTCATCATTATACCTATTAATTTAGAGTGTAGTGTTTATATTCAATGATCTTCATATTCAACACAATTCTTACTTTGAATTGGTGGTTACAATGACTCAACATCCATGTACTCTGACATGATAAATTAGCATCCATAGGGACATGTGTCTTCATACTACATCCTCTATTTTTATCCCCTAACTTCACTTGAGGGGCGGGGGGGGGGGGGGGGTGTTAGAGTATCTTATTACTCATGCTTTCTAGGCTCTAGGTCATTAGTCTTTACCTAGGTTTGTCCTCTGTGAGAATTTATCCCACATTACCTAGTTTAGCTTATTTCTTATTTTGCCTTGCCTATATAAGCAAGTGATCTACATTATAATATATATGGTTTGTAATACTTTTCATATCTCATTGTGTGTATAATATTTTTTTGGCTTACATTTGGTTTTCTTCTTTGAGTGTATGTTGAAGCATCAATGGCTTTGGTAATGAGCTCTTAGAGAGATCTTGACAAAAGTGTTTTGATAAATCTTTCAAAAGAAGAAGATATACTAATTGACTAAGATGCTTGAGAAGCACAATATCAATGTCCCCAATTATATTAATCAGAGTTCATCATCATTAAAATTTTCTAAGGCCAAAGATAGTAAAAAGGGCAAAGATAAGGGAAAAATACTTGTTGTAGTTACATACTAACCTTTCACATGGCTTATTGATTTTGGTGATTTGCACCACATGGATTCATCACATGACATGTTCTCATCCTTGGATCCTTATTCTATGGCTTCCATCCTGTTAGGTGGAAATATTTTCATGGAAGTTAGTGGGATAAGATCTGTTGAAGTGAATGATGGGACATTTTAGGATGTTTTATGTGTTCCCTCATTATCCATCAATCTCCTATTTATTTATCAGATCACTCACACTAGTTCATGCAAGAAATTTGATTTCACACCCAATTCAATAGTTAATAAGGAAACATAAAATGACTCCATAGTTTCATTTAGGAAATCAAATCATCATACATGATTGCATACTTTCTCACATTTTGTTCTTGATCAACCCTCTACTACACTACTCACTCATTCAGATGGGATGAGTAAATTATGGCATGAGCAATTTGACCATCTCAATTATCATTGATTGGAGTGACTCAGTCATCAAGACATAGTTTCAGGGTTGCCAAGATTCAAGTTTTTTGATGGAGTTTACCAAGGTTGCATACTTGGTAAGCATCTTGAGGAGAAGTATGACAAAGGAAAATCAAAGAGAGCTGAATAGATATTGGAACTTATCCATAGTCACATTGTTAGTCTATTTCCAAAAACTTCATTTAATAGGATTAAATACATGCTTGCTTTCATCAATGAATTTTGAGGTTGGTTGTACTTTTTAAATTAGAAATTAGATATCTTTGATCATTTTTCAGACTTCAAGCTACTTTTTATAATATATTTAGGTAAAGCCATCAATATTTTGTGGACTGACAATGGTGGTGAGTATGTCAGTAACCATTTTGAGTAATTATATACTAAACTACAATGCACAATTCCATATATTCATTAATAGAATGGTGTTGTAGATTGAAAGAATAGGTTCTTAAAGGAAATGGATAATTATATGCTACACTCCAAGTCTTTTACACCTCAATATTGGGTTGAGACCATCAAATATGTGTATTATATCCAAAACTAAATTCCTTATAAAGCATTAAAAGGAGTCATTCCTTTTGAAGATAGGGTGGTCATAAACCCATAGTGAAGCACTTATGAGTGTTTGAATCTACTACTATGGCCCGTATTCTAAAAATTATATGTAATGCAATGCAACCTTTGAGTCAGTCTTTTCATACTCATTGGATAACTTGAGGGTGGTAAGGGATATAGGCTTCTCCATACCACCACTCATGATTTGTTCATTGAGATAAGTGTTTATTTTTAAGGGAGTCCTTTGGATTCCACACTCAAAATTACTCCCTCTTCCTTAAATGCACTAGGATTTGATGAAAATTACGATGATTCAGATATACCTGAAAAGCTTCTTGATGTTCCAGATTCTTCTTCTAGTTCTAATGATGAGAGTAGTGATGAGGATTCACCTCCTTATCGTAAGATATCTTCAGAGGATGTGAAACTCCTCCTGAATCTCTTAGCATTGGTCCTCTTTGAGATAGATAGACACTTCAAAGTGTTGACCAATGGGTTAGAGATCCATAAAACACCATGCAAACCCAATCACAATTCCAAAATAACCCACATGCTTTCATTACATCTGATTCCAATCCATAGTCATTTTGTAATGCATCAATCACTTTTGAGTGGGATACTGCTATGGAAGAAGAGTATGGTTCTTTGTTGATGAACAACACTTAGGATTTAGTCCCTCTTCTCAAGGGAAAAAAACTTGTTCAATGTAGGTGTATCTATCAAACAAAATTTGTAATAGATGGGTCTGTAGACAAGTTCAAGGCATGTTTGTTAGAAAAGGGTTTTTCTCAGGTACCTAGCATTAACTAGACTGAGACGTTTGACCCAATTATCAAAATGAACTCAATATAACTCACTCTCACCATTTCCATAACATATTTTTGTGATGTTTATTAGATGAATGTGAAGAGTTCCTTTATTCATGGTGACCTCAAAGAGGAAATATACATGGATTAACCACAAGTATCTATGAAATATTCCTCCTTAGTTTACAAACTTTAGAAATCTATCTATGGCCTCAAACAATCTCTTTGAGCTTGGTATGCCAAGATGGAATCCTTTCCACTTTTGGTTGGGTTCACTAGATGCCATTCTAATCCAAATGTCTACATTTTATGATAGGATGATTCACTATTGATTCTAGTTATCTACGTGGATGACATATTGTTCATAAGGAGTTCCTCATCCTCCATCATAGTAGTGAAAACTACTTTATTTGACATGTTATTAATGATTGACTTGTGTTTATTGCATTAATTCTTCAAGATTGAAATTTCTCAATCTGACTCTATGATCACAATTGAACAATCTAATTATGCTCTTGATTTGATTGTAATATTTAAAATAGTTGGCTATAAGCCAAATCTAACTACTTTTCTATATGATGTGAAGCTTGAGGATGATTGTCCATCTTCTCTAGTTGATGATACTTCGTATCAAAAACTTATTGGTAGTCTCATCTACCTTATACACACTAGATTCAATATTTCATAAGTAGTGGGCATGGTCTCTAGATTTATGTAAGAACCACATGAGCTACACTATAAATCAATTAAATAAATTCTACACTACATTCAAGGTACTCATAGTTTCAGGGTTCACTATAGAACATATATTGACATCAACTTGATTGGGTATACATATTCAGATTGGGCAGGTGATATTCAAAATCATAAGTCTTCTTCATGATACAATTTTTACCTTGGTTGAGGTCTGATTAGTTAATCAAGCAAGAAGTAGAATGCTATTTCTTTATATTCTTTTGAGGTATAATACAGAGGAGTTTTTATGCTACCACTAAGGTTATATATATTTAGGGGATTTTCACTGAGTTTGGCATCTAGTTTCGCCTAACAACATTCATCTTCTGTAATAACCAAAGCACAATCCAGATCTACAAGAATTTCATCCTCCATCAACAAACCAAGCATATCGAGATTCACATGTATTTAATTCATGAACTCATCCATAAGAAATTTATTTATCTCCACTACATCTATACATTGGAGCAAATTACTGATATATTCATTAAATTCTTCACTGAAAGCAAGTATCTTCATTTTTGGGCTCTTCTTGGGGTTCAAGGAGCTCCATCTTCCTCCTCTAGAGTATCATCTCTATGTACAGAGGTACCTCATCGATCCTTTGTGTTGAGGCCTAATTATTATACCCTCCTAAGCTATGCTTAATGGGGAGTGTTAGTGTAGGCTTTTTCTCACTATGTAGTTTTACCTACACAATTTAATTAACTTATTGAGGTTAATAATATGTCATTTAATGGAAATACACTTTAAGTCATTTTATAATTGTGAGTTGAGTTAGCTTTATTATGACCTAATTCCTCACTATATAATGTATCTTCCTATGTACTTTTTCAATAATGAATATTAATGCAACTTCTAGTTGTGAAGGCAAACTTATTCCATTGTGAGTTATTCTTAAAGTTTCACTACTCTATATAATTTCATCTTCATGTATTCGATCCTATCCAAAATGATCTTCAATTGTGATCGACTCTAAAAATTTTACCCTATCAAAACATTAATATAAGTTATATGAATCACTACACACACACTATGATTTTTTAAGGTGTAATAAACATAAAATGTTGTGTTATGAAATTTAAACTAATGATCAAATTCTTATTAAAAATATTAATTTAGTCTTACATGATTAAGTAATTTCCATTCAAAACAAAAACCAAAAAAAATATATTTCTAAACACTAAACAATTTTTTTTTTTTTTTTTTTTTTCTTGAAAAGTTACCATTTTTTATAACCAACATACCATCACTTTATTTAGAACTAAGACCCCCTAAATCAGAATAATGGACCATGACAACATCCCATATTACCCTTGTTAAATAAGGGAATCACTTATCGGTTGCATTCACATATCTAAAGACTAAAGGGGTCACACTTACTTCTTTTCACATCTTTCTAAAAAAATGACATGACCATAAGTTTGAAGTGAAATATATATACTAATGCATCCATAGAGGGCACTTTTACTTCAAATATTTAAGATGTGTTTTGAAACTTTTGTTACCCTATGCCAATTCAATTTACACATGTCATATTTTTTAAAGGTACATGTTTTTTTAAATTGTTGTGTGTGAATTATTTAATTCAAAGGTATAATCACAGGTTGGTATATTTAGTATTTACAAGAAAAAGTAGATGCATGTGAATATAAGACAAATTTAAAAGTTTATTGAATCCACACAGTTCACTGGGCCATTTTGAGCACAAAAGGGACAATCCATTTCTTTGTGACCCCGTCATGGTTTTTGTGTGTTTTGTTTTAGCTTTACCTTTTTAAAAAGTAATGTTTGAACTTTCTTTCTTTCTTTCTTTCTTTTTTTTTTTTTTTTTTTTGGGATGTTTGTGAATGTAAATATGGCATATTTATTCACTATGTACAAAAAGGTGAAAACATGGGGAAAAAAATATAATTGATAATTCCATGTAGTAATGGAAAATTAAAAAAATTCATTCAAAATCTCAAGTCATTTTACGATTTTGTAGATACAAAGCAATAAAAAATTGTTATGTGTTTCATTTTAGAGAGATATAATAAAATGAATGATAATGAATATTAAAGAAAAATTAGGAATTGATAAATTATGTAAGGATTTGACATGTGGCTATGATAAATGTAAAATCAAAAGTGTATTGATGTGATTAAAATTAAAATTGAATCAAGAATCACATGCATTCGTGGGCTTGACAGGGAAAAATGAACATCAAAATGAACTCCATGACCTTTGTGGCTTTGATACTACATGATCATGCCATATGTACGATTGATATTATAAGATGTCTCAAAATCCACAGACTCATAGATAGCTAACACTATATTAAGGTAAATTAAATAAATGAATATGCCACATCGGTATAAAGAAGATAATAATTTAATATTTACATATTAATTTATAGTGATCTTGAATAATTTTATAGTTACATTTAAATAAATACTAGTCGTTGAGAACACAATAGATGAAATCAACAGATTGTCTTAGAATTTTACTGATAGTAATTTATTTTTCACTTTGTGTAGAAAAATAATAAAAATCAAGGAAAATTTTCTAATCACATTTTGGATAGTTTTTTTTTTTTTTGGAAAAATACAAATATCAATACTAGCCATCCATATAGGATTAGGATGAAAAATATTATGATAAATTTTTAAATGATAAATACATGTCTTAGTTAATGGAAAAAACTATTAACTGATTTGTCTTTTTTTATAATATGTTGAATTCATGAATTATAATTTTCGTAACTTGTGTTTAATATAAACTGACTTCCATTCGAGTCTACAAGAATGTAGATAATGAGAAACACTCTTTTTTTTGGATTTAATCAACCTTTAGCCGATAGTATAAATTTTCATCTCCTTCTAGATATATGAAAATATTGGAAACATAAGCAGAAGTAGGAGGCAAATGAATGCAAAATTTTATAATAAAGCACTATTGTCGAGCAAAATGCTTGCAGCGAATTGTCATATAAAATAGTTTCTAGTGTAGTAGCACAAATCTAACCACCAAAAGGACCACACCATGTTGGAGATAAACACCCACATATAAATAAAAATACACACAAGTATCTACTTATAAGAAATGAGGCCATTCCTTGCATTATATGAAGAGATAAAGACGTGTGAAATATATGTCCCTATTGGATACAATTACCTAAAAGAAACCCAATTCATATAGTCAACACCATTTTAAAGTAACTGCAATGTTAGAAAATACAAGTGCAACCCACTCATGGCTAACAAACACCAATAGTTTATGAAGAACTCCTATAATATACAAGGCCTTAACGAATGTGGATCTTTACCATTAAAACCATTGCAGTATTTAAATAAAAGAAAGAAAGACGAGTTTTATTGAGAAAATTATAAAAAATATTTACAAATTAAAATGAATTGAATGAATATTATGGTTGTATCATTGCTTTTACTTAAGCAATTCCATTTCAGTTACCCAAAAAAAATGATAGATAATAACACAAAACACCAAAGAACATATACGACATATATTACTTAATTTATAGAAAAGAGTAAGTAATAAAGCCATGGAAAAAATATATAAATACTCACAATATTAATTATAAGACAAAACATACAATGATAAATTTTGAAATTATAGTAAAAAATTAAAAAAAATGTAGTTAGGGATTTTATTGCTTCACACGAGATCAATTTACAATGCCCCGAACAAAATGCAACTCATAATTAAACTCATAAGGAGGTTTCCATGTACATACAAATGATGCATATTTCAATTAATAAACTATTACGAAAGAAAAAAAAGATAAACTAACATTTAAATTTGAGCAATTTTTGTCACCATGAACCATTTTGAAATGCAAATGTTCAACCTTGCACTTCTTAAAGCATTAAAAAATAGATTAAAAAAAAGACTATTGTAAAACCCAAATCACAACATATATTCTAAATAGGATAACATGAAAACAACTTTTTATTAATATAAACACAATAATATAACAAATCATTAAATGTCATTCATAAATAACAAGATACTACTAAAAATTTATCTCATCCAAATATAAAAACGTTAATAAAATTACATTATCATAGTGGCTAATCAATCCAAAAGATGAGTGTATCACTCACTATTGAATTGACCTATATTAAAATAGTTAAAAAGAATATCCATGATTGACTATTAATTCATTTTCTGATTAAACTACAAAAATGAAAAGAATACTTCATAAGTGCCAATAACAATTATAAATACAAAAAACATTAAAGTTTAATTTTTTATTCCATGGTATTACTTAATTAAAATGCATCATAAATAAAATGATACCAAATTATTAATTAAAGAGATAAACATGCCGCTAACTCCTTTACATAATTAAATAATCATTTAAATTAAAAAGAAGGTCAAAATGGACTTTGAGACCCTGTCATTAGATGGATTAAATCTAGGCCCTTGATTTATTTAACCCTAATTTTCCCTAAAATAATCTCTTTGTAAATTAATAAACAAGCGTGGAAGTTATTAGAAGCCCATTTGTGTTTCTATTTGTAAGTTTTATTATTCATTCTATTGGTATTCACATGGTGAGAACAAGAGGGAAGATGGAAGCTATACCCTTCCTTCCTCAACGCTCTTTTTTTTTCACATGCTTCCCTTTTGTGGAAGCCTATGTGTGTTTAATGATTTTTTTTGGGGGCTTTCTTCATGCAATAATGTGTGTTGGGTCTTAAATCTTCTATTTTTTTTAAATAATAATTTTAGGACCTTTTTTTTTGGGGTGGGTATTGCATGTTAATTATTGCTTTTGGTATAAAATATTCTATTTTTTTAAAATAATATTTTTAAGATTTTTTTTAGGTATTGCATGTTAATTACTGCTTTTGTGTTATTATATAAAAGGTTTATGTTTAGGGTTTGCATTTATTTTTTCTTTCATTTTTTATTTGTTCTCTTCTATTCCATAAAATTTAATTTAGTTTTTGTAGAAACTGTATGTTATTTTATTTGATATTATTAAGGTGTACTATTTTATGTGTGGCAACTTTGCTTGATCAAGTGTTTAGATGATATTATATATATATATATATATATATATATATATATATTCCTTTCATTTTGTACTTGTTCTTTTTTCTTCCATAAAATTTAGTTTCGTTTTTGTAGACACTGCATGTTACTTTATTTGAGTTTTTGTAGAACATGCATGTTACTTTATTTGATATGATCAAAGTGTACTGTTTTATTTATGGCAACTCTACTTGATCAAGTGCTTAGGTGATTATATATATATATATATATATATATATATATATATATATATATATATAATTTGTTATTTTTTAAAATTAATGTTTATTAGGTAAGGAGTCACATCTCGACCACTATTCCCAAAGAAGGAATCATTGGGGAGTCCAATTCTAGTTGGCCCCTTTATATCATAAGGGAATCCCTGGGGGCTGCACTACCCAACATGTCTTCCTTAAAAGGGGAGAACATGGGGGAAACACTACCCACCATGTCTCCCTCTCAAAAGGGGAGTACACGGAGGCAACACTACCCACCATGTTGGAAGTAACACTACCTCCATGTTTCCCCTTTATTATGCAAAGAGATATACGTAGGGGCGGTTAAATTGGCAACAATGACAAGGGTGTGGAACTAGCTCAACCCCAACTTTTATATATATATATATATATATATATATATAGAAAAAGATTTATATATAATACCAATGTGATTTTATTCACACATACATACACACATAATCAGAGACACTTTTAGGTTAAAACAACCCATTCAAGGTATATTCTTTTAGATATAACTAGTTTTTAAAATTTATTAAGCTTTTTATATATTAAAATTTCGCAAAAGTGATATATATACATACATACATACATATATCACTTTAACAAAATTTTAATATATAAAAAGCTTAATACACACACATGGATATGTGTTTTTCCTAAATTTATTTCTTTAGGTAAATATATAGGTAATCATTTAATTTAAAATGATTTCTTTCTTCTAAATATTTCAAAACCTCTATTTGATAAACATGCATCCCCTGTATAAATTAATAAGATAGAAAGTTTATTTTGGTTTGTAGGTCTTCACTATTGAAGCAAACAGGGAAATAATATGTTTCAAATTATTATTTTTTGAGTGAGTTTGGGCTCCCCTGTGAAGTGATTAGACATAATTTTTTTTTTTGTAATTTCCTTCTATTTTTCAATCAATAAACATTTTCATCTCTTACAAGGATTGTGTACCAATTATTAAGAAGCATCTATTTTTTAAGACAACTTATCATATTATAAAGTTTTTATTTTTATGTATGAAGTTTTTTTATTTTTTAAAACACAACCACCTTTCACATAGTGTTATTTCACTTGACATGTGTAAAACAAAGAATAAAACTTATTTCTAGATAAAATAAATAAATGTGATTAAGTTAAAATAAATAAATATAATTAAATAACTTAATCACTTAAGCACTTGACAAAAGATAACTTAAAATCTTGTCTTAATTTAATTAAATATAATACAAGGAACTTAACTCTTCTTGAAAGCTACTTATACAAATAAATAATGCATAAATTTCATCTTTCTTTCTTTTATTAACAAAAACTTTCAGAAATAATTATATAATATTTGAGAGCAACTTCAAGCGAATTTTACACAAAAGAAGATAAAGTGTTAAATTTTTCACATACAACCATAACTCCTTTACACACAGAATTAAGTAACACAATTTTAAAAACAATCCTAAAGATGTCAATTTGATTTCTATCATAAGAAGATGCAACACACTTTCAATATAAATGCATTTGAGGACCAAAAATTATTTTTAAAAGGGCATAAAGGGTTTACTCTTTCATAAAAATATCTTCACATAGTTATTATGAAAATTATTTTCTTATTTTACGATAAAAAAACACATACTTTTATTTTCCTATAATCCCACCAAGAAACCCAAGTCTAATTTAGTTCTTCCATCACTCAAATTCATTTTCATAGAAATCATATTAGCACTCAATCTTTTACAACAAATGACTTCATTTGCTTAGCACAATAACTTAGTAAATAGGCCAAAGAGAAAAAATTCACCTCCCAACCATATGACCATTAGGCATCTATGACCCTTATCAAACCCCAATCCCAAGAGGCTACCTAAAAAATTCAATACCCATAACCATATGATTTCAACAAGGTAATAAAGGTTAAATAGTCATGATTACTAATCTGGCCAACAAATGACTTCCCAACCTAGAGTGATCCTTAGTACTTGGGGTAATGATTGGAAAATGGGTGAAATAGAATACAACAAACCAAATCTCTAGTAGGATATCCATATACATAGAGAAAGGCTTAAATAAAACATGACTTTATACACATAGCATTAAAATCCTCTATTAGAAACTTAATTGCTTCAATATAATTCTAAAAACTTTTGCATCCACAAAATTATCTAGCAACTCTTTTACAAATAATATTTTGAAATAAAATATAACTTATACATATATACACACACAACCTACATTTTTTGTGCATTTCATATGTAAGGGACACAACACAACCTACCTCTATTCCAACAAATAAAAAATTCCTTCTCTTGGCTATCCTTCTTTATGCCATTGCAACTCTACTTTCCAAGCTTTCCTACCAATTTATTCTAAAATCAGAGTAATAGAGGATTTATATTAAATTTTATACATAAAATGAAAGAGAAGGTTGTTATATTTCATAGTTTATTAATTAGGAACAAGTGTCCACTCTTGGGCTTGCCACTTCTCTCCTCATTGGGACCTCCTAGAGAAGCCAAATTATTCAATTGAGATTTTTTAAGAAATTAATAATGTTCCAATATCAATGGAACCTAAAAATATATCCAATGAAAGGGTAAAATCATTATTTAGTAACAATAATTTTAGGCTTTCAAATAATCTTGTAAATTTAAGTCCAGGAAGGGAGTTTTCTCAAGGTTCACCTACTTAGGGAGTAATCATGCAAGAATATTTTTAATCAAGATACATAAAGGGTACCTATTTTGAGGTTTAATAAATTGAGGGTAATGACATATGAAGAAAAATATGGTCAAGGTATGTATAAACATTTTATGACACATATTTTAAGATAGAGCTTTATGACAAATTTGAGTTAGGTGTGATTTTAGGTTAATGGTCAACCTATTATCCCCATTTATACCTTTAACATCCATCATTTAAACACATCACATTCAAACTCATGGATCCCATCAAAATGTTCATTTAATATGAAATATAATAATGAAATCAATACAACCATAATAAGGTCATACGAACTTGTGAGTTCTACCATGACCATGTGATCCAAGGTGTGTATATCTTGATAAGAAAACAAAATAGATTTTTGATGTTTTTGTGGAATAAATATATCCATATTAAAAATAATATATATGTGTGCTTAACTAAATATCATATACAATAAATAAAACATGTTATACGAATAAAAAATATACATGTTTGTTATAGGAAAACATTTATTTTGCTTGTGACTCTAATGTGGTCTTTAATGTTGTCTTCAACATATAGAAACATGAAATACAACTCATAACATGATACTTATCTTCTAAATGATTTTTTTTCTCATCTCCTAAGTAGGATACCAATCTATTTGGAGGAAAATTATAGTCTTGAATATTCAAAATATGCGTATTGATTTTTAAAGAATTAGGGAGGAGAGTTGGTGATGGACCCATAATTACCCACCCTCTTACAACTTCTAGGAAAACCAATGTAACACCCCAAGTCCTTAGTTACTTACAAACATCATATTATCATACTAAATGTAAGCTTCCATATATGTCGTTAGAGTAGTTACTAATAACAAATGTTGATTTGATAGTGTAATCTACTATGGTATTCATGTATGATTTATTTAGACCCAACTCGATGGATCATATAGATCAGCAATAATCATGATCATATTCCATACACTAATGAACAATATAACTAGGTAATTTAATTATAATGCATTCAACTATGTTCATGTCTATCTCAAACTCAATAGCTACTACTATATCTCATTTATATCAAAATAATGTGAAAGAGAAAAAGAGGGAGAGATAAATAATATAATATATAATATGGTGAATCAATGCCAAGTATAATATGTGTTTATAACCATGAATGTTATAAACTACTTGTAAAAAAACTAATCAATGAATATAATCAATAGTAACATGACTACCTCTTAATGCAAACCAATTTCATAAAAAAATAATGGCAGAAAATTATCTCAATGCACACTACAAAGATGATCATCAACAAAATAGTTCATCATGATTGTGATTAGAATAAATTTAGACAATCACAAAATTATGTCAAATCACTGGGTGAAAATAAAGTATTACTAATGAGCACATCTAAAGAGCAATTCTAGTCACACAATCCATTAGTAATGATAACTATTTAAAGGAATGACATCCCACTTCCCTTATAGATACTTTCCCCTAGAATTATTTGGGTGCAAAAACATCAATCAAAAGGTGGCTTACATAAACAACTACCCCACATGATCTTATATAGATCCCAATCCAAAATTTAGATCTAATTATTAATTACTTCAATCATTAACAGAATCAAAGAGAATGATCTATCTTTATTACTACTATTTACAATCCATCCATGTGAAATCAAACCTTGAGCATGATTCTCTATAATAGGAATAATGTTTTTGATATACAAAGGTTTGAATGGAAAACTAAGCAATATACCGCTATCATATCTTAAAAAATATACACACCATAAAAAGCATGAAACCACTTATAATAAGACTTGCCTTTGTTATTAAGATCAATAAATGAAGATCACTACAACCGAAAACATAGATTTAGGCATATCATCATGGCCCATTTAATTCCATAGGAATTTATCTTCATGAATTTTACCAATTAATTTCAAGCTAAACTTAAAGGGCTGGTCAAGATGGCAAATCAATATGACTTCGAAAGTGAAGTCAAAATAATTAAGGCATACTATAATATGCCTTTAAGTATTACCAAGCTCCTAAAATGGTATTGAATTCATTAATTCACTATATCTAATGCTTCACACAAAAGGTAGATGTTGGTTTTATCACAATTTGATATGAAACACAATCATCGTAAGATTGAAAAAAGGATCTACTACACTAAGTTTACCAATCTAACTTCCAAATTTGCATTACAGTGAGAAAAACCTCAATCTAGTATTACAAATAAACTACAAAGCTTTGAATGAGGAAACAAAAAATGATGAGATTAGATCCATGATTGTGATTCATAACACAACTGAAAACTTGGCCACTCATTCTCAAGTCACTTAATAGTTTTAAATTCACACATTGAATTTCTAGGAGCACTAGTCTAATTTTACCTAGGTTGGCACTAATCATAGTAGTCTATGTCAACCCCACATTCAATATTCCTACTAAATAATAATTTCATAATAACAAGTGGATATACATCAAGAGGGTTTCCCAAAATTACAATTAACATCATAAATCACTAGAGAGTTGATATACCTATTCCATCACATGTTTTACTCTAATTTGTAATTTAAAGTTCTCATGACCAACTTTCAATTGTGAGTATTGATATAATGTATTTTTATTTTCTTTGCATCTAAAATGTAGTAGGACAATAATATGTATTTATTTTATTTCATGTATCACTAAATTTTTCTTATTTTTCTACCAAAAAATAAGAGTATTTCCTAGTAAGCCCTTACTTCAAGAGAGCTTCTAAGAACATGGCAAGTAATTCTTGAATTTATAGAATTAGGGAAACAAATGCCAGACTTATCCACAGTGTAAAATCTATAAAAACATTCATGAAATAATCTCAAATGTGAAATCTCATTACTTAAATATATCTATTAATTGAATTCAAATTTTTATTCTCATAATATTTAAAAAAAAAATAACATTATGAAAGTTTGGAATAAAACCGTTTAAAGCCCTGATATAATATTCTTTCAATGAAATCCATAATTTGTCTCTTTGTCATATCAACTCTCATATTTTTCTTTCCACTTGATCTTAATCATATTATTGTTTTTTGTGATTTGTACTATGTAGTAAAGTAGTTAAACCAAGGGTATTAAATTATTACTGAAGTAATCCTCCCTTATCTCTACCTAAAATTTTATCATGAATATAAAATCACAATATAGATCCTTGTAGAAGAAATCCCTTTAAAATTTTTTACACATTTAAATATTATCAGATAAATGTAGAACTTTGGTTATCAGACACCCCTTCTATTATTGTATTGATATTTGTATTGCATACTAGACCTGATATGTTAGTTGTTAAAGAGGAGGTTGATGTTGCACTTCCCATTATAGTATTTTTGAGAGTATCCGATGACCTACCCACTTATATCATTATTTTTAGTCCTTGGGAAGATTCATTCATGCAAATCAAGTTAACATGTATGAAAAAAAACCAAGTATCTATTTTGTTCGATATTCATATTCCTGAACACCCTGTTGTCAACAATGTCCACTAGTTTATTTGGAAAAGATGACCTCACCTAATTTTCAAAGTTAACATCTCCAAAAA
The DNA here is from genome assembly GCA_037957365.1 of Torreya grandis. Classification (NCBI taxonomy): domain Eukaryota; kingdom Viridiplantae; phylum Streptophyta; class Pinopsida; order Cupressales; family Taxaceae; genus Torreya; species Torreya grandis. The sequence goes on from JARHVA010002355.1 coordinate 737,237, forward strand.
ACATGGTGTAAGTTTTTCTATTCCTTTTAACCTCTTTAAAAAAAAATACTATAACTGTAAACATCCTCCTTTATAAAAACTACCCTACCCAATCCATACTCTTGAATCAAGTTAGCTAGAGTTAATGATTATTGATGTAAGAGCATCACCCTTTTTGATAAATTTTGGATTTTTATTATATTTTTTAAGTATTTATGGGTATTTTTATTCTTAGAGGTCAATAAGGATTCATTTCTATGTCTTATGTTGGAATACAATTTGAATTTGAGCTCTTTTGGCACCTTCCCACCAAAACTGCCAATTCAAAAAAATTAAATTTCTTCCATTGTTCCTTTGGTCTAATTCATGTTTTTGATATGTTATAATGATGTATTTTTTCTTATTTATGTGTATTTATGTTATTATAATGGAATTTGGTTGTTTTTCACCTTTTTGGTCATGTTCTTCATATACCACCTTATGTAATGCCTAAGGATGCTAGTTTTCTCAAGCATGAACATATGTTGGGTAATCAAGATTCAATTAGAAACATTATAGGATATTAAAAATGAATGAGATGAATTGAGGAGGGTATCATAAAAATTTATAAATAATTTTAGTTCTTAAATAAAATAATAAGATAAAAAATTTCAAAAAGAAGACTGACTGCTTTAAAATTTTGTGCATGACTATATATGTTAAAGAATGTCAATGAATGAAGGATGGTTTTAAGAAGTATTGTGAAATAATATAAAAATATTGGTATGTGGATAATTTGTGAATTGTTTTTTCCCTTGTTATAGTTGAGTTCTTGTGATTAATCTATAGGTGAAAGATAACCAAGCTTGAGCATTGAAAATTATGTGTTTTGAACACAGTCAAGAAGTAGAGAAACAGAGCAATCACTTTGGAATCTAATTCAAGTGTGAATATTGGGATTGTGTTAGAGAGTTGAAAATTTATAATGGTAACATGTTTTATTTCTTAACATCCCATTTATACTGTAATATTTCATTTCATATACCATGATCTTACACATAGTTTGGTAGACAGTCTTAAAATTTTGTAAAGCTTCAAGTTGTATACTTTTGGTGTTTTTTCAAAGATTAAAACCTAGTGGAGAGGTTGAGGAAAGTTATGCTAGAGATTAAAAAATCATTATATCCATTTTTAAGTGAATAAAATTCAATTTAGACCCTTTTGTTCCTCTCGGCCACCTACAAGCTTGTGTAACCCTGACTTAGGGTTTGAAACCTTACAACTTGGATAACTTTCAATGCCACCAGCCAAATTTGATAAAATTTTGGAATCGTATGTTATTTTCCCAAATATAAAATATTTAGGCATTTTTAATGTGGTTCTAGACCATAAAATATGATAACTATCCCTATATCAATGTCTTGACCGTAAGGAGGCCTAATTACTAGAAGGTCTTATTGAGTTGGTAGACTTGTTTTGAGAGAGAGATTATAAAACTTTGTAGGGAGTTGTAAGGTATTAATGGGTATAATAAAATGGTATTTTATTATTTTTAAACCTTTTATTTTGCTTAATCCATCAAGATAATTTCTTTGGAAGGGCTACAAGGAAATATGCCTAATAGAGGTAACTTACAATTTGAATTGGCAATCATTTTCCCTCTACATGAGATTGGTATTAGAGTAAGTTAGATACTTGAAGGAGGATTAAAGGAAAGTGAAACTCTTTTATAACAAGAGTGAATTGACTGTTTGTTGGTCATTTGAGTGAGAAGCCAAAATGCCACCTAGGAGGAATCCAATAGAAGGTGGAAGAGTAGGTATCCAAATGGGAGATGCAATATTGGAGTTAATAAACTTAAGAGTGAGTTTTGATGCAAGGTTGACTATAATAGAGGCCATTCAGAGAAGAGGATTTGTAATAGGGGATGTTAGTGACATGGAATAATAACCACAAGCACCAAAGGAAGAAGAAGAAATAAAATGTGAGGAAGAAGGAATTGATAGGTTATTGAAAGTAGACATAGGGTAAGGATCTAAAACAAAAATATAATCTCCCACTTATGTAGACAACCTAGATAAAGAGGATCTTATTGATTAGATTACAAAGTTGGATAAATATTTTTATTATGAAAATGTGCCAAATGAGAACAAGGTAAAGTTTACTTTCACCAAAGTAAAAGGACATGCAACCCTTTTGTGGGATTATGTACAGTATGAAAAGAGAAATAAAAGAAAAGACAAAATCAAATCTTGGGACATGATGGTAGCTTAATTGAAGGCAAAAGTTTTGCCTAGTGATTATCACACTAACCTAATCAAGAAATTGCAAAATTCAAAACAAAAGGAGATGGTTGTTAAAGAGTATACCAAGGAATTCTACAAGTTAACAATTAGATCAAGTAATGTGAAAGAAGATGTGGAGAAGATTGATAGGTATCTCAATGGGTTAAGGTATAATATTCAAGATGAACTTAGCTTAGTAAGTCCAAGGACACTTAAAGAGTGATACCAATACTATTTGAAGGTAGAAGACAAAATAAATGGAAGGTAAACTCAGCAAAACAAGGGTAGGGGTAGAAGTTATATAGGTAGAGGTCAACAAGGAGGAAGAGACACATCACAAATAACAAATTAATAACTAAATACCTCTTAAGAACATGCATCCAATTCAAGAGGTGGATTCAAAGGATGGAGACCATACTTCATAGGATGATACACACAATGCGGAAGAGGATTAAATGGATTCAATGGTAAGTGTTTCAAATGCAATAAATTTTCCAGTCATAGGTTTTGGGAATGTCTTGAGTATACTCAAACTAGTGGATCTAGAAGTGAAAATAGAATCCAAATAGTCCAAGCAGAAGAAGAGAGTGTGGATTATCCATCTCATGTTGAAGAACTAGAATTTTATGAATTTTAATTGATGAGGAAAGTGATGATCAAGCCACCCAAGGAGAAGGAGCCTTCCCAAAGAATGACTCTATTCAAGACAACATGCAAATGTCAAGGTAAGTGTTGTAAATTGGTGATTGATTCAAGTAGTACAGATAGTCTAGTGGTAGTTGAGATGGTATAAAATATTGGACTAAAGATGATACCACATCCAAACCCTTACAAGATCTCATGGCTTCAAAATGGTTAGTAAGTTCTTGTGAACAAGCAATGTTGGGTAGATTTTCATATTGGAGGATACAAGGATAAAATATTATGTGGCATAATGCCAATGGATGTGTGTCATGTGCTCCTGGTGAGGCCTTAGAAATATGACATAAAGACTAATCATGATGGGAGAAAGAATGTTTACACCTTGGAGAAGGATGGCATAAGCCATAGATTACTGCCTCTCAAAGAAGAAGACAATGGACAAAGGACCAATACAAGTGTTATGATGGTTAGTGAGAAAGAGTTTTTGAATGCTAGGAAAGAGGAAGAGTTAGGTTTTGGATTTGTGATCATACCAAGGACTTTTTCAATAGCCACTAAGTTGGATGAGGTGATTTAAGAGGTGCAATAAATGTTAGAGGAATATGATTATATAGTGGTGGATGAAATACTCAATGAGATGCCACCTATTAGAAGCATTAGTCATCACATTGACTTTGTACCATGTGCAAGTTTGCCTAAAAAATTTGCCTACAAGAGGGCTCTACAAGAGAATTAAAAAAATCAAAAAGTAAATATAATATCTCTTGGACAAAGGATTGATCAAAAAGAGACTCAACCCATGTACAGTACCAACTGTATTAGTGCACAAAAAAGAAGGAGATTGGAGAATGTGCACTGACCTAGATCAATCAAAAAGATAACCATAAGTTATAAGTTATCTCTTCAAATAATTGAGGATTTTATGGATTGATTGAGTGGTTCTACATAATTTTCTAAGATGGATTTCAAGAGTGGTTATCACCAGATAAGGATAAGGGAAGGAGATGAATGGAAGAGTGTCTTTAAGATAAATGAGGGGTTGTATGAGTGGATTGTAATGCCATTTGGTCTCACTAATGCCCCAAACACATTCATGAGACTCATAAATTAATTATTAAATACTTTCATTGGTAATTTTGTTATTTTTTATCTTGATGACATATTGATTTACATCCCTAACAAGGAGGAGAATATTCAACATTTAAGAATTGTAATGCAAAGGTTGCAAGAGGAGAGGTTGTTGATTAACTTTAATAAATGTTTGTTCATGAAGAAAAATTGTTTATCTTGGTTTTGTGATCTCTCAAGGTGTTTTAAATATGGACAAGAACAAGGTGAAATCCATCATTGATTGGCCAACTCCCAAGATAACCTATGAGGTAAGAAGCTTCCATGGCTTAACTAGATTTTATAAGAAGTTTATCCAAAATTTTAGTGGGATTTGTTCACCCATTATTGATATTATAAGAGGGGATAAAAAGAGATTTGTATGGACTGATATAGCTGAGAGAATTTTTCAGTTTTTAAATAAAAGAATAACAAAACAATCTATGTTGGCACTTCCTGAATTTAATAAAGTTTTTCAAGTTGAGTGTGATGCAAGTGGGGTGGCCTTTAATAATATCCTAAGTCAAGAGGGAAGAATTGTAACATAATTCAATGAGAAATTAAATGAGGCCAAGAAAAACTACTCAAATTATTATCTAGAGTTCTATGCTATAGTTCTAGCCTTGGGGAAGTGGAGAAATTATCTAATGCTAAAGGAGTTTGTTATCTTCACGGATTATCATACACTTAAATTTATGTACAATAAACCCAAGATCAATCAAAGGAATATGAAGTGGGTAGAGTACTTGTAAAATTTTACATTTGTCATCAATCACAAGAAAGATCAAACAAATAATGTACCAGATGCCCTAAGTAGAATAACTTTGCTTATAAGTGAAATTCAGCTTGAGAGTGGAGGAATAGAGTCACTTAAGGAGCTATATGAAAATTATTTAGAATTTAAAGATGCATATTAAAATTTTTGGTAGCTAAATACAAGACATAAGGAGCCTTAGATGGAGTACATGATTCATGATGGTTTGTTGTTCAAGGGAGTTCAACTTTGTGTGCCAAGGAGTTTCATGAGAGATAATTTGATCAAGGAGAAGCATTGTGGGAGTTTAATAGGTCACTTTGGTCTTGAAAAAACCTTGACTCAGCTTAGTAATCACTATTATTTTATTATAATACAAATAGATGTAAGAAAGTTTGTAGAAAGGTGTTTAAAGTTTGTCAATATGCAAAGGGAAAGAGCTCTAATGCATGTCTTTATCAGTCCTTACCAATACCAAATAGGCCTTGGGAATCCATTAGCATGGACTTTGTCATGGGATTACTAAGAAATCAAAGAAGGCACAACTTATTATTTTTTTATTGTGGACATTTAAAAGATGGCTCATTTCATACCTTGCAAGATAATTAATGATGTTACTCATGTGGCTAATTTGTTCTTCAAGGAAGTGGTTAGACTACATGGAATACCATTGAGCATTATTTTAGATAAAGACACCAAGTTTGTGGGACACTTTTGGAGAACCTTGTGTAAGAATATACAAATAAACTTTAACTTGAACTTAGCTTACCACCTTCAAATAGATGGCCAAACTGAGGTAGTCAATGGAAAAAATTATTGAGAACCGAATAATTGTATGGGTAACTTGCTAAGATGTTTGAAAAAGGACAATCCTAACCAATGGGACTTAGTATTACTATAATTAAATTTTTCTTACAATGATTCAACCAATAGAAGCATAATAAAGAGTCCATTTCAATTGGTGTATGGTATGCACCCAAGGGGAGTCTTTGAGTTGAAAGATCTAGGAAAGATGGAGAAAAGAAGTGTTGAGGGAGGAGTTTTCCATTACTATGCAAGAGGTGCATGAGCAAGTGAAGAAACACTTAGATTTGAGAGTGGAAAAGGATAATCAACATAAATATCTAAAGATGAGATAAGTCAAATTTAAAATTTAAGACATGGTGTTATCTCATTTAAAGAATAAAAGGTTTCTAAAAGGTGTGCATAACAAACTAAAGATGAAGAAAATTGGGCTATGCAAGGTAATAAGGAAGTTATTCAAAAATATATATGAGATAGAGTTGCCTAGTGGTATAATGATATATCCTATATTAAATGTTGCATAATTATATGCATACAAAGAAAGAGATAATCATGATCAACCAACTGGGAATGAAGACACAACAACTCAAGAGTGGGTAGATCAACTGCCACAAGCAAAGCAAGAAGAACTTGAACTCATCTTGGATAAAAAGGTTGTAAAGAGAACAAGAGGTAAAGATTATTACTAGTACTTAGTGAAGTGGAAACATAATCATATAGAAGATGCCAATTATATGACAACAACATGCATCATCAAGCATGGAAGTACTCTCAAAGACCTCATGAATAGGTGTTCATGAGTTAATTTCTTGTTTCTAGGGAGTATGATGTAGGAGAATCACCATTTTTTTCTCAATGTTGGTTTGTTATTATATTTTTTGAGTCTTTAGGGGTATTTAAAGTCTTAGAGATCACTAAGGAGTAATTTCTATCTTATGTTGGAATAAGCTTTTTTGGCACTTCTTTTGCCAAAACTGCCAATTAAATAAAATGAATTTCTTTCATTGCTATTTTGGTCTAATTCATGTTTTGATAAGTTATAATGATGTATTTTGGTTTGTTCAAGGGTATTTATGTTATTATAATGGTCTTTGGTTGGACACCTTATTGGTCATGTTCTCCATATACCACGTTATGTAATGCCTAAGAAGGTTAATTTTCTCGAGTATGAACATACATTGGGCAATCAAGATTCAGTTAGAGACATTATAAGAACTTAAAAATGCATGAGATGACTTGATAAGGGTCTCATTTCAAGGTATAAATAAGTGGAGTGCTTCAATAAAATAAGGAGAAGATAAAAATTTGCAAAAAGAAGATAATTTACTTTAAAATTCTGTGTATGACTATGTATGTTAGGGAATGTCTATGAATGGAGAATGATTTTAGGAAGTATTATGAATTCATCTAAAAATATTGGTGTGTGGATCATTTTTGCATTTTTTTTCCTGGCATAATTGATTTCTTGTGATTATTCTATAGGTGAAAGATAACCAAGCTTGAGCATTGAGAATTATGTGTTTTGAACACAATCAAGAACTAGAGAAATAAAGCAATCATTTTGGAATCCAATTGAAGTGTGAATGTTGGGGATTGTGTTATGAATTTTAAAATTGAAAAGCATAACATGTTGTAGTGATTAATATCCCATTTAGAAGGTAATATTTCACTTCATATACCATGTGTTTAAATTTTAAAAATTACATATTTCTAGGTAGATTCCACTAGGGATGTTACACAACTAGTAAATAAATAAAGGATTGTTGGAGATTGCCTCCATCAAAATGTGGACATGTTATGGGCCATAAAATTTCCATCACATCCTCCATCTCAACATGTAGTCACCCCTCTCCTTCTTGAATGTTCATCAACATTGGCTCTTGGTGGTCTAGGTCTATCTAAGTTTTGGTTTATGTTTTAGTTCAGGGCCCTTATTATTGTTCTTGTTCGTATTTGTGTTCATGAGTTGGTAGACTATAGAATCTGGTTGAGGCTCCAAATTTGGCTATCACTTCCTTTCCTTCATCTCACTTGAACTCTACACCTAGAATTTTATCTTATAACCTTATGATTCAAGATTTTATTTGAAACCCTAGATCCAAAATTTTCATGACTCATTCTAATCTCCACTTCCTAAGACAAAGTGGCCATAATGGATTTGTACTATAAATTGATCATTAATGACTATGGGTGAATTAGGTTTTCAAAATTAGGCTTACCAAGATTGATATCCATCATTGTTCCTCTACAATTGAAAAATGAAGTCATTTAGAATTTATTCTATAAAACAACAACCTATAATGATCCTGGGCATTATGAAAAATCATCAACCTAGAATTATTGGTGTTTAAGATATTTTATATTGTTGAATAAACTTTAGGGTATAGAGTAAAATTTAAGAAACATAAATTACACCAATCATGAGTTGAAGTAAATTTTGATAAAAAAAACCCAAATAGGATTTTTGAGGAGAAAAATAGGGACAACAAATACATTAACCTTCTTCCCTACAACCAAACAATAATTAGAGGCTTTCTAGTGATTGCATTCTTCATCAAAATGCACACATATGATGTCCCATAAAATGTCCATCACATCCTACACCTAAACAACATGTGTGCCCCACTCTCCTTCCTGAATTCTCATTGATAGTGGCTCTTGGTAGTCTGGGTCTATTTAAGTCTCTAGTTCATGTTTTAGTTTAGGGTCTTGGTTGATGATATTGCTCATGTTTGTGTTCATGGTGTTTGTGGATGATAACATTTGGTCGAGGCTTCAACTCTATATCAAGTTTCCCTTCTATCATCTGACGTAAAATCATATGCCTAGAGTTTTCCCTTATAATTCTATGATCAGGGTTTCTATTTGAAACCTTAAATCTAAGGTTTTCATCACTCATTTGAATTCCTACTTATTGAGATGAAGTGGGCATTAAAAATTGATCATTAACAGTGAATTGGATCTATTAGAATAATAAATTACTAGCTCATAGTTTAAGAAGTTGTACTTGTACCCAATATTAAATAATTTGTTCATTAGTAAATAAGGGTAGTTATAGGTTATTGTAGACATTTAATAATTACGTTCAACACTATGTGTTAGGTGTGATGGACAATGGCTCATGAAGCTTATTTATGTAACCTTCATGTTTAACCAATGTTAATAAGTGTATTACATATTTCATTATGGGTCTTTAAAATAAGATCACCCAAGATTAGTATTTGATGTTGTGACTCTATAATTGAAAAAATAATAGCCTATATTTCAATAAAAATCAATATTTACATAGGATAGTCGTAATGAAAAAAGTGTTCTACATGGAGAAGCCCTTGTAGAAAAAAATAATGAATAAAAAAAATCATTAGACAAATTAATTATGTATCCATATGTGTTAGTGTAGGTTTTTTATTTCATTTTATGGTTTTTCCTACACATGTATTTATTTTGCTTAAGTGTAATATTAAGGTCACTTAGGTGTAATAATGAGGTCATCAAGATAAACATGCACATGTATAATTTATATTCAAATTAGTTGGTGTGGATGCACTTGTCATTTACCAACCAATGTTGACATCTTGTACATAGTGATCACTATTCATTTAGAAATTGACTTATTTTCACATTTTTAAATTTATGTGGTTGTATGCTTCTCTTCTCCTATTTATGTACCTATCCTCAAATATATTTTCATTGATTTTGAATACAATTTTTTATTCTATTCATTTTGATCCCTCTTTTGTAACAAGATTCTCTTTCAATATGTTAAGATTTGGTGTGTTTAAATCTTATCAGTTCTCAATCATGGGCTATTATGATAGATCATAGCTCATTTTGATATGGTATCAAAGGGGGTTCTAGTAAATGAACACCTTTACTTTTTTATAATGAATTTTAGAATCTTGAGTATTTGATATTGAATAATATAGATCGTCTATTCTCTAAGTATGCTCTTCTCCTACATGTTTAGATGATCTGGATAATTAGAAAAGAATGAGGAATAAGGTCTTTGTGTAAGTGGTTGTGTAGGTCATTTATCAGTTATTATGTTTTTGAAAAAATTAACAATGTCATTGAGTTAAGAAGGCCTCAAAATGTTAAGATCACCTATCAATTCATCAAAAACATATATTTTTGCAAAAAATCAATTTTAACAAGTTTTTAGGCTAAACCGAGAGAAATCCATACAATTTCAGAGCACTAACAATTTTTTATAAAAGGTCATCATTCTCAATTTTTACAAAAAAATATTACGTATGTTCCTATTTTTTGTTACAAACAATAATTTTTTAGATATCTAAAGATCTGCATGACCTTGATTTACATGTATCAACGTATTGTGTGTTTTTGGCATTATCTACTTCCTGAGGATTTATGTGTTGTGGACCACATGAGAGTTTTTATCCTCTATATCAACAACCTTAGTTAGTTGCTCTATTCTTGTGTGTATTGTGTAATGGTATATGCTACGCACTTTGAACTACATACAACTATTTGTATTTATGAATAGATTTTATACCATAGCGGCCTATGTTTTTTATGTGCCTTATATCTTGCATTGTCGTAAGTTGTACATGTGCATTGATAATTTTTTATGTATTACACTTGTGTTTACTTTGTATACATCATTTTTTCCTGTTAGAAACACTTATGAATTATACACATGATTTGTGTCTATATGATTTATATAAATTGGATGATGTACACCTATGGGTTGCCTGCACTATGTGAAATGCTTTTGTACACATGCAACTGGTTAAACCTACATTAGTGCACGATTCTACATGCAATGACACAGTTTTATGTACCCAATTTTTGAAGCATACCCTTTGGTCACATGGTATTTTATCCCATGATCACTCCCAACCCAAGGGGGATTAAATTAGTCTCTAAGAACTGAAATTAATCTCCAAGAAAGATTTTTTTTGCAAGGTCAAAATTTTGTTTGTGAAAATCGTGATTGAAAGGACTTATAAATCACATAAATTTTTGTAGGCAGCTCCTTTTGAGTTACCATTTTTTTGAAAGTGTATCTTTTCAAGATCTTCACATATGTGTTATTATCATATTATTATTTGTCTAGCAAAAGGTACTTTCAACCCTTGTCAAAATTGTATATGCACTAAAATATAAAGTACCAATTATATATACATTAAAAAGTGTCAATTGTATATGAATTAAAATATAAATTTATAGTCATATAAAATGTTAAATTTGGTAGATTGAGTGTGGTTTGTGACCCCTAATCCATAGATCCCTCTTGCATGCTCTCATGACCCTTCTAGGCACCTTTTCATTGATTCTCAATCATCCGTAGGCTTTCAAGACCTCATTCCAACTTAGTCAGGACCCATTTTTCATGATTATTCCATCCCCAGGTCCTAATCCTATAGGACAAGAGCACTAGGGTGGAATATAGCATTGGACCCTAGGGTATCCCCTTTCTAGTGCTCTTATCCAATCACATTTTGAACCCAAGTTATCATTAATCCCTGATTCTTCTTATTCATTATGTCAGCCTAGTGCGATTACAATGAACCCATGACAAATATATCTCTATAAAATCCCATTTAAATTTAATTTAGAAGGGTTGACAATCATCTAAAAAAATCAAGAATACAATCAAGACCACTAAGTCAATTCTCCTTATTCTCTGCATACAACCATCCAGCTCAATTTTTAGCTTATTCAAAACCTTACACCAGTCCCTAATCACCTAAAACACACCCAATTTTATCATTTATTGCATTATCATATCAAAAATGCACCAAAAACTTTCAAAGGGAGAAATACATATGGTTTGACCCCTCTTCAGAGTATTGGTATGTAGCCAGCGTGCCCACACATGGGGTGTGAAGCACGTTCAGTACATATTACACACACTAACCCCCCTCTTTCATCAAAGTTATATTCAAGCTTATTGAATACTTAGGATCAAATATAAAATCAGATCTACAAGGAAGTATGTTGATATTCAAACTTTGTAGTTTCATAGGCAGGGTCATATAGGAGTGGTAAATAGAACCCATAAAACTCATACCTTTGTGACTAGTTTGGATAATAACAACATGAACATGACTATAACACTAGACACTAGGGTTTCCTATTTTTAGTGTTCCTATCCTTTCACTAAATGAAATCTAGATCAAGGTTCCTGACATTGTCCCAATCCTACATAGTTAATATCAGCCTCTATCTCAGTCAGATCAACATAGTTTTAAGCTAAGTCATATTTCCATTTACTCATTTGCTATTTTTTAAAATTCTAAATAATGATTAGAATTAGCAAATTAGTAGGTTAATTATGACATAATTATTGACTAATTTAATTTTCTTATAGTCTTAACTAAATAGGAATAATACACCAATATTCTTAAAATATGTTAAATCATTTGGTGAACCTGACTTACTTCATTTGTGCATAAAAATCTTAGAAACCCTAGGGTACATTTCCTACTAATTTCTTCCTATATTTTTCTAATTTTTTACCTATATAATAAAATAAAAAATTATCATTAAATTTTAAAATTTCATAGTAATTTTAAAATAATTTCTTTCAAACCCTAGTTGCCCATACTAGGTCCCAGTAGTTTCCCAATAATTTTTTGATTCTTTACTGGCTTATTTAAATCAGAAATCCACTTCAAATTTCAAAATTAAATAGTAATTTAAAAAACCCTAGTTGCGTACACTAGGTCCCCTTAAATCATGAATTTTTCAAATTTTTATTTATTTTTTACTTGCATATTTCACTCAAAATTTCACTTTAAATTTCACAATTTCATAGTAATTTTCAAAATAATCATCTTTCAAAACCTAGTTGCATATATTAGGTACCGTTACTTCTTGAAGTATCACCTTACATCTATAATCAGATTGCAAAAATAGATCACTTATTTACAAATTTTTCTTACATTTATTGCAAATAATAAGGAGACCATACTCGGTCCTATCATGTAAATGAATGAAGTTTACCATATGTTAATGCAAAAGTTCATTCTTTGTTTTTCATGCTTAATTTTCATAATAAGGGATTATATTACAAAATTTATTGCTAAAATTGCACAAGATTTCAATATTTATTTTGTATACTCTTGTAGACATTGAAATCGTGTCTACCCCCTAGGTCTTCTTTCACCCTTGGCCCCCCTTGGCCCATGTCCTAACCCTTGTCCTAGCCCCCTCCATTTATCAAATAAATATTTTAATTTATTTGGCCCTCTTCCCCCTGTGGACTCCCCAACCCCTCACCCATACCACCTTGGATCCCCTCCTTGGATCCCCCCCACCTCTCTCCTAGCCTTTATTGCCCAAATCTCCCCTTTATCCTTCCTCCCACATCCATTTATGCCTCCCTCGACCATTTTCCCACGACCCCTTGACCCGACAGCATGCAAGAACGGACAGCGGCTAATTTTAGCCTCTGTCCCCATTCTTTGGCCGCCGACGTCAGTCATTATGCGGCCAACGTCAGTGATTCTGCCAGTGTCAACAACCTTCAAGACCATTCTCTGTAACCATTCTCCCAGCCCCCCGTGAACAGAACTCTCTTGACGCTTTTGCATTCATATTTTCTTCTCCTCCCCCTCGTACAACAACACCAGTAGCTACAGGCACCTTGTAGGAATAGCTCCAAGCAACATCTCCATTTGTAGGTCCTTCAACAGCTTTGACAACAGGTTTCTCCATTCTCCAACCAGCAAGCAAGAGGTAAGCACAGTGTTGTTTTCCATTTCATTTCTTATCTGCATTTATCTATTTAGCTAACTACTGCCTAGACCTTCCCTATCTGTCCCTGAGAGGCTAAAAAGCCTTCTCAGACCCCTGCCTCTCATCCATCCCCCTTTTGTGCTTGTGGTTCTCAACCAGTCACTTTCCCGACGGTCCCCTCTGCCCAACCAGTTCTGCACAAACCCTCAGACTACTCCTCAGACCCCAAACAGTCCCTCTGAATCCCACACAGAGCCTCAGACCCTCAGACGAAGCCTCAGTCCATTCTGTAGACTAAGACCAGACCTGTAACTCGTCCCTGACTACTGCCCCAACCAACCTCGTCCATTTCCCCTACCGACGTTGGTAGCCTAACTGATGTCGGCGACCTTCCCTGACCAATGCCGGCAATACCACCGAGATCGGCAACTGTACAAAGTAGATTACTGCTAAATAGGTACGCTTTTACTTTCAGTTCTTTCTTTCTATCTTTTATCATTTATCACTTTCTGTTTGTGATTAGCATTCTATTTTAATAGTGGACTGTCATCCCCCAAGAAGCCTTTGCGCTTCTAGGACCAAGCTCTTGCTTGGCAGTCCACCCTTTTGTCATCTAACATTTTTCGTGTTTTAGTGTCTTTCCCTTTCAGGTGTCATCCTCCATAACCAAAGAGGAGTTGTCACAACGTCTGAATTCTGGTGTGCACGTCTACAATCTGGGTACGTACAAAACCCTCATCCTTCTTCTTAGTTTCTCATTTTCTCTTTCTTGAATGTGAAAAGCAAATCTAGCGTAGAAACATTCTAGCACGCCCAGTGGGACCTTAGGGTCTCCCTTGGGTTCCTTTCCTTTCTGTTCATATAGGTGCATTAGGTTTCTCCCTTTTCACCTCTTTCTTCTCTTCTAAATGACATCATAAGCAGGAATAAAAAGAACCTTCCTTTCTTTTCTTGCATTTCAAACCAGTCAAAAATCATATCCTTCAACCCTTTCTCAACTTGTTTTCATTCAAACTCACATTTCGACTTGGGGCTTAAAACACATTGCATATCATTTCTGCTTTCTTGCATTTCTTTGTCCACACCTAGTAATTAAAAAATCGCATCATGAATTAATCGTAGTCCACTTGATGTTACACAACCAAACCACTTGCACTAAATCAAACATCAAACTTACTTGAGACAAGGCTCGACTGGGATTTCATCCCCCAGTGGATACCTTACCCGTCCCGGCGATCCTACTTGGATTTCATCACCAAGGGGAAAGCCCACTCTGTTCTCTGGCAGAGTCTAATCTCTAGGGAAAGTATATTTTGGCTAAGTGAGACCAGCTTACCACTGGACTCGTGAAGTGAGGGGAGCTTACTCCTTAGCACCAGGCCATGTACGGAACCTAACCCAGACTTTTGAGCGCCTAAACAAACTTGAAACCATCCATAGACTACCTCTTCTAGGACCCTTCTAATAGCCAACCTCCCCAAACATCACTTTAAGGCATAAGCCACATTAGCTTAATAATTTATTTCTAGGGATTTAACGCTTAGGCTCTGCTTGTGTTCTTCATCTTTTTTGTTCTTATCTGCTTGTTTGAGCTAGTGAGGACGTTCTTCTTCTTATTTTTCAAAAACTCTCAAATCTTTTGGGTTTCTAGAAAACACAGTCACCAGCATCGGTTTTACCACCGATGTCGGTACCCCCTTTTCTCACCGGCATCAGTTATTTGACCGACGTCGGCCATCTTTCTCACTGACATCAGTTTTTCAACCGACGTCGGTCTCTGTCACAGTTCTTTTTTTTCAAAATAGCAGCGTTAAAACCCACCCCTTTTTTTGCCAAAACCCCATTCTGAGTTTCTAAAACTAAAAAAAAAAACACAATTTTTGAAACCTGACCTTTCTTGCCTTGAATGGTTTTGACTCGCAGTCAAGCCAAGGCTCTGGTCAACCACGCAAGCCATCAACCGCTTCCGTCTACCCCGTCCATAACCGGTCCTATAATGGAGTTCCACTCGGAGACTGAAAGAACTCCTACTCACCCAACCCTGCCCTAGAATCCTATTGTCCCAGAAGGGGACCAAGATTTCACACGATTCTTGGACCTCAATGTCAAAGCCTTGCAGCACTATCTTGCGCATAGTCAAACGTGAGACTCCTTAGGCAACCCAATCTATGGGATGCCAACTTTCTTAGTCGAGACAATGATCACATCAACAGCATCTACAATTCAACCTATAGACAATCAAGCCAACACCTCGACCAATAACCCAACCGTCTCCTACCTTCAAAATTTAGCCTCTCCTTCTAGACCTACCTCCATGGAGGTTTCGGTACCCCCTCAACCTCAAACGACTCAACCAAATCCTACACCTTTCCAAAACCTAGTGGTCTCTATCCCCCTACTCTTGCACGTATCAACACAAGAGTAATTGTCTACCCTTCAACAAGTGTGGCCACTCATCAACCATCTTTGACAGCCCCTATCCAATTTGTGCCTACCAACCCCATAACACAAGTGCCCTTGGCTCCAACTTTCACCCCGATAACTAGCTACCCATATGTTGCGTCTACGCAACCAACCACGTCATATGCCCCTCTCAATATCTTTCAAGCACCTTATAATCTAGGGGGCGCTCCACCTGCTAATCCGTCAGCAGATATCATCAAAATGCTGATGGACAAGATGTCTAGCCTAGAGACCTCCGTTTCTGGCTCACGCAATGCTCTCTCATATGAACAAATTTGCAATGAGCCCATTCATCCTTCTCTCTCAATCAGACCATATCCCAGCCAGTGGGAACTTCCTAAATTTTCTCGCTTTCAAAGCAAGGAAGACCCACAACAACACTTACGGGCATTCAGACATGCCTGTCACCTTATTGCCCATGACAATGCATTGCTTTTATGCACGTTTCCTATGTCTCTCTCTGGTGCTTCACTTGACTGGTACAACTCTCTTGCCAGCCATTCCCTCTTCACATTCACACAGCTGGCCCAGCTCTTTCTTGATCACTTCTCCATCAACATCACCAAGAAGGTCTCGATCACAGACCTCTATTCTATCTGCCAATTTGAGGATGAATCCATAGCTGACTTCGTTGCTCGTTGGAGAGGCCTCATCAATCAACTCTCATTTTCCTTACCCCAACCCAAACTTATTGAACTTTTCTCCCAAGCCTGGGCCAAACATATTTCTTCCACCTTATGGGTTTAGACCTTTCGCACCTTTGACGAAGCCTTCATGATGGCCTGCAAACTTGAATTACGTGCCATTGAGGAGAATAAAGTCAAGTTGCAGAGCAAGAATCCCAACTCTAAGACCAATGACTCCTCTTCTTCTAAACCTTCATCATCTAATCCTAAGTCTAAAGCTTTAGCTAACGTTGTGGTCGTTAGACCTTCATCCTCTTCACCTTCAACCAATTACCCTGAGCCATCCACATCTCAGAGCGCCACCTGCCAATTCCAATAGAGATACGTATAATGATAGTATACTCCTCTTGGAGAATCATACGCGTCTGTGCTGGAAAAACTTGTTAAACAGGGGGTTCTCAATCTCCCCCAGATCTAACCACCTCCACAATTTGATCCCTCACGTGCCATCCCTGCGTGGTATAGGTAAAATGACTTCTTCAACTACCACCGTGTTAAAGGACATGGCACGAGAAATTGCAAAACCCTTAAAAACATAATCCAAGACATGCTTGAAAAGGGTGACCTCATCCTAGACAATCCCAATGCACCCCCTAATCAGGGGATCGACATCTTCAAGCAACCATTCCCCAATCATCCACCGACCCAAAACAATGTCCAGACCTTGATTGACAACACTCATGAACACAACATTCAAACAGTCAATACGGTCTCGCTGTTCACCCCCGACCAACTTTAAGAGGTTAGTCCATCTATCAGTCCATCAATTGTGGATGAACCTCTTTCCCTGATTAGTTCTCCGTCAACCTCTCTCATCTTGGAGGACGCCTCAACCTTACTGGCACCACCGGTCTCACCATCCTCCTTCCTGCTACC
Source organism: Torreya grandis (assembly GCA_037957365.1). Classification (NCBI taxonomy): domain Eukaryota; kingdom Viridiplantae; phylum Streptophyta; class Pinopsida; order Cupressales; family Taxaceae; genus Torreya; species Torreya grandis. The sequence continues at coordinate 754,519 of JARHVA010002355.1, forward strand.
TATGGAGGACCCGACCCTTCCTACTCCTCGACTGCAAGTGGAGAGCACCATCATCCCTGCCCTTTACCTGCTTGAGGAGCCTCATTCTCTAGTTTCTTCTCCACCCAGGGAAGAACCTGCCTCTCCTTCGTCTCCAACCAAGGACGAATCTGTCATGACTTCATCATGCCATGGGTCTAAGACTGCTACACCCATCTCATCTTCGGCCCCACAACTGTCAACATCTTCTCAAGGACCCAAACCTCATCCAACATCTTTTCAACCATTTTTATGACTAGTGGAGAAAATCGGACTTCTCCCTTCAAGGAAAGTGGAGCATCAGGGGTTGTGGGAGCATCTTAAAGCTCTTCAACATGCCCATGCCCTCTCGTCTCATGCTGCCAATCCTCCCAAGAGTCTCAACAAAGACCAGACTCCCGCTTCTAAACCTGCATCTACCCCATCTAAACCTATCAAGTCACTTGGCATTCACCCTGTCTATACCCTCACTCACCCACAAGTGAAGGTGGACTTAGACCAGACCTCGACCAATAGTAGTCTTCCAACCAAGTCGAAGAAGACTGCCAGACCACAGAAGCGAATGCCTCCTCCCCCGTCATCATTACCTTCCATTTTGGGCCCCCATCCTTTGACCCTAGCCAGAGTCCTTCCCACTCTGACCTCTAATCAAAACTAGTTACCTCCTTTGCTTCCTTTGCCTACCTCCAGCCTACCCTCTCCTGAAAAGGTGGTACCTCTCACGAAGAAAGTGCCATCTTAGCCTGTCACCGCACCATCAACCCAAAAGGTGGTATGGAAACCTCTTCCAACTCCACCTAAGCAAAAGTCACCAGCATCGCACACATCAACTAACACAGACCCTTTAGTGGGTTCATACTTGTTGATATTGCACCGACTTTTGCAGACTTTCAGCATAACCCTTCCACCCATCAGGCCTTTCCAACCTCTCAGGTCCAAGCCCTCCTGGTTCAACGACACAAAGATTTGCTTATACCATCATACACCAGGACACGATACCGAGACTTGCTGTGCCCTCAAGGCCGTCATTCGCCGCTATATGGAGAAGGACACTCTTCTCCTTGAGGACACTCTTGACCGACCCTCAACACCTTCCCATCCAACCTCTTCAACCACATCAACATCTCACAAGCAAGCCATGAACCCTTCTTCACCTCCTATCTTTGAAATCAATGCTATCCACATAACCATTAGGTCACAAAAGGACAAGGCGAAAGAAAAAGCCACCATTCCTTGGACCTACCCTTTTGTCAAACCACCTCTAGCGCCCAAGCCTAAAATTTCTATTCTTGGCACATCTCAGCCTTCTCCTTCTTCCTCTTCTGGGCTGATTCACGACTCCATGTTGAAATAGCTTCACCAGACGCCTATGAATATGTCCCTTTATGACCTCATCCAAACCTTGCCTCAGCATCGTCAAGCCCTCATCTGAGCCTTGCAGGTAGCGGAGGTCCAACCCGAAGACCCCCAACCACTCGCTGCCCTCGTCCACTCTTTATCTCCTGTTGCCTCCATCACATTCACTGATGCTGAGATTCCCACGTCCAACACGAAAGATCAAGATGCCACCCTCTTCATCACTACTTATGTTGATCAAACATGCATTAAACGTGTTATGATCAATGGAGGCACCAGCATCAACATTATCTCCACCCATGCCTTTGATCAGTTGGCTCTTCCCAAGAATTACGTCTCCAAAACTGACGCAATCTTGCGCTCCTTCAATGACACCACCACCACGACCATTGGCATAATCATCCTTCACATTCACCGTGGTCCACGCATAGTCCCAGAGCTCTTCTATATCATTGAAGGAGAGTTTCAATACAACATGTTGCTGGGCCGACCCTGGATCCGCGCCATGGCTTGTGTCCCCTCCACCCTGCACCATTGTGTGAAATTTGAGCACGACGAGCAAGTCCACACCATTCCCACTGACCCTTCACCCTTCAAAACTTGTAACACCACCTACCGTCCAAATGACGTCCTCATTCCTATCAAGCCATCAACCCCGGCACTGCCTCCATTCGTGAAAGCTTCAACTAGTTCGCAACCAGCGGTCACCCTCACCCCTCCTCTTTAAGAGACTACCAAAGACCCCATGGAAGACATCTTCTAGTGACTTTCACTTGGGGAATATCACTTGCTGACCTTAGACATGTTCCAAACTCTGCAAGAGTATGGACACCTTCACCACAGCCCTAGTTATGACCATCAGATCAGGATGGTCATGCCTTATGGTCCTCTTCACCTCTGAACTAATGGTAACCCTCTCTCTTGACCCCAACCATTCACATCAGACTTCTCATTTCTTGGCAACCCCACCTTTGCACACACTTACCTTTACAGGTGCGCATGTGCATGGAAGGGTTTTGGTTTCAGACGCTATGAGCAGGGCTCCCATTAGCCCATCAAGCCGCTCAACGATGATGATGCCAAGAAATGGTATTGCCTGGGATATCACGACCCCACTCAGGCCTCTACATACCTTTGCCCTGGGCAAACCATTGACCAATCTCCTCTAAGCTCACCCATTCCTCCTGCTTCACCTACGGAGTCGGTCGTTTCCATCCCTCCTAGTTTTTTTGCCATAAACACCATCCGTTTGGAACCCCTAACCTATCAGCTAAATGGGGTGTCTAGGTCTCTCCCTCTCATTTTTCCTAGCATGAGAGAGGATGAGTCGGCGACCATTCACACTGTCCGCTGCATAAACGATGACGCCATTCTTTCTTACATCGGCGCCGATGACTCTTTCATCTAGCGATCCCTCCCTCTTGAGACCCAAGTTATGTTAAATGAATCAACCATTGACATCAACCTCCCTTCTTTCAATGTTCCTCATGTCTTAAAGATTGGCCAATCTCTAGACGCCCAGGAGTAGCTTGACTACACTCAGTTCCTCTCAGACCATAGCAAGGCCTTTGCCTAGACCTACAGTGACATGCCTGGCATCGACCCCACCATTGCTACCCATAACATCGTCACCAAACCAAAGGCTAAGCCTGTTAGGCAAAAGCTTCGAAAGATGCATCCTCGTGTTGTGCTCCTTGTTAAAGAGGAGCTTTAACGCCTTCTTTCTGTCTCTTTCATCCAACCCATTGATTATCCGTAGTGGGTCTCTAACATCATCCCTATCACCAAGGTGACTGGGGAGATCCAGATCTGCACAGACTATCGCGACCTTAACCTAGCCTGTCTCAAAGATGACTTCTCTCTTCTTAACATTGACCAGCTTGTTGATCTCACGGCCGGCCATGAGATGCTATCTCTCATGGATGGGTTTTCAGGATACAACCAGATCCTGATTGCACTAGAAGATCAGCACAAGACTACCTTTATCACCCCATGGGGGACTTTCTGCTATTGGGTCATGCCTTTCGGCTTGAAGAATGTAGGCACCACTTATCAGCGCGCCATGACTTACATTTTTCACGATCTCCTCCATAAAATTATGGAGGACTATGTGGATGACCTACTTGGTAAGTCCAAGCTTCGTCGTGACCATTTGACCATCCTCAAGATCATCTTCTCTCGCCTTCTTCAATACAATGTCTGCCTTAACCCCAAGAAATGCGTCTTTGGGGTCCTCTCAGGCAAGCTCCTCAGCTTCATCGTTTCCTTTCGTGGCATCGAGATAGATCCCGCCAAGATCCGTGCTATCCTCGAGATGCCACCTCCGACCAATCTCAAGCAACTTCGTAGTCTACAAGGGAAGCTCTAGTCCATTCACCTTTTTATCTCACAACTTTCTGACCGCTGCCAACATTTTCATCATCTCCTTAAGAAGGACATCTCCTTTAAGTGGGATAAGGACTGCCAAGAGGCTTTTGAAGCCCTCAAACGCTATCTGGTCTCTCCACTAGTCCTCATTCCACCTAAAGATGACCAACCCTTCTACCTTTATATCTCTGCCACCAACCATTCGTTAGGTGCCATGATCACGCACCAAGATGAGCATCACCGTGAGCAAGCGGTCTACTATATCAGTGAAACACTGGTCGACTATGAAACTTGGTATACTCATACCGAGAAACTCTGTTTGGCATTAGTCTTTGCCGCTACCAAGCTCTGCCACTATCTTCTCAACCACAAGACCTTTGTCATCACTCACACTGACCCTCTTAAATATATGCACTCCAAGCCATATCAAAATCAACGTATGGCTCGATGGCTCATGCTGCTTGCTGAGTTTGATTTCGAGTTCATCCAGCAAAAATCCATCAAAGGGCAAACCATCACTGACCAACTGGCAGATGCCCCTCTTCTCGATAATCAACGTTCACAGTGTGAGTTTCTTGATGAATCTATCGCCGCACTTTCCACCGATGACACCGTCTATCAAATGACCATGTTCTTCGACGGCTCCAAATGTCAACTCGGTGGGGGTGCGGGAGTCATTCTCATTCCACTCGAAGGTGAGCCCATGCCTCTGTCTTTCAAGCTCGACTTTGATTGTACCAACAATATGGCTGAATATGAAGCCTTAATTTTGGGACTTCAAACTGCGCTTTCTCTCAGCATCAAGTCCATCAACATCTTTGGTGACTCGCAGCTTGTCGTCAATCAAATCAATGGTTCATACCTCTGTAAAAATGAAATTTTGCAAAGGTACAAAAACTGTGTTGACACTCTTCTAGCCTATTTTGACCATTACCTCTTGAAGACTATTCTTCGATCCACGAACAAGTTTGTTGACACCATGGCTTCTCTCACCTCACATATCCCATCTTCATCATCCTCATCCAGAATCTTTGTCACGGTGCATCATGTGCTGCTGCCTTCATACATTTTTCCTGACATCAACCATGTCAACACCATAGAGTCTAGTCCACGATATGATTGGTATAACTAACTTGTGGACTACTTATCTCATTCTGTCATTCCTCCCCATCTCTCTAGCAATGCACGGTGAGCTTTCATCAAATGCACAGCTTGCTACACCATGCTAGGGGGTCTTCTCTATAAGCAAGGCTTTGACGGCCTCCTTCTTCACTGTCTAACCTCCACTGAAGCCTATCATGCCATGAAACAAATCCACGACGGGATTTGTGGTGGACACTTCAGTGGGAATTCGGTTGCCAAGCGCATCCTTCGTCTAGGCTATTATTGGCCCACCCTTCATCAAGACTGTAGCGACTGCATTCAGTGTTGCATCAAGTGTTAGTAGCACTCTAACTTGCTCCATCTCCCTAGCCACACCTTACAAGTCACTCAGGATTTTTGGCCTTTTTCTCAGTGGGGCTTAGATCTCATCGGTGAGATTAACCCTCACTCGTCTCTTCGTCATCAGTCCATCATCACCGCCACTGAGTATTTCACTAAATGGGTGGAAGCCATTCCTCTCATCTCTACAAAAGCCGACAAAATTATCGACTTCATCAGCACCCACATCATATGTCATTTCGGTGTCCCTCACAAAATCATCATCGACAACGGCAAGTCCTTCAAAAACAAGACCGCCCAAAAACTCTGTGACTCATTTGGCATCAAGCTTAGTTTCTCTTCGCCTTACTACCCACAAGCAAATGGGCAGGCCGAGGCTTCCAACAAAATTCTGACTAAAATTCTCATGAAGGTGGTCAATGACACTAGAAGGGACTGGCACATTCATGTTCCCTTCGCTTTGTGGGCTTACCGCACTAGCATCCGAACCTCTACGGGTGCTACCCCTTTCTCTCTAGTGTATGGAACAGAGGATGTCCTACCTCTCGAAGTACAGATCCCATCTCTCCACATCTCTTTGCATGACATTCTCTCCAATGATGACTTTCATCAAGATCGCTTAGCTCAACTTGAGTTACTTGACGAACGCCGTCTCACTGCCCTCAACCATCTCCATGTCTATCAAAATCGCATCAAGCGAGCCTATGACAAAAAATTGCGAGAATGAGATTTCAACATCAGAGACCTCGTCCTCAAAGAAAACTAGCATGTCACCAATATGGAGCGAAGTAAATGAGGCAAGTTTGCCCCTAATTGGCTTGAACCTTTCATCATCACGCACAAGTATGGGTTAGGGACTTATCGTTTGTCTTCTCTCGATGGACGGCCAGAACCTGAGCCTCTCAATGCCTTGCATCTACAGCCATTCTACTGTTAGTCGAGTATTCGTCCACTTGACATTTAACTTGAGCTCGTCCCTTGAGCAATCCCCATCCTCTTAATCCTCATTCCTTCAACCCTATTTCCCTTAACAAATCCTCTATAACCCTTTTATGATGTATGGATGCTTTGTCCTAATAAAAGGGAGCCCTTGAACTTCTACACTCTTGTCCATGACTCCAAATTCTATCAAAAATAAAATAGAATAAAATAAAAATCAAGATGTCAAAACATATCCAAGGTCACCCAATCAAATCAAAAAGCAGACTGCTCCCTCGAAGGACAGCTGTATTATCATTGCTGTAGCTAATAGATTACTCCCTCGAAGGACAACTATTCAAACAAATATCAAGCAAAAATATAGACCACTCCCTCGAAGGATGGCTATGACTAAATCTTGCTACAAACATCACTTTCTTAGAAGCTTCCCATATCGATCAACTTCACAAATGACCACCAAGCAAAATGACATCTCTATGTGGACTTCCCGCATTGATCAGTCCGCTCTTTCAAAAAAAAATTAAAAAAAAAAAAATGGGTCATGGACTTGGCTTGTAGTTGTCTCAGGGTCTCCTATAAAAAGGGGCAAGGTTATACCTGCTCTGAAAATGAGTTACCCTATCCTCCTCCTATCATAACACTTGCTCAAGGGACTTCGAGCTCACTTTAATTTCAAAGTGATTCGATTACCGTTCTAACACACCCATGGTCAACGACGCAATGCATGAATGGGGCTCTTTGTTCTAACAACCCCTATCTATGCTATCATTCTAGTCCTTGTCAATGAAAGGGAAATTATGCCTTTCGCTTTCTGCTTACACTTTGGTCACATTCGAACTTCATCACTTGTCAAACCCAATCAACTCAACTCTAATATCTTTTCAGACCACTCACATAGCCTATTCACACTAGTTTCTATGGACACCAATACACATGGAAACTATCAACCAGACACAATTTATGTTAAGCATAAACCAATACTTGCTAAAGCATAAATAGACCTCAATTCATTTCTAGCATACATCCATCACAAATATGGAAAATTGCTAGGGATGAAAGACCCCTCAACCAATGTTACAGAATACACCATTTGGAAAAGGCTGTAACATCTTTTTCTCCTCATAATTTTGACACATGACCAAACCAATCATCGACCAATCTTCTCAACTAGTCTGAAATACATTGGTCTGAGGCCCCTTCCAATCTGGGCTATGTAGGCAGCACTCATATGACACGATGTCTTTTGGGGTTAGCTCGACCACCCTCATTTGTTCGTCTCTCTGATGGACAAACCTTCTCTTCTTTGACCATGACCTTGACCTCGACCAAAACCAATCAATCACTTCGACCCTCTTCCTCCCTCTTTGGGAGAACTACATTGGCCTGAGGCCCTTAGGACAAGGGCCATGTAGGCAGCACTCAGCTGACATGGGGTCTCCTGGGGTTAGCTCGGCCACCCTCTTCGTCACTTTCTTCCATCCCATTCTATCGTGGCCTATCAATCATATCATAGTTAGTCGCATATTTTCATAATCATTAGCATAATCATTTTCATCATGTCCATCCATAGTCACTAAACATCACCATTTAATCTAAAAATCATAACCATTCACATCAACTATCAACATCAATATCATTAATCATCATCATATAACCATTTCATTAAACATCACATTCATCATCACATTAGTCATCATAATCACAAACATAGCATCATTATTATACACATCATATCAAAACATGCATCAAATTAAAGTGCCATAAACATTAAACACATCCATAACATTTTCCATAACACATCAATGATCAAAATAATCTCATCATATATATCTCAAAATTTTGTACAATCGCACAATCTGTGCCTCTCTCTCTCTCTAAAAAGTCACATACATCTCACATCATCAGCACGCAGGCCGATATATACATCATATCAAAATCTACCCTCAAGACTGTGGCTGTGGTGGTAGCAGTGGCCAAGAAGATGTTATATCCTCTCCCCTCTCTGATCTGTGTCATCTGTGTGAATCTATAGTAGTCGCCCGTGACATAGACCGTTGCCAGCTTAGCTCTGCCCTCATATCTGAGTATCGTTATATCTAAGGAAACCCTCTAATAGTTCCCTCATAATATGCGATCTCGTCCAACACATTATTGTATCTAACTATAGATACAGTCTGCGGTGGACCCATCTGACCTGCTATCGTCCCTTGCATTGACCCTTGCAGCTGTGAAAATGTCGACTGCACCGATGCCGACCGTCCTGCCCCCTGTGAAAATGTTGGCTGCTGAGATGGCTGCGACAATGGGCCCTGCCCTCCAAAACTCTGACTTGCCACTACCTATGCCTGGGCTGCAGCCAGCTATCCCTGTAACAGAGTGACCTGCCCTGTCAGCGCCACCACCCGACCTGTCATCTCTATCACCTGGCCTGTCACCCCCACCAGCTGCCCCTACAAAACTATGACCTATCCCTACAAAATGGTCACCTGAGCCTGTGCCGCGTCCCTCTCCTGTCGCGTTGTGTCCCTCTCCTCGCAGGCTATATCCCGCTCCCTGGTGACAGCCTGTAGATCCGGCTAGGGACCCACCTGTAAACCTATGTACTGCCCTGCCCACCATGCTGTGTAGGCCTTTGTACACCCTGGGTCGGCTATCCCAGGTCCTACCGATAACTCCTCAAAATTTGGCCCCTCTGTCTCCTCTGGCAGTAGGAGCGGCACCTCTATATCATCCTGCCTGTACTATGAGAATGTGGGAAGTACATCCTGTAGCAGCCCATACTGGTGCCTCACTCTCTCTGCCAGGGTCCTCTCAAGCTCACCAGCTCGCCTGCCTCTGACCCATCACATGCTTTGAGTCCCGACCATCTGCTCACCCTAGTCTCTAAACACTGGATATACCAAGTATGGTCTCCAGACGATATCTGTTGGAATCAGGGCCTCCAGTACCCCTCTATAGTGGTCAATATCTCTGACCACTCTGTCCACCTGCATTTGCACCATCACCTCGCACCATTGCCTGAATCTGACCCTAAAGCCAACCTGAATCGCCACTGGGAGGCTGAGAGGTCGTGTAACCATGATATGCTCGTATGCTCAGCAGTACAGAAGGTGGCCTACACACAGACTATACCACCGCCGTCGACTGATGCCCCATAGCTCTCTGTATACTTGGGCCAAAAAGACAGGCACCTAGGTGAACATTCTCTGCTGCTCCAGCATGTCCATCAAAACCTTAGTCATGGCGATCGAGAACCTGCCTCCCTCCACATCTGGGAACGCATAAACTATGATGTCGATCATCATCAAGACCGCCAGCCGATGTGCGCCCTCATCCACCATGTATAGAGGCTCATAAGCAAAACTAGTTGAATGGTAGCTCGTCTCAGAGACATGCTCCCCAAACAGCGTGACCATGTGTATATCATGTGCCTCTCTCGAGCACGCATAGATGTCAACTCCATGTACCGGCAACTATAAAATTTGGTACACATCCTCGACTGTGATCATCAGCTCTCTTGTGGGCAGGTGGAACGTGTTGGTGGAATGGTCCCACCACTCAATCAATGCCACCATGAGACTCACATCTCTTGCCACTCTATAGTAGCGTCTCAGCCCCCCTAATCCAACTGCGCTCATCTGCGCCCATTCCTCGACTGTCACGCCTCTGTGCATCCACGTCAGCAAGGTTGGGAGGTGATCCCATAGCATAAGAGTCTGCCTCGCTTGCGTCCATCAACAATTAATCTCATGTTAAAATTATTCCTACTCTTCCTATTTGACCAACCATTCTGACCATCTATGCCTAACCCAACACTCGAGAAGCCCTTGGCGTAGCTTTGACCTTTCAACTTGACCATTTTTCACCACCCTTTTTGACCAGGCAGCCACCGACATCAGTTAGCATGCCAGTGACGGCACTCACATAACCGACATCGGTCACATAGTGACTAACATCAGCAAGTGAGTGACCGACACCAATCACTGGTCGGCCGATGTCAGCAAACCCACTGACGTCGATGACTGGTTCGGCCCTAGGGCCGAACGGAGCAAGCCCTAAATTTAGGGATTCCCCCTGTGGACTCCCCAACCCCCCACCCACCTTCCTAGCTACCCTCCCCCCTTAATTTCTGCCTAAAACAACTAAAATTCAAAAAATTAAATCAAAACAAAAATAATCAAATAGGGTTCAGAGACCCTCCTACCTCATCCCGGTGCTGCCAACATGGTGGCACGATGGGTGCCACTGGTGGTGGACCTCCCGCGGGTCCTCTACTCCCCTCTGCCATCTCTTACATGCTAATGACTCTGCACGCTCCTACTGGCCCATGCGCGTCCCTGTAGTGTCCAATCGACTCCCTCTCTCCACCAATGTTCCTCTGCCACCTCGCATCGCTCCTCAGTCAACTCTGGGTCGCTTTCACTCAATCAACTCCAGAGCTCTTTTTTCTCACATTCAACCAAATCACAAATGACTTTTGGTGGGCTACCAATCCAATTTTGTCAGATTTGGCAAGCCACCAACGTTGGCACCTTCGTGCCCTAATCTACCAACGTCGATTGATTTTCACCGACATCGATCCTTTTTGTCCACTGACGTCGGTTAGTTCACCGATGTCGGCATACTTCAAACCTCCTCATTGCCTAAAATCATGCCCCCAATCAATCAGCTCTCCAGTAGAAGTCATCTTAGCCCCCTGGGGCACACTTGAGATCACTTTTGCCTCCGTCCATCGACCACTAGACCTTGGAGATCATGACCATCTCCTGTGACTGCGACCACTTCCAAGACGACTTTGCCTTGGTTGTTTTTGCATGTATGCTACCTCACGACTGGTTAGCAAAATTGTGCACAGACTATTTATGACTCTCACAAGTATAGGATCGCAAGTCGGTTGATCCGCACTACTTGTGACTTTTTTGTGTTTCTAGGAGCACTTCCTGAGCCTGAGATACCTAGAACACGATGACCATTGGAGCTTCAACTTAGATTGAATAACTCGATCAGCTACGACCAAATGCTGGGGCCCGGTTATTTCAATTTTCACACTCCTCGACCTTGACTTGCAACAATTTGACCTGACCATCCCGTGAAGTGGTATACGCGCAATCACGACTATTGCAACGTTCTCACTCACCCTCTCTCTATCCATCTCTTTGTCAAATTGACACTCAATCTCAGGTTCCCTTCCCTCGACTCTCGCTTTGAGGGGGGAACACCTCATCCCATACCTGGGGCAACCAACTCCTGTTTTTGTCTTGTAGTTCGTCAAGAACAACCAATAAGACAAAAAGGGGCAAATGTAGACACTGAAATTGTGTCTACCCCCTAGGTCTTCTTTCACCCTTGGCCCCCCTTGGCCCATGTCTTAACCCTTGTCCTAGCCCCCTCCATTTATCAAATCAATATCATAATTTATTTGGCCCTCTTCCCCCTGTGGACTCCCCAACCCCTCACCCATGCCACCTTGGATCCCCTCATTAGATCCCCCCACCTCTCTCCTAGCCTTTATTGCCCAAATCTCCCCTTATCCTTCCTCTCACATCCATTTATGCCTCCCTCAACCATTTTCCCACGGCCCCTTGACCCGGCAGCATGCAAGAACGGACAGAGGCTAATTTTAGTCTCTATCCCCATTCTTCGGCCGCTGACATCGGTCATTATGCGGTCGACGTCGGTGATTCTGCCAGCGTCAGTAGCCTTCAAGACCATTCTCTGCAACCATTCTCCCAGCCCCCCATGAATAAAACTCTCTTGACACTTTTGCATTCATATTTTCTTCTCCTCCCCCTCATACAACAACACCAGCAGCTACAGGCACCTTGCAGGAATAGCTCCAAGCAACAGCTCTATTTGCAGGTCCTTCAACAGCTCTGACAACAGGTTTCTCCATTCTCCAACCAACAAGCAAGAGGTAAGCACAGTGTTGTTTTCCATTTCATTTCTTATCTACATTTATCTATTTAGCTAACTACTACCTAGACCTTCCCTATCTATCCTTGAGAGGCTGAAAAGCCTTCTCAGACCCCTGCCTCTCATCCATCCCCCTTTTGTGCTTTTAGTTCTCAACCAGTCACTTTCCTAACAGTCCCCTCTGCCCAACCAATTCTGCACAAACCCTCAGACTACTCCTCAGACCCCAAACAGTCCCTCTGAATCCCACACAGAGCCTTAGACCCTTAGACGAAGCCTCAGTCCATTCTGCAGACCAAGACCAGCCCTGTAACTCGTCCCTGACTACTGCCCCAATCGACCTCGTCCATTTCCCCTATCGACGTCGGCAGCCTAACCGACGTCGGTGACCTTCCCTGACCGACGTCAGCAATACCACCGACGTCGGTGACTGTACAAAGTAGATTACTGCTAAACAGGTATGCTTTTACTTTTAGTTCTTTCTTTCTATCTTTTATCATTTATCACTTTTTGTTTTTGATTAGCATTCTATTTTAACAGTGGACTGTCATCCCCCAAGAAGCCTTTGCACTTCTAGGACCAAGCTCTTGCTTGGCAGTCCACCCTTTTGTCATCTAACATTTTTCGTGTTTTAGTGTCTTTCCTTTTCAGGTGTCATCCTCCACAACCAAAGAGGAGTTCTCACAACGTTTGAATTCTGGTGCGCACGTCTACAATCTGGGTATGTACAAAACCCTCATCCTTCTTCTTAGTTTCTCATTTTCTCTTTCTTGAATGTGAAAAGCAAATCTAGCGTAGAAACAACTCTCTCTCTCTCTCTCTCTCATGCAAAATATTTTCCAACTCTATTTTACTAAATGTGTTAGAAATATTATGTTACAAGTCAAATCTCTTTATACAATAATGCACAATTCCATGCTCTCTACCCTTTGCTTTCTATCTCTCATGTGGAAAAATTCTCAAGTTTATCTTGCTACACATATTAGACATACCATATCACATGTAAAAGTTCTTTATGAATTAGTGCACAATTTTATGCTCTGTATCCCTTGTTTTCTATCTCTCATGTGGAATATTCTTTATAATCATATTTCTATACAACTTATAAGTCCACTAACATGCATGTCATCCCATATACATGGTTTCTACCTAGACATATCTGACTCCTCAGCTACATGGTTTTCACATAAGCTAACTACCACCTGTCAAGTTTTAATGTCATATCTTATGCATAGGAAAGAATTTCCTTCTCCTCCTCTCCCTCAAGAGGGTGATAGCTACTTTCCCTCTAACTAGGTCCACGTTATCACCCCTCCAAAAGGTGAGGCAACCTATACTATTGTTCCTAATGCATACATTCAGCCTATAACTTCTTCAAATCCTCTTCAACATATGTGCTTACATATTCAATCAAAAATAACTAGGTCCATGTTATCACTAGTATGAGCAATTTAATTTCAGATTTACAAACGCGGAATCAACTATTACATTAAAAGATCACAAAATTTGGAAATCATATTATAATATAAAAACCTCAAAGACACCCTAGTGTCAATCATGTATATGCACCTTCACCTAGTCAATTAGTTACAAGCAATGTTACATATTAAAACAAGAAATCACAACTAACTCTACAACTAGTGATTCAAAAAGCATTCAAAGATAAAATAAGAGTTCAAGTGAGGTACTCAATGAAATGATTAAATCTAAGTTGATCAAACTACCTCATTTACATCTAGTAAGAAGATCCAAATATTATTGTTCATATCATAGAATGCATGGGCATCAGATAGACTCATGTTTGGCATCAAAAAAATATATACCATAGATAATTGCTAATGAGGACCTGATACAAGGTAAAATAGTCAAGCAATCCATAATGACATAGGAACACATTCAAAAAGGGTCAAATCCAAAAATAGTACAAAAGTGGTTACCAAATCATAACTCAGAATAACAAAAGGATCAAAAAACATAATTTGAGGAACAAACAATACCATAAGTATAGGTAAAGCATGAAAAATATGCAAATCTCCCTCTCCAAAATGAGGCTCAACTTTCAAATCAGTATGGGTTTGGTCAAAAATATCTACAATAGTTTGATTATCAAATTCAAGGGTTGGGCAAGCAAGCTCAAGGCATCACTACTCCTATTATTGTAGTTGATAATGTTTATCATCAAGGTTTAAGATTTATTGAACATCTTAAGGAAAATCATTCACAGACACAATTTATCAAAGGAAAATATCCAGATAAAATAAAAGTCAATGCTAGCATTTCATTGGTGAGACAACCTATATTATTGTTCTTAATGCATACATTTAGCCTATAGCTTCTTCAAATCCTCTTCAATATATGTGCTTACATGTTCAATCAAAAGCAACTAGGGTTTTAACTTGTGAGATTATAACGAATCAAATCTCCAATATGAGCAAGTTAATTTTAGATTTACAAACATAGAATTAGCTATTACATGAACATATCACAACATTGAAAAATCAGATTATAATAAAAAAGCCTCAAAGACACCCTAATGCCAATTATGTATATGCACCTTCACCTAGTCAATTGGTTACAAGTAATATTACTTATCAAAACAAGAAATGACAACAAAGTAAATCTACAACTAGTGATTCAAAAATCATTCAAAGATCAAATAAGAGTTCAAGTGAAGCACTCAGGGAAATGATTAAATCTAAGTCAATCAAACTACCTCATCTACATTCAGTGAGAAGATCCAACTATTATTGTGCATATCATAGAATGCATGGGCATCACATAGACTCATGTTTGGCATTAAAAAAACATATACAATAGATAATTGCTAATGAGGACCCTATACAAGGTACAATATCAAGCAATCCACAATGACACATGAACACATTCACAAAGGGTCAAATTCAAAAATAGTACAAAAGTGATTACCAAAGTATAACTCAGAACAAAAAAAGGATCAAAAAGCAAAATTAAAGCAATAAACATTATCATAAGCACAGGTAAAGCACAAAAAAGATGCAAATCTACCTCTTCAAAATGAGGCTCAAATTTCAAAGCAGTATGGGTTTGGTCATAAATATCTACAATAGTTTGATTATCAAGGTCAAGGGTTGGGCAAGCAGGCTCAAGGCATCACTACTCCTATTCTATCAGTTGATAATGTTTGTCATCAAGGTTTCAAATTTATTGAACATCTTAAGGTAAATCATTCACAAACATAATTTATCAAAATAAAAGATCTAGATACAATAAAATTCAACACTAGCATTCCATTGGTTCAAAATTGAGATGATAATGATGAGTGGAACAATATAGGTTATTATGATTTCCAAGATATTGACACATTAGATTCCTATTCACAACCATTCCCTCATGCTTCACAATCACACATGATTCCTTTATTTGATACATGACACCATGATTGGGGGTCTTCCATGAGACTCATCAGTTAGTATCATCTCTTTTCAGCTTGTACATAATGTCTTAGTTTTCTTGTACACAATATTCATGTGATTGATTGTACATAGCTCATAACATTTCAAATTCAAAAACATTCAAATATATCAAAAATCCATAAACAATACAAAATATCAAAATACAAAAACATTCAAATAACTCAAAATCCAAAAGCATTCAAATAATTGAAAAACACCAAAAACATTTCAATTGTATGCATTATCCATGCTTTACATTTTTACTACTATGCTAGACTTAGATTTCACTGTTCTATGCTATTGTTTGTCAACTTATCTACATTACCATGCTTCACTTGATCTTATTTGAGTGTGTGCAGTGACTTTTATATCCTTGATTGCTTCACTCCACCCATTGAGGGGGCATCCTACTTCTACATTCGAGATGCACATCGATATATCTTCCCCCCAGGGACATATTCTACATGACTACACCATCCAAGTTATGTCATTCCTACACCACACACTCTAGTTATCATGTTGATGTACATTACTTACTAGCTTACATAGATTACTCTATCGACACTCACTAATATATAGCACTTGTGTATTTCCTAGCATATACCTATTCTTGTACTAACATGTGTTGTATACTTTCACATTCTTACTTTGATTAGTTAAAATGTGATTGTATTTTCTAGTATTTACATGCTTTACGTAGCTAAATTGATTACATTCCTCAGTTTTTTTTTGTCTTTTATATGTGCCTTAGGATATTTTCCAATGTCCTTTGCTTTTATGTATTGTGTGTGCCTTAGGATATTTGCCAATGTCCTTTGCCTTTACTCCTCTATGTGATTGTGGCTTTCATGCCAACCTTGCTTATTTCCAATTATACGTGTATGTAGAATTAAAACATGCCTTGTATGCTTAGTTTCTAGTTTGAGTGATATGTGCCCATGTCCCTTATTTTCTTGGCTCCTTGGCCACTCTTGTATGCTTTTTACTTCTTGCTTTATGTGTTTTTTGATTGATTTCTTTCTGATTATTTTCAATGCCATGATCCACATCATGCATTATCTTGCTTTCTTAGATGTCATGATGGACATCATGCTCCATCCCTCTATGACAACTAAAAACTAACCAGACTTCCCATTCTAGTTCAGTACATTGCACATGTTATTACATTGTTATATCTATCTAGGCATACCCCTATTGATTTAACAATATCTCATTATAAAGTATGATATATATTAAGATATCTTGTTGATTATCATTAATATATCATGTATTTTACAACATAACATAATTGTAGGGCTCTCTTTTGAGGGCATTTATTGTAGGTTTTTCATTCCTACCCTCAAAAGAGGGGGCAACAAATATGGGTTTTGCCATAAAGATCAGAACTTTTACCAGTCAAAAAATTAGTTTCAAAACACTTAGAACAACAACCAAAGGTCAAACCAGGTAGAACAAACTAAAAAAATAGTGATGATTCCAAAATAGTTATCAATTTTAGCAAAGGACAACAATGTCAGATACTAGGGTGTCCAATTTTTGGTGCTCCTATCCAAACAATAGAAAAAACAAATTTTCTACAATTAGGAAAAAAGGTAGGGTCAACTTCAGTTTTGCTCTTTCAGACCATTTTAGAATCAATAATTTTTAGTACACTTTTTCTCAGAGAATCCTGATATAGGGGGCATCATGTGTGGCATGATGGGTCTCACTTTTAGTTTCAGATACAATAGTTGGTATAACTTCTAGATCAGAATCCATGTTCCAAACACCAGTGATTGGGAGCAATGTGCATGACACATTTATTTTCTTTTCTTTCTAAGTTCAGTATATTACCCATGTATTCTCAATAGTTGTATGCCTTACTCCATCTTTAGGTGGTTGGCATCACTTTGGAGTGGCTTTCATACACATCTAACCTTCACATTTCAGAATGACTTTCATATAAGCCGCGTGCCTAGTTTTGGAGAGGCTTTCATATAAGCCTAATCTCCATCTTTTAGAATGGCCAAGAGTGACCTAGTTTCCAACATACATTTGACTATCCACACCATCATTATCAGACTACAGAACATTCATGGGCTTCAATATCCATCTTATATGACACTCATTTCATATTGGTATCAGTTTATAACTTCACTTTATGGGGAAATGATGGATCCAAAGGACTAGCTAGCCTTTGTATTATTGAGCCACCTATTTAGAGGGATTGGACACATAGTCCAAACATCGATTAGCATATGCATGATCATACAACTTCACTTAATGGGAAATGATGGAGTCAAAGGGACAATGTTTGCATTCTTGAGCCACTTTTGGAGAATTAAGAACTCATCTCCGTTCACGATATTACTTTTGGTAAAATGCATACATAGCATCACCCAACATCACTCAACATCACAAGTTTTATATTAGTTCACATACTGGGTGAGGTGTATTCATTCATATTTCTTCCTCTCTCTCTTACCCAACTTTGTACATTCTTATTTTAGATATAGCGTATCTAGTAAGAATTGGTCTACTCTTTATTTTATCTTATAGATTCACATTTCATAGCATGCTCTCTCTATGTACACCAAGCATCACAATAACTTCATGATATTCACCCTTGCAGGTAAGTTTAGGTATGCTTTTTATTTTTCCTTTATCCTAGTATTTCACTTTGATTCATCATGAGAATAAAGGGGGGGGGAATGTAGTAATATAAAATGTTAAATTTGGTAGATTTAGTGTGGTTTGTGACCCCTGATCCATAGATCCCTCTTACATGTTGTTATGACCCTTATAGACACCTTTTCATTGATTTCTAGTCATCTGTAGGCTTTCAAGACCTCATTTTAGCTTAGCTGGGACCCATTTTCCATGATTATTCCATCCCCATAGGTCTCGAGCCCATAGGATAGAAGCATTGGGGGTGGACTATAGAACTGGACCCTAAGGTGTCCCCTTTCCAGTGCTCTTATCCAATAACATTTCAAGCCAAGGTTACACTTTTTCCCCAATTCCTCTTATTCATTGTGTCGGCCTGCTATGATTGTATTAAACCCATGACCAATGGATATATATAAAATCCCATTCAAATTTCATTTAGAAGGGTTGGCAATTATTTTCAAAAGTAAGAAAAAATACAAGCAAAACCACTAAGGCAATCCTCCATGTTCTCTGTATACAACCATCCAACTCAATTTGCAGCTTATTCAACCCCTTACACCAATCCCTAATCACCTCAAACACACCCAATTTTATCATTTCTTACATTCTCATATCATAATTTCACCAAACACTTTCAAAGGGAGAAATACATATGGCTTGATCCCTCTTCAGAGTATTGGTATGTAGGCAGCGTGCCCACACATGGGATGGGAAGCACATTCAGTGCATCTTACAAACACTAACCCCCCCATATTTTCTCAAAGTCCTATTCAATCTTATTGAAGACCTAATATCGAAGATAAAATCAGTTCTACAAGGAGATTTTTCAAAATTCAATCTTTGAAATTTCATAGGCAAGGTCATACAGGAGTGGCAAATAGAACCTAGAAAGCTTAGACCTCTATGACCAGTTTGGACAACAAAGGTAGGAACATGAATATAACACCAAACAATAAGGTTTCCTATTTTTGATGCTCTTATCCTTTCATTCAATGAAATCTAGATCCAAGTTCTTGAAATTATCCCAATCTTGCACAGTCAATATTAACCTCTATCTCAGTCGAATCAACATAGTTCTGAGCTAAGTCATATTTCCCTTTACTCATTTACTATTTTTAGAAAGTCTAAATAATGATCAAAATTAACAAATTAGTAGGTTAATTATGGCATAATTATTGGCTTATTTACTTTGCTCAGACTTTTAGCTAAATAGGAATAATACACTAATATTCCCAAAAAGGTTAAATCAAAAGTGCAAATCCTTTGTAATATTTGGGGGTTATTGTTGATAGTTTTAGGGGGTTGATTTTTGCTCTCTTACACTTTCATTTTTGTAAATATATTTATTTTAATTTATTATGTATTATAATTAGGTTATGCTTCTCACACCATATAAGTATCTTGAGAGGAAAATCAAAGTACAAATATTTTTGAGGAGTAAAGGTTTACACATAATTACTATGAGTATTGAAACTAAATCAATACCAGATGCATACAAGACTAACTAGTTTAACTGAAGTGATGATACTTATGGTATATAATGTTTGTCTATATCTCATAACTAACTCTCTCACATTGAATCTACAAAATCATTGAATGAGGTTTGGACCATTTTGGAAGAACTCTTTGGGAAGCAGGATATAATGAGGAGTCGTGAGTTGGGGAATGAGATCATTAGTTTGAGTCTAATAAAATTTGACACAATATAATAATTCTTCACCAAATTTAATTCACTTAGGTTGTAGTTAAAATTGTATGGCATAAACAAAAAGGATGAACAATTGATCCTTTTAATTCTTGTTAAGTTAGATCCTGACTATTTTGTTTTTGTTTCTACCTTCAATGCTTCTAAGAATTCTCTTAGAGTTGTATGGAACATGCGATCCTTGGATGATTTTGATGCCTCATTGACTAATAATTAGAGAAGGCTTCAAATAATAAGGGTAAGAAATGGAGCAAGAATGAATATGAATAAAATAAAGATTAAAAAACTTATGTTGCATCTAAAGTAACAACTAATACCTCCTCTTTAGATGTCCAATCTAAGATAGAGAAGGTCAAATGTGTCTATTGTAATAGAACTAGGCATGATGAACATAAATGCATAAAGAAACATGTAGATCACTTAACAATTTTTTTTTAGAAGAATAATATAAGTGTCCCTGATTTTATCACACACAATTCATCAACTCAGAAGCCTTCTAAGGCAAAATATAGTGGTTAAGGGAAAGGAAAGAGAAAGGCCCTTGTTTCACTTATATCTTAGCCTTCCACTTGGGTGATTGATTATAGTGCTTTTCATCACATGGTTTCATTACAAGACCTTTTTTCATCTTTGGAACCATGTTCTATGTCTTCTATTTTGATGGGAGATGATACTTCTATAGAATTTTGTGGGAAAGGGTTTATTGAAGTGAGGGATATAATATTATAGAATGTCAATGTATTCCTTCATTGTCAACTAATCTCCTATCTATTTATCAGGTCACTCACATTGGATTAGGTAAAAGAGTTGAGTTTACCCAAGATTATGTGGTCATTAGGCAGTTTCATAGTGATTCTATAGTGGTAGTTGGTAAATTTAATCCCCAATCATAGTTTGACATCTTTTCACACTTTTATTTTGGTCACCCATCCACTACACTACTTAGTCACATAGATGAGGTAAGTAAGTTATAGCATGAATGATTTGACCATCTTAACTATAAATAACTAAAGTAACACAATCGACATGATATGGTTAAATGATTACCTTGTGTCCACTTGTATGATGGTGTTTGCCAAGGTCACATACTTAGTTAACATCCTGAAGATAAGTATGACAAAGGCAAATCATATAGAGCTATATAGATTTTGGATCTAGTTCATAGTGATATTTCTGGTCCATTTCCACAACCTTAATTTAGTAAGACTAGAGACATTCTTAACTTCATTGATGAATTTTAAAGGTATACTTAGGTGTACTTTATTTAACAAAAGTATGAGGTTTTTTTATTATTTTCTAGACTTCAAAGCTCTTGTGGAGAAGTAATAAGGGAAAAACTTCAAGTTTTTATACACAAACAATGGTGGTGAGTATGTCAACCATCATTTTGAATAATTTTACACTTTAGAGGGGATTCATTTACAATTTACAATTCAATGTAAGAACATGTACTTGAAGGAAATAGCATATTATATGATACAGTCCAAATATCTTGAACCTCAATATTGGACAAAGGTCATTAACTATGCATGTTACATCCAAAACCACATTCATCATCGAGCCTTAAAAGGAATAACTCCTTTTAAATCTTGGATCAGTCATAAACCCATAGTTAAGTACTTTAGAGTTTTTAGATCTTCAGTTATGGGTTGCATTCATAAGAAGAAATATAAGGTGATGGATCCATAGAATAGGCCTTGCATATTTGTTGGGTATCTAGACAGTGTTAAAGGATACAAGCTTCTTCATAATACCACACATGAGTTGTTCATTAAGAGAAGTGTTCATTTTCAAGAGGTTCCTTAAGACTCCACACTTGACACTTCTTAGACTCATTAGGATTTGATGATAGTTCTAATGATTTAAATCACCCTGAGTAGATTCTTGATGATGAGGATTCTTATTCTAATTAAGATGAAGATAACAAAGATAGGGATTCACATATTTCCTCTTCTAGTCACATTTTAGACATTGAGGAATCTCCTCCTAACTCTTTGACATCAACCCCTCTTCAAGATAGAAAAACACTGTAGAGTGCAAGTGATTGGGTGGGGGATCCATCAAATACCAAGTAGACACACTTATAATTCCAAGGTGATATACATGTCTTCATTGCCTCTACTTCTAATCCACAATATTTTCATGATCCATTTGGCACTCTTGAGAGGGATACAACCATGCATGAGGATTATAATTCATTGATTATGAACCACACTAGGATTTGGTTCCCCTTCCTAAGGGAAGGAAACTTTGTTCAATGTATATGGATCCATTAAACAAAATTTATAGAAAATGGGTTAGTGGATAAGTTGAAAGAATGACTAGTAGAAAAAGGTTTTTCACAGGTTCCTAGAATTGCTTATATCAATACCTTTGTACCAGTTGTAAAAATGAAATCTATTAGACATACTCTTTCCATTGTCATAACTCATCATTGGGAAGTTATTTATATGGATGTGAAGAGTGCATTTATTCATAGTGACCTTGAGCAGGAAATATACATGGATCAGTCACACGGTTTTGTGTAGGACTATTCCATAGTATGAAAACTTTAGAAATATATCTATGGCCTCAAATAGGCACCTTGGGCATGGTATGACAAGACAAATTACTAATTTATTATAGTTGGGTTAAATATACATCATTTTGATCCCAATGTTTACATTTTATGGAAGGATGCCTCACTTCCAATTCTTGTTCTATATGTTGACGACCTATTGCTCACAGGGAGTTCATCCTCTATTTCGGTAGTGAAAACTCATTTTCATGAAAGGTTCTCCATAATTGACTTGGGTTTGTTTCACTACTTCTTTTATATTGATATTTCATAGTCTAACTCAAAGATCACCATTGCATAATCTAAATATGCTCTCAATTTGCTTGCACAGTTTCACATGATTGAATATAAGCCATATGTGACTCCCTTTCTTTCTAGAGTCAAACATTAGGCTGAGTGTTCTTATCCATTGGTTAATGTTTCCTTATATTTATAACTTGTTGGTAGTTTCATCTATCTGACTCACACTAGACCTGACATTTCATATGCAGTGATCAAGGTATCTAGGTTTATGTAGACACTATATACAATGAGTCAGGATTGACCTGAAACTATCTTAATTAAAGATTCAAAGTTGAATAAGGTAAATGAAATACATCCCATCGATACTTATTGAATCAAGATATGACCAAATGGATCCAAAAACTTATTAAGAGGAACACCTATAACACAATATCAATAGAAAAAGTTTCAGAGCCTCTAGGTAATCAACACAACAAAATAGATCTAACTAGGTCTCTTGTTCTTGTAATAAAATATCACAATCATGAAATGAAAGTAAGGGGAAAGGGTTAGAAACATATCAAAATAAGTAAGGATCATGGTAGGCAAATGGTGCCTAGGCTACCTAAAGAGGATAGATATAAAGTTCAAACAATCCTATAGCCAAACTAAGTGTAATTATAGAGAAAGTTGAAACAATAAGATATACATTCATTAACCAAAAAATTATGAAAATTTTATCTATAAAATGAAATAATCAAGATTATAATATACTTACCTTGAACAATATATATTGAGCCTCAATATACCCCTTGGTCATTGGTGATTTGTAATAAATTGTTGTGGTTGTAAGGATCTCAAAGGTTGAATCAAACTCTAGGACAAAAGAACTCCTCCTATTGCATCCAAGATTCCACAAGACAAGCCTTCCCTCTAAGACAAGATCTAAACAATATCTCATCAAAATATAATCTTAGGGTAGAAGTGTGAGTAATAACATTTGAAAATGAATGTTCCTCTCTATTGGATTGAAATGGTAACTTATATTTATAGTGGTGAATGATCCTAATCCCTCCCAAAGATTTAGCTAATGATATCAACCAACTTGGTTCTATCCTAAATGGGCTAACTAAACTTGAACTATATTGGCTAGGATAACCTAGCTATGAAACTTAAGTTGTAACGTTTAAAATTGCATTAATATGATTGATGTAGTTTGGAAATGATAGATGATAGTTTAAACTACACCAAATTGATTGACATAGTAGGAAACTATAGATCCTAATATAGTTAGAGGATGCAAGATGGAAAGAGATAACTTAGAAGGTCAAATCTGAGGAAGGTAAAATGAATGTAGGAATGATAAATAATCAACGATGTTTCTTAAAAAGTACCAATGGATTGCCCACCCCTTTCCTGATGCACCCTTGGTGTGTACTTAGGGAGATTGAAACTTGACATGTTATTGTAAGAGATAAAGCATCAATAAATGATAAATTTTAAAAATATTGTGTGTATACATATACCCCACCTGAAGCTCATCACATGTCCTCAAAGTGTAACATGGGATGGTGATTTAGGAAATAACATATAAACATAATAACTAAGCTAACTAAATGCAATAGAAAGCAAAAAAAAAAGTAGATAAATTATCAATATGTACCTTAACTTACATTTTTTATATTAAAAATAAATTGCATGTGTAACAGATGGTGATAGGCATCTAGTGTGTGGAGCAAGAGGCAGACTTTAAAATAAGAGAAAATTTGAAAATTTTGCAATTTTTTCTAGCTAGCATTGAAAAATTATCTATCTTTCCAGAATTATAAAGGTTCTTTTAGTTCATAAAAAGGACTTGTAGAGACAAAGATATGAGGAAAAAATAGAATTTATCGATAAATAACTAAAGGCAGAAAAAAAAATATTACTATAAAAGGGTAAATAATTATTCATTTGCATATTTGCTATTTTTGGAAACCAGAACTTTTATGTCCAAATTAGCAAAGTGAGAGAAGAAGGACCATGTATGAGGAGGTGGAGGAGCTAATGGACATATTATTTTTTTGGTCACCATGTTGTAGGTATGAGGTGTATTTTTTTTTAGTATTTTGGATAAAATGAATTAGATTAAGAAAAGTAGGCACTGTGGCAAATCAATGTAGCAGAATTTACTTCAAAAAGTGTAGGATTAGAGTTAAAAATAAGATAGGTAACTGATAGAGGATAAAAATTTAAGATGTGGGTCAAGATAATTTATTATGGCCTAATAAAAAATAGTTTACTGAAAAATGCAAAAAATAGAATTGTATCGATCTGTTCGATACAGTTGGCCAAAGAAATGAAGGCAATGATTAGCTTCACGTCGAGTGCACTAGAATGTATGCAATGAGTTATGATTGAAATGAAACTATTTAATCTAAATATATGAATGTGGATAATTTAAATAAAATAGATCCCATTGATATGTAATGAATTAGGATATGACCAAGTGGATCTGCAAATCTAAAAAGA
Organism: Torreya grandis; assembly: GCA_037957365.1. Taxonomy (NCBI): domain Eukaryota; kingdom Viridiplantae; phylum Streptophyta; class Pinopsida; order Cupressales; family Taxaceae; genus Torreya; species Torreya grandis. The sequence continues at coordinate 779,630 of JARHVA010002355.1, forward strand.
GGAGTACTTATAACACAATGTTAGTAAAAAGGGTTCCATAGCCTCTAGTTAATCAAGACAATGAAATATATTTAGCTAGGTCTCCTATTCTTATAATTAAATATCACTATCAAGTAATGCAAGTAAGGGGAAAGGGTTAGAAACATATCAAAATAAGCAAGGAGCCATGGTAGGCAAATGGTGGCCTAGGCTACCTAAGGTGGATAGATGAAAAGTTCAAACAATCATATAGCCATACTATGTATAAGTAGATAAAGTTTAAACAATAACATATACATTCATTAACTAAACAATTATGCAAATTATATCTATCAAATGAAAGATCTAGGGTTAAAATATACATACCTTGAACAAACTCTATCAAGCTTTAATCTCATCTTTGGCCAATGGTGCTTTGTGAAAGATTGTTGTGGTTGTGTAGGTCTCAAAAGCTAAATCAAGATGTAGGCTAAAAGGACTCCTCATTGAATCAAGATCTAGGCTAAAAGGACTCCTCCCATTGCATCCAAGATTACACAAGAGAAACTTTCTCTCTAAGACAAGATCTAAGCAATAACTTCTCCAAATGTAGACTTAAGGAAGAAGTACGAGTAATAACAATTGAAAAAGAATGTTACTCTCTATTGGATTAAAATGGTAACTTGTATTTATAGTGGTGAATGATCCTAATCCCTCTCGAATATTTAGCCAAAAATATCAATCAACTTGATTTAGTCCTAAACTAGTGTACTAACCTTGAACTATGGCAATTAGGGTATCCTAGTTATGAAGCTTATGTTGTAACATTAAAAACTACATTGATCTAATCAATGTAGTCGGGAAGGGATAGATGATGGTTAAAAATATATAGAATTTGTTGACATAGTAGGAAATTATAGGTCTTGATATGGTTAGAGAAGGTAATATGGAAGGAAATAACTTAAGGGGTCAAATATGAGGAAGGTATAATAGATATAAGAATAATAAATAATCAATAATATCTCTCGTAAATCACCAATGGTCTGACCACCCCTTTCTTGTTGCATATTTTAAGGCATGTACTCAAAGATATTGAAGCTTGATAGGTTGTTACAAGAGAGAAAACATCAATAAATGATAATGTTTAAAAATATTATGTATACAAACACCATATGAACTGCAGTCAAGCAAATTCTTCACTGCATTCAGGGTAGTCACAATTTTGATGTTGACTTGATTGGGTATATAGAATCAAATTAGGCTCATGATATTTAGCATCAGAAGTCCACTTTAGGATATAGTTTCTCACTTGGTTCATGTTTGATTAGTTAGTCTAGCAAGAAGAAAAATGTTATTGCTTTCTCATCAACTAAGACTGATTACAAAAGAGTTGTTAATGTTTAAACTAAAGCTAATTGGATTTAGGGGATCCTTAATTCAAGTTTGGTATCCAGTTCATGCAACCCACAATCATCCTATGTAACAATTAGACTAGCATCCAGATCTATAGGAATTTGGTCCAACATCAATGGACCAAACACATCAAGATTCACATGTACTTCATTCAGGAGATTATTCATAGACATGTCATTAATCTTATATTTGGTCATATTATGAAGTAGATAGTTGATATCTTCACAAAAATATTTAGTAAGAGCAGGGATCTTCACTTGTGAGCTCTTCTTGGGGTGCAAGCAACTTTAAATTCATCTTTTAGGAGGGATTTCCAGTCCTCTATTCTTGTCTCTACTTATGTGAGGGGGAAGCTTATATCTATTCTTATGAAAGTATTTTCTATGTACTTGAGTTCCTATTCAAGTCTTATTGTTGAGACCCTATCCTTCTACCCACCTAAGTTATGCTTAAGGGGGGTGTTAGTTATGTTTTTAGTTCTAATTTATGATTTTTCATACACATGTAATTATCTTGATTAAGTGTAATATTTAGATCACTTAGGTGTAATAATGATGTCATTAAGATGTACATGTACACCTAATTTATAGTCAATTTAATTGGTGTGCATGCACTTGTCACTTACCAACCAATGTTGACATCTTGTCCATGGTGCTCACTATTCATTTGGCAAGTGCCATGTTTTTATATTGTCAGAGGTGGCTTTATGTCTCTCTTTTTTTCTTGTTTATGTATCTCTCTTCAAATTTATTTTTATTAATTCTAAATATAAGTTATTACTCTACCCATTTTTGGTTCCTCTTTTGCAATAAGACTCTCTTTTCACATATTAAGAGTCTAGTGTGTTTGAATCTTGTTAATTATCAATTGTGGCTTACTCTATCAATATATAATTTAAAAAAATTGAGCTTCAAGATTTAGAGTCATGTTGGATCTACAAGTGTTTCTAGGGAGAGCTAATACTGAAAGAAACGATGACCACGAAAAAGGTGACAAAGATGATAATAATAATAACAAAGATAAAGAGTATTTTAATTAAAAGATTTGAAGAGAGAACATAAAACAACAAGAGACCACTAATTTTAGCTAGTGGTTTCAACAGTTTAATATTAGAAACATTTTATGAATGAAAAATATATATTTCTAAGTTCTATAATTATTAAATTTACTCAAAAAATTAATCACATCTCCTAAATTCAACAAATTAAAATAAATAATTTATTAACTTTTTATAACATATATAATGCAAAGTTAATATTAAATCTTAAAAATTTGGAAAAATATTTTTCATGTACATTATACAATGTAAATTAATTGAAAAAATGATTACATTAGTTAACTATGTAACAAGTTCTAAAAAAGAGAACCCCTGACCTTCTAAGAACAACAACATTCTTGGCATTCTCCATAGAGCTTAAAATCGATCATTTTCATTTTTTTATTACTTTATCAAAAGAAAATGGGAAAAGACATTCAATACTAGAGATCACACTCTTAAAAAACCTACTTGAAAATTTCCCTGAAACTAACTACCACAACACTTGCTTTGAACACAAATTATACCAATATAACAGATAATGAGCCTCACTTTGAAATTATTAATTGATTTAAAAAAATATATTCAGTGTTATTATCAACAAGCAATTCAAGGCCCAATCAAAAATTATAATTTATTGCAATTCTTGAAACCATAGTTCACTGAGACATTTTGTCAAACACTTTGCGTGCATGCTGCAATCTAGTTTATAAGCTCCAAGATTTGCATGGTTGTAAGCCTGACTCTAACCTTGTCATATGAATTTGCATAAATGATTCCAAGGCTTGAATAGAAATCCAAATCATGACATACTCATAATTGATTTCAGTCCATAGACCACAAATTGTGGATATAATTCACTAAAAAAACATGAAGCCTCTACAAAATTTGTCAAATGAATTTTAATTAAAGGTTATATAGGGTTTTACAATGAGCCAAATTAAAGCATATTCATCTTGATTGTAGTGCAAGGACTACAAATTGGTGAGAGAAATTATGAAATATACATAGGTCACCACTGAATTCCCCATGAAACCACAAATCGTTATGGCATTTTGTTAAATAATTCAGCTTGCTTTCTATAAGCTTGCACAATTCATGAATATGTCTATAAGTGGAGTCAAATCTGCAACACTTTGATAAAACCTATTTCCACTAATTATTTGATTGATTTCTATGCCATGTCCTGTCCTGTTCCAATGCATTCATTTTGTTAAAACAAGCCTTACTAAGATGGATTTTTATACTCGAGCATTTTGTATGTGTGCATGTCAAGCCTTTCTCAGATTAATATTTATAATTACATTTTTTATGGATTGCCAAACATTGTCCTGAACTTTAAATTATTATCTACTGACATTACATGTTAATAGACATTTTTGAAAATATTAGTTGTAATATTATTTTAGATAGATATGGGGTTTTAATTAGGGTCCCTAATCTAAAAAGAAAAGTTTTACAAAGACCAGCCTGTAGGTACATACAAGAATATAGTAAAACTAGAAGAAATCCATCCACATCTCATCAAAAAAGGACCCCAAAAAACAAGGGTTTACAAGAAACATTGCCCATGGAAAAAACCAACACACACAAAACAAGCCTACCTTCAAAGGTAGGCAGAACAAGAATTGATGAACAAAAAGGCATCAACCAAAAGTAAGTTGTAAGACCGAGAACCCAAAAGGACCATGGCCCCTACTAAAAAGGGTCATTTTCAAATGAGCCATTTCTTTTTTTTCCTTTGTTACCTTTTTTATTACCCATAATAGTCCAATCTCCACCTCCCCTAATGAGCCTTTCAAGGGAGGCATTTTGCAACATTGCAATTTCTAAAAAGGAGGATTGTAATTTCAGAGATGCAACATGGTCCAAAGGAATGTTCTTTGCAGGCAAGATTTCTGAACTTGATTTCTGTCCATGCTCATATTGAACCCTTAAATCTTCCCCCTAAACTAGGTCTAATTTCTGCCCTTGCTCTGATTATTTCTTTGAATCCACATATGGGACCATGATAAGAGCTAAGATACTTTCATCTCTTTCAGTGAAATGGTGTGCAACAATATATTCAGGGCCATCTTCTTTCCATTAAGAGTTTCTCTTTTTGGTTTTAAGAGTTGAACATTCATTTATCAAATGTCTAGTTTGGAAGCATCTATGACATCTGAAGGGAAGACCTTAATAGTCAATGTGCTACATCCAACTTATATTCCTGACTTTAAGTTCTCCTTGAGCAGGGAATTCCTTAGTAATATCCACATTCACTAAAATCTAGGCATAGGTTGAGTGAAACCCTTTCAGGTTTTTGGGATCAACACTCCAAAATTCACCAATGGATTTTGATATGCTTGCTAAAACATCATGCTCCCAAAATTGAAGAGGAAGATTTGGAAGCCTCACCCAAATGGGTTTTAAATTAAAAATTTCTATATATGGGTTAAAATCAGAGTGCCATGATTGCACCATAAGCACATGATTTCCCCATAACCACTGTAATTCATTATTAAAAATAGCATGCTTGTCTTCAATATTATAAAAAATCACAATAAAAATACCTTTTGTGCAAGGATAAATTTGAATCATTTTAGTAATCATATCATACCATTCCTTCGATACCGACTCATTGAGTTGTAGGTTTGGCCAAAAGCCTGTAAATCGACAGATCATGCCAAGGGTGGATAGTTGTTCTTACTTGTTCTCGATGGTTTCCAACTCCTCCTCTATAAAGATAAGGGTGGGGTAAGTTTTAGCCGACACTAAAGTCTGATGAAGAAGCTTCCTCGATACCATATCCACAAAGGAAGGATGCAAGTTTTCTTCAACCAAGGGCTCCCCTGCAGCATCAAAGGACTTAGCAGCAATGAGGCCATCTACTCCAACAACCTTTGAAGATTTGAAGTGCCCCCAGGATGCATCTATGGGAGTGCTACCTGTCATCATCTCTATAAGGAATTGTGAAGAGGGAGCTTTTTGAGAAAGAGTCTCCCTTGAGGTAGATGTAGAGCCTGATCTTGCAACTATCATGTCAAGCTTTGACGCCACCATCGCACTATTCTCCTACAATTTTGAGTTGTTGTAGTGATTAGGGTTCATTATGTTTTTCTTTGCCATCATCTAGTAGCTCAACAATACAATCAAAGTTGGAGTTATTATTAATATTAATTGTTACATGATTCAATATTAGTTATAATATTAATGAATATGTTAATAGACATTTTTCACTTGTAATCTCTTCTTGGGTGCAAACAACTTCAACTTCATCTTTTGGGGGGGCTTTTTGGTCCTCTATTATTCTCTTTCTAATTTTATGAGGGGGGAGCTTCTATCTATTTTTATGGAAGGATTTTCTATGTACTTGAAAACCTAATCAAATCTTGTTGTCAAGACCCTATTATTCTACCCACCTAAGTTATCTTGAAGAGGGTGTTAATGTACATTTTTTTAAATTCTATTTTATAGTTTTTCCTACACATGTATTTAGCTTGCTTAATTGTAATATTGAGGTCACTTAGGTGTAATAATGAAGTCATTAAGATGCTTATGTATGTCTAATTTATAATTAATTTGGTTGATGTGGATGCACTTGTCATTTAACAATCAATGTTGACATCTTGTCCATGGTACTCATTATTCATTTGGCAACTAACATGTTTTCATATTACCAAAAGTGGTTTTATGACTTTTTTTCTATTTATGTACCTCTCTTCAAAGTAATCTTTATTGATTCTAATACAAGTTTTTACTCTACCCATGTTTGGTTCTTCTTTTGTAGCAACACTCTCTTTTCACATGTTAAGAGTTTAGTGTGTTTGAATCTTGTTAATTCTTGATCGTGGTTCATTCTGACAATATATAATTGAAAATTTTTAAGCTTCAAGGTTTAGTCATGTTGGATCTACAAGGGGTTCTAAGGAGAGCTAATACTGAAAGAAATGACCAGGGAAAAGGTGACAATGATGATAATAATAATAACAAAGATAAAGAGTCTTTTGTTTAAGAGGTTTATTGTGAAAACACAAAACAACAAGAAACCATCAATTTTTTCCATTAGTTTCAACAACTTAATATTAGAAAATGGGAAAAGACATTCAGTACTAGAAATCATGATCTTAAAAAACTTGCTTGAAAATTTCCCCAAAACCAACTACCACAACACTTGCTTTGAGCACAGATTAGACTGATATAACAGATAATGAGCCTCACTTTGAACCTATTAATCAAATTATTTTTAAATCTCCATTGTATTATCAACAAGAAATTTAGGTCCCGATCAACAATTATAATTTATTGCAGTCCATGAAACCACAGTTCACTGAGACATTTTATCAAACAGTTTGTATGTATGTTGTAATCTAGTTCACAAGCTCCAAGATTTGCATGGCTCTAAGCCTAACTTTAACCTTTTCATATGAATTTATATAAATGATTCCAAGGATTGAATAGAAATCTAAATCACCACATACTTAGAATTGATTTCAGTCCATAGACCACAAATCATGGATACAATTCACTAAAAAGACATGAAGCCTCTGCAAAATTTGTCAAAATAATTTTAATTAAAGATTATCTAGGGTTGTACAGTGAGCCAAATTAAAGCATATTCATCTTGATTGTAGTGCAGGGACTACAAATTGGTGACGTAAATCATGAAAAATACATAGGCGACCACTGAATTTCCCATGAAACCACAAATCGTTATGGCATTTTGTCAAACAATTCAGCTTGATTTCTGTAAGCTTGCACAATTCACAAATATGTCTTTTAATGGAGTCAAATATGCAACACTTTGAAAAAATCTATAACCACTAATTATTTAATTGATTTCTATGCCCTATCATGACCATCATGTTCCAACGCTTTCATTTTGTTAAAACAAGCCTTACTAAGATGGATTTTTATACTCAAGTATTTTGTATGCATGTCACATGTCAAGCCTTTCTCAGGTTACAGTTTATAATTACATTTTTATCTATTAACATATAATATTAATAGAGATTTTTGAGAATATTAGTTATATTATTAATGAATATCTATAATATTTTATAGATGATCAATAATAAGTTTTTTCTTAATAATGGATTGATTTAAAAACACTCACATAATTATACTAATTTTTTAGATTTAATTATTATGGATTATGAAAATATAAAATCTCTAATTATTAATATAGGATCACAGATGATGATTCGAAACATCGAGACAAATAAAAAATATATAATTTATTTCCAAAAGTTAGAAGTTTAATTTAAATGGAATGTGAAAGCATACAATATTTAATTATTAATATATTATATAATATTATAATTATATAAATTATTATATTTTAATATTATAAATATTACGATTGAGGTAGACGTTTTAAGGTGGAAAGGTTGAGGTTAAAGTTGGAAGAATTGGAGAGAGAGGGATCCCAGTAGACAATGAAGGATCTCCTTTCAACGCGAAGGTGTGTTGTAATCTACAGTTGGATCTCGAGTTTGATTCCCTCTACCTTGTGAAGAAGAAGATGAGTTCAATATTATATTAATCCATGTGTTGTTGATTTTTTTTAGTGAATGATATTAATCGATGTGTTAATATGACCAAGAAATAAAGTCCATTAATATATCAGGGGTGAATGTAGCGATGTTGTATCTGGGGTGCTATGAACTTGTTTCATGGTCCCCAAATTTTGTATCAAAAAGGAGGAAGGATGGGATTGTGGATAATATAGTTACTCTTTGAAACATAATATGTGTAGTATTATAAAAATTAATTACACTTATGTGTAGGTGGAAATAAAATGAAAAATAATAGAATAATGTTGGTCATTAAAAGTAAACAAGCTCTCTCCATTAAAACCTATCACTTCCTCTAAATGTCATTATAGAATACTTTTCGATGTGATTGTACCATATACAAATACACATACAAGTATTTTTAATATCTATAATATAATGCCAATGAGATGTGGATGAGTTGCTTAAGTGGTTTGGTTTTTTCAAGCTTTATCAAGGTTCAAATCTCTTGAAAGGCATATAATGTTGATTGTGGCTATTGATTGTATTCTCGAGGGTTGAAATCTCTAGAAAGGTAAAAAAGGCCAGTTGTATTCTTGTTGTCGTTAATCCTAGACTGGTTCAAGCTCTGATTAAAAGCTATCATATATATATATATATATATATATATATATATATATATATATATATATATATATATATATATATCGAGAGGCATTCTAAAATGACATTCGGGAGTGGTGTGTTGTAATTAGTGAGTATGTTCACTTTTAATTCTAATTTTAAATGTGACCGTCACTTAGAATTTTTTCTATAAAAATGACCAACATTATTATACCATATTAACTTAATTATTTTCTCAATGAAATTTATTATGGATAAATTTGGACTGAACGTAACTTTCTAAAGTGATTCCCAATCCTCATGATCATTGCTATAAATTATAGTTAAATGCCCTATACATAATTGTTGAGTGCAACTTATGTACAAGAGAAAATGTGTGTAATAGACAAAATATGAACCGAAATAAATAATTTAATTACAAATTTAATAAGTTAAATATTATATTAGTTAATCTTATTACTTTTGCATATCTATATTTCTTATTTTAAATTAATAGTTAACTTGCATATATATCTTAGATAAATATATATAAGGGATATCGAGGGATCTCATTCTCTAGTTGTCTCATTCCATTTATTTAATAAATCTAAAATCATATTGGTACCTCGAGAATGATATCTTTCAACATATTTTACATAGATTTATCTAAAACATGTATGTTAGTTATGTTATTATCTCAATAATATTATAATATATTATTATTATATTTATATAGTACAGTGGATTATAATGTTCACTTTTAATTCCAATATAAAATTTGACATTTATTAACCATCACTTTAAAAAATCCTATTTAAAAAAAAAGATGCCGACATTATTATACCATGAACTACTTTCCTAGACTTAAAGCAAGATTTAAATATGAAAATAGATTGATTATTAAAGAAATATTTATTTGATTCAAATAATGACATTAGAATAATCTTGTGGGATGGGCATCGGTGCTTATCTTGGTTCACTAAACATTATTATGGACTCAAGGGACTCCATGATGGCTTAGTGATATCATGATGCCACCAAAACATTGAATTGCATCCTTTGTATTTAGTTATGTCACTGAATTCTAATGGCCCATTGTAGACTCCTTCCAACTATTGTAGACTGCATTTATAATAAGAGTATAAATATTGTAGGCAATGAGTTGTTCCATTTTGAAAGGCATTAATCATGTGCCAATTTGGGCAAATCACACAAAATGATGAATGCAAGGCATTCAACTTGAAATCTCAACAATGGTGCTCAATCCCCTTATAAACCCTATTATATAACTTCATCAATGTCACTCAATTTATTTAGTATTGTTACATATCTTTAGCTTTAGGTTGAAATATCTCATAGATTTTTATTAGATCTAGATGACTATGAAAAGAAACGATCCAATCCTTCTCCTACACCTATTGTAGATGCACATTCGATCTTTGCCCATACTTAAAACATAAGATCCCAAAAAAATACTTACATATAATCTACGACCCTCAATTAAATGACCTTAATAATGCACTTATGGCTTGAATTTGAAGTTGTTTATTGTTTTCAATGTTTTTCCATGGATTGAGTTCATGAATATATGATATTTGTGTAATCCTTACCATCCATCACTATATCCAATCAATGAGCCACATTTGGTTTAAAAATTTGATTGAGGGATTGAGTGTGACCACTTAACTCAACAAAAAAGGCCGTGTTGTAGCATCAATCCCTGCACTTATTATTAGATAATACAAATTGTTTGTAAATGTGTGATTGATAGGTTAAAGGAGGTGTCATTAACTCCAAGGAATAAAATTTCACTTTATGATTTGAATGGTTGTCCAGACTACAGTTGATCATTTTATTGACACTTTTAAATAAATTTTTTAACGAAACAAAAGTGATGAATGTAGTAATAAAGTGTAAATAATTAAAACGTAATTACATAATTATAATCGTTATTCTAATAATATAATATATTAACCTTATTTATATTAACCTTATTTATATTATATATTTACTATTAATATTTAATATTATATAAAAAATATTAATAACATATAAGGAAATATATATCGTAATACTAATATAATATTTGTATAATATACATATTTTAGATAAATTTATGTAAAATATATTAAGAGATATCATTTTTGAAATGTATAGATTATTTTAGATTTGTAAATGATAGAATAGACACTTCAGAGAATGATATTTCTTGACGTTTTTCATAAAAATTTATCTAAAATATATATACTACTATTATATTAATAAAGACAATAAATTAAACTTTATTAATAATAATACTAATATATTATTATTTAAGTACACATGTTGATGCAAAAAAAATAGGCCAATCTTCCAGAGGCCATAAATTTTGACTCGTAACTCTACTTGAGCTCTTCCATGCACTAAAACGATCGTATCAAAAAATTTGTTGTTGCCCTAAGTCATTCTACCATTCTAGTAATATTTTTGATAATTTTTGAAGGCCATACATGATCATTTGAGGCTTTGAAATTGTGATTTAATTATTTTTTTGAGTTTTTTCTATTTTTAGAAATTATATATTTTTAGAATTGAATATCAACTTTAGTTGAATTTAGTCTCATAGTCTAATTATAGTGTTTAGAATATTTTGAGAGATTTTTGAGATATTTTAGGAGTTTTTAAAAATAGGCATTTTTTTTTTAATTTTAGTTTTTTTAAAATTTTGCATGTAAACTTTAATTTCTAAGTTGAGACTTATTTAAGCATAATTTAGATTTGTAATTATTTCAAGCAATGAATACGAATCAATTCTAAGTATTGTTTCAAGATCTTGGCCTATTGATAATTTTTTTGTTCTTGATAGTTTTCGAGTTCATTATCTAGTATCAAAGCAAGTTCAAATCTTGGAGGAGTAAAGAATAGTAAAAGGATGAGAAGGTCTTGCACATATAAACTAAACTATACAAGAGTTGCAGAGGTAAGTTCAACAATTAATAGAAGTTATCACCAATCAACAGAGAAGACAAAGTGGTGATGCGGAGACACAGATCATGATGAAGAAGTTTAGCAAGAAGAAGAATAACAAGAGCAGAGACCATCGATGGAAGAAAGGATGGTTCAGAGTTTACAAGGAAGAAATGAAGGAATCAAGATTGATGCTTATATTATGGAGACAATTTAAAATGAGAGGAGTTGATAGATTGGATGAATAGCATGGAGAAGTTCTTTGAGTGGAAGACTATGAGAGAAGATAAGAAGGTAAAGTTTGCACGCACAAAATTGAAAGGTCATGCAATGATTTGGTAGGATCACCTATAGAAAGAGAGAGATAAAAGGTAAAGAGAAGATTAATTCATGAAAAAAATATAGAGAAGATGTTGAGAGAGAAATTTCTTGTTGTACATTATACACAAACCCTATATAGAAGATTTTAGAATTTGAGGTAAAAAGATCACAATATATAAGAGTACACAAATGAATTTTATAAGATTTCCATATGAGAGGATCATGATGAAATAGAAGAGCAAATGGCTAAAATATATGTAAATGTTTTGAAAATTTCTATTTAAGATGAATTAAACGTGCATACAATACTTAATATGGAGGAGGATTGTTAATTAGCTTTGAAGGCAGAAGAAAAATGACAGAATTTTAGAAAGATATCTATTGGTCCAAAAAGAGGTGGATCCCCTCTAGTAAGGGGATGAGTTGGGTTTAATAGCACCAGAGGTGGCTTTAATGCCAATAAATATAAATCATCACATGGTGCAGAAAGGTAAGATGATAATAGGCAAGGGTTTCAATACCAACAAAGAGGTAGAGGATTTTAGAGAGGACGAAGTTATGGTGGTACTAGAAGATGGTTTTTAAATAAGCACAAATATTATGTCTATTATAGATGTGGAGTAGAAGGGCATAGAGCATTTGAGTGTCCTCACTATCAAGATCAAGAAAGGAGGCAAGAAGATCACCTAAGAGTAAATCTAATTGAGGCTGAAATAAAAGAGTAGAATACTAAAGTTGCACCAACTGATGTTGGAGAGAATCTCATGATGAGAAGAACCATGATCAATCTAAGGAAGGATCAAGTGCAAAATAAAGAAGGTGGTGATGCATGGCTGTGATCAAATATTTTTTGAACAAGATGTACTTCAGGTGGAAAGGTATGCAAAGTAATTATAGATGGTGGTAGTATGGTTTCTAAAGAAATGATTGAGAAACTAAATCTATAATGTGAAAAGCATCCTAACCCTTATCGGATTTCATGGTTTAAGAAATAGAATGAGGTTACATTAGATAAAAGGTGCTTAATCATGTTTTATATAGGAAAAACATATAATGATGAAATATGATGTGATTTCATTCCGATGGATGCATGTCATGTGTTATTGGGGAGACTGTGGCAATTTGAAAGGAAAGTAGTTCATGATGGAGAAAAAAACACATACACTTTTTGGAAAGGTGGTACAAAGGTAGTTTTGTTACCTCTTAAAGAGGAAGAGAAGACAAAAAGCATGCTCTCTACTAAAGAATTTATCCAAGATATGAAGGTAGTAGGTTATTATTATACATTAGTAGCGAGAATGAAGAAACAAAAATGGTGCCAATACCAACATAAATAACAAGAGTGTTGAAAGAATATGCATATATTATGCTTGATGAGTTACTAGATGGTTTACCACCAAAGAGAGATATCCAATATCACATTGATATGATTCTAGGATCAACTCTACCCAATCAAGCAGCTTATAGGATGAATCCAATAGAACATGTAGAATTAAATAAATAGGTTACTAAATTACTAAGGAAGAAGGTATAAGGGAGAGTATGAATCTATGTGTAACATCAGTGTTTCTAACTCTAAAAAAAGATGGAGGATGGAGAATGTATGTGGATAGTAAATCAATTAATAAAATTATAATTAGTTATAGGTTTTATATACCTCATTTAGATGATATGATAGATGTGCTTGTAGGAGCAAAATATTTTACCAAGATTGATATACGGAGTGGTTACTATCATATTCAAATTCGTGAAGGAGATGAGTGAAAAAATACATTCAAGACTAGGGATGGCTTATATGAGTGGATGGTGATGCCATTCGGATTATCTAATGCAACTAGCACATTTATATGGGTGATGAATACAATGCTATGAGAATATATTGGTAAGTTTGTGGTTTTTTATTTTGATGATATTTTGATATTGAGTAATACTAAAGAAGAATACTTGCAACATTTGACAATGGTAATGGATTTCTTAAGAAAAGATAAGTTGTATGCAAATTTGAAAAAGTGCAAGTTTATGCAGAACAATTTGGTATTTTTGGGATTTGTAGTTTCTACAGATAGTGTGAAAATGGATGAAGAAAATATAAAGGCAATTGTTAATTGGTCTATTCCAAGAAGCATTATAGAGGTAAGAAGTTTCCATGGTTTAGCAACTTTTTACAAAAAAATTATTAAAAATTTTATTAGTATTGTGGCACCAATAACATATTGCATGAGAGAGAAGGAATTTGCATGGACTAGAACAGCCATAGAAAGTTTTGAAATTTTGAAGAAGAAGATTATAGAAAGACCAATTTTAGCATTACTAAATTTTAACAAAGTGTTTGAGGTTGATTTTGATGCTTCATTTATGAGAATTGGTGTTGTGTTGAGTCAAGAAGGAAAGCCAATAGCATATTTCAATGAGAAATTAAATGAGGTAAGGATAAAGTATTCTACTTATGACATTGAAATTTATTTAATTTTACAAGCATTAAGATATTAAAGGCATTCCCTGGTGGCTAAAGAGTTTATCCTATTTACAGATCATGAGGCTTTGAAGTATATGAACACATAAACAAGTTGAATAGTAGACATGCAAAATGGGTTTCTTTCTTGTAGGGGTATACTTTTGTGTTGAAACATAAATCAGGAAAATAGAATTAGGTAATTGATGCATTGAGTAGGAAGGTAGCGTTATTAACTACTATGGTGAGTGAAGAAGTTAGATTTGAAGCTATTAAATAATTATATGATACTGATCCATATTTTAACAAAGTAGTTGAGCAGTGCAGGAATCCATTGATAGGTGGGACAAATGCTATTAATGATGAGTATTTTATACAAGAAGGTTATCTCTTTAAAATGAAACAATTATGCATTCTAGTTGGGTCTTTATGAGACAATATAATAAGAGAATTACATAGTGGTGGTTTGGCTCAACATTTTGGTAAGACAAATACAATAGCTTTGGTGGAGGAAAAGTGTTTTTGGCCAAAGATGAAGAGATATGTGATGAGGTATGTTTCAAAGTAAAAAATATGTTAGGTGGCTAAAGGATATGCACAAAATACTAGAATATACATTCCATTACCAATTTTAAGAGGACCATAGATAGATTTGAGTATGGATTTTGTGTTGGGATTGCCAAACACAGATAAATAACAATTCAATTTTTGTTGTTGTAGATAAATTTTCTAAAATGGTTCATTTCATTACATGTAAGAAAACCAATGATGCCACTAGAGTTGAAGAATTATTTTTTATGGATATTGTGAGATTACATGGTGTTCTAAAAACTATTACTTCAGATATGGACATGAAATTTTTTAGTCATTTTTGGAGGACTTTGTGGAAAAAGATGGGTACTAAGCTACAATTCAATAGTGCATATCACCCAAAAATATATGGATAGACAAAAGTTGTGAATATGAGCTTGTAAATTTTATTGAGATGCACAGTGGGAGAGAAGCCAAAGTAATGGGACTTGAATTTACCACAAGTTGAGTTTGCATATAACAATTCAGTGAATAGATCAACAAAAAAGTCACCTTTTCAAATTGTTTATGGGAAAAATCTTATGGGTATTTTAGATTTGGTACAATTGCCAATTGCAGATCGAATTAGTGATGATGTAGATGTGTTTACAGAGCATATGCAACAGTTGTAAGGAGTAAGAAGAAAGTTGTAAAAAATTAATAAGAAATATAAAAAAATAGTGGATGTCAGAAGAAGATCCAAGGTATTTGAAGAAAGAGAGTTGGTAATGGTTTACTTGAGGAAAGAGAGATTTCCAAAAGGCACATACAATAAGTTGAAGTGCAAAAAATGGACCATGCAGAATTGTGAAGAAAATCAATGACAATGCTTATGAGGTGAGTTTACCACATAATTTTGATATATCTCCAGTATTTAATGTTTGAGATTTATATGAATTTCATGGATAAGATGGTGAAGATGATAAAGATGAAGAAGTAAATTGGGAGCAACATGTTTCAAAGAAGAAAGAAAAAATAGTGTAGGTTTTAGATATGAAAACAATGAGCACAAGGCAAGGGAATTATAACAGGTATTTAGTGCAGTGGGAAGGATTGCAGCAAGAAGAAAACACTTGGGTTATAGAATGGGAGCTAAAGCATATTTACAAGAAAAAATGGCAGCAGTAAAATCAGAGCAACTCGTAGGAGTTGAGTTGTTTTTAACCAGAGGAGAATGATGCAGAAAAAATAGGCCAACCTTCTGGAGGCCATAACTTTTGACCCGTAACTCTGTTTGAGCTTTTCCACACACCAAAACAAATGTATCAAAAATTTTGTTTCTATCATAAGTTATTTTACCAGTTTAGAAATGTTTTTGATATTTTTTATAGGCCATACGTGATCATTTGAGGGTCTAAAATTACAATTTAATTATTTTTTTGAGTTTTTTTATTTTTAAAATTGTATATTTTTAGAACCAAACATCAACTGCAACTGAATTTAGTCCTATAGTCTAATTATAGTATTTAGGATATTTTGGAAGATTTTTGGGATATTTTGAGAGTTTTTAAAAATAGGCATTTTTTTTAGATTGTAGTTTTTTTTTTAAAATTTTGCGTGTAAACTCTAATTTTTGAGTTGAGGCTTATTTAAGCATGCTTTGAGTTTGTAATTATTTCAAGCAATCAATACGAATCAATTTTGAGTATTGTTTCAAGATCTTGTCCTTTTGGTAATTTTCTTATTCTTGATAGTTTTTGGGTTCATTACATGTAATTTTACAAACATGTAATTTAATAGTTTATAAATGCATTAGGGCCATTTTTAATAATTTGTGAGGTGATTATGGAATTATATTTTAGAAACTCAAAAATATTTAATTTGAATTCAAAACTTCAATAATTGGTTTGTAGTTTGTGGCTAAAAAATATTTAATCCATCTTCAAGACAACTAACTCTAACAAAAGTCAACCAAAAAAGTTAAAATAAAAAGTTCTCTAAATAAACTATGTTGTTAGGCATTGTGAACTATGAAATACACGGTAATTTTTGGATTTATATACTAAACTACTTGGCCTAAAATGTTTGTTATAAAATTATTATGACAATATGTTAATTTGTTGATCTTTTTATTATTGGAATGCCTCATATTATATTAAAAAATCAAATATAATACAAAAGGTTACATAATAACATGGTTAGACAGATCAAGACCCATACTCTATGTTAGATGAAAACATGGGACATAAATATCAATAAACTATCAGACAAAACATGCCAGGAATAACTATAAATAACTACAAAGAAAATTGTACATGTCACCACCCTAGGAGGTGGAGGTAGAGGGTCATTCTTAGGAAGTGCTAACCAAGCAGGCGATTCCATGTTTGGGATCTCTAGAGTAGTTTACTGATCTATGTGTTATCATGTATAATGATTGGCTAACCATTAGTGAGCTAAGTAAGAACAACAACACTCACTGAAGACTGTTGAGTAGGACTAACATTAGATTTCACAAAATCACTCTAATCACCCCCTAGAGGAGGGAGAGACAAAAAGTGGCCCCTACAGTGGGATAGACTTATACTTCGGTGCCTCTTGGGAGGAGGTGGCAAGGCCCCACAGGGTAGGTGATTTGGTGGAACTCTGCTCATAGTGCATGGGAGACTCCCTAGTGGTCGAAGAGCTCCTGCATGTGACAGAGGTCTAGTGCCATCT
The DNA here is from genome assembly GCA_037957365.1 of Torreya grandis. NCBI lineage: Eukaryota > Viridiplantae > Streptophyta > Pinopsida > Cupressales > Taxaceae > Torreya > Torreya grandis. Next base: position 797,082 of record JARHVA010002355.1, read on the forward strand.
TCTCCACTTGAGCCTGGATCTATAAGTACATTGAGGAGATAAAAAAAAACATTTATTAACAAAGGATGAAATATCACATTCTTCATGATTAAATATAGCATTATTTTTAGCTTTCCAAAGGTGATAGAGGATGATAGCATGAAAAAACTACAACAAAAAAGTAATAGAAGATGACCAATTTGAATAATCCCTAACGAGCGCATGTCTCCAAGAAAAGGGTTCAGGATGAAAGGGTTGTAATAGGGAATAGATATAATGCCAAGTAGATTAACCTTTAGGGCAAAACCAGAATAAATGTTTGAAAGATTTAGGTTGCTTGCAAGCCAGACAGAAGGGATGGGGAATGTAGAGGTGGAGTAGCCTCTCATCGAAGGGGAGTCTTTAGTAAATTAAACACCAAAGAAATAGAACTAATTTAGGATCCAATCCTAGGTGCCACACACATTCTAAAAAATTGAGCTAGGTCGTAAGAGAGGACTAAAGGGCCCATCATCTATTGAGCTTGTCAAGATCTAGGGAGAAGGGACTTATCACTCGATATAGAAGTCCTGGAGAGTAGGCTTTAAAATGTGTATCATAGTTCCACCTCCAGTCTTTCCACCATGCCTAAGGAGGCTTAAGGCCAAGCTTATGGAGCATAAAATTAGAGAGTAATTCCTAAATGTGAAGGATGGAAGGTAAGTCATCATTATTTAATTAAAACTTGATTTTTAAATCAGGCCAAGGGATTTAATCTCTAGAATTAACCAAATCACAAATAGTATGAATTCTTTTATGGAATAATCGTAATGCTTTAATACTAGGCAATTCAGCCAGGGGAACATTAGAACTAATGAGATTAGGAAACCACCATAAATTATGATCATTTAAATATAATCCTAGATGAAAGCCATCCCCTACCCCCTTCAAGTGGGATTTGACTGCTTCGAAAGCTTTATATAAACTCTTGGCCACAAATGAACCTATAATTTTGACTAGCATAGTAGTGATGAGAAGAAATTAAAAGTGAATATTTTTCTAGCTTATTTTTTCATAGGGAGAACTATAATATATGCAATGGCAGAGGAGAATTTTTCAAGCCTCACTTGCCTCAATGCCCTGAAAAACCCATTTAGCATAGAAGGCCATAATTTGTTGATAAGTGTCAATTATGCCCATGCCACCTTTATCATGAGGAAGACAGTAAATATCCTAGGCCACCTGATGAAAACCCTAGGCATTTTTAGAATTGTCCCAAAGAAAATCATGAAGAAACTCAGCTAGACTATTAGAAGAGGCTTTAGAGGGGGCCTAACAAGAGGAGTAGTAAACATGAGTGGCTGCCAAAATCTTGGTGCAGATCTAGAACTTGCCCACCATAGAGGGGATTAGTGATCTAGTAGTCAATTTTCCTTTCAATCTTATTAAGGACATACTGCCAAAGCTTAGAAGGTGAGCTATCAAATGCAAAGGGGATGCCCAATAACTTGAATTGTTCCCCCGAGTGATCCACTACCAATTTTTTAAAGCCATTCAGGTACCATCATCATGCTTTGATAGAAACACTAGGATTTCCTCCATTGAAAGCTTGATCCAAAATCCAAACAAAATCTATCTACACACTGTATAACTTCAATGAAAGTGGCCTCTTGCTCTTTAAGCATGAGAAAGGTGTCATCTACAAAGTGGCCATTGATAAGCTGAGAGGTGTGGTCAGGTAGAACAATGCTGCAAACAAGACCTTGTGAGGCCTTAGAATCCAAAAGCTACCCAAGTGTTTCAACAACATGAACATAAAGTGTTGGATCAAGGGGACATCCTTGGTGAATAGAGAATTGGAGTTTTATCCTTGGGTTCTGATAGGCATTGATAGTGAGGTAGGCAACGGAATCATAAAGTAAAGTGTGCCTTTGATAAAATAGGGACCACAGCCAAGAGCTTTGGGCATGGCAGGAATAACGTGGCACTCAATCTTGTCATAAGCTTTTTCAAAATAAAACTTATGAAAAATAACTCTCTGCAGAGAGGAGTGAGCCTTGGCCATGCCCTCCTATACTGTAATAATATTGTCAAGGATATACCTCCCTCTAATAAAACTTATTTGCTCTGGTCTAATAATGGTAGATAAAATAAGTCAGATGTGGTTGGCAAGGGCTTTGTCAAGGATATTGTAAGAAACATTTAGCATGGTTATTAGCCTCTAGCTAGTGAGAAGCTCAAGATCCCTAGCTTTAGGGATAAATTTGATATTGTCTTGGTTGATCATAGGGCTAAGAAATTGAGTCTGTATGGTTTCTTTGTAGACTAGAAACAAGTCAAGGTTGGTGAATTCCTAAGTGGCTTTGTAAAACTCACATGAGAAGCCATCGAGGTCAGGGGCCTTATCATTACTCATACAATTCAAAGCCTCCATAAGCTCCTACAGGGTGAACAAGGTATCACATAAGTATTGATGTGTATGTTTGAGCTTGTAAGGCACCACTTCGAGGTAATCCTAAAGAATGCATGACCTCTTAGTCATAGATCACTAGGTGTGGAAAACCTATTGGTAATGCTCTAGAAAGGATGAGGAGATATCAGTCTGAGAGGTAGATGGGATTGAGCCACTTTTAGGGCTTTAATTTGCCCACGGGCCTACTTGGCTTTTTGTGCTTTAAAAAATTCTTTGGAGGCTTTATCACCAATTTTGATCTAATGTAACCGAGATCAAAGCTATGTTCCTTAGGATGCATGATTATCCAACACCTTAAGGTGGTGTTTGAGGGAGGCAACTAGCCTTTGAAGTAGAATATTGAAAGGATTCATCTCATGAGAGGTGGAGACCCATTTAAATTTTTGGATTGTAGGCTCCTTTGAGCATTTAGGATTCTAGGAAACATGTTTATTGTGGTGGCAGAGGAAGGAAGTGGTGCGAAGAATGGATTCATTCTACCACTCAATCTAGTTAACGGTATATAAGGGTCATGGGCCAAGTCCCATATGCGGTAGATGATGTTTATGGTGCTAGCATGACTCAACATATATGTGTTAAGAAAGAATTGATTACGTGACACCTTGTACTACATAGAGGTCCATTTTAATTTATATGAGATGGGTGAATGGTCTAACAAGACAATATCCAAGTGAATGTTGACAGGCTGGCCATCAATGTTGGAGAAAGAATAAATATTTTACTCTGACAGCATAAAGTGGTCTAACTATTTAAGCATGTGATGATCCCCATCTTGGTAGTTATACCATGTAAACTTAGACATAGAATTACATGTCTTCCATTAGAGGAGAGGGTCTGTTAGCCCCCATTTAGTTTTGAAATAGTAGCAAGCCTCATGCTCACCAACACATCAATGCATGGGGAGGGTCCTATCTTTGTCTTAGGGGTGTTCAATAATGTTAAAGTTAATGCACACCAACCATGTGGTAGGAGGTAACCCATCTACTAAAGATTGCTAGAGCAAGAAGCAGCCAGGGCCATCATTGGGAGCATAGATGTTGAGGATGTTGAAAGGCTGGCCATCAATGTCAAGAATAATATAGATTGCCTGATGTGATGGGTCTTCCCCCATGGAAATAATGCTAGAGGAGACTTTAGAAGTAACTAAGATACATGTGTGGCCATGTCATACCTCATGCAAAGTGGTGACCTGGGTGGTGTCCAACCAAATAATTCACAGGGCCATCTATATGAGAAAACCAAAAATCTTAACTTCTTATAGACAAAAAATGTCTGGAAAACTAATATTTCATAGAGTATTTAAGAGTAGACTCTTTAAGACCCCTTACATTCCATGATAAGACATTCATGGGGAGGGGTCATCCATTTGAAGTTCCCCTTCCTAATCCTTAAAAATCACCAACGTTGCAAAGTTGTGCTAGTGAGAGTGAGAAATTCTATCCCCTGTAATGTAGCAATATTTGGCATCATGTTCCTCCCAAGGAGAGTTAGTACCCCCATGAGGTGGGCTGTGAGACCATTAGGAGAATGAGCTATTGGTTGAGTGAATTTCACCCAGAGGCATCCTAAAATTTTAAGAGGTTAGAGAAATGCTCTGAGGGTTAGGAGCTAGGATGGAAGAGGGTGAGGAAGTCCCTTGAGAGGGTGTGATAAGTGGAGGAGAATCCTCTTGAGGTGGACGCTGAGGTGTGTTTTGTGGCTTAGGACCCGATGCCTGTTTGGGGGGAAATGTTGTCCAACCATCACCTTGGTCTTTTGGTTTTGACTTCTCAGACTGAGAAGATGAATAAGGAGGTTTAGGATGACCCATGTGAGGACAATCCTGATGTGGTGGTCCAAGGCCTTATAGTGGAAATAAGTGTTAGGAAGGTTGAAATAAATAACCTTTTGTAATCACTGGGTCTCTTCAACCTATATTTTAATGAACTCCTTCAGCTCTTTGGAGAGTTTAACCTCTATGCAGACCCACTTATTAGGGTGGGGGGAGAACTACTTATCTAGCTCAATTGTAACCACTCATTCTATGAGAGCGATGATTTGGGGGATAAAATCCCAAAGGTGAACTGGAAAACTAGTAAGTTCCACCCATACAGAGACACAGAGGGTGGCATTATCAAAAACATTAAAATATTGGGACAAAGGAGACAAAATCATAAGTTGGTTATGAAGGAACCAAATATTGGACTTTGCAAGAATCTACTGAGTTTTAGAAGACTCCTTAAAGATAAACAAAAAAAACTTTGGTAAGGTTACAGATTCCAGAGACATGGACCCCTAGTGGCTATGAATGTTTACAGAGCTAGTTATGGAGGTAATCCTCTGAGGGGATACAACCAAAAAAATAAGTAATAATAGAAAAACATTTATACACTTGCAACATTGTTCAACAACAACAACATGAATACTTACCTCTAAAAGGGAGGGGCAACAAAGGGATTACCTCATCGTAAACTTTTGGCATAAACTTTCAAGCTCGTTTGGGTGTCATTAGCTCCATCTCATGCATCAACAGATACAATAGAGTGCAGAGAAGCCATAAATATAGGGCTTGCCTGCACATAGGGTGGTGCATCGAGTGTAGTTAATGCACTATAGCCCTAATAAATCTTGTGAGTTTCATGGTGTGACACAAAGAGGCCAAAAATACAAACAGGTAAACGCAAACTATGAAAAAACCCTAGTAAAACAAATTCTCCAAAAACTCCTCGATTATCTCTCGTGTCATTTTTTCTTTAAAGTGTACTCAATTTATTAATCTTTTTATAGAGACTAATTGTTGACTTTTATATAAATCTATCAAAATTTTATTCTATCGTTATTTGAGTTCAAATGGTGGAGAATGTTTATTTTTATTCTTTAAAAATACAAAATAACTAATTAGATATAAGTTAGTGATGCAAAGTAATATAAGTGACTTTATTTTATTAAAAATATTATAGATATCATATGAATTAATAGAGGAGTTAAGAAATTTTGAAATTTTGAAAAATAAATTTATTTATAAATATTTGTGAAAGAATTAAAAAAATCTTGTTACGTGTAGTATTCGGGATCTATGTACCCGACCGTGCCCACCGGCTGATTTTGTGGCATTAAAAACGCAAGCCCAAAGTCATATCATAATTTTCAAGATGTACATCTTTCAAAATTAAATAAATATCATATTTTTCAAAAAAGATATACATCTTTTTTTTCTTCATACAAAAAAATATTTCAATTAAGTTTATAATTGAAGGAAATATGTATATTTATGAGTGCAAAAAAATATTAATGTACAGACAATTATTTAAAAATTTGATTGTAAGTTTTACATAATAGTTTCTCCAATATCTCTGTTTTTATAATACTATAATTAATGCATTTATAAATTATTAAATATTATATTATTAAAATTTCAAGTTTTAGTTCTAAAAATTAAAATATTAAAAGCCACCTTCTTCAAAAGTTTTACAAAATTTGTAATTCCTATTATATCCATAAAACTTAAAATTATCTAATAAAATGACAAAGCATACAATTCAAGTCATATCAATAGAAAGCAACCAATATGATGCAAGTAAATTTGGTATATGAGATCTATCAATAAATGAAATATTGTAGATAAATCACTCTTTGAATTTTAGAGAGCATATAATTTAAGAATTTATAAATTTTATAATTATTTTCACATGTACAATCTTTCAAAGATCATGTTCTAGATAAAGCCTATTTATCTGCATTTGATTTTATTGTTAATCAATTTTCTAAGAATTTGTTGTATTTATAACAAAACATAATTACAACCTTTTTCATATTTCAATTTCATTTTTACATATTATTTTAATGGATAATATTTTATATTGATTGTTAGGTTAGTATAAGAAATTTTTGCAAGTTAAAGACATTTCAAGATAGTCTCTTAATTAAGCTTTTTATACTTTGTTGCTGACTTGTTACATGTTCTTCTCCTTTTCCATGCTTTTTTTCTTTTTATATACTTTTGTCATTTCCACCAAAGTGTGATAGCCATGAGCTCATAATTTGCCTACTTAACTTCCTCGATATTCATTAAAATATGACCAATAATCGAATTGATAAGAAGAAATTGTAGAATATTATGACCTTTATCACATAATTATCCAAGGCCAGAGTATCACCCAATATAATCTTGGTGAATACTAAACAATGATAGAAGTGCTTGCATATTTTATTAAGGTTGTGTGCTTGATGGTTTGACAGGTATGATAACTATCAATTTTAACTAGGCACTCATAAACTGATGCAGATGATTGAGTCATGTGCCTTGTCCACTAGGTAATGTTATGTCCCCATTACCTTGTGTGTGATGCTACATGACATCATTTTGTGTAATCATGATTGGGATCAAGCATAAAAAATAAGCCTTACCCTTTACTTGTGAACAAGCACTTTGATGGAACTTGGTTCCTTCCCATTGACTCACAATCTCGCGAGGTAAAGAAGATAAGACATATTACACATTAATTTATTTATCAGGGTCCATTAATATTTTAATTAAGGTAAGCTATTTAACCCAACGGTATGGGATGCACATATATTCCCAAATATACACTATAGTGAACTATAGTGAATAGGTTTATTCTCAAGGAATAAGAACATAGGGGTTTAACTATTATTCATTTTATCATTTCAAGAATAAGAGCATTCATTTTATGCACTAATCAAAATAACAAGATTAAGTTAATTAGTTTATTCACAACTAGCTCTAGCATTATTCAAAACATTATTCAATTTTCCTATCAATAAACCACACATCCTAAGGAAATGAAATGAAGGATTTTAAGTTAGAATGTTTGCACATGTTTATTGGGGCTTGTTTACTAAATAATAAACTCCATCATGCTCATCCTTCGATACTAGTTATAAGATGAGTTGGTGTCATGATCCACCCGACCACCACACAACATTTGCACATAGTCCATAGGGTGAAACTGAGGAATCCATCACGTTGTTATCTCTTATAAAACTGTAATGTTTTCCATTCAGGTATCTTAGTATATTTAAGAATTGATGCATTCAATAATGATCCAAAGCTTTCCTTCAGATGATCAATATACATGCTTGATTTGGTTAAGATCCAATGCATTCAAGATTACTCCAAAGCTTTCCTTTATCTAAAAAATATGCATGGATAATTAGATTAAGATCCAATGCATTCAACAATGCTTCAAATATTTCCTTCAGCTAAACAATATACATGATTTATTTGGTAAAGATCTAATGCATTCAAAAATGCTGCCAAAGCTTTCCTTCAATGAAATATATCTAGATCAGCTTTCCTTTTTCCACATAATTGAGTACACATTACAAAAAATTGATTCAATTTGATTGGGTATCAACACACTATGACTCCACTAATAGACATGAAGATTTAACCATGGAGACTTTTTCCTCCATTGACTAACTTGATTCCAAAACTTTTTCTCCTTCAAAACTAATTGTCCCTCTCTAGAATTGCATGTGTTCTTCCAATGTCTCTCTTCTACATTTATATTTTTCCTTTCATCGAAGAGTCATTCTAATAATTTACTATTTGATCTACCTTGAGATAATCACATTAATTGTGAGATTGCATTCCATGATATTCTATCAATTCAATATTTCTTATAGCCACATTTTATTCTGTTCACATTTACTTTTCTATATGTTGTAGGGTTAGTTTTCATTCCTTATTGTAGTCTCCATTCTTCTTTTGTAAGTTGTTTTCACTTTCATATCTTGTAGTTGTATTCCATCTAGTCTGTAATTACTTTTATCATTGAGTAGTTGTATTTCTTTCAATAGTCTACTTACTTATTTTGGACTCTTTGCATGACACACATGGTGGTTGCTTTTCTATTTATTTTCTTGTAGGTCTATCATCTTAATTTATCCAATTACTGCATTCCTTTTACTACTCATGGCCTACTTTTATATTAAACATTGCTAACTATCGAGGCTTTAATTATGGCCTTCATTTCATAATTCTTGGTTTTAATATTTGTTTTGGACATGGTTATAAAGATTATTTTACACATTGTAGTAACATTTCAATTTGTTTGTTACCAAGCCCTTAGCTTCTCTACTTATTTTATTTCATCTCCATTTAAACATGGACAAAGTTCCTTATAAACCACAATGTCCTATTGTGCTTATGCCACATAGGCATAAGATGATAATTATCAAACATACAACATGTCATATGATGTAGAGGTCATTTCAATATTATCTTTGATGGATGATAACATCAGGCTTTTTTTAGTTGTGAATCTTCATTAATATATGAATATTTCATTTTTTTAAGTCAACATTTGGTGATTTTTGTGGAGTGGTCGATAGGGCGAGATCACCTAAATTTTTGGGGTCAAAGTTAATTTCAAAGATAGGTTAACCTACATTTGAATATAATTTTTCTCATATAAATGTAATTCATTGGTACCTCGAAATCCAATCTGGAGGAATTCACCACATACCATCGAGCAACTTTAATTTTTTTGGGTGGTTTGTATTTTAGGTTCCAGGAGGGCTTCAAAAATCAATAGTTTCTAGTAAGGTATGCAATGATTTTTCTACAATATAATTTTTTAGTATTTTTAAATGTAATTCCATTTATTGCTCCAAGTGCCATCATGATAATTAAACATGAGGGCATCTGACAATAGCCTGAGATGACCCAATGACATCTTATACACTATGAATATGGGCACCTAATGATAGCTTACGAGTGCTTGACTACAGTCTATCGGCCTTCGATGATAGCATGCAGGTAAATGATGACAGGCTATATGCAGATGGTGGTAGGCTATAGGTAGACATCAATAATCTATTGATAGACATCAACAGTTTGTTGGTGGACACTGACAGTCTACAGGTAGATGTTGATAGTCTATAGGTAGGCATCAATAAATTATGGATGGGAATCGATAGTCTATGGTTAGATGTTGATAGTTTGTGGGTGGGCACTAGTTGCCTCTAACCAAAATTTGATAGGCTATTGTCAAGAACCCCCAAGATATCATCAGGTGCCAACAGGTATCGTCAAATGCTGACAGGGTGCAGTCAGGTACTTGTAGGCTACCGTTGGATGCCCTCATTTTTTATTGTTATCATGACTCCTTATTCATCAGTCAAATATCTTTGTTTATTGTCAATATTCTTTATATTATTTTTAATAGTCTTTCATCTATGGCTATGTAGGCTTGATTAAATAGCTTCTGCTAAAAATGTTAAGGCTTCTAGGAAATTTAAAAAAATAAAATAACACATTATCTTATTTTAGCTAAACACCAAACATAGGTACTAAATTTTCAATTAAATAGTGCTTTTTATTTATTGGATTGTATTAAAATTAAATAATAATTAAAATGTCTTAAACCATTTTGCATGTAGAACCCATTGATAATTCTTTTGAATGTCTCCATAGAAAGACATACCTGGACATAAATTTGAAATGCTAAACAGAGGTACTAACTTGTCGAATACCATTATTTAGTTAATTAAATATTCTTTTAAAGATTCAGTAGTAATGACAAGGTCTATAATAATATTGCATGTATAACCCATTGATAAAGGTATCAAAGATATCCTTGAATTGGTAGGCATACTTGGGAATGAAATGCAAAAAATAGGTACTAAATTATAAATATTATTTGATTTAATATTTTTTATTTATTTATACTTTAGTATTGGTGTTTATTTAAAAGTAATGTCATACAGTTTTTTTGCATGTAGAATTCAATGATAAAACTATTGCAGACTTGTATAATGCTTTTGAATAAATACCTCCCCTAGAAGAAGTCACTCAAAAAGAAATACCCACTATCCCACTGAATTCAAGGAAATGAAGATATGACATCATAAGTAGTGTTGTCGATGATGAGTTCACAACACCAAATGAGATATCTAGGCAACCAACATAATCTTCAAATGAGACTGTTATGCAGTTGAAACAATCTTCAGTTGAAAAAGGCACAAAAAAATATGTAGAAGAAGAAAAATACATGGACAATTGAAAGGTCATTTCAGTATGAGTGGGCATCTAAATACCCATTTATTGAATTTATAGAGCCAATAAATAGTATTGACACACTAACATAATGTAAATGCACAATATGTAGTTGAAAACTTAGAAAGTATCACAAAATGCAACTCAAGTTAGACATAATTAAGAAACATTGTGGCAAAATATATGAGTCGGTAAAAGATAAAGATGGAAATATTAAGAAAATAGTGAGATGAAAAAATGAAAGAGAGTGCATGTATCAATGTTATGTAATAGAGTATCATAATCATCAAAAACATCAACGACACCTCATTGAGAAAGGAAGAATAATTAAATCTCAATTTTAAAAGGTTACTCAATCTAATTTGCTTGCCAAAAATATATAATTTTTAACTTTATATCACATTATAAAAAGAGAAAGACCAATCTCTGATTTTTCATATTACAAGATTTTATTTCAGCATATTGGATTGCACAACATTTCACATTTACATTGGTGTGAAACCAGTGCTTGGGAGATGGCAAAATGTATCACAATGATTGAAAAATAGGATTTGAAATAAAAAGTAAAATTAACAAGGTTTATATCACTATCCATTGATAAGCTAATAACGCTTGACAACACACCATGGGTATGCATGCATGTTTATATATTTCATAATCATTCAAGGTAACCTCACCTTTTATATGTACATAAAATGATTGAAAATTATAATGCTAAATACCTTTACAAATTGGTTATTTCTAATTTGATGGATATTATTCGGATGAGTTATCATGATTTATATACTAAGTTGGTATGTGTTGGTACGGATAGTGCATCAGTAATGTAGGAGAATAAAATAGTTTTGTGTGTTTGCCTGTAAACATCAGTTGCCCCATATATGACTCCAATCTATTGCATGACACATAGAATGAATCTTGCTTACAAAATTATAAGCACATTCAAAAATGTCATAAACATGGATAATCTTAACTGTGATTTACACACGTATATGCCATGCAATCCAAAAAGGTTTTTAGAGTTTCAAAATTTTAAAATTGGAGTGACTATTAGAAAAAAATTATTAAAAGATGTAAATAGTAGATGGATTTTAATGTATGAGCCTGCATGCAGAATATTTGAAGAATATCAATCATTGGCTTGTTTTATGCTTAAGTATAGGATGGAGGTTAATAAGGCCAAATATTTATTGAACCGCTTGACTGATTTCAAAACTTTACTAACATTATGTGGTATTTTGTGCATGTTGAAGGAAATGCATTGTTTGACAGAACATGCACAAGAAAGATCAATATATATTGTGGACTTCATATAGTTGAGGAAACATGGTTGTATATCACTTGATATATTATACTACTCAAATGAAAGTTTTAGGGGACCACTATTTGAGAGTTGGAAAACTTTAACAAATATAAAGGATCCTCAAAAATATTTTAAATTCAATATTCATGATCATCTTTGTATTTTTGTTAATGGAAAGGAGATACTATTACACACTCTTTAAAGACAAACTAATTTAGTTGAATCAGAATTTGAAGAAGTACCTGTAACAAGGGTTCTATATGATAATGTCATATGTGACATGCGAATGAAATTGAGAGACATTTAAAAAATATTATCTACTAAAATTTGAGATTGTTTTCAAAGAGATGAGTTGCTTGAAGTCATGGGGGTGGTGAATCCTACATTTTGGAATGGTGCAGATGGTGAAGAAAGAACAAGTAATTTATTTATTAAATACATGGGTATTTAATAAGTCTAAATAAATCAATGGAGATGAAGTTAAGGGTATTTTTCAAAATAATTTATTGAAAAATAGTGAATCTTTTTTGGACTTACAATGGTTGAACAATATCGGTTGTTAACTGAACCAACAAAAACATGTTCTATTACCAGGCTATGGAAGACATTGTATCACAATAATGTTCTACAATAAGAAATCAATGAATATTTTTGTTTATATGAACTATGACAACCAATTATTTTGGGGTCCGTGGAAGATGAAAGGGTATCCAATGCATATATTTTGTTAAATCAAGGCTTCATAATAAATTGGATAAAAATCTTGAGACATGTTTAAGGTTGTATGTTTCAGGGTATGAAGTGGATGTGTTTCCATATGATAGAGCAATTTCAATTTGAAATAATCTAACTGAAAGAAGATGTGTCACGAATACAACTACAAAAGAATATAGTGAAACTAAAAATGCCAGTGAGACAGGACATACCAATGTCAACGATAAAGCATGTGTTACCAAAGGGTTGTATGAGATACCTGAGTGTTAGTTTGTAACATTGTAAAATGTATATGCAAACTAATTTAAAATATTTATGAAATTGCTAATTGATTTAATTTGAGTTAAGTTGTTTATGAAATGCTTCATTGATATGATCCTATCTTTAGAATTTTACAATAATATTTAGCATTTATTTACATTGCGAGTTGCAAAAAATAGTACATATTCAACATTTTTTTTTTTTTTAAAACTATTTGACCTTTTAATTAAATTTACATTATTTAATCAAATGAAATGGTAAACAATATTTTAATAGCTTTGAAACCAAATTTACTATAAATTAAATCAGTTGAACATTGCAGTAAATTATTACACATCATAGCCTAATATGAGTAAGGAATCTATAATTACAAAATATATGTTAAATATTATAAAATATAAGTTTCCAGTAATTAAAAAACACAAGCATAAAATAACTTGAGGCTTTGAGCTCAAACCTCCATTTCTATTTGTAGACACCTAAATCTGGCCACCAATAACCTTTAATTAGGGTTTTGACCAATTTCCACCTAAAGTGCACAATTTGGCTTAAAAACATTGAAGCACATTAAATGAGTTAAAATTAACATATTCAAGTATCAATTTTGGCCAGGGTATCACTAAATGGTGAAATGCAATTTATGGGCTAGCTAACTTTGATCAGATCATTTCGAGTCAAAATACCAATTTTGCACCTAGATGCTCTGGATTACTCTTTCCTATCAAATCTCTTGCACAAGATGTGTGCCTTTATTATTTACTATTGATAACATCTTAAATGGGATAACCGATCTAACACATCTGACATTGACTTCCAATTCTAATCCGGTCAAATTTTAGACCAATAACAAGGCATTCTAATCAATTTAAGTAATTTGTGCACAAAGTGCCTAAACATGCTTAAGAGTTAATTAATCCAAATCAAGGCCTAATTAATAATTCTATAGAAACTTGTTGAAAACTTTGTTTTGGAAATGAATATTCAATATATGCATCAACAGGTGATCTCATTTCTTGGGAAGACACCTATAGGCCATAAATACCACAAATATTAGGATTCATACCTCCCATGTCTCATTAAATCCATCCATGCCTCTTAATTACTCCTCTATCCCAAATATTGATGAAATTATTTATCAAATTTAATTGCATAATTAGATTAATCCTTAGCCACACATCTCAATCTTGAGATGGACAGTTTAGGTTGATTCTAGACATTTATAAAAATATATAAATAAGAGGCCTTTCCAAATAAATTTTAATACATAATAATGCAAATTTATAATACACAAATGATTTCAAAATCCACTACAATTAGTGTTACCATGCCAAATTTATTCCAAGCCAAGCCAAAGCCACAAGATGCTAACAAGAAGAGGAGATAGCCAAGCCTCCTTTGATGAAGACTTCATGAGCACAAGCCGAGCAAGCTACTACAACAAACATTTTGGAGCATCCAAGGAAGGTAAAAGAAGGTTTCTTTTACATTTTAGATGTGTGTTTTATTCATGTTTTTAAACTAAGCTCTCCCTAGTATTTAGGCCTAGAAATTTTATGCTAGTTATTGTGTTTCTTTCATTTTATTTTCATTTTGAAACTAACACGATACTAACCATCCTCTCTTGAGTCAAATTCTTAGTTCACATAATGGCACGTTCGGTGAGACCAAAGGCATCTCACACATGAAGAAGATCATTATGAAACTTTAAAATCTTCATTTGGATCATTAAGACTCTTGTAATTTGATTTTTTAACATTGTTTTTCTATTTTTCTTTATCACGGGTTTACACAGTAACTGTCATCGATTAATAAAACCATCGTTGGTTGGCATAGCCATCATCGGTCACTATTGGTATAACCATTGTCGATTAGATAAATATCATCTGTCAATAAGTGTAACCATCATCAATTAGTACAACCGACATCAGTCACTGTGTTTTTCTTAAAACTAAAAATCCAAGAGCTCTTTTTTTTAAGTTCATTATTTCAAACTCAAAGTAGCTTCAAGGCTAAAGGACATACTAACATTTTTGTTGCAGGACGAAAATTGAAATTTACTAAAAACATGTTTACCTCACCCTGTGCATGCTTTAAAATGGATTAGGAACATTGTTTTGGTGTTTAATGAAAAATTTAGATGTTTATGGTGAATGTTTTGAAAGTTTGCAAATAAGACCAAGGGGTCAAAAGAACACCATCACACCTTTCCATTTAGGATTAAAAATGAACTCACCTTTCCAAGCTTTTTGTATTCACTTAGTTGTTTAAATTAGATTTTTGTTTGGTAAAAAGAGGGGTGTTGCATGTATGCTCTTCTATTTATCCCCTTTAGGGAACCCTTGGAATCAAAAGCACCATTCCTATTGCAAATAGCCTAGTCCAAGGCTAAGAAATAAAGTCATCTAAAGCACTCCCCAAAAACTCGTTAAAGTTTGGGTGACCTTGAAAATGACCCTAAAGTCTTTCTATTTTATGATTTCTTTATTTTATGCAAACTTGGCTTGCGAGGGGGACGTCATTACCTCTCACGAGTTCTTTAAAGAAGCTTTGACCCGAAGTTTCACCTCCTGGCATTGACTTCACTTAATCTTTTTAGAGTTTCACATGGGACGTATTTGTATTTGGGCATTACACTACACTGTGCAAACAACATGATGTAGTGGTTGTAAAAAATACTAAACCTTTTTACAACTACCCAATGTCATTATCACCTAATTTTCATGCTTATCTTTTGCATCATTTGACGTGAAAGTCATTGTGCAATTGATTCCCCTAGAAACGTTCAAAAGCTTTCTAGTTTAGTCAACCCCACATTGCCATATCCTTGCTAGGATTTAGATGATTATACTTAGTGTATTTTGGTCATTTTTTCTTGGTATGTTATGAGACTAAAACTTGTTTGTTTGTTCATAAGCCATGTTAAAACAATGCATTTGAGTTGCATAGGGTAGTGTTATGCTATCCAAAACATGTTAAAACCATTTTGCCTTTGAGTCTTTTGAAGCATAACATAAATCACATCATTCGAGCATGATTACATCGTTAGGCTGCTCAATTTATTTCAAGACTTGTTTCACCTTGTATCAAAAACTATTTGTTTCAAACCATGTCATGTATACCATTTAGACATTTGTCTTGTGCTATCATGTTGTCCAATTCTTTCTAGCTTGTTTGGTCAAATTGTAGTTTTCAAAGTTGAGTTTTCAATTAAATTTTCTAAGTTTAGATCCAAACATTAATTGATTTCTATTTAAGCCTCAATTCGTGGGGCTGATATACAGATCTTTCTCTTTTAGGTTGCATAACTTTGATTAATCAATTACCCAAATTTAAAAACTATTGATGGTTTGTTTGTTTAAATGCCTATCCTCATCATTATTTGTGCCTTTATTTGGGAGAACACAACCTTTTTCAAAGAGCTTTTTGTCTCATGCCTTATGCCAATTGATCATGTTTATGTTTGATTCCATTTGTCGGTTCTATGTCAAAGTTATTTCCAAACTTGTTAGATTAAATTCACATCAATATTTTGTTTCAAGTCTAGATTTTGACACTATTTGGCCAAAATTCCTAGCACATACCTTGTTTGAGACTAGCTTTTAACTTCGTGTTTCGACAAAAGATCTAGCAATTATTTTCCCCTTTCCTAGTTTAGACCTTGTTTGGAATACTTTGACCTAGACTTTTGATATGCAAGTTTTTATTTAGATGCTTGATATTTTATGTGTATGACATTTGACATTAGACATTTGATGTTAGACTATTTTATTCCAAGTTTTATCACAAACCATTTTGGAGATACAACTCCACTTTTAGACCATATTAGAGATACATCTCCACTCCTTCGACCAAGTTAGACCAAGTTTGAACCATTTGTCCTTTTGGACATAGTTTTTTAGAGTTTGTAGAACTCTAAGCCTTTTTGTTTCATAGATTTCATCATTTATGCAGACATGTCTAGCTACACTTATGGTGGAGTCATGTATAATCCAACTTATGATATAATGGTCGCATAAAATCTGACTATGAACCCCTATAAAGAAAGATTTTTTGAGTTTTATTATTCTCCCTATAATACTCTATATGGGAAACATAGTCAAAATACACAAAATCTAAATCGAGACCTTGATTGGCATGAAGAGGCTTGTGAAGAGGACTTTGAAGACCCAACTATATATAATGTTATTTGGGATACAGATCTTTACCCTCTTTGTAATAATCAATACATGGAACATAGTCAAGAACCAACTTATGAGCCAACTCCCAACTAGGATGATATATTTTATGAGGAAGACTTAGATGCTTTAGCTTATGCAAGTAATCAAGCTCCCCCACATCATACCATTTCTATTCTAAGACTACAACATCACACCATTTCTATTCCAAGACCTTGTTCTTTGGCTTGTGCGAGCAATCAAGCTCCACAATGCCCCTTCATCATACCAAGACCTAGTCCTTTGGCTTGTACGAGCAGTCATGATCCTCAAGGCCCTACCATTATCCAACCACAAGTCATTTCTCATTCAGTACCAATCCCATCCAAACTTTAACCCATCCAATCATTCGAAGACCAAGCTATATTCAAAACCAGTATTTTCCAACTCATTAGAAACTAAGGTCAAGAGAATCAACCAATCAAAGATGTTTTTATTGAATCAACCATTTATGATAAGTCAAACTATGATTAATTTCCTATTGATCCTATATCAATTGTCGAGGAATATCACTCTGACGAGATAGTCTTTGCTAAGTCACTCTTAATGATTATAACCACCTTTGGGAAAATCATTACCTCAACCATGTGCCTATTTTTAAAGAGTCTTCTATTGACAAGCCAATCTTTGAGGAGTTGTCTCTTAACCTATTTTCCATCCTAAAGGAGTCTCACTTTGACAAACCAATTTTTGTAGAGCCTATTATGCCATCACAGGCTATTACTTGTCCAATACCAAATATTCAACAAGACATCATTATAAAAGAGTACCCATCAGAAAAAAAATTAGAGTTAGAATCAATTTCTATTCTTGAACCGACATCAAATTCAGCATCAAAATCTAAATCAACATTAGCCTCAACATCAGATTTAGAGTCCTTTGAGTTAGAATCAGATTCAAAAGAAAAATATGTTTGTGGGTGTTACAACATTGGTTACACATGTCTTACAGATTAATTTGAATACATTTGTGATCCTTCTAAATTTTTTGAGGATGAGTAATTCAAATTTGACACAAGTTATCCTAGTATCTTCTACAAGGATTGTGCAACCTCTCCTCATTCCATTACAATTCCATAATGCATTACCATCAAACAAGATAGCCATATTATTGATATTCCATCTCCCATAAGTGTCAATTAGGATTGATAGAATCACGCTTTTTTGAATTGCATCCATGGAGACATAGCATTTGAAGAAGAGAAAGGAGGCCAAGACCACATTCATATAGTAGAAGAACACTCTCCTAGTGAAACCTTTTCAAGGCGCTAGGAGATAATCAAAGTCAGAACTTAGCATCTTTTAGTGAAATTTTTTTGGAAGCACTAGAAGATAATCAAAGTCAAAAGCCAATGTTCATTAGTGAAACCTTCTTGAAGGCACTATAGGATAATGTAGATAAATTCATTACTAAAAACCTCTTTAAGTTACCAATAGCTGAGCATAAAAGTTCTTCACTATTTGATAAAGACAAAATCAAAGATCAAATCAAAATAGCTTCCTATCTATAACCTAATAAGATGGTAGCTACTCTCAAGCCCAAATAATAGAAAAATTCGGTGGTCCTATCGAGAAAACAAGTCTTTGGCCCTACAACAACCCAAATTATGTCAAATCTGATATTATCAACATTATGTGTGATTAAAAGTCTTGATCTTCATTTATTTCCCCACCATTGTACATTCCATTATCATCTACCATTCCATTTCATAATCAAACCTACCATCCATTATTTATCCTTATTTACCATCCATGGACACACTTTTATTTGTAGAGGCTACAAAGATACCTTGTCTCGATGCTTGAAAGAATCAGAATAAACAATCAATGAAGATTACAAAGAATTATTGACAACCAAATTTGTAGGCCATTCTTGATAGAGCAATTATTCAGATGAGGTGTGAGATAGCAATTAACATGATCGAGTATTATGTTTGTATCATTTTTTGATTAGGACATGCATCTTCATATCAATAGGAAAAATAGAATCATATGTTATTTAACACACCCAGGCCAAAAACATGTATCACACCATTTCACATTACCATGTCATTGCCATTGTTATATATGCCTATTTTCCATTATTGTAGATTCCTACCATTCACCCCATCACTTGGAGGCAAGCCTCATACCATTTCAACCCAATTATCAAGCCATCATTATCCTAATGAGGACCATACCATCTTATCATTCCATTCCTCTCTAGACCATAGCCTATTTTTAGTCATCTTACCCAATCTTATTTTGATCTTGGTTTATTTGATTCTTCCTGCACTTTTTCATGAGAGGATTCCAATCAAATTTCAAAAATCAATCAAGTTTGTGTTTTAATGATAGTCTATGAAATTAGTGTGATAGTTGATCTGGAAATATATCTTTCATCATATCAAGTTTATTTATGTGAGCTTGATTATAACTACCTATGGGCAAATCAGTGTCTCACCAGTCTTACTACTAATTATAAATGCCTATGGGCAAATTAGTATCATTGAACTATGCCATTGTATCCTAGTTATAACCACCTATGGGCAAACTAGGGGCAACACTTGTTTATCATGCATTTTCGCATCACCTTGCCATTATTATTTTCATTTGACTGGCCATTTGTTAGATTTGAGAACTTATTGGGACCTAGTTGGTTTTTTATTGCCTTTTATGTGGATGGAATCACTATAACTTAAAGTCATTTTAGGACTATGTGGGTCATGCTCAATTCATGTTGAGGTCACCTCAGTCCCCCTTTCCATACGCTCTCATCATTTTGTGAGCAACCTAAGCCAAATTCTCTCACCATTTTACGAGCAGATATCTTGTCATTCTCTAACAAGTTAAGATACCTCAAAATGCCAAAAACATTCTTAATATTTCAAAATCCAAAAATATTTGTCCTATTTAAGCCTAGTCAGTTATCCTCGATCCACCTTACTGGGGCATGGTCATTGTTAGGTTTCTTTCTTTTTTGCTTCTATTTTTAGGATTTCTATTTTTTTGTTTCTTTCAGGTTGTTTGTTTACTTTTATATTTGTTTGTTTGTTTGTTTATTTGCTTGCTTGTTTGTTTACTTTAAGTAATGTTGCCTTGACTCAGTCTATATGTGTTCATTGGGTGATTCCTTGAGCACATTAGTCTTGAGTTCATCTATATTCATTAATTAACATTATCATCATGGTTTTTATCATTGCTGCATTATTTTTGAGTGTTTATTAGATCGAAAGTCAGTCCTTATGCATATTTTGGCCAAGTCTTCATGGTGTTCTATCATGAAGCCTACCATCACATACTCCAACAAAAATTAGCTTCAAAAAGGTCTACAATCAATGGATCTATAGAATTTTTTCCTTGGCACCTTGGTAAATCCTCCCACCCACCTTGATCAATATAACTCATTTGACCATTCTAGTTGTATCATTGTTAATCAGGATGAGCATTTCCTCATTGATAGGTACAATTGAATCATTTTATTGATCAATCTCATTTCTCTATCCATCTCTTTCATCAATTTACACCCGCACATCTTCAATCTATATTCCAGGTTATATCTTTGAGTTATGATTGTTAATCAACCCTAACTAGGGTATAATCATCCTTAGCTAATTCAGGTCCTCTTAATGATTATCACCGTCTATGGGTAAATCATTATTTTGACTTTTATTCCTAATTATAACCACCTTTGGGAAAATCAGTAATCTTTTTAAATTAATGCATGCAAGCATTTTCTCATTTTGGATTAATCTCAACCATGGATTAATTTCACCTTTCTTCTTTCTTCTTTTTGAGGGACCATCCATCAACAAATGTGATGACCACTCCCTCGAGGGATCATCATCATAGGCTTCCCAAAACCATTTGGAGCTTTATTCTTCAAACCATCATCTTATTTTTGGCATACAGTCCATCTCTTATTATTTGAGAAGACATTATTTTTCCTATAGTTTACAATTCCTTCCCAAATAGGGGCAAACTGTAGATACCTAAACCTAGCCACCAATAACCTCCAACTAGGCTTTTAATCAATTTTCATCTAAAGTGCACAATTTAGCTTAAAAACACTAAAGTACATTAAATGAGTTGAAATTGACATATTCAAGTGCCAATTTTGATCAAGATATCACTAAATGGGGCAATGTAATTTATGGGCCAACTAACTTTGATCAAATCATTCTGAGTCAAAATGCCAATTTTACACCTAGGTGCTCTGGATTGCTCTTTCCTATAAAATATCTTACACAATATGTGTGACTTTATTATTTTTTGTTCATAACATCCTAAATGTAATAACAGATCTAACGCATCTGACATTGACTTTCAATTCCAATCTAGTCAAATTTTGGACCAATAACAAGGCATTCTGATCAATTTGAGTAATTTATGCTAAAGTGCTTAAACATGCTTAAGTACTATTTAATAGAAATCAAGGCCTAATTAATAATTCCATGGAAACTTGCTGAAAACTTGTTTTGGAAATGAATATTGAATATCTACATCATCAAGTGACCTCATTTCTTGGGAAGACATCCTTAGGCCATAAATACCATAAATATCAGAATTCATGCCTCCCATGCCTCATCAAAGCCCTTCATTCCTTTTAATTGCTCCACTATCCCAAATATTGATGAGCCTATTTATCAATTTTAATTACATAATTGGATTAATATTTAGCCACACATATCAATTCTGAGATGGATGGTTTAGGTTGATTCCAAACATTTATAAATATCTATAAATAGGAGGCTTTACCACATGAATTTTAACACATGATAATGCAAAGTTATAATGCAAAAATGAT
This sequence comes from Torreya grandis, assembly GCA_037957365.1. Lineage (NCBI taxonomy): Eukaryota > Viridiplantae > Streptophyta > Pinopsida > Cupressales > Taxaceae > Torreya > Torreya grandis. The sequence continues at coordinate 818,792 of JARHVA010002355.1, forward strand.
TCCAAAAGCCATTTCAATTAGTGTTACCATGCCAAATAGATTCTAAGCCAAGCCAAAGCCACAAGGTGCCAAGAAGAAGAGGAGATAGCCAAGCCTCATTTGATGAAGACTTCATGAGCATAAGCCGAGCAAGCCACTATAACAAGCATTTTGGAGCATCCAAGGAAGGTAAAAGAAAGTTTTTTTTACATTTTAGTTGAGTGTTTTATTCATGTTTGTTAACTAATCTCTCCCTCATGTCTAGGCATAGATATGTTATGCTAGTTAGTGTCTTTCTTTCATTTTGTTTTTATTTTGAAACTAACACAATACTAACCATCCTCTCTTGAGTCAAATTTTTAGTTCACACCATTAAGTACACAACAACAGTATGGAATAAATTATTAAACAATGCTAAAGTCTCATAATCATTATGGATTATTTTGTCTTTCCACTACTTGTTGGCTGGTACTGGTAGTGGATGTGTTGTTTATGAGGATCGAGATCTCATAATCTTGGAAATATTTCACTATAATATGGATATTGGCAAGATTTGCCCATTTTTCTTAAACATCTGCCACTGAAATCAATGATAGGTCCACTTCAACTTTTTTTTTAAATTAAAAATTAGTATCCAAGCCATTTTATCGAATTATTTTTCTCAATGTATTATTTTGCTTATTCAATAAAACAAGTTTTTCCTTGAAATAAATTACTGAAAAAATAATTTTACGTGTATTATTCAAGCGCATGTCAAGGACAACAACTTGGTTTTTCAGATTTATATATTTTGACTACAAATGATAAAAAAACATTTAATTAGTTAAATGTTTTAAAATAAATTTTAATTTAAAAAACCATAAATAAACTTAATGCGGTATTGAGGATCTGTAAATTTTTTTTAACAAGTTAAAACTAACAAAAGTAAAACTAGTTAAAATGAGCTATTATAAATTTTACAATACATGCCATCCACTTTCAGCGAGTAATAGGACTCCAAATACTATTTGTTCTCATTGTTCAACAAGGCCTTTATGGTGACTAGGTCCCCATCCTTGTAAGGTAAACCTGCCAATATCTAAATATCCTCTCGATAGAATCCAAATAAAACATTTAGGGAGCCCAAGGTGATGTGAAACATGGAGCAACCAGTATCAAAGCTTTGCAAGAGAACATTCAATAAATGAATATCTTTCTCATACTAGGGTATGTAGATAATGTTGTTGAACTTGCAAGGCTCCACCCAATCACTGTATGTGTCTTGTTTCTACAGAAGCCTTTGGATGATGGTGCACATCAAATTATGGAAAGTGAGTTTGGGTTTCTGGTTATCTTTGTGTCAATTCTTACACCAACATTGGAAGAGGTATAAGAAATGAAAGCCATGGATGAAAATAAGGTTTTGAAAGTTAGGGAAAAAAGTGCAAAAAATTTAACCATAAAACTAGAGCAATAAATGGCAAAAAGTGTAAAATGATGTGCATTTGGCACATTTATAGGCATTTAGCTCGATATGGGAAAACACCCACATAACACGGGTGCTCATTGTAGATACCTATGGCACGGTCGAGTGGTTCATGGTAGCATCGTGCATGCACATAGATGCTCACTAATACCCTAAAACCTACCTAAAGAATGTGGGTGATTGTCTGCACCACATTGATGCTCACTCGTATCATACAGGTGTGCATCCACATTATGTTAGCATTCATATGCACCCCATCAATGAATGACTGTGGCCATGATACAAATGAGTGTTGACATTTTATAGGCAAATACCAATGTGATGCTGACAAGTATCGACTTATTGCAGATGATCTGACACCCATTGGCATAACATCGATGCCCATTTACATCACATTGGTGCCCACCTACATGGTGTTGGTGTTTTCCCACACCATACTAGCATCCATATGGGTTAACCAAGCATCTATATGCAAGCTCCTGATGATCACCTATGCCATGTTGGTATTAGTCTACAAGCTTTTAGAGATCTCCCACACTATACTGGTGTTCATCTAGTTTGCACAAGTATTCATCTACAAGTTTTTGGTGATCACCCACACCATGTCGATGAACATCTACATGATGCCAATGTGTGTCTTTTCCATGAAAGTGTCCCTCTATAATATGGAGATTTTCATCTGCATTATGCCAATATATGTCTACATTATGTGGATGTTCATCTACACAGTGATGGTAAACATCTGCAACATGCATCTGTGTATCTACATTTTATCAATGTTCATCGATAACTTGTTGATGTTTTTTTGTATGGTGTTGGCATTCATCTCCACCATGTTGGCATTTGTCTGCAGCATGCCAATGTTCACTTATGTCACACTGGCATTTGTCTACATCTTGTCATTGTTCATTGGTGTTATGGAACATATATTGATGTTGACTTGATTGGGTTTATAGACTCAAGTTATGTTGGTGATATTTAGCATCATAAGTCCACTTTAGGATATAGTTTCTCACTTGGTTTAGGTTTGATTAGTTGGTCTAACAAGAAGCAGAATGTTGCTTTATCATCTATTGAGACTAAGTACAAAAGAGTTTTTAATATTTCTACTAAGGCTTATTGGCTTCAGGGGATCCTTACTAAGTTTGGTATCCAGTTAAGGTGACCCATAATCATCTTATGTAATAATTAGAGTAACATCCAAATCTACAAGAATATGGTTCAACATTAACAGACCAAGCACATAAAAATTCATATGCACTTCATTTAGGAGCTTATTCATAGACATGTCATTAATCTTAGATTTGGTAAGACTATGAAGTAGATAGTTGATATCTTCACCAAACCCTTTAGTAAGAGTAGGTATCTTTGTAGACACCTAAAAATGGTCATCAATAACCTCCAACCTGGCTTTTGACCAATTTCCATCCAAAATGCATAATTTAGCTTAAAAATATTAAAACACATTAAATGAGTTGAAATTGATATATTCAAGTGCTGATTTTAGTCAGGGTATCATTAAATGAGGTAATACAATTTATGGGCCAACTAACTTTGATCAGATTATTTTGAGTCAAAATGCTAATTTTGCACCTGGGTGCTCTGGATTGCTCTTTTTTATCAAATTTTTTGTACGAAATGCATGTCTTTATTATTTTATGTTGGCAACATCCTAAATGGAAATACAATTCCAATGCATCTGACATTGACTTTCAATTTCAATCCAATCAAATTTTGGACCAATAACAAGTCATTTTGATCAATTTGAGTAATTTTTGCACAAAGTGCTTAATCATAATTAAGAGCTAATAAAATCAAATTAGAGCCTAATTAAGAATTCCATGAAAAATTGTTAAATATATATATTTTAAATGAATATTGAATAACTACATCATCAAGTGATCTCATTTTTGGTGAAGACATCCCTAGGCTATAAATGCCACAAATATCAAGATTATGGGTCGCTCATGCCTCATAATGACCTTCCATGCCTCTTCAATGCCCCTTTTTCCAATGTCATGATGAGGATAACTATATATTTAATTCCAAAAAATTGAATTAATCTTCAACTACACATCTTCATTTCAAGATGGATGGTTCAGGTTGATTTTGAGCAATCTCAAAAATTTATAAATAGGAGGCCTTGCCTGTTAAATTTTAAGCTTAATTTTTGCAAAGTTACCATGTCAAATTGATTCTAAGAGCTCTCACATACTAAATTTATGATGCCAAAATATTGAGCCAAGCCAAGCCAAAGCCACAAGGTGCCAAGGAGAAGAGGAGACAGCCAAGCCTCCTTTGATGAAGACTTCATGAGCACAAGCTGAGCAAGCCATTACAATAAGCATTTAGAGCATCTAAAGAAGGTGAAGGATTCTTGTTTTTTTTTTTTTTTTTTAAATTATTATTAAGCTCACCTTATTAACTATGCCTAGAGATGTATGTTAGTGTGTTTTTATCAATTTATTTTCATTTTGGGACTAACACAATACTAATCACCTCTCTTGAGTCAAATTCCTAGTTCACATCAAAATTCATATGCACTTCATTTAGGAGATTATTCATAGACATGTCATTGATCTTATATTTGGCAAGACTATGAAGTAGATAGTTGATATCTTCACCAAACCCTTCAGTAAGAGTAGGTATCTTCACTTGCGAGCTCTTCTTGGGGTGCAAACAACTTCAACTTCATCTTTTGGGGGTCAGGGGTTTTTTGGTCCTCTATTATTCTCTCTCGACTTCTATGAGGGGTGATCTTCTATCTATTTTTATGTAAGGATTTTCTTTATACTTGAATACCTAATCAAGTCTTGTTGTCGAGACCCTATTCTTCTACCCACCTAAGTTACGCTTAAGAGAGTGTTAATGTATGTTTTTTAATTCTATATTATAGTTTTTCCTACACATGTATTTATCTTTCTTAATTTTAATATTGAGGTCACTTAAGTGTAATAATGAGGTCATTAAGATGCTCATGCATGTCTAATTTATAATAAACTTGGTTGGTGTGGATGCACTTGTCATTTACCAATCAATGTTGACATCTTGTTCATGGTACTCATTATTCATTTGGCAACTAACATGTTTTCATATTGTCAAAAGTGGTTTTATGCCTCTCTTTACTTATTTATGTACCTCTCTTCAAAGTTATTTTTATTGATTTCGAATACAAGTTGTTACTCTACCCATGTTTGGTTCCTCTTTTGCAACAAGACTCTCTTTTCACATGTTAAGAGTCTAGTGTGTTCGAATCTTGTAAATTCTCAATCATAGCTCATTCTGACAATATATAATTGAAAAGTTTTTAGCTTCAAGGTTTAGAGTCATGTTGGATCTACAGGTGGTTCTAGGGAGAGCTAATATTGAAAAAAAACAACGACCAGGGAAAAGGTGACAATGAGGATAATAATAATAATAACAAAGATAAAAAGTATTTTGATTAAGAGGTTTGTAGCAAAAGCACAAAACAATAAGAGACCATTAATTTTAGCCAGTTGTTTCAACAACCTAATATTAAAAATAATTTATAAATTAAAAATATATATTTTTAAAATTCTATAAATAATAAATTTGCTTATAAAATTAATCACATCACTTAAATTCTACAAATTAAAATAAATAAATAAATTATTTTAACTTTTTATAACATATATAGTGAAAATTTAATATTAAAACTTAATAATATTTTCCATGTACATTATACAATGCAAATTAATTGAAAAAAATGATTGTCGTAGTTAAGTATGCAACAAGTACTAAAAAAGAGATCCCTTGACCTTCCAAGAACAACATTGTTGGCATTCCACACAGATCTTAAAATCAATCAGATTTTTTTAGTAAAAAGAAAATGGGGAAAAAGATTCAGTACTAGAGATCATGCTGTTAAAAAACTTGTTTGAAAATTTCCCCAAAACCAACTACCACAACACTTGCTTTGAGCACAGATTATACTGATATAGCAAAGAATAAGCCTCACTTTGAACCTATTAATTGATTTTAAAAAAATCTCCAGTGTATTATCAACAAGCAATTCAGGGCCCAAACAAAAATTATAATTTATTGCAGCCCATGAAACCACAGTTCACTAAGACATTTTGTCAAACAATTTGCATGCATGTTGCAATCTAGTTCGCAAGCTCCAAGATTTGTACAGGGATAACACTAACCCTAACCTTGTCATATGAATTTGCATAGATGCTTCCAAAACTTAAATAGCAAGCCAAATGGCAACATACTCAGAATCGATTTCAGTCCATGGAGCACAAATTGTGGATACAATTCACTCAAAAGACCTGAAGCCTCTGCAAATTTTGTCAAATAGATTTTAATTAAAGGTTAACTAGGGTTATATAGCGAGCCTAATTAAAGCATATTCATCTTTATTGTAGTTTAGGGACTATAAATTGGTAAGGCAAATCATGAAAAATACATAGGTGATAGCTAGATTTCCCATGAAATAACAAATCGTTATGGTATTTTGTCAAACAATTCAGCTTGCTTCTATAAGCTTGCATAATTTGCGAATGTCTATTAGTGGAGTCAAATCTACACACTTTGGACAAAATCTGTTTCCTCTATGCCTTGTCCTATTCCAATGCTTTCATTTCGTTAAAACTAAGATGGATTTTTATACTGAAGCATTTTGTATGCATGTATATCAAGCCTTTCTCAGAGTACAATTTATAATTACATCTTTTACGGATTGCCAAACATTCTCTTGAACTTTAATTTATTATCTATAAACATATAATATTAATAGATATTTTTGAGAATATTAGTTATACTATTAATGAATATGTATAATATTTTTGAGATGATCAATAATCCGAGTCTTTTTCTTAATAATAATGGATTGATTTAAAAACATCCACATAATTATAACATTTTTTTTTTAAGATTTAATTATTATGGGCAGGAATATATAAAATCTCTAATTATTAATATATTATATAATATTATAATTAACTATATAAATTATTATATTTTAATATTTTAAAGATTAAAGTTGAGGTAAATGTTCTAAGCTAGAAAGATTGAGGTCAAGGTAGAAGAATTGGTGAGGGAGAGATCCTAGTGGATAATGAAGGATCCCCATTCAAGGCAGGAGAGAAGGCAGGGCCTAATCTATGGTTAAGAGTTGTGCCTCTCTAGTTTGGGCTTCTTTCAATTGATTTCCATAGTAGTTTTTTATGTCCTTGTTCATGTCGTATTGGTTGACATTTTACTGAAGGATATAATTCCTCTTTTGGGTTTGTTGTTGGTTATTAGCTAAGGTTTGGTGACCTGTTATTTTGTCTTGCTTTTCTTCAATAGTGCCCTGTTCTATTTGTGGGAGGTGTTTTGTTGTCTCAGGTATTTTTTATTTTCTTTGTTGCTTTGGAGTCTTCATGTGTATCGAATATTGATCCCCCTCTCATGTCTAGAGGCGGTAAAAAACATTTTAAATGAAAGGTAAATTTTATAATCTTTGCTAAATTGTATATGTTTGAGTGAAAGGTAAGTTTTATTTTTGATTGATTTAAATTAGCATATATATCTTAGATAAATCTATGTAAAATACATTGAAAGATATAATTCTTAAGATTTATGTATTGGATTTGTGACATAAGTAGAATAAATGTTTGAAGAATGATATCTCTCGATATCTTTTATATAAATTTATCTAAAATAGATAGTTTAAATTTTCCTTATAAATGAATGAAAGATGATTAAGGGATAGAGGAGATCTATGAAATGAATTTAAACACATTGAAAGTATCAATCACTATTGAGAAAATGCAAAATATATGGGAAGATTATATACAATGCAAGTAGTAAAATTATGAGTTTGCATAGTCAAAAAGAAAGACCATATAGAGTTCTCAGAAATAGAGTTGAGGATTTAAGGTGTTGTGAATGTTGTAAGATATTATTTTTCCATGTGTGTGATTCTTTGAATTTATCTCAAATGAAGGTAAAGGTTCTTAAGGTTTTATTATGTCCTATTTGTTGACATAGTCATGTTGGAGGGGTACAAAAATTCTATAAAACTACATGTTAGGAGTGATTTAGTATTGAGAAAGGAAAAGTAATAGTTTGAGAAGATGTGTGGGGTAAGGGAAGATCCATTTCAAGCCTTAAAAGATTTTATAAGGTTCAAAAGGTCATTTTAGCTTATTTATTATTCTCTTAGGTAGGTGCAAGACTGAGACAACATAAATTAGGGTTTGAAACTGGAAAATGAGATAATGAGTGATTTAACCAATGAAAAGTTATTAAAATTTGTGGATAGGTATATTTATATAGGAAGAAGAGGATTTTGAAGGTTTAAAGTTGATTTGAGTCTATATGGTATATTTTCACAGTCAGTAGCCTTGAATTAGGCATAAAAGACATGATTACTCTTGAGGGGTGTTGAGTTAAGTGTTCTCTAAAGAGAGTTAAATTATGAAAGTCCCTACATGAGCTATGTGATGTAAAGGGATATCTGAATATGGGTTTGATTTTTTTGGGAGCTTTGTAATTTACTTAGAAAAAGGAGGTTTGCCTCAAAAAATGGCTAGTAGAAGGAAGGTGTTAAAGAGGAAAGAAGAGTTAAGTGAAGAGTTGAAGCTTGGAATTATGTGGAATGGTTAGATGCATGAAATGAGATGTAATTGAAAAGGTAGATGGTATTATGAGTATTATGGAATGACAAAATCAAATTAGCATGCAGACCTATGAAAACACATAAGAAGATTGTAAGGAATAGAGCAATAATAAAGAGAGAGAACATGAAAATGGAGTATGAACTGAGGAGGTTGATGTTAAAAGGAAATATTGTAGAGGTAATTGATTATTAAAATGGCTGCAAATAGAGAAGGAGGATTAAGTGAATACAAGGAGGCTTAAGAACCATTGAGTAGGTAAGAGTGAACAAGAAAGACCTCGTAAATGCAAAGTGATCAAAGAGATAAAGAGGTTGAAGATAAAAGATAAAGAAGGACAAGAAAAGATTGGATCTGGGTATTTGACAAAGGTAAGTGTGTGTTGACATCCACATCAAGTAATCTTGTTAGAACCTATGCATCAAGATACTTGATAGATAAATTTATATTAAACTTACAAGACAAAATATACATAGACTAAATGTACATAGAGCATAAGATTAAATCAAAATTTTACTTCTGTATAACTAAAAGGTGTCATCCTAACAAAGATAGATGCAGTAATGGATGGGCCAACAGCTAGATCTAAAAAATGACATATATATTATAAACAATGGCTGCATCAAATCAAATACTATAAATGTCGACTGTGAAAATGAAAGCACTGTCACCTCTCGTGACATAATAAATGACATATATATTATTCAATTTCTATGTAAATTAATTATTAGTTAAATATAAAATATACCTGCATCTATGTAGTGGCTGATGATTACACAACAAATGTGCATGCCAAAAATTTATCACTCATAAGAATATTATCCAAGCCCTTTGAACCACCAGTGCCATCATCATCAGAAGATCCAGTGTATATAGCTCCATAATAACTGCAAGGGTGGGGTCAGATATGCACACTAGGTGGCATATCTCTAGCATTGGTCTGTGAGAGCCTACTCGTATGTTGAATGAGTGTATTAGTGAGAAAAATAAGAGCATGCAGAGTGTCAATATTCATGACCTACTAAACTATAGAGGGGATCTTGATCTCAAATGGATTTTGGATGTGGATCCTTGGAGGCCGATTAGGCACATAATGTGCACCTAGTCGATCCTATACAAAGGCTTTCCCCCAGTTATGAAACTCACTATAATAAAAATAGTTTGAAATATCATTAAGGAGAAACTCACATTAGAGTTTTCTAAAATACAATGAGACCTTGTTTTTTTTACACGATGAATAATCAAACAACATTCACCGTCGATCCCAAAAAATTGGTTGTGATTAAATTATGTTGGCAATGATGGATTGAAAAATGTTTAGCACTTATTAGAAATGGTGCATTGGTGGTTGGGCCAATGAATAAGGTGCAAATGGAGGCTTTTGATATTTATTTAATCTTGACCTCAAGTGCTGACAATTTGTCAGCGTAATAAGCCCTACAACTATCTCAATATGAAGCCCATCTATCAATTTGACTCATTATAGAGTCAATTTGACCTAACAATGTCTCTAGGGAATTGGCTAAATGGGTGCGGTGGGTGTTTGTGGAAGTGGGATCTCTCATTCTCTCAATTAATTATTTAATTTCAATTTTATTTCTCATAATGTTGTCAACTAGACTCTCCTGACTGCTTGGGGGATTTTGTGGAAATATAGGGGGTTTACGTGGAGGGATAGGAGGAGGAGTGTTCTATGGAGGGTTAGGAGAGTTACACAGAAGAACATAAGGGTTAGTGTGATGGTCTATTCAAAACAAATAAATTATAACTAAAAATTACTAAAAATACTAAAAATTAGGGTTAAACAATGAAAAATAATAAAAAATATTAAAATTTAAGGTTAAGTGTAGATGTTTAGAACTTACCTCTTCTATGTGGTAGCATCATCAATTAACAGCTTCTTGGGATGAATTTTGACAAGTTTTTGTCTCTCTCACCCAAAATGTGATCATGAAATGTGAGGTTAGCAAAGGAAGCTTGAATGCAAAATGATGAATTTTACATTTGGGTTTCTTTTATTTTTTGTTACACAAGTAACGTGATCGTGTTATTGCTTAAAAAAATGTGATCGTATTATTTAATAACATGATTGCATTATGGATTGATAATTACTGAGTCATAATTTAAATAACATGATCACGTTAATTAAATAATGCAATCATGTTATTTAATAGCATGATCACATTAATTAAATAACGTGATCATGTTAATTAAATAACGCTATCACATTACCTAAAATATCCATGGAATTGTCCCCCAACTTCGTGCACTTACTCTATCGACATTGGTCGATGTAATTGCACACACAACATAATATTATATCGAGTAGATAGATACAATCTGTGTAAAAAAATTGTCGGTAAAGATATATTACTAGATCGAGTTGATTGACATGATTTATTGAAAATAATTACAATACATAACTAAATTGAATAGTTCGATATACTTTAGATAAAATTAAAAGCACATAAAACAAAGCTATATCGAGTACTTTGATATAATGATTGCAACAAGGTTTAGATAGAATATATGTAATTACAAAACTGTATCAAGAATATTGATATAATTGACTGAAAATAGGGTTTGATTAAAACTATATTGAGTTGTTTGATAATCTTAAGGAGAAAAATTGAGATCCGAAGTTAAAATTATGTCATGCTTTCTAAAATAGTTGTTGAAAATATGATTGAACAAAACTATAACGATCTATTCAATATAGTTCATTGGAAATAAATTCGGCAAAAATGGATAATGCAAAATTGTATTGATCTATTCAATACAGTTGACTGGAAATAGATCTGAAAAAAAAATGTTGCATTGGCTAAAATAGTTTATTGAAAAATGTTGAAAATAACACTGTATTGATCTGCTTGATACAATTAGCTAAAGAAATGAAGGCAATTGTTAATTTCATATTGAATTCACTAGAATGTATGCAATGAGCTATGATTGACTTGCAATTGTCTTATTTAAAGATCTGAACATGGAGAGTTTAAATCAAAGAGATCTCATTGATACTTAATGAATTGGGATATGACCAAATGGATCTACAAACCTAGCAAGATGAGTAACTACAATACAATGTCAGTAGAAAGGGTTCCAAAGCCTCTAAGTAATCAACACAATGAAATATCTTTAGCTAGGTCTCTTATTCTTGTAAGTAAATATCACAATCAAGCAATGTAAGTAAGGGGGAAGGGTTAGAAACATATCAAAATAAATAAGGAGCCATGGTAGGCAAATGGGGGCTTAGGTTACCTAAGGTGGATAGATGACAAGTTCAAACAATCATATAGCCAGTCTAAGTATAAATGTAGATAAAGTTTAAATAATAACATATGCATTCATTAACCAAATAATTATGCAACTTATATCTATAAAATAAAAGAGCTATGGTTAGAATATACTTGCCTTTAACAAGCCCTGTCGAGCCTCAATCTCATCTTTGGCCAATGGTGCTTTGCAAAATATTGTTGTGGTTGTACGCGTCTCAAAATTTGAATCAATCTATAGGCTAAAATGACTCCCCCATTGCATCCAAGATTCCACAAGACAAAATTTCTCTCTAAGACAAGATCTAAGCAATAACTTCTCCAAATGTAGATTTAAGGCAGAAGTGCGAGCAATAACAATTGAAAAATAATATTCCTCTTTATTGGATTGAAATGGTAACTTGTATTTATAGGGATGAATGATCCTAATCCCTCTTGAAGATTTAGCTGACAATATCAATCAGCTCGATTTGGTCCTAAACAAGATGACTAACCTCGAATTATGTTGATCAACGTAACCTAGTTGTGAAGCTTGCACTATAATATTCATAACTACATCGATCTAATCAATGTAATTGGGAAGGGACAAATGACTATTAAAACTATATCGAATTGACTAACATAGTAGGAAATTATAAGTCCTGGTATGGTTAGAGAATGTAAGATGGAAGGAAATAGCTCAAGGGGTAAAATATAAGGAAGGTATAATGGATATAGGAATGATAAATAATCAAAAATATCTCTCATAAATCACTAATGGCTTGGCCACCCCTTTCTCATTGCATATTTTAAGGCTTACACTCAGATAGATTGAAACTCGATAGGTTGATGTAAGAGAGAAAGCATCAATAAATGATAAAGTCTAAAAATATTATGTGTATACAGACACTGTATGAACTACACTAGAATGTAGACAAGCAGATTCTTCATTACATTCAGGGTAGTCACAATTTTGGGATTCATTATGGGACATATATTGATGTTGAATTGATTGGGTGTACAGACTCAAATTAGGTTGGTGATATTTAGCATCGTAAGTCCACTTTAAGATTTAATTTCTCAATTGGTTCAGATTCGATTAGTTGGTCTAGCAAGACACAAAATGGTATTGTTTCATCTATTAAGACTAAGTATAAAAGAGTTGTTAATGTCTCTACTAAGGTTAATTGGCTTCAAGGGATATTTATTGAGTTTGGTATCTAGTTCATGTGACCCACAATCATCTTATGTAATAATTAGAGTAACATCTAGATCTACAAGAATTCAATCCAACATCAATGGACCAAGCACATTAAGATTCATATGCACTTCATTCAGGGACTTATTCATAGACATGTCATTGATCTCAAATTTGGTTAGACTACGAAGTAGATAGTTAATATCTTCACCAAACCCTTCAGTAAGAACATATATCTTCACCTACGAGTTGTTCTTGGGGTGCAGACAACTTCAACTTCATCTTTTGGGGAGGCTTTTAGGTCCTCTATTCTTATCTCTCTATTTCTATGAGGGGGGAGCTTCTATCTATTCTTATGGAAGGTGTCAGGATCTGGAGCAAACACAGCTCTGATACCAGCTATCAAGAATCTAGAACACACAGCTCTGATACCGGTTGTTAGGATCCAACTCCTTAAGAGCACAATTGATTACCTTTGTATAAGCAACTAAACACGGAATATAACCAGAAGTAATATGTAACTAGAATTTAGAAATAGCACAGAATATGAGAGACAATACAATTTATATTAATACTCTTCCAGAAAGAAATAAAATGAAGAAATCACACTCTTCCCACACCTCTTGGGCGCACAGTAATTCTCCCTCAAGAGTTCTCTCTCTCAATTACAAACACAATCAACTCAATAACCGAGTTGTTGTTTTCACCAGTAAGTGACAATCAACTCAACCGTTGTTGCCTACTTCCAGTCCACCAAGTACTCAAAGTACTCCAAGTAGATCCCCCTGATCTTGCTCCTTGTTGTGTTGCAGATCTCCTTGATCTTGCTACCCCAAAGATCTCATTTGACCTTGCACACACACGCCTATAGATCAACTGACTTTAATTACCATGTAGATCTTCCCTAATCTTGCTACTTGCAGATCAACTGATCTTACACTCGGAAGAACCCTTGTCCTTGTCCTTGACAAGTCCTTTTGGTCCTTCACACTTTACAATACAGCCCCATGGGTCTCTTAAATAGATCCCATACAAATAATAATTAGACTTTATAATTACAATAATTAGAAATGCAGACTCAAGAATAAAATTAGTCTTTTACATGCAAACTAACTGTCCATCTAAAATTAGACTAGTTCTGGAAGCGCATGCAAACACACACACACACACACAGGTTGCCGACGTTGGTTCTTGTCTGACCGATGCCAGCCGACCCCTAACTGATATCAGTTATTGCATAGCTAAATATGACCGACATCGGTTGATCAGACCGACGTCAGTTACTCTGACACTCAGCAACCTCCTCCATTTGCATCAGTGAAGCTTTTAGCTCCATAACTTAACAATCTCCCACTTGGAGATAAACAGCGGCACATGTACCTATACATCATCTAATTTTATTTCCTAACTTATATCCCTCTTCAAGTTTAATCTTGAAGACCAACAGAAGTTGAATAAAGATTCAACTTCTCTTTTGTTCTCGGCTTTGTTAACATTTTCGTAGGGTTCTTATCCTTGCTAGCCACCGTGACTGCAACAACCTTTTACATCTCTGAAATCCAGCTAACCACCGTACCACCAATAGTGAACACATATCTTGTGGTGCTTCTCTTATCATCCAAGTAACCTGTCATATATGAATCTACATACCCATGTAGAGAAGTGCTTGACCCTGCATAGCATGAATACCTTCTGTTGGTCCCTCTCAGATACCTGAGAATCCACTGAACTGCTTTCTAGTGCTCCTTTCCTGAATTGGCCATAAACTTGCTGACAACTCCCACTGTTTGGGTAATATCAGGTCTAGTACTCATGTACTCAACCTCATCATGTGATTCAGGACACTGTTATGTGAACTATCCAATCATAGGTGTGCTAACCGGTTCTGCATCCTGCATATTGAACCTCTCCACTACCTTATTCACATAATCCTCTGGAGACAAAATCAACCTGTGACTTTTCCTATCTCTAGAAATACTCATGCCAAAGAATTTCTTTACTGCTTCCAAATCCTTCATGGCAAACCTCTGAACTAACTTTACCTTTAGCTCAGCAATCTCCTGCATGTGTGACCCTGCAACAAGCATATACACTACATACAATAACATGATAATGTAGCTAATATTATCCAACTTGGTAAAATAAACACAATGGTCACATTGACATTTACTAAAACCATGTTTTGTCATATACCTATCAAACCTTAAACACCATTGTCCTACAGCTTGCTCAAGACCATATAACCTGGCTTTATGTCTCACCTGTCCAATCTCTCCTTTCTTCAACTTGAAAATCCATTCATCTTTCAGTGCTTTCATCTTGGCTGGCAACTCTACCAAATCCCACATTTGGTTTCTTCCCAAGGAATCAATTTCCTCATTAATGCCATGATCCCACTGTTTCCTGGATTCTACCTACATTGCCTCTTCAAAACTTCCTGGTTCTTGACCATCAGTGAGCAGCAAGTAGTGTAAAGAAGGGGAATAACGAATTTGAGGCTTACTTACCCTTTCAGTCCTCCTCATGGGTGTTTGAGACTCCTTGACAGCTTACTGTTTGCCCAAAATTTATTTTAACAGTGACCGATCTCGGTCACCTCTGGCCGACCTCGGTCTGCACCTGACTGATGTCGATTCCTCCTGATCACCGATGTCAGTTCCCTAACCAACGTCGGTGTCCACCTACCTGACATCACCGACTTCGGTCTACACATGACCGACGTCGATTCCTGCCTGTTCGACATCGGTTCTCACCTGATCGACGTCGGTAACTATGTTTTCTTGTGAGTGATGATTTTTACCCGTGAGCTCATTTTGGATCATGAACTTGTCTAAATCAACACTGCCCTACTCAGAATTATTCAGCCTCTTGAGATGATCTCTATCCATCATCTTCTCCTTGAAAACCAAGCCTTTCTAGTTCTTAACTTTGTCAAAAACATCATATTTTATCTTTATGCAATAGACCCAATCCTTTCTTGTAGCATAACACTGTGATCCTCCCATAGAAGCTCCCTTCTTTGTTGACCCAATTTCAAGAAACCTCACTTTCTTCTGTTGCTTATAGAAATCTCGATCTATGCTTTTTAAATTTAAAAGCTTACCATTTGACTTAAGAACATCCATTCCCTTCTCACTCATGTGACCAAGCCTTCAAAGCCACATCTTTGCATCTACATTTGAAGTAGATAAAATAGAAGGAGAATCAGTAATACAAGTAGATAGATAAAGTGTACCTACTTTCTTATCATATGCTAATACAAGTGAAACTTTGAAAACTTTCCAAGATTTTGCTGTGAGAGTAACTGTGCAACCCTCATCACCCAATTTTCCTGCAAAAATTAGACTCCTCTTCAGGACTGGAAAATGCATGACATCCTTTAACACCCATATGTTGCCAGTCTACAATTTTAGCTGCACTTTTCTTTTTCCAACAATTTGACAAGGCTCACCAACCCCTAAATAAATCTTTCCAAAGTCTCCATAGACATAATCATGGAAAAATACTCTATTTGGGGTTGCATGAAAAGAGGCAAGAGAATCTAAAACCCAAGATTCTACTTTATCCAAAGAACATATAAGAGCATTCTGTGCAACAATACCTGCATCATTTGCTTCTTTATTTCATTCATGCTGATCTTCTACCAACCAAAAATCTTTCTTTACAAGCCCTTTCTTTCCACAATTCCATAATTGATAATTCTTGCCATTGAATTTCTCCATTCTTAGCTTACTTTATTCTGCCATTGTTTTACTCCCACTCAAACAAAAACTGTTAGGTTGTGGAGCTAAAAGCTTCACCAGGATGCAAATAATTGGAGTTACGGAGGTTGCGAAGAGTTACAGAATGAGTTGCAGGGCAACTGACATCTGATCAACTGATGTCGGTCAGATAGTAGTGCAAAAGCAACCGACATCAGTTACAAGTCGACTGACATCGGTCAGGGAGGAGCCGACGTCGACAGCCTGTGTGTGAGCATGCAGTTTGCATGCAAATTTTAGAGAGTCTATTTTTGGACTGTTAGTTTGCATGTTAAAGGCCAGTTATAGTCTTGAGTTACGTGTCTAATTATTGTAATTAAGATAGTCTAATTATTGTAAGCATGAGATCTATATAATAGACTCATGGGCTGTATTGTAAGCTAGTGCTAGAGAGTAAGAGAGCAAAATAAGCTCCTTCAGAGAGAGGAGAGCAATGGTGTGTTCCTCCTAGTGCCACAGTACCAAGTGTGGATGATGGTTTAGAGAATCAGAAGGGTTCTTCGTGTATGTATGATTTTGGTCAGCAGGTGTGCATGGCTTCTTTTGGAGATCTACAATGGTGAGTAAGGTTTAGTGATTTCCAGGTAGCAGCAGAGAGCAAGAGATCTACTTAGAGTACGGTTGTGTACTTGGTGTACTGGAAGCGTTGTTTCTGACTGGTGGAGGTGAACACCAACTTTGTATTGGAGTTGATTGTTGGGACCGTGAGAGAGAGGGAAGAAGGTCTTGAGGTGTGGTGAGCCTTTGAGGTGGAAGAAGAAGTGGCATCTTTTTTATTGTATTTTCTTCTGAGTGATTATTAATACAATTGTGTATTGTCTCTCATATTTTTGTGTTATTTCATATTTCTAGTTACTTATCATTCTGGTTAAATTTTGTGTTTAGTTGCTAATACAAGAGGTAATCATATGTGCTCTGATTGGTGAAGAAAGATCCTGACATGTGGTATCACAGCTTTTGGTTAGGTTGACTAACAGGTGGTTTAGATCTAGTAGTGTTTTTTATTACAGGTCACTCTCAGAGGTTTCAGATTGAGTGGGAGTATAGCAATGGCAGAAGAAAGTAAGCTACGAATGGAGAAATTGAATAGCACAAATGGTCTGATTGACAGAAAGAAAGAGTAGGGAAAAAGAGATTATTGGTCGGTAGAAGATCAGCGCGTAGAAGTAGATGTTGCAGGTGATGTTGCACAGGTTGCTCTGGATAAAGTAGAATCTTGGTTTACAGATTCTTTTTCCTCTTTTCATGCAGCCTGAAATAGAGCATCTTTTCATGGGTATGTCTTTGGAGACTTTGGAGAGATTTATTTAGGGGTTGGTGAGCCTTGTCAGATTATTGGTGAAGGGGAAGTGAAGCTGAAATTGCAGATGGGTAACACACAGGTGTTGAAAAAGGTCATTTAGGTTCCAGTCTTGGAGATGAGTCTAATTTCTTTAAGAAAGTTGGGTGATAGAAGATGCACTATAACTCTCACAGTAAATGCACTTGAATTAGATGGTGGTAAGAAAGTAGGTATCATTTATCTATCTACTTATATTACTGATTCACCTTCTATTGCAGAGATGTGGCTTTGTAGGCTTGGTCACATATGTAGGAGGGGAATGCATGTTCTTAAGCGGAAGACAGATATCTTTGATAAACTTAAGAACTGGAAGGCCTTGGTGTTCATGGAGGAGATGGCAGACAGAGATCAGTTGAGGGCACTGAATTATTCTAAGCAGGGCTGTGTTGATTTGAACAGGGTTTTGATCCATGGAGAGCTCGCGGGTAAAAATTTATCACTCACAGGCGAACACAGGTACCGGCGTCAGTCATATAGTAACCGACGTCGACAACAGGAAGACCGATGTCGGTCATGCAGGAACCGACGTCGACAGAAGGGATATCGATGTCAGCTAGGGAAACAATGTCGACAGTCAGGGTCAGTGCAGTGAATCGACATCGGTCGGATGCAGACTGGGAGATGGCTGAGATCAGTCACTGGAATGGATGGTGGGCGGACAACAAGCTGTCAATAAGTCTCAAACGCCCATATGGAGGTCAAAAAGGGTAAGTGAACCTCATATTCGTTGTTCACCTTCTTTATATTGCTTATTGATGGTCAAGAACCAGGAAGACGTGAAGAGGCAATGCAGGTAGAATCCAGATATAGTGGAAACTTGGCATGAATGAGGAGTGTGAGTCCTTGGAGAAGAACCAAACAGGTTTTGTTGGTGGAGTTGTCAGCTAGAAGACGGATGGTTTCCCAAGTTAAAGAAGAGAGTGGATGGATATGTGAGATGGAAGGCCAAGGTATATGGTCTTGAGGAAGCTGCAGGACAGTGGTACAGGTTTTGACAGGTGGATAACAAAGCAGGGCTTTAGTCAATGTTGGTGTAACTATTGTGTTTGTCTTATTAGGTGGATGATGAGTCACGACATTATCCAGTTACTGTATGTGGGTGATTTGCTAGCAGGTTTGTACATACAGAAATTTTCTGAGCTAAGGGTAAGGTTAGTTCAGAGGTATGTCATGGAGAATTTGGAAGCAGTGAAATTTTTTGGCATAAGAGACATGGAAGATCACAGGTTGATCTCCAGTGGGAGCTGATGTGAAGAAGGTGTTGGCAAGGTTCAAGATGCAAGATACAGAATTGGTAAGCACACCAAGGGCTGTACAGTTTAAGCAGAGCTTAGAACAGGGTTTGAAATCACATAAGGTCTAGTGTAGACCTGAGTTTTTCCAAGCAGTGGGAGTTGTCAAAGAGTTTAGAGCAAATTCAGGGAAGGAGGATTCTCAGGGATCTGAGAGGGACTAGCAGCAGGGATTCATGTTATGCAGGGTTAAGGTCTTCACTACATGGAGTTGTAGGTTCGGATGTGGCAGGTTACTTGGATGACAGGTGTAGCATTACAGGTTGTATGGTGATTGGTCTTCAGGATTGATCTTGAAGAGGGATACAAGCCAGGAAATGAATTAGACGGTGTACATGTACAGGTATATGTGCAGTTGTTTATCTCCAAGTGGGAGATTGTTAGGTTGTGGAGCTAAAAGCTTCACTAGAATGCAAATAGGAGGAGTTACAAAGGTTACAGAGGTTGCGGAGAGTTACAGAATGAGTTGCAGGGAAACTGATGTTGGTCTGATCGACCGACGTCGGTCAGATAGCAGTGCAGAAGCAACCGACATCGGTTACAAGTCGGCCGACATCGGTCAGGGAGGAGCCGACGTCGACAGCCTGTGTGCGAGCATGCAGTTTGCATGTGAATTCCAAAGAGTCTATTTTTGGACTGTTAGTTTGCATGTTAAAACCCAGTTATAGTCTTGAGTTGCGTGTCTAATTATTGTAATTAAGATAGTCTAATTGTTGTAAGCATGAAATCTATATAATAGACTCATGGGCTATATTGTAAGCTAGTGCTAGAGAGTAAGAGAGCAAAATAAGCTCCTTCAGAGAGAGGAGAGCAATGGTGTGTTCCTCCTAGTGCCACAGTACCAAGTGTGGGTGCTGGTTTAGAGAATCAGAAGGGTTCTTCATGTATGTATGATATTGGTCAATAGGTGTGCATGGCTTCTTTTGGAGATCTACAATGGTGAGTAAGGTCTGGTGATTTGCAGGTAGTAGCAGAGAGCAAGAGATCTACTTGGAGTACGGTTGTGTACTTGGTGTACTGCCAGCGTTGTTTTTGACTGGTGGAGGTGAACACCAACTCTGTATTGGAGTTGATTGTTGGGACCGTGAGAGAGAGGGAAGAAGGTCTTGAGGTGTGGCGAGCCTTTGAGGTGGAAGAAGAAGTGGCATCTTCTTTATTGTATTTTCTTCTTAGTGATTATTAATACAATTGTGTATTGTCTCTCATATTCTTGTGTTGTTTCATATTTCTAGTTACTTATCATTCTGGTTAAATTCCGTGTTTAGTTGCTAATACAAGAGGTAATCATATGTGCTCTAATTGGTGGAGCAAGATCCTGACAAAAACCCCTGTGAGTGACCTGTAATCAACAAACACTAACCTACTCCGAACCAAGATCTGATGAAACTTCAACCAGGTTCTGATGAACCTTCAACAAGGCTCTAATACCACTTGTCAGGATCTGGAGCAAACACAGCTCTGATACCAGCTGTCAGGAATCTAGAACACACAACTCTGATACCAGCTGTTAGGATCCAACTCCTTAAGAGCACAATTGATTACCTTTGTATAAGCAACTAAACACGGAATTAAACCAGAAGTAATATGTAACTAGAATTCAGAAACAACACAGAATATGAGAGACAATACAATCTGTATTAATACTCTTCCAGAAAGAAATACAATGAAGAAATTACACTCTTCCCACACCTCTTGGGCATACAGTAATTCTCTCTCAAGAGTTCTCTCTCTCAATTACAAACACAATCAACTCAATAACTGAGTTGTTGTTTCCACCAGTAAGTGACAATCAACTCAACTGTTGTTGCCTACTTCCAGTCCACCAAGTACTCAAAGTACTCCAAGTAGATCTCCCTGATCTTGCTCCTTGTTGTATTGCAGATCTCCTTGATCTTGCTACCCCACAGATCTCCTTTGACCTTGCACACACACACACCTTTAGATCAACTGACCTTACTTACCATGTAGATCTTCCCTGATCTTGCTACCTACAGATCAACTGATCTTACACTCGAAAGAACCCTTGTCCTTGTCTTTGACAAGTCCTTTTGATCCTTCACACTTTACAATATAGCCCCATGGGTCTCTTAAATAGATCCCATACAAACAATAATTAGACTTCACAATTACAATAATTAGAAACGCAGACTCAAGACTAGAATTAGTCTTTTACATGCAAACTAACTGTCCATCTAAAATTAGACCAGTTCTGGAAGCGCATGCAAACGCACACACACAAAAGTTGCCGATGTCAGTTCTTGTTTGACCGATGCCGGCTGACCCCTAACCGATGTCGGTTACTGCGTAGCTGAATATGACCAACATCGGTTGCTCTGACACTCAGCAACCTCCTCCATTTGCATCAGTGAAGCTTTTAGCTCCACAACTTAACAAAAGGATTTTCTATGTACTTGAGTACCTAATCAAGTCTTATTGTCGAGACCCTATTCTTCTACCCACCTAAGTTACGCTTAAGGGGGGGTGTTAGTATGCATTTTTATTCTATTTTATAGTTTTACCTATACATGTATTTAGCTTGCTTAAGTGTAATATTGAGGTCACTTAAGTGTAATAATGAGGTCATTAAGATATTCATACATGTCTAATTTGTAATTAATTTGGTTGGTGTGAATGCACTTGTTATTTAACAACAAATGTTGACATCTTATCCATGGTACTCATTATTCATTTGGCAATTGACATGTTTTCATACTGTCAAAGGTGGTTTTATGCCTATCTTTTCCTATTTATGTACTTCTCTTCAAAGTTATTTTTATTGAATCTGAATAAAAGTTGTTACTCTGCCCATGTTTGGTTCCTCTTTTGCAAAAAGACTCTCTTTTTACATGTTAAGAGTCTAGTGTGTTCGAATCTTGTTAGTTTTAGATCATGACTCATTATGATAATGTATAATTGAAAAGTTTTGAGCTTCAAGATTTAGAGACATGTTGGATCTACAAGTGGTTCTAGGGAGAGTTAATACTGAAAGAAACAATGACTAGGAAAAAAGTGACAGTGATGATAATAATAATAATAATAACATAGATAAGGAGTCATTTGAGTAAAATATTTGTAGTGAGATCACAAAACAAGAGACCATCAATGATCATAACGATAATAACATAGATAAAGAGTCTTTCGAGTAAGAGGTTTGTAGCGAGAGCACAAAACAACAAGAGACCATCAATTTTAACCAGTGATTTCAACAATTTAACATTATAAAAAATTTATGAATTAAAAAATATATATTTTAAAGTTCTATAAATATTAAATTTACTCAAAAAATAATAATCACATCCCCTAAATTCAACAAATTAAAATAAAAAAATAATATATTTTAACTTTCTATAACAAAGTTAATATTAAAACTTAATGATATGGAAAAATATTTTCCATCTACATTATACAATTCATATTAATTGAAAAAATGATTGCAGTATTTAAGTATGCAGCAAGTACTAAAAAAGAGATAACCTGACCTTCCAAGAACAACAACATTGTTGGCATTCCTCACAGATCATAAAATCAATCAGATTATTTATTTTCGTTATTACTTTATCAAAAGAAAATGGGAAAAGACATTCAGTCCCAGAGATCACGTTCTTAAAAGTCCTGGTTGAAAATTCCCCCAAAACCAGCTACCACAACACTTGCTTTGAGCACAGATTATACTGATATAGCAGATAATGAGCCTCACTTTGAACCTATTAATTGACTTTAAAAAAAGTCTCCAGTGTATTATCAACAAGCAATTCAGGGCCCAATCAACAATTATAATTTATTG
Source organism: Torreya grandis (assembly GCA_037957365.1). NCBI lineage: Eukaryota > Viridiplantae > Streptophyta > Pinopsida > Cupressales > Taxaceae > Torreya > Torreya grandis. The sequence continues at coordinate 841,493 of JARHVA010002355.1, forward strand.
CAGTCCATGAAACAATAGTTCATTGAGACATTTTGTCAAACAATTTGCGTGCATGCTGTAATCTAGTTCGCAAGCTCCAAGATTTCCACAGGGATAAGCCTGACCCTAACCTTGTCATATGAATCTGCATAAATGTTTCCAAAAATTAAATCGAAAACCAAATCACAACATACTCATAATTGATTTCAGTACATAGACCACAAATCGTGGATACAATTCACTAAAAAGACATGAAGCCTCTGCAAAATTTGTCAAATGAATTTTAATTAAAGGTTATCTAGGGTTGCATAGCGAGCCAAATTAAAGCATGTTCATCTTGATTGTAGTGCAGGGACTACAAATTGGTGAGGCAAATCATGAAAAATACATAGGTTACCACTGAATCCCCATGAAACCACAAATCGTTATGGCATTTTGTCAAACAATTTAGCTTGATTTCTGTAAGCTTGTACAATTCGCGAATATGTTTATTAGTGAGTCAAATCTGCAACACTTTGACAAAATCTGTTTCCACTAATTATTGGATTGATTTCTATGCCCTGTCCTATCCTGTTCCAACGCTTTCATTTTGTTAAAATAAGCCTTACTAAGATGGATTTTTATACTCAAGCATTTTGTATGCGTGAATGTCAAGCCTTTCTCAGGGTACTGTTTATAATTACATTTTTTATGGATTGCCAAACATTGCCCTGAACTTTGCAGGCACGAGCTGATGAGTTTGGCTATACACTTTCCCAATGCATTTGCAAAAAAACTCCATGCCCAACTTGTGGATCCAGCATTGATTGCTATCCCAAAAAAAAACAGCACATCAAAGCATATTTGTCTAACATATATGTGTGTATGTGTGTGCGCCTGCTGAATGCTACCACAGTTTGCTAAAATATTAATTTGGATCTTTTTGATTGAAGGGAAAACAACCAGATTATTCAGAGTAATTTATGTTTTCGTTTATAGCATAAATAAATCGATTTTCATATGTTAAAACCACAAATCTTATATTTTACATTGAATTTTATACCCCTCCTCAAAGATCCTATTTCGGCATATGTGTTTAAGATGCAAACACGAAAATTATGTTTGTTAGAAATAATTTATTTTTTTAAATTATAATGAGAATTGGTTATAAGTTTTTATTATTTAAATTTTTATTATTTTTGTTTAGATATAAATTTTGAATTATTGACTTTAAAGTGATAAATATTTAATCACGTGTTAAACGTATTATCGATCACATTTTTTATTAGAAAGAATTATTATTATATATATTTATGAATGATCGCAGTTCACGAAACTCTATTTTTTCGAGGCCTTCTATTGAAATGTCCACAAATCTCATAAATAACATAAAGATTTCTATTTGAAACAACTACATAGAAAAAATCATCTTTTGATCGATTTTCATTTTAAAAATGATTCTTAATGATATCATATCCCGCACAAAGTATCCACATTTAACTTATTCATAAATGATTATAGAGCATAAAGCCACAAATCAGAAGCATTTTTTCAAACAAATAAAAATCCAATTATTGTCAACCTTAAGCTTAGCTTCAAGCTTTAAATTTTTTTATATTAATAGAAATATCAATGTTATCAAAGAGCTCACTTAAATTCTATTCATCGAAAGTATTAAAATATATATCTAATATATTGATATTTATAATATTAATATTATATAAATCATTATTGTAAGAACTAATATATTATAATTATTGATAAAATTAATATTGGTTATTTGATTTAATTATTATTATTTAATTTTATGATTGTGTTGTAATGGTTTGTTATTATAATGATGATCACTATCACGAATTAGATTTTAATTGAGTTATGTTGTGTAATGTGAGATCATTGTACATCATCCAGAGAATTAGTAAAGCTCAATTTATATGTACTAAGTAATTGTCATAAATAATAACACATCACTTCAAAACATTAAACCATAATATATAATTTAATAATTTATAAATATATAAAAACCATTTTCAAAAATATATATAATTTTTTTTCGAAAAATAATTATAAAATTCTCCTCTATCTCTTAACAACTTGAAAAATATTCAATTTAACTTCAAAACTTTAATCATTAATTTGTGCACAAAAATATTTAATCCATCTTCAACACAAACAACCACTACAAAAGTGAAAGAATTTTTTTTCAAAATAAACTAGGTTGTTATGCATTGTGAACTATGACATAGTGTAATCCATGGTTTTATATGCTAGATTATTTGACGTAAATGCTTGGTATAAATTTGTTATGAAAATATGTTAATTTGTTGACCTTTCTATAGAGATCACAATTGTTGACCCCTCTTAGTTGATGTAGGGGACCATGTAGGGAATCTCCATAATCATTAAAAAATAAATTTGTTTATATAAAAGTTAATATTAATATGTTTGGTGTGGTTTTTTTTTGAAATGTATTAAGATATTGATGATATATTTGGAAGATTTATAAAATAGATAATAATTGATTTAAAATAAATTTTTTTAATGTAAATTTATATTTGTATGGAGGTGGATTTTAATAAAAAGTTTCAAAATAAAATTTAATTATGATAATTTTTATTGATTTTAAACTTTGAATTATGAAAATAGTGTCTTTAGATGTTTATATCATTAAACTAACTATTTTTATGGAGTATGTTTTCATGTAAATAAATTGAAAAAGAAAAAGGACCAGGTTATTAATTCTAAATACTAATAATTATATGATCAATATCTTTCAAACGAAATCAACGAATCAAAAAACAGAGGCTATTGGAAAAATGATTGAAGCATAATCATTTTTCAAAGTGACATCTACAAATAAAGATATAGTGAAATCAAAAAATCACGAGTATGAATCTTCTAAAGTCCAATGAGGAGGAACTCTTGACTGTTTCTTAGTTTTAGTTTGGGCTCCCATTGGTCTCAATGAATTTGATGGCTATTGTTCGGCTGTTGTTTGAACTCGCCACAAATGAAGGAAGCGTATTAAGGAGCAACTCTTACTGTTTCTTAGTTTTAGTTTGGGCTCCCATTGGTCTCAATGAATTTGATGGCTATTGTTCCGCTATTGTTTGAACTCGCCACAGATGAAAGAAGCGTATTGAAGGCCGTAATATCGCTTTCTATGTTCTTCAACTCAGCGACCACCTCTGATATCGAAGGACGATTCTTTCTCGACCCATTCACACACCCACACGCCAATTTCGCCATTCTCATCAGAGGTTCTACATTTGGAGGCACCGTTAATTTTGGGTCAAAAATGTCATTGGCTCTGGAGGAGGTTATGAGAGGCACAGCCCAGTCCACTATATATTCTCTGCCAAAACACGGCCTTCCGCTAAGCATCTCCAGCAGAACAACCCCAAAGCTGTACACATCGCTGGCCTTGGATAAATTTTGCTGCGTGGAGTATTCGGGATCTATGTACCCAACCGTGCCCACCGCCTGATTTTGCGGCGTTAAAAACGCGAGCCCAAAGTCGGCGACACGTGCGGACCACATGGAATCCAGCAGTATATTGGACGGCTTGATGTCACCGTGGATGATATACGGCGCAGTCCCTTCGTGCAAGTACTCTATGCCTTGAGCGACGTCGCTTAAAATATTGGCCCGACGGGACCAGTCGAATGGCATGCCGCCCTCATGGAGGTGGTACTGCAGGCTTTTCCCCGGCGAGAAGGGCATCCCTAAAATTCTCTCGCCGGGGGCCTCGCAGAAGCCAACGAGGGGGACTATATTCGGGTGATGGGCACTCGACAGGGCTCGGGTCTCTGCAGAGAAGCTGAATATTCCGGCGTGGCGAAGGACGTGGGAGGGATCGATTCGCTTGACGGCCATGACCTGCCCATCGGGGAAAATGGCTCTGTACACGGCGCCGTAGCGCCCTCTGCCCACCAGTCGCCGGGCACTGAATCCGTCCGTAGCCTTTTCCACCTCTGCAAACGTCCAGGCGACCGCGCATCTGGGAAATGAAATATTCTCTTCTGGGCTACCGGACCTCTCATCTTGGGGTGGTCTCTTCCTCAGATGCTTGCAGACGCAGAAGAAACAGAGGATGAAAAACGCGAGTAGTATACACAGCGATGCGATAATTAGGTCGAAGGGGAGAAACGCAATTGAACCGTGCTTGTGCTGATAAGATGTAACGTTGTCATTTGTTAACGGAATTCCGTTCGACATGGCAATGGTGTACGCTCAATTGAAGTGCAGAACTACTTGAATTGAGTCGGTGTATATATGTGTTTTCCTGGGGATTCTTTGCCTCAGATTGGTCTCCATTAAAACAAACTGCGTTGGAAGGAAACCAAAACGTGATCCCTGCTAAATCGGATTGGTTTTTATATTCTATTCCTGAAATGACAACGAAGCCACAAGGTGGGTGTATCGTGAAGGATCCCATTTTCTGTTATATAATATTTATTTATTTGCTGTAAAAAAAAATTTAAAGATTTTTTCTTATAAAGAGAATCTTTTATTTTATCAGGGCAAGAAATAAAAATAACTAAATCCCATATTTTAAATAATCACTTGCTTGTGTTATATTTTTATGTGTAACAAAGCTTATAATTTGAGGTAAATATGTACTTTCATGAGTGAAAAAATCAATATTTAGACCATTTTTGTATATTATTCATAAATTTGATTTTAAGTTTTATAAATTATTATTTTAAAATATTTTAGGATTTATAATACTATAACTAATTTTATTATATATTATATTATTCAAATTTTAAGATTTGGGTTTAATTTTTGGTTCTAAAATTTGAATTAACAAAATTATTCTTTTTCATTAAAGTTTTGTACTTGTAAAATGGAAGTTTTACAAAATTTATAAATTTTATTGTAATCACAAAATTTAAAATTTTCTAGTGAAATGACTAAATATATAATTCAATCTATTTCACTAGAAAACAATCAATATGATGCAAGCAAATTTGGTATATGAGATACCATTTGTTAATAAATAAAACATTGTATACAAACTAAATTATTTTTATACATGTAGTCTTTCAAAGATCATGTTCTAGGTAAGCTAATTTATTTGTATTTGATGTTATTATTAATCAACTTTACAAAAATTTGTTGTATTTATAATAAAACATAATCAAAATCTTTTTCTTTTCTCAATTTATTTTTACATGTTATTTTAATGGATAGTGTTTTATATTGATTGTTAGGTTAGTATAATAAATTTTTGCGAGCCATTTCAGGATAGCCTCTCAAATAAGCTCTTCATACTTTATTTATGACTTATTACATGTTCTTTGTTTCTTCCATGTTTTTTAAATAAGCAAAACTATTTGGGACCAAACACGAATTTAGTGAAGGTGAATGACTACGACATAGACCAAACACTTCTAGGATTGGCTGAATATAATGATAACTAAGAGAAGCCAATTTTGATCACTAAAGAGGGAACAATGTTACGATATTTAATGGTTGATGGTATACATTACCATTTAGCTGAACATAGAACCAAAGTCAATCGTGTTATTGGGTGATAGTTGTGGATCTCTCTCGTAGGGGTGAATGGTCCTTTATCCACAATGAACTGGTATAATAAGGACTATCAGCTTATTACTGTTAAATGCATCTTATCTTGCTAATCAAGTTTAATTAATATTTTAATTAGTGCAAACTATTTAACCTAATTGTTTGAGACACGTAAATATTCCCAAATATGCTAATGAATGTGTTTATTCTCAAGGAATAAGAACATAGAGGTTTAAATTTTTGTTCATTTTATCATTCAAAGAACAAGAGCATTAATTTTAAGGAAAAAAAAAAAAAAAAAGAACGAATTTAAGTTAATTAGTTTATTCATAACTAGTTGTAGCATTATTCAAAACATTATTCAATTTTATTACTAGTAAATTATAATTTATAAGGAAATGAAAAGAAGGCTTTTAAGTTAGAATATGTGCACTTGTTTATTAGGGCTTGTTTCCTAAACAACAAGCTCCATCATGCTCATCCTTTGATACTAGTTAAGAGATGATTTAGTGTCATGATCCACTTGACCACCCACACAACATTTGCACATAGTCCATAGGGTAGAACTGAGGAATCCATCCCACTGCTCTCTCTTATGTAGCTATAACATTTGCCATTGAGGTAGCTTAGTCTAATTTAGAACTAATGTATTCAATAATGATCCAGATCTTTCCTTCAAATGATTAATATACATGGTTGATCTAGGTTAAAATCTAATGCATTCAATAACAATCTAGAGCTTTCCTTCAGCTGAACAATATGCATGACTAATTTGGTTAAGCTCCAATGCATTCAACAATGCTCCAAAGCTTTCATTCAACTAAATAATATACATGAATGATTTGGTTAAGATCCAATGCATTCATATATGCTACCAAATCTTTCCTTCAATGAAATATATCTATCTTAGATTTCCTTTGTCTATAGAATTGAGTACACATTACAAAAATTGGCTCAATTTGATTGGGTATTAATACATTATGACTCCACAAGTAGACATGAATATTTCACCATAGAGACTTTGTCCTCCATTGAATAACTTGATTCCAATTTTTTTTATCCTTATAAATTAATTATCCCTTTCCAAAATTGCATGTGGTCTTCCGATGGCTCTCTTTTACATTTATATTTTTCCCTTCATCAGAGAGTCATTCTGATCATTTACTATTTGATCTACCTTGAGCATTTATAATAAGGGTATAAATATTCTAGGTAACAAGTTATTCCATTTTGAAAGGCATTTCTAGTGTGCCATTTTGGGTAAATCACACAAATTGGTGAATTCAAGGCATTCAACTTGAAATATCAACAATGGTTTTCAGTCCCCTTACAAAACCCTACAATATACCTTCAATAATGTCTCTCAATTTGTGTTGTGTCCCTACATATCTTTAGCTTCAGGTTAAAATATCTCATAGATTTTCATTGGATCCAGATGACTATGAAAAGAAATGATCCAATCCTTCTCCTACATCTATTGTAGATGCACATTCGATATTTTCCCATACTTGAAACACAAGATCCCAAATAATAACTCACATATAATCTATGGCCCTTAAATCAATGACCTTAATAATGTGCTTATGGCTTGAATTTGAAGTTGTTTATTATTTTCAATATCTTTCCATGGATTAGCTCACGAATATGTGATATTTGTGTAATCCTTACCATCCATCATTATATTCAATCAACGAGCCAAATTTGGTTAAAATTTTTGATTGGCAGATTGAGTGTGACCACTTAAATCAACAACAAAGGCTGTGTTGTAGCATCAATCCCTGCCCTTATTAGTAGATAATACAAATTATTTGTAAATGTGTGATTGATGGGTTAAAGGAGGTGTCATTAACTCCAAGGAATAAAATTTCACTTTGTGGTCTGAATGGTAGAACTCTGCTCATAGTGCATGGGGTACTCCCTAATGGTTGAAGAGCTCTTGCAGGTGGCAGAGGTCTAGTACTATCTTCTCCACTTGAGCCTAGATATATAAGTACATTGAGGAGATAACCAAAAAAAAATATTAATAGAGGATGAATATCACATTATTCATGATTAAATATAACAGTATTTTTGGCTTTCTAAAGGTGAAAGAGGATGATAACATGAAAAAACTACCACAAAAAAAATAGAAGATGACCAGTTTGAATAATCCTCAAAGAGCACCTGTCTCCAAGAAAAGGGTTCAGGATAAAAGGGTTGGAATAGGGAATGAATATAACACCAAGTAGATTAAAATTTAGGGCAAAACCAAAATAAATGTTTGAAATATTTAGGCCACTTGAAATCTAGATAGAAGGGTTAGGGAATGTAGAGGTGAAGCAACCTCTCACTGAGGGGTAGGCCTGGGTAAATTAGACACCAAAGAAAATGAACTAATTTAGGCTCCAATCTTAGGTGCCACACACGTTCTATATGGGTGAGCCAGGTCTTAAGGGAAGATTGAAGGCCCCATCATCTATTGAGCTTATCGAGAGTTAGGAAGAAGGGACTCATCACTTGATACAAAAGTTTTGGAGAGTAGGATTTAAAATGTGTATCACAGTTCCACCTCCAGTCTTTCCACCATGCCCAAGGAGGCTGAAGGCCAAGCTTATGGAGCATAAAATCATAGAGTAATTCCTAAATGCAAAGGATGGAAGGTAATTCATCATTATTTAATTAAAACTTGATTGTTAAATCATGCCAAGGGATGCAATCTATGGAACTAACCAAATCATGAATAGTATGAATTCTTTTATGGAATATCAAAACGCTTTAATACCAGGTAATTCAACCAGGGGAACATAATAAGTAGTGAGAATAGGAGACCACCATAAACTATGATCATTTAAATATAATCATGTATGAAATCCATTCCTTACCCACTTGAAGTGGGCTTTAACTACTTTGAAAGCTTTGCAGATACTCTTGGCCATGAATGAATCTATAACTTTGACTGGCATAATAGTGATGAGGATAAATTAAAAGTGAATATTTTGCCATATGGTTTTACCATAGGGAGAACTAGAAGAGATGTAATGGCTAAGGAGGATTTTCCAAGCCTCACTTCATTTAATGGTCAGAAAAATCCATTTAGCACACAAGGTCATATTTTGATAATAAGTGTTAATTATGCCCATGACACCTTTATCATGCATAAGGTAGTAAATATCCCAAGCCACTCGATGAAAACCCTATGCCTTGTTATAATTGGCCTAGAGTAAATCACAAAGAAACTTAGCTAGACTATCATAAGAGGATTTGGAGGGGGCCCAATAAGAGGAGTAGTAAACATGAGTGGCTACTAAAATCTTTGTGTAGGTCTGGAACTTGCGCACTAGAGAGGGGTTTAGTGATTTAGTATTCAGTTTTAATTTCAATCCTATTGAGGATTTACTGCCAAAACTCAAAAAGTGAATTTTGCAATGCAAATAGGATGCCCAAGAACTTTAATTGCTCCCCTCGAGTGATCCACTACCAATTTTTTTAAAGCCACTTAGGTACCATCATCATGATTTGATATAAACATTGGGTAATTTGTTTACCATCATTAATCTTATTTGTACAAATATTTTAGGTCTCAAAGGTATTAAAATAAAAAAGGTACCCAAGCACTTCAACAACACAAACATAAAGCATTGAAGTAAGGGGACATACTTGGAAAATAGAGAGCTAGAGTTTTATCCTCAGGTCTGATACCCATTGATAGTGAGGCAGACAAAGCATCATAAAGTAAGGTCTGTATAGCTCTAATAAAAAAGGGACCAAAGCCAATATCTTTGGGCATGGCAAAAATAAAGTGCCACTCAATTTTATCATAATCTTTTTCAAAATATAGCTTATGAAAAATAACTCTCTATAGAGAGGACCGAGCCTAGGCCATGCCCTCCCATATTGAAATAATATTATCAAGGATATACCTCCCTCTAATAAAACATATTTGCTCTAGTATAACAATGGCATGTAAGATAAGTTAGATGTAGTTGGCAAGGGCTTTGGTGAGGATCTTGTAAGAAAAATTTAGCATGGTTATCAGCCTCTGGCTAGTGAGAAGCTCAAGACCCCTAGCATTAGGGATAAATTAATATTATATTAGTTGATCATAGGGCTGAGAGACTGTGTTTGTAGGGTTTCTTTGTAGACTTGCACCAAGTCAGGGTTGGTGAATTGCCAAGTGTCATTGTAAAAATCACATAGGAAGCCATCGATGCTAGGGGCCTTACATTACTCATATAATTTAAAGCCTTTGTAAGCTCTTAAAGGGTGAGAAAGATATAAATTAACTATTGATATGTAGGTTTGAGATTGTAAGACACTAATTTGAGGTAATCATGAAGTTCACATGACCTCTCGATCGTAGAGCATTGGGCATGGAAAACTTGTTGGTAATTCTCTAGAAAGGCCAAAGAGATATTAGTTTGAGAGGTGAGATGGGATCGAGCCATTTATATGGATTTAACTTACCCACATGCTTGCTTGACTTTTAGTGTTTTGAAAAATTCTTTGAAGGATTTGTCACCAATTTTGATCTAATGTAACTGAGCTTGAAGCTGGGTGCCCCTGGATGCATGATTATTCACCACCTTAAGGTAGTGTTTGAGGAAGGTAACTAGACTTTGCAGCTAAATATTGATGGGATTCATCTGAAAGCAGCTAGAGACCCATTTGAATTATTGGATTATAGGCTCCTTTGAGCGCTTATGAATCTAGGAAACATGTTTGTTGTGATGGTGGAGGAAGGAGGTGGTATGAAGAATGGCTTCATTCCACCACTCAATCCAGCTGGCAGTGTATGGGGGTCATGGGGCCAAGACCCACATATAGTGTATGATTCAGATGGTGCCAATATGACTCATCATGGATGCATTGAGAAAGAATTAATAGCGTGGCACCTTGTACTACCCTAAGGTCCATTCTAATTTATAGGAGATGGGCAGGTGGTCTAACAAGATAATATCTAAGTGCACATTGACAGGCTAGACATCAATGTTGGAGAAAGAAAAAATATTTTGCTCTGACAACATAAAGCAATCTAACCATTCAAGCACATGATGATCCTCAACTTGGTAGTTGGACTATGTAAACCAAGACGTGGGATTAAATGTCTACCATTAGAGGAGAGGGTCTACTAGCCTTTATTTAGTTTTGAAATAGTACCAAGCTTCATACTCACCAACACACCAATGTATAGGGAGGGCCCTAGCTTTGCCTTAGGGGTGTTCAATAATATTAAAGTTATCGCACACTAGCCATGTGGTAGGAGGTAACCCATATGATAAATATTGCTAGAGCATGGAACGGTAAGGGCCATCATTAGGAGCATAGATGTTGGGGATGCCAAAAGGCTAGCCATCAATATCAAGAATAATCTAGATTTATCGATGTGATGGGTCTTCCCCGTAGTAATTCCAAAGGAGACTTTAGAAGTAACTAAGATACATGTGTGACCATGTCCTAAGACCCCAGGTGGCATCTGACCAAATACTTTACAAGGATATCTAGAGGAAAAAAACAAAAATCTTAATAAAATGTCTAGAAAACTAATTTACTGATATATAGCTTGCATAGAGTATTTATGAGTAGACTCTTTAAGACCCCTTATATTATGTGATAAGACATTCATGGGAAGGGGTCATCCATTTGAATCTCCCCTTCTCAATCCTTAAAATCTTCCAATGCTGCAAATCTATTACGCTGGTGAGGGTGAGAAACTTTACCACTTGTAATATAGTGACGTTTGGCATCATGTTCCTCCTAATGAAATTTAACACCCCTATGAAGTAGGATGCGAGACCGTTAAGAGAATGTGTTTTTGGTCAAGTGAATCTTAGCCAGAGGCATCTTGAAATTTTGAGAGGTCATATAAATGCTCTGAGGGTTAGGAGGAGCTAAGATGGAAGAGGGTGAGAAGGAGGTACCTTGAGAGGGTGTGATAAGTGGAGGAGAATCCTCTTTAGGTGGCATTTGAGGCATGTTTTGTAGCTTAGGGCATGATTCCCATTTGGGGGGAAACATGGTCCAACCATCACCTTGGTCTTTTGGTTTTGGCTACTCAGACTAAGGAGGTGGTCGAGGAGGATTGGGATGACCCATGTGAGGACAATCATTGATGTGACGGTCCAAGGCCTGACAACAAAAACAAATGTTGGGAAGGTTGAAATAAATAACCTTTTGTGACCACTAGGTCTCTCCAACCTGGATTTCAATGAACTCCTTCAGATCTTTGAAGAGTTTAACCTCCATACAGACTTCCTTATTAAGGCATGAGTGAACCATTTATCTATTTCAATTGTAACCACTCATTGTATGGTAGTGATTATTTGGGGGATAAAATCAAAAGTGAAATGACAAACTAAGAAGTTTAACTCATACAGGGACACAGAGGGTGACATTGTCAAAAACCTTAAAATCTTAGGATCAGGGAGATAAAATCATAAAATGGTTATAAAGGAACCAAACATTGGACTTCATAAGAATCAACTAAGTTTCAAAGTATTCCTTAAAGGTAAAAAAATCTTTGGTAAGGTTATGGATTCCAGAGACATGGACACTTAGTGGCTTCCAGTGGTTGTGAGCTAATTAAAGAGGTAATCCTCCGAGGGGATACGACCAAAAAAATAAATAATAATAGAATAATTTTCATACCACTTGTAACATTTTTCAGAAACAACAACAAGAGTACTTACCTCTATAATGGAGGGATGACAGAGGGATTACCTCATCGTAAACTTTTGGAACAAACTTCCGATCTCATTTAGGTGTCGTTAGCTCTATCTATTACATCAACAGATGTAGTAGAGTACAAAAAATCCATAAATATAGGGCTTTCATACCCATATGGAAGTGCACCAAGCGTAGATAATGTGTTGTATCCCTAATAAATCCCATAGGCTTCATAGTGTGACACAAGGTGGGAAAAAACATAAATAGGTAGATGCAAACTATGAAAAAACCCTAGCAGAGCGAATTCTCTAAAAACTCCCCGGTGGTCTCTTGTGTCATTTTTTCTTTAAAGTGTATTCCATTTATTGATATTTTTATAGGGACCAATTGTTGGTTTTTATATAAATATCAATATTACTGAAATGTTGGAGTTCAGGTAGTGGAGAATGTTTGTGCACAAAAAAACTATTAAGATTTTATTCTTCAAAAATACAAAATAACTAATTAGATATAAGTTTTAAGTAATGTGAATAAGAAACTATAAAAAAATTGAAAAATAAATTTATTTGTAAATTTTTGAGAAACAATTAAAAAACTTGATTCTCCCTTTAAAACAAGATCCGCGTTGTGGCTAGTCCCTGCGTTTACATTGCCAGTTATTTTTGCTTAAGTTTGTATGTAAATTTGCAATTGATTGTAAGGATATTGTAAAGGGTACAAGCCTATAAGGTATAACTAGGTTAAGTTTATGGCTTCTCGCTATAGACCACAACTATTCATTCACATATTTCCTTAATATGAGCTAGAAGAAAATAAAATACGAATGATCTATAGGGAAATAGAGCTTGCATATGGGCCAACAAAATTATAAGATTTTTTAAATTTATATTTAAATAAAAAACTGTTATAACAATATTTATAATGTTTTGTAATTTAAAAAATATATAAAGGTTAGAAATTTAGGATAATTATTTAGAAACTATAACAACAACAACAATATATATATTTTTTAATTATAATTTTAATAATAAAATATTTATAGTTTTATAATTTACAAATATTACATAATAGAAAGCTTAATACAAATTATAAATAATTGCTTTTAGTAAAAGAATAGAAAGTTGATAATGAGTGAGATTAATATCATGTTATTTCAAAGCTTTTTATTGGTTATAATAAGAAAAATATAATCATATATTACACAATATTTTCATAAGAACAAAAAAATAAGATAAATGATAAAAGAAATATTTTATAACATAGCATTTCATTTGATCACATAACATCACAAACATGAAGCATGGATCAATATCACACTTCAAATTGAATTATTTTAAGTGATTACATCAAAGCGTTTGTTTTATTTGTAAATAATAAAGTTGGATTTTATTGTATGACAAAAATAGTGTACGAAATTTTAAGAATAATTAATAAAAATTAACTCTCTATAAACATAAACATTAAGCATCTAGAAAATTGGTATTAATTTCTATTTTTTTGGGTTGAAAATATTATATACTCATTACACACAGTTACAATAATTTAACTAATGTTTTGAAAGAGTATTATATAAAAATAATAATTAATAAAAATTACCTGTCTATAAATATAAACATTAAGCATCTAGGAAATTGGTGTTAGTTTCTTTTTTTTTAAAAATATTATATACTCATTATATATATATATACCCAATCCTGACCACCGGCTAATTTTGCAGCATTAAAAACGCAAGGTCAAAGTTGGCGACACGTGCGGACCACATGGAATCAAACAGTATATTCGACAGCCTGATGTCACCGTGGATGATATATGACGCGGTCCCTTCATGTAAGTACTATATGCCTTGGGCAACATCACTTAAAATATTGGCTCGACGGGACGAGTTGAATCGCATGCCACCCTCACGAAGGTGGTACTGCAGGATTTTCCCTGGCAAGAAGGCCATCCCTAAAATTCTCTTGCCGAGGGCCTCATAGAACCCAATGAAGGGGACTATATTCCGGTGATGGGCCCTCGACAGGGCTTGGGTCTCTGCAGAGAAGCTGAATATTTTGGCATGGCGAAGGACGTGGGGGGGGCGGGGGGTCGGGTCGATTTGCCTTATGGACATGACCTGCCCATCAGGGAATATGGCTCTGTACACGGCACCATAGTGCCCTCTGCCCACCAGACGTCGGGCGTTGAATCCATCCGTAGCCTTGTCCACCTCTGCAAACGTCCACACGATCGTGCATTTGTTGGGTGAATTCTCTTCTGGGATACTGGACCCCTGATCTTGGGGTGCTCTCATCCTCAGATGCTTGCAGACACAGAAGAAACAGGTGAGTAGTATGCACAACGATGCAATAATTAGGTCGAAGGCAAAAAATGAAATTAAATTGTGCTTCTGCTGGTAAGATGTGTCGTTGTCATTTGTTAACTGAATTCAGGTCGACATGGCCATGGTGTATGCTGTATTCAAGTGCATAACTACGTAATTCATTATATTTATGTGTTTTCCTGGTTATTCTTTGCCTCCAATTGGACTTGTTGCTTTCTGTACATAAAGGGAAGCACATTTACTTAACTTAGGATTGATTTCCATTGGATCCAGACCGACCATGAAAGGATTTTGTTTTGGACAATATAGGCGAGATCTGAGATTCGATGGATTGCTTGGGGTCGGGGCGATTCCAGCTTTGTGCTCAAGAAAAAGACTGGTCTCCATAAAAACAAAACGTGATCCCACATAAGTCATATTGGTTTTGATATTCTATTTCTGCAACACAAATCGGGACAAACAAGCCACAAGGTGGGTGTATCATGAAGGATCCCGATTTTTGTTATATAATATTTGTTTATTTTGTTGTAAAAATATTTTAAAGTTTTTTTAAAGAATCTTTATTTTATTAGGGTAAGGAATATAAATAAATAAACATCATTTTTTGAATTGGAAATCGCATTTTCATTAATAAAATAGGATATAGTATATCGTTAATCATATAAAAAAGATGGGTGGAAAAGTCACACCACAAAATCACTATTACATTGAGCTAAAATAAGCCTCGAAAAAAGAGCAAAGTCTACAAAGGGCCACCACACGGCCAAATAAACTAAATTTAAATTAACTCAAGTACACGTCAAAAACGAAAGATAAATAAAAGCACAAATAACAAGGAACCCATTAAAAAACAATAGGGAACATAGCTACAAATAGAGGTGGAGGATCCTTAGTGTTCCCTCCCCACCCCCTTGAATAGGGGGGTCCTTATCAATCAGTAAGGGATACCAACCATTAGTTTGTTGATTATTTTCAGTGTCATCTTATTGCCTAATTGCAAAATCCTTGTCTGGAGGGCGAAATGGCAAGGGCCAGCCGTGGGAACTTGTTATGCGTAGAGAGCCCCCAACACCCCCTCCCTCCTCACCACTATATCTATTAACTCTATTAGATATGTGGACTGGAGATGGCCAACGAGGGTGAGGAGAGGAGCTCCTCTAGCTTCAAGACCATCGGTTGTGAGATTGATGATGGTTAACTCCACACCCATGCCCCTTGGGGGAATGATGGTAGGAGGGAAGGGGGGATCTGGGGGTTCACAACTGACCATACAAGGAGCATTTCCCCAATGGTCCATGAGGATTTGTAAATGGTGGAGTTCGAGCTGAATTTTATCTGTTTGACTCGGGATTTGAAGGGTAACATTAGATATCACAACAACTTTGTTAGTTATATAAAATTTTTTTTTCCATATCTTCATGATTAAAACATGCTTTAATTCTAGTTTTCCAAATCTTTAAAAAAAAAAAAAAATGACGAAAAATTTCCTAGAATCTATTTTATCTTGCAAGAAGTAGGGTGGAGCTCCTCAGGAGAGCCATCTTCCAAGTGAACATTTCAGGCCTAAAGGGTTTAAAGAGGGTATGAATCTGGGCAAGAGGGAAAAATCAAAAGAGATGTTTAATGGATTCTAGGTGGTGAAAGGCATGGTAATTGGGATTTGAGACCCCCATGTGCTTGAGTTGGTCCCTCATAAGCTAACCTCAATATAAGCCACCAATATATTATCAAACCGTCTAGTCCAAACACAATGAAGGGAGTTAAGATTCCATAGATGATTGAAGATTTCAGTATCAACATGTTGAGGGGCCAATAGATTATATCCCAATCAAGGGGAATAATGAAATAATGATGTAGTTGTAGAATAGACCCATTCTTTTCACCATGGCATAAGAGAGGAAACATCGATTTTGTGTAAGTATTCTTCAAGTATGGAACTTTGTAACTCAGAAATGGATTCTGCATCTTTCTTATTTAGCTTGAACTTAGCCTTCACAAGATTCATAGAAGCCAGTCCTAAGTGGTATTGTAGAAAAAATCTCCAATTGTACGAATACCTTTTTTAAACAATGTTAATCTCTTAACCCAAGAGACCATGGAAAATTGAACATTATGGAAATTCAATGTGGGAGACCACCATAGGGATTGAGTATTGAGAGAAAGACTAGTTCTAAACCCTTCCCCCACCCAAATGAGGTGAGGTTTAAACTTCTTCCAATCCTTCTAGATACTTGGAATGACAAAGGTGCCCCTTATCTTAATAGAAACATGGGTGATAAGAATGTTCTACAAACCAATCTGTTACCAGGCCTTTCTGCCAAGAGGGTAACATTGAGAGATGCAATGCCTCGATAAAACTTTCCAGGCTTCATCCCCTTCCAAGCTTTTGATAATCTATTTAAAATTGAGAGCAAGAACATAAAATTTAATATCAATGAGCCGAAGCCCACTAGGTTCTTTATGATGACAACAAATGACCCTTGAGACTCTGTGAAAACCATGATGCCCATCAAAATTGGCCCATAAAAGGTCTTATAGGAGCTTCTCCATCTTGGCATAAGAGGCATTGGAAGGAGCCCAAAAAAATGAGTAGTAAACATGAGTAGCAGTGGGGACCTTGGAACAAATATGAAACTTCTCGGATAGAGTCAAGGGTTTACTGATCTGTAAGGAGATTTTCTTCTCAAATCTTTGAACCACATAAGACCACCACTCTGCAAGCAAGGCTCTAAAAGTAAATGGAATGCCTAAGAATTTAAATTGCACTCTAAGGAGAATCCATTACCATTTGTATCCCTCCAACCAAAGAGGTTTGGGAGAGAGAGATTGACGATAGCATTGAGTCTTCTACCATTGGATGGAAGACCCAAAAGCAAGTCAGAAAGTGTTGAGACAACCCATAGAATATTGAATAGAGTCCTCATCTTCCTAAAGAGTGAGGAAAGAATCATCAACAAAGTGCCCATTAATCAATTAGTGGTCTAAATTAGGGATAAGTGCATAAAGCTGGGGGACAAAAAGTGGCTTATCCATGGATATGAATTTCTTAAAATTTTAAAAATCTAAATTTTGTAGATAATTTGAGATATCTACACTCCAAATTTCAAGATGGTGTAAGAGCATAAAATGTACAATTTTGAGTCTGGTTTCCAAAACACTATTTTTTTCAAAAATGATTAAGTATAACTAAGTTAAACATCTAAAATTTGAAGATAAACTCTTTTTTTTAAAGAAAATAGAGTAGATAGATGGCCGTGTGGTGCAACATTTTTTTAGAAGCATTTAATATTCTTTGAAACCCTTTGGGGATAATTTAGATAAGATATTCTAGTTTGTGATCTATATTTTTTTATTTTTTTAAATGAATACTTTTTTTAATAAATTTTACAAGTAAATAGATCTAAAAAACTGAAAAAAAAATGGATAGTCATCCATGTGGTGTGATTAACTAGTTAAAAAAAAATGAAAATCAATTTTTCTTGAATGTGTGTAGAATTAAGCCTAGTTTGTGATCATATAACTTTTTTTACATTTGGATTAAAGAAAAACAAATTACATGAACATGTATAGGCATGTATATTTGTGACATGTAATGGCATAAAAAGGTATAGTTAGAAATCAACATAGTTTGAAACCTTAAATTAGTCAAAAAATTATAAAAATCATATTTTTGGAAATAGGAGAGTGTGTTCATTAGTATGGTATTAAGTTTTTAAATTTTACCATTTAAATTCATAGTGTATTTGGTGATCAAAGTTGAATTTTGTTGTTTTTTATTAGAACTCTCAGATTCGACTATATATTGACAGGTCCAAGCCTTTGGCTCAAGAATCCAAGCCATTCTCGAGCTAAAAAATATGGTTTTTGAATTTAAATTCAAATAGTGTGATCGCATTAATAACACGATCATGGTATTAACGTGATCATGTTATTAACCACTTTAATAATGCAATCACATTATATATTCATAACACCCAAATACCCAAATTTGCTCTTTACCTCAAATTTTATATATGATCTTATATGTTCTTGAACTTCCTAATCGTGGTGTTAATTCATGTGATATAGGAAATATCCCTAACCTTAAATAGTTAATTAAGGTGTCGTGGTCACATAAGACTTCAAAAAATTTAAGGGCATTTAAATATGTTGACTTGACTACTTATAATTACTTGGTTTTAAGGTGTAACTCATTATACATTTTACGTTATAACTGATTTTATCACGAGATGTCATAAAATATATTTTTTAAACCTATGACCAAAATTTAGCCTTTGGAGTACCAATCTAATTGTGCATTTGAAGAAAATTGGAGATATTTTGAATCCCTTCAACCTAATTGCATGAATATAAAATGTGATTTGGAGGTCTATCAAATCTAATTTCATTAGCTTGATTGATTTGGGGGGTGACCACTGGATTCCCTGTGGAACAAGAAATCATTATGGCATTTTATCAGACAATTTAGCTTGCTTTTTGTAAGCTTGCACAATTCATGAATTTGTCTATTAGTGGAGTCATATCTGCAACACTTGACAAAATTTGTTTCCACTAATTATTTGATTGATTTCTATGCCCTATATTGTTCCAACACTTTCATTTTATTAAAACAAGCCTTACTAAGATGGATTTTTATAATCAAGCATTTTGTATGCATGTATGTCAAGCGTTTCTCAGGGTATTGTTTATAATTACATTTTTTTATGGATTGCTAAAAATTGCCCTGAACCTTGTATGTAGGGGTTGATGAGTCTAGCTATAGACCTTCCCAATGCATTTGTAAAAAACTCCATAGCCAACTTGTGGATCCAACATTGATTGCAATAAAAAAAAGTACATTCAGATGAAGTGTGACTCGTTACAGCCCATCAAAGTATGTTACCATAGTTTGCATGACATATTTGTCTAACATTTTTTTTATTATATTGCTATCAGGATTCAATTGTGTAGTTTTTTGAATCAAACTCATTGACCCATGTTTCATGAGTAGTGGTTCATGTTTCTTGTTTATATGAATATGAATATGAATGTTAATATTTTTATTTTAGTATTCTTTAACATATGTAGTTATTGGTAATATTTTTGGAAGATTCATAAAAATAAATAATAATCAATTTAAACAAATATTTGTTTACGTATGTTTATATTTGTGTGGAGATGGATTTTACTAAAGGTCTTCTAAATAAAATAGAGTTTAATCATGATAATTTTTATTAATTTTAAATTTTGAATTATGAAAACACTATCTTTAGATGTCATTTTTACCATCAAATTGATCATTTCCATGGAAAATGTCTTCATGTAAACAAACCGAAAAAGAAAATGGACCAAGTTAGTAATTCTAAACACTGACAGTGGTATGAGCGACGTCTTTCAAATGAGATCAATAAATCCAAAGATGATATAGGGAAGGATGACGTAGTGTGGATATGGATTTTGGTAACCCAATGTTCTTCCAAAATTGATTAATTTTTCTTACTTATTACTACTCAACCAACAAAAGTTTGTTACATTCGTTATTTGTTTTGTGTTTCCTCAACTTATCATAGTATGGTATTATAGCATACTTTGTTCCACCAACATTTTTTATAAATAATGATATAATTTTAATATATAAATATTTCATCAGAGTATTAATATTTATAAAAGAGATGGAGTTTAAGTGGTAAAAGAACGCTTTCTTATTAAAATTCCATTATTCAAAGATACAAAATGATAGAATAGATATAAACTTTAGGTGACGTAAAATAATATAAATGGTTTTGTTTTATTAGAAAAATTATAGAAATCATATGAATTAATAAAAGTTAAAAAATTAAAAAATAATTTTATTTATCAAATATTTGAGAAAGAAATTTAAATTTCCCGATTCCCCATTTTAAAAAAAAGGAGAATGCTTAGATATGAATAAAATACATAGTAATAAAACAAATATAATTACATCCATGAGCAACGATCTATGTTGTTTAAAACGTTGTCAAACAACAGAGATCGCGACATGTGAAGGAAGAGAATTGGAGGCCGTAATATCACTTTCTATGTTCTTCAGCACGGCGACCACCTCTGATATCGAAGGACGATTCTTTCTCGACCCATTCACACACCCACACGCCAATTTCGCCATTCTCATCAGAGGTTCTACATTTGGAGGCACCGCTAATTTTGGGTCAAATATGTCAATGGCTCTGGAGGAGGTTATGAGAGGCACAGCCCAGTCCACTATATATTCTCCGCCAAAACACGACCTTCCGCTAAGCATCTCCAGCAGAACAACACCAAAGCTGTACACATCGCTGGCCTTGGATAAATTTTGCTGCGTGGAGTATTCGGGATCTATGTACCCAACCGTGCCCACCGTCTGATTTTGCGGCGTTAAAAACGCGAGCCCAAAGTCGGCGACACGTGCGGACCACATGGAATCCAGCAGTATATTGGACGGCTTGATGTCACCGTGGATGATGAACGGCGCAGTCCCTTCGTGCAAGTACTCTATGCCTTGAGCGACGTCGCTTAAAATATTGGCCCGACGTGACCAGTCGAATCGCATGCCGCCCTGATGGAGGTGGTACTGCAGGCTTTTGCCCGGCAAGAAGGGCATCCCTATAATTCTCTCGCCGGGGGCCTCGCAGAAGCCAACGAGGGGGACTATATTCGGGTGATGGGCTCTCGACAGGGCTCGGGTCTCTGCAGAGAAGCTGAATATTCCGGCGTGGCGAAGGACGTGGGAGGAGTCGATTCGCTTGACGGCCATGACCTGCCCATCGGGGAAAATGGCTCTGTACACGGCGCCGTAGCGCCCTCTGCCGACCAGACGCCGGGCACTGAATCCGTCCGTAGCCTTCTCCACCTCTGCAAACGTCCAGGCGACCGCGCATTTGTGAAATGAATTATCTTCTGGGCTACTGGACCCCTCATCTTGGGGTGGTCTCATCCTCAGATGCTTGCAGACGCAGAAGAAACAGAGGATGAGAAACGCGAGTAGTATGCACAGCGATGCGACAATTAGGTCGAGGGCGAGAAACGAAATTGAACTGTGCTTCTGCTGGTAAGATGTAACGTTGTCATTTTTTAACTGAATTCGGATCGACATGGCCGTGGTGTACGCTTAAATCAAGTGCAGAATTACTTGGTTCGGTGTATATATGTGTTTTCCTGGTGATTCTTTGCCTCGGATTGGACTTGCCGCTTTCTGTACAAAAAGTGAAGCAAGTTTGCTTAGGTTAGGATTGATTTCCATTGGATCCAGACCGACCATGAAAGGATTTTGTTTTTGACAATATACGCGAGAGATCTGAGATTCGATGAATTGCTTGGGGCCGAGGCGATTCCAGCTTTGTGCTCAAGAAAAGGACTGGTCTCCATAAAAACAAATTGCGTTGGAAGGGAACCAAAACGTGAT
The DNA here is from genome assembly GCA_037957365.1 of Torreya grandis. Classification (NCBI taxonomy): domain Eukaryota; kingdom Viridiplantae; phylum Streptophyta; class Pinopsida; order Cupressales; family Taxaceae; genus Torreya; species Torreya grandis. The sequence goes on from JARHVA010002355.1 coordinate 863,344, forward strand.
CCCTGCTAAGTCGTATTGGTTTTTATATTCTATTCCTGCGACACAAATCGGGACAAAGAAGCCCCAAGGTGGGTGTAGCGTGAAGGATCCCAATTTTTGTTATATAATGTTTATTTATTTGTTTTAAAAATATTTTAAAGTTTTTTCCTAAAATAGAATCTTTTATTTTATTAGGGTAAGGAATAAAAATAAATAAATCCCATTTTTTCCAAAGAATGTATATGTATTTTTATATAATATAATATTTTTTTATCTTTTTTTTTTTTTTGGATCGGTATTAAAATTTAATGGGTCCCTTGCTTTTATGTTTTTTTATTGACCGGAGCTTTAATCTGTCTAGGACACAATCAGAGGCTCAGATCCCTAATAACAATATTAATTTTGACGGGTTGCTATAGCCCACAAATTGCAAGCTGCTCTAACCGTTCAATCATACGAACTTCCGATATTACCTGTTCAACCACAAGACATGACACTATAGCCCACCAACCGCATGATGTTCAAATCGTCTGACATTATCGATTGTGCCACAGCTACCATCGATCCACTCGCATGCTCAATGACATTACTAGATCTGCCACAAGACGAGACGCTATAGTCCATCAACAAGCTGCTCAAACCGTCTGACATTATCGATTGTGCCACAACAACTAATGCTATAGCCCACAAACCGCAAGCCACTCCAACTGTCGAATCATACCAACTTCCGACATTAATAGATCAACCACAAGATGGGATGCTATAGCCCACCAACCACACACTGCTCAAACCCTTTGACATTACCAATTGTGCCACAACTACCAAAAATCCACCCGCATGCTCAATGACATTACCAGATCTGTCACAAAACAGGATGCAATAACCTATCAACAAGCTACTCAAATTGTCTAACATTATCGATTGTGCCACAACAACTACGGATCGACTTGCATGCTCAATGGACACCAATACCATTACTAACAGCGACATCCGATGTCACATACGTCATGGATAATTGAACCTTGGTGGACTTAGATACATCTAAGTGACCTCACCAACTCACCCCCACCTCATTGTACCTTTTTTGTCATATTTTAATATACAACTAAATTTATAATTTGAAGTAAATATGTGCATTCATAAATACTAAAAAATTAACGTTTAAATAATTTTTGTATATTATTCATAAATTTGATTGTAAATTTTATAAAATATTTTCTCCTAATACTTTAGCTTTTATAACACTATAATTAATACATTTATAAATTATTAGATACCATGTTATTCAAATTCCAACTTTTGGTTTTAAATATTAGAATATTAAAAGTCATCATCTGCCATTAAAATTGTGTATTTTTAAAATGCAAATTTTACACAATTTGCAAGTTTCATCGTATCAATAAAATTTAAAATTCTCCAATGAAATAATTAAGTATACAAGTCAATCCATGCCAATAAAAAACAATCAATATGATGCAAGCATATTTGGTAAATGTAAGATATTATTTGTCAATTAATGAAATATTGTAGATAAATCACTATTTGAATTCCAAAGAATATGTAATTTGAGAATTTATAAATTTTGTAATTGTTGTAACTATTTTTATACGTGCAATTTTTCAAAGATCATATTTTAGGGAAAACTTATTTGTTTGCATTTGATGTTATTATTAATCAACTTTCTAAGTTTTTTTTTATATTTATAACAAAACATAATTACAATCTTTATGATTTCTCAATTTCATCTTCACATATTATTTTAATGGATAATATTTTATATTGATTGTTAGGTTACTATAAGAAATTTTTGTAAGTTAAATACATTTTAAGATAGTCTCTTATTTAAGCTTTTCATATTTTGTTTCTGACTTGTTACATGTTCTTCTTATCTTCCATGTTTTTTTGCCTTTTAGATACTTTGTCATTTCTACCAAGGTGCAATAGCTATGAGCTCATAATTTGCTTGCTTCACTTCCTCAATATTTATGAAAATATGACCAATAATTGAATTGATATGAGTAAAATGTAGAATATTATGACCTTTATCATAATAATTATCCAAGGTTAAGAGTGTCATCTAATATAATCTTGGTGAATACTAAACGATGATAGAAGTGCTTGTAGATTTTATTATACTCGTGTGCTTGATGGTTTAACGGGCATGATGACTATCAACTTAAACTAGGCACTCATAACCCAATGTGGCTGACTGAGTCACGGGCCTTGCCTGCCGGGTAAATTCGTGAAGATGCAAATGAACATACATTTGATAAGTGGTAAGCTCAGATTGCCTCATAACCATACACTCTTTAGGGTTTGTTCTAACTGAATTCGTGACATGTGAGTGTGCAAATGCCTGAAGTAGCAGTCCATGTGGCATGCAAGGGCCAAGTCGAACTCATGCCTTAAAAAACTTGAAAAATTCTACACTATGTTGTGGGAATGACTAGGCATGAAGTACGTGATTGATCGACAAGATGTGAAAGCTCAATAAGTGGGAAACAGACCTGTGACAAATTAGTAACCAAACACTTAGAAAATTGGCTAAGTAAGATGCTGACCAAAAGAACACAAGCCAAATTTTATGCCAAGTGACTAAGCAAATATATCGATGACCAAGCATGAATATGTGTGAAGGTGCATGACTAAGACATAGATCAAACACTTCTAAGATTGGCTAAATATAATGATAACCAAGAGAATCCAATTTCGATCACTAAGGAATAAACAATGTTAATGCTAATGCCATGCGATCGAGCTAAAACACATTTGATCAAGTGTGAATGAGCATGAAGGCAAGTGAATAACTTATTGGGTCTGCATAGAAAATAAATAACTCAAAACCAAAACTTCAAAGGTGGTTTAAAAATGAAACTGAAAAAACAAATTGCCAATGAGGTCTTCTTCTGCCTTTGATTCCAAAGGTATCTTCATTACTCATGGATAATAGTGGATACATTAAATCATTTGGTCTTTATGAAATATACAACTTGCTCTAAATTTGTAAAGGTTGATTATTCGAGGTTAAGGGATTTTAATACCAAAAATAGATAAATAAGTTAAATTTTATTTATTTAATTACCAATAAAAGATATGTTGAGCACAAGTTAATACTGAGAGAGGGGGTGGGGTGGGGCAGGGCGCGATGGGGAGGGCCCGGGAGGGGGGGGGGGGGGGGGGGGGCGGCGGGTGAATGAGTATTATATATATATATATATATATATATATATATATATATATATATATATATATATATATATATATATTCTAACACTTAATCACTTATTCCAATTAAAATATTCAAAGTAATCAAATCACAACACAATATAACACAATGCAAAGCGACACCAGATATACGTGGAAACCCTCTCAAAAGAAAACCACAGAGAAATATTTCTCAATATAAATATTTGTAAGCACCAACCTACTAGAGCACCAACCCCTTTCATCGAGCACCAACTTAGCAAGAGACACCAATCTCATCAAAATGAAGGAAACAACCTTCTCACAAAAATCACCTTTCTATCTCAAATTTGTTGTCAACACAATAAATGATAGAACACTTGTTTTATCTCCTTTCGATTCGATCTACACTTGAGTTTTTTCGCTGCTATGCTCTTCCTTATACTTGTTAGTTTTTCCTTTTAATATTATCACAAAAATCTGTCTTTAAATTTTTTTGCTTTTCTTTTGTATCTTCCACTTTCAAATATACAAATTTTACACTCATTATGCACTTATTTATAACCCACAGAAAGCCACAAATTAAGGTCATGACTCTTCAAGTGAAAAGGTCAATTCAAATGGTCACAACTCCTCTTAATAGGTCAACCAAGGTTGACATTTCCATCAACATTTTTGTTGACAAATATGTTAATATTTCCATTGACATTTACATTCACTTCCATCGACATTTTTGTTCACTTTCAGAAACAATTCCGTTCACTTCTAGCAACAATTTCTTTCACTTCCAACAATAATTTTGTTCACTTCTGACAACAATTCCATTCACTTTTGGCAACAATTCCATTTGACATTTTTGTTCATATCCGTTACAATTCCTTTGATATCAAGGACAATATTCCAACAATCTCCCCTTTTGTCATTGATGGCAACCACATACTAAAACTGTTCCCCCTTGCTACATTGTCTCTTCTATCTGAATCCTTCTTTGTTTTAGCTTCCCCTTTCTGTGACATCCTCTTTTTGTACTTCCCCCACTTTGACATCAATGGCAAAAGGTCTATCCAAGAGCTAGTACTTAGCTCCCCCTCAGTTGATGCTTCCCTTCAGTGGCAAGAAGCAAAATAACTCCCAACTTCTCATGTAGGTACTCAAATGTGTCCTTTGGAAGTGCCTTCATGAAAATATCTTCTATCTGCTCTATTGTATTAATGTATTCCAACTTGACTTGTTGATATGCAACTTGCTCTCTCAATAAATGGTATCTAATTGAAATATGTTTCATTCTTGAGTGTGTCACCAGATTCTTTGAAATACTGATGGTATTGGTGTTATCACAATATATGGAGATAGGTTGATCATACTTCACCTTGATATCCTCTAGAGTCTGCTTCATCTAAAGCACCTGTATGTAACACAAAACTACCGCTATGTACTTTACATGTACTATGGATAGTGAAACTGAATTTTGTTTTTTGTTTATCCAAGATACTAATATATCACTGAGAAAAATTGTACCTTCACTTGTACTTTTCCTGTCATCTAGGCAACCTGCCCAATCTGAGTCTGTATATGCCACTACAGTGAAATATCTCCCTATAGGATACCATAATCCATTCTAGGGTCCCCTTTATATATCTAAATATCCTCTTCATAACTTGTACATGAGTTTCCTTGGGGTCTGCTTGATATCATGCCACCATGCCTACCCCCTGCATGATATCTGACCTAGAATCTGTTATATACATAAGGCTGCCAATCATTAATCTATAGAGAGATTGATCTACATCTGGGGATTCTTCATCCTTACTTATCTTGTTTCTTGTGGCTATTGGTGTGCTAACAGGGGCATAGTCCTCAAAACCAAACTTATTCAACATTTCTTTGGCATACTTGGTTTGAGAAATGAAGGTTCCTTTATTGGATTGAAAGATTTGTGATCCAAGAAATAAAGATAACTCTCCAAGCATGGACATCTCAAACTCCTTTTGCATATATTCAACAAATTCCTTCATCAACTTCTCACTATCTCCTCTGAATATTATGCCATCAACATAGACAACAACTATCAACTGATGTTCACCTTCAGTTTTGATATATAAGTTGATGTCGGTGAAACCTCTTTTAAAACCTTGATCTTGCAAATATTTGTCAAGTCTCGCATACCAAGCTCTAGAGGCTTGCTTCAGGCCATACAAGGCTTTCTTCAATCTGAAAACATATATACTATCGTCTGAAAGGAAAAATCCTCTGGACTACTCAATATATACTTCCTTTCTAGTTTGTCATTCAAGAATGCAGATTTCACATCCATGTGATATACTTTGAAATTTTTAAATACCGCATAGGCAAGAAATATTCTGATTGCTTCTAACCTAGCTACTGGAGCAAAATTTTCTTCAAAGTCAATTCCTTTGATCTGAGCATACCCCTTACACACTAATCTCACTTTTTTTTGGGTCACTTGACCATCCTCATTCAATTTGTTTCAATACACCCATTTTGTGCAGATCACATTCTAAATTTTTGGTCTTGACACTAGCTCCCAAGTTTCATTCTTCTCAATTTGGTTGAGCTCTTCTTCCATTGCTTTTACGCAATGTTCATCATGGCTTGCTTCTAAAAATTTTTTAGGTTGTATTTAGATAACGAAGAAAAAATTACTTATTCAGAATTTCTTACAATCCTTCTTCTGGTTTATACTCCAACATCTATATTACCAATGATTTTGATTTCAGTATGGTTTTTTTGAATGAAACAAGATGGTGCCTTGGTTTTTTGTCGTTCATATTCATCCATCTTCTCTACTTCAACATCTTCTTCTTCAATGATATCTGATTCATCTAATGGATCACTTGCCTTCTGAGTTCCAGTTTTATCTACTCTGACACTGACACTTTATACAATAGTTTGGGTTCTCTTGTTGTAGCATTTGTAGGCCTTGCTTTTGGTGGAATATCCCAGAAAAAATCCTTCATCGACTCTTGAGTCAAATTTCCCCAAATCATCTTTGGTCCTCTTAATAAATCACTTACTTCCAAATACTTTGAAATATTTGATAGAAGCTGGTCTTCTCATCCATAACTCATATGGGGTCTTGTCATTGTTGACTCTGATCTATCCTCTATTTAAGATATATACAATTGTGTGGACTACTTCTCTCTAATATTTATTTGATAACTTGGATTCATTCAGAATTATCCTAGCCATTTTTTAGACAATCATGTTCCTTCGTTCTATTACCCCATTCTATTTTGGGGTTCTTGAAATTGAGTACTATCTTTTTATCCCATGGTCTTCACAATACTTAGCAAATTCATTTGACATGAACTCACCTCCTCTATTTGATCTTAAGCATTTGATCCTTAAACCGGTTTCATTTTCAATTAATGCTTTAAATGCTTTAAATTTGCTAACGACCTTAAACTTTTCTTTCAAAAATACAACCCATGTCATTATAGTGTAATAATCAATTAACAACATAAAATACCTCTCACCTTGTATATGCATTTTGGTGGGTCCACATAGATTTGTATGAATGAGATCTTATTTCTTTGTAGTGGAATATTCCTTCATTTTGAATCTTGTCTTGATCTGTTTTCCATGCTGGCATTGCTTACAAAGCATGCTTGATGGCATTGTTATCTTTGGAATGTCCCTTACAACTTGATTCTTGCTAATATTCACAAGGTTATCAAAATTTATATGGCCCATTCTTCTATACCATAGTTAACTTTCTTTAAATTGACTTAGACAACACTTCTCTCCTTTGACTTTTGTAAGCATTTTTAGATTGTTTGTTCTCTTGTGAGCATCTGCAATTAGTTCTCTCGTGTCTCTTTTTTTGATCTCACAACCTTCAACAAAGAACTTGAGTGTGTGTCCTTGATCACACATTTGGCTAGCACTTAGAAGATTATGCTTTAACCCTTCCATATATAACACATTCTTTGTTTGGGTTCTTTCATTATCGATACTAAGCATACCTTTTTCTATTATTCTAGTTGTAGTGTTATCTTTCAACTTCACCATGTCTTCATTGACCCTTTTTAGCGACATAAATTTGCTTTTATCTCCATTCATGTGTCTCAAACATCCACTATCAATAAACCATTGTTGTCGTTCATCTCTAGCATGGAATGTTGTTTGAACGATCATTGATTCTTCTTGCTTCTTCTTCCACGTCTTTGTTGTTTCTCTTTTCTTTATCATTGGAGCCTTGAACTTTTGATCTTGTCTTACATATTCGAAAACACTTCTAGAATAGCATGCTATATGTCCATAATTATTTCACTTGTAATAGACTATAGCTTTTTCATCAAAATTTGATAGGGGAGCAAATAAATTGTAGCTTCTGTTTGAAGCTCCATAGGTTCCTTTGTTTCTACTCCAGACTTTAATATCCTTGGCTTTTTTCTACAATCTAATTTCTTATGAACAAAATGATTTCAATAATAACAATATCCATCAAAATAATTACCAAATCTATTTTTGTTGGCATATCTTGGAGCAAGTGATCTTTTGAAGTTTTGTTCTCATTTGCTTTCTTTGTTGATAGAGCTAGTTTTTATATTCTGGCATTCTTCCTTCTTGGTCTTCTTTTTCACAGGTTCCTTAAGAGTTTTAGCATAACTCTTAGCTTTCTCTTTTTCCTTCTCATACCCAATGCCTAAATTGTTAGATGGTTATCTTTGATTTTTAGGAATCTTATTCAAAACTTGGGTGCTTTTCTCAGATAGTATTTACCTTTTCTAAAGCCTTTTTTAAAGTAGCAATCTCAGATTCATACCTTTCACAGTCTTCTCCTTTATTTTTTAGCATATCCATTAGATCTTAAATTCTCTTTACCACTTCGATTTGGAATTTTAGATCAGTAATTATCTTCTTTGATTCCTCAAAACTTTTTGATATTTTGGCTTCTAAGACCTAACTCTCTTTTTCATATTTATGAATCAAAAGCTTTTGTTTCATATTTTTTTTCTTAAGATATTTTATCTCTCCTAAGGCACAAATAATCCCTTCTTTGAGATTTACCTCACCTTCATCTTCTTCTTCTTCCAATTTATTTTTGCTTGTGGAAGCATTATCTTCTATGGTCATGAACAATGTTCCTCATCATCATTCTCAGAATCACTTGCTTCACTTTCCTCATATGAGCTATAGTTCCTCCTAGAGTATATGTTTTTCTTTTGTTTCTCAAATCTCTTCTTGTCTTTATTTTTTTTAATCTTTTTTTAAATTTTGGTTTGCTCTCTTCTTCATCACTATTGTCTTTATCCAGGAATTTAGCCGTAAAATAACCAATCTTATTGCAATTAAAACATTTGAATGGTGACTTACCTTTATATTTACCCAAACCTTTCTTCAGCTTTCGTATGAATAGAGCCTCCTTTTCATCTTCTTCACTGCTTGAGCTATCAATTGGCTCAATTTCTTTGACTTTCTCATTCTTTGATACTTTGAACATTGCTTCTCTTTTTTATGGTCTTTTAGATTCAATCCTCATTTCATATGTTGTGAGAATTTTGTGCATCTCGTCCATCTTTAATTTATCTAGATCTTTCATTTCTTCAATCGTAGAGAATTTTACATCAAACCTCAATGGTAAGGACCTCAACACCTATTGGATGATTTTAGACTCTTCTACAGTTTTTCCAAGTCCTCGAATAACATTGATTATTTCATCAACTCAGAGCAAGTATCCTGCAATGTTTTCTTCTTCCTTCATCTTTAAATTCTCAAATTGTCTCCTATGAGTTTGGAGTTTTGCTTGTCTTACCTTGCTGTCACCCTCATAAATAGTATTAAGTTTTTCCCAGATCTCTTTTGCATAATCACAATGCATGAATTTTATGAATTTTGATTTTGAAAGGCCACATAGGATGTCATTCATTGCTTTAACATTGTTTTCATTGGCCTTCTTTCTAGTCATGTCTATTGGTGGCATTTGTAGCATTTGGTACCCAGTTACTACTACTTGCCAAATATCGAACCCAAGAACGATTGGATATGTCTTCATTATTGTGATCCAGAAGGCATAATTTATGCCATCAAACAATAGTGCCTTTTTAATGGAAAATCCATCCTAAACATATGATCCAACCATGTGAACTTGTACGATCTACCTTCTAGCGGTTAAGTTATATCTGAAGGAACTTGCTTTGATACCAATTGTTGAATACATGCTAATATTGAGAGGGGGTGACTCAATATTATATATTCTTTTATTTTCTAACACTTAATCACTTATTCTAATTAAGATATTTAAATCAATCAAATCATAACACAAGATAACATAATGCAAAGTGACACGAGATATATGTGAAAACCCTTTCGAAATAAAACCACAGAGAAATATTTATTAATATAAATATTCATAGGCACCAACCTACTGGAGAACCAACCCCAAAAATAATTTTGTAGGCACCAACCTACAGGAGCACCAACCCATTTCACCGAGCACCAACTCAGCAAGAGACACCAATCTCTTCAAAACGAAGGCACCAACCTTCTCAAAAAAATCACTTTTCTATCTCAAATTTATTATCAACACAATGGATGATATAACACTTTCTTTCTATCTTTTTTATTCAATCTACACTTGAGTGTTTTCGTTGCTATGCTCTTCCTTATACTTGCTGGTTTTTCCTTTTAATATTCTCACAAAAATCTGCCTTTAAAAAATTCTTCTCTTTTTTTATATCTTCCACTTTCAAATCTACAAATTTGCCACTCATTATGCACTTATTTATAACCCACATAAAGCCACAAATTAAGGTCGTGACTCTTCAAGTGAAAAGGTCCATTCAAACAGTCACAACTCCTCCCAATAAGTTGACCAAGGTTGACATTTCTATCGATTATTCCTATTAATATTTCTGTCAACATTTTTGTTCACTTCCATCAACATTTTCAGTAACAATTCTGTTCACTTTCGACAACAATTTCGTTCACTTCTGGAAACAATTCCATTCATTCTCAGTAATAATTCCATTCACTTCCAGCAACAATTCCATTCACTTCTGGCAACAATTCCATTTGACATTTTCGTTCATATTTGTTATAATTCCTTTGACATCAATGACAATATTTCAATAGGGTACTATGCATATCTAAATAAAAGTAAGTTGAATAAGTGATATGGGTCTATCTTAGATTTGATTTCAACCATAAGGCTTTCCTACATTAAATAATGAGCATCATTTATGTTTATTTCTAAATCATTTGACACATTTTAAATTTTATGCTAATTATGTCAATTGCTAATACAAATCTTTCTATTCCAAATAAAAAGGATTTTAAGTCTATTGCAAGTAATTGACTTTAACTTAATTTTAACTATTTTTATTTTATTTATAAAGAGACATTAAGTGATCAATATTCCTTGCCTTATAATCTTGATTAGTTCATTTGGAAACCATGCCAAGTTTTATCAAACACAATAATAAAGAAATAACATGCTCTTACTACCAAGAGCTTAGTACATTATACCTAAATCCCATTTAGGCATCCTATTTTAAGATCGTTCATTCACTCTTTTAGCTCTAATGCTATTCTAACATGAAACAAAGGTTGATGCATGTAAAGATACAATCATTTATTAGTGTATACTTCTTTTGATATTTAGATATGGATAACTAAATTTATTATAGTGTATCTCAAAATCCACACACAAGTTTATGACCATACTGCTTCCTTGAAATATTTATTGGTTGATAGTCTATATTAAGAGTTTGCTAAACAAAGAACCAAAATCAATCATTTGAATAGGTTGTAGTTGTGGATCTCTCTCGTAAGGGTGGATGGTCTTTTATCCACAATGAATCAGTTTGAGATGGACTACCAACCTATTACTATTAAATGCATATTATCTTGCTAATTAGAATTCATTAATATTTTGATTAATGCAAACTATTTAATCCAGTGGTTTGGCATGCAAATATTCCCAAATATATAGTATAGTGAATGGGTTTATTCTCAAGGAATAAGAACATAGGGGTTTAAATATTGTTTATTTTATCATTTCAAAAATGAGAACATTTATTTTATGCATTAAGAAAAATAATGAGATTAATTTAATTAGTTTATTCATAACGAGATCTAGCATTATTCAAAACATTATTCAAATTTCCTATCAGTAAATCATACTTCTTTAGAAAATGAATGTTGGGGATCAACCAACAATGTTGATTACTATATGAAAGCAATTAAATGCGGAATTAAACTAGAAAGATAAGTAACTAGAATCAGATAATAGCAAACAATAAGAGATACAACAAACCACCCTGAAAACTTGTATTAAACTCTTTACAAAAGGAATACAATTGAAGAAACTTCTTTTCTTCCACACCTCTCTCAGATGTACAGATCTCTATCTAGATCTCTTTCCCTCAAGAGCTCTCTCTCTCAATTACAATCTCCAACAACCTGGATTGATACACATATACAATCTTGTATTGTTTAACACTCCAATAAGCTAAGAAGATATATCCTATTATATAATAATTAGGAAACATGAGCATACAACTACAGCCATTAGATGCACCTCCTAATCAAGGGCTCTAAACAGTCTTACTTAAAATAGAGATGCAGACTTAAGACTATCACTTAATCCTAACATGCAAACATTCTGTTCTGTCCACGAAAATAGTTTTTTGGACGCACAGGTGACCGATGTTGGTCCTTGCCTATCTGCACTTGACCGACGTTGGCCGAACATAATCGACGCCGACATCTCTCAGTCGACTCCTGACCGACGTCGATCGCTCCTGACCGACGCCGGCAATTGTGTAATTCCTACAACTTTGAAAACTCACTCATTTGGTGAAGCGTTTAGCTCCACACCTTAACAATCTCCCACTTGGAGATAAACAGCTGCACCAGTACCTGTACAGCAACATCTTCTAGCTCCTCCATCTTCAACTCAATCATGAAGACCAACAGAAGTTGAATGAAGATTCAACTTCTCCTTTGTTACCGGCTTGGTTAACATATCTGCAAGATTCTTATATGTATGGATTTTTTCCAGCTTCAACTCACCATCCTCCAATACCTATCTAATGAAGTGGTACCTAAGCTGTATATGCTTTGTTCTTGAATGAAAGGCTGAATTCTTAGCCAAATGAATTACACTCTAACTATCACTGTATAGTCTGCAACTCTCTTGCTCCTTTCCAAGCTCTTCCATGAACCGTGTCATCCATATCATCTCTTTGCTAGCCTCTATGACTGCAATATATTCTGCTTCTATAGTTGACAAGGCAATAACCTTTTGCAACTTTGATATCCAGCTAACCGCCATTCCACCAACAGTGAAAACATATCATGTGGTGCTTCCCCTGCCATCCAAATCACTTTCCATATCTGAATCTACATAACCATGTAGAGAAGTATCTAAACCTCCATAGCAAAAATGCCTACTGCTGGTCCCTCTCAGATATCTAAGGATCCATTGAACTGCTTTCCAGTGTTCCTTCGCTGGATTGGCCATATACTTACTTACAACTCCCACTACTTGGGCAATATCCGGTCTAGTACATACCATTGCATACATTAAACTCCCTACTGCGGAAGAATATGAAAATCTACTCATGTACTCTACCTCATCATGTGAATTAGGACATTGTTCTTTACTCAACTTAAAATGTCCAGCCAAAGGTGTGCTTACCGGTTTTGCATCCTGCATATTGAACTGTTTCAACACCTTGTTCACATAATCCTCTTGAGACAAAATCAACCTGTGATTTTTCCTGTCTCTCTTAATACTCATGCCAAGGATTTTCTTTGATGCACCAAATCCTTCATGGAAAATGTGTGAGCTAATTTCACCTTAAGCTCAGAGATATCCTGCATGTGTGATCCTGCAGCTAGCATATCATCTACATACAACAACAGAATAATATATCTACCATTATCCAATCTCTTAAAATACACACAATGGTCAGATTGACACCTACTATAGCCATGCTCAGTCATAAACCTGTCAAATCTTAGATACCATTGTCTAGGAGCTTGCTTGAGGCCATACAAGCTTTTCTTCAATCTGCACACTAGCTTCTCCTTACCTTTGACCTCAAATCCTTCTGACTGATCCATATATATTTCTTCATCCAAATCTCCATTAAAAAATGTTGTCTTAACATCAAGCTGCTCAAGATGCAAATCCTCAATAGCAACTAAAGACAGTATAGTTCATATAGAAGTCATTTTAACAACATGAGAAAAAATTCACCAAAATCAATACCTAGTTTTTGTGCAAATCCTTTCACTACCAATCTGGCCTTATATCTCATCTGTCTATTCTCACCTTCCTTCAATCTGTAGATCCATCTATTCTTCAGTGTCTTCTTTCCCGCTGGCAACTCAACAAAATCCCACGTTTGGTTCTCTTTCAAGGAATCAATCTCCTCATTCATGCCTAGCTCCCACTGATTCTTGGATTCCACCTATATTGCTTCATCAAAACTCTCTGGTTCTCCACTATCAGTAAGCGATAAATAGAATAATGAAGGGGAATATTGAATTGGAGGTTTACTTACCCTTTTTGACCTCCTGATGGGCATTTGAGACTCATTTACAACACGCTATCCACCCAAATTCTCTGACAGTGACCGACCTCGATCACTTCCAGGCCTGTAATTGGCCGACGTCAGTTCTTCCTGACCGACGTCGGTTCCTGCCTGGCCGACGTCGGTCACTGTATGACCGACATCGGTCCCAGTATTGCCGACGTCGATTCCTGCCTGACCGATGTCGGTCTCTGTGTTTTCCTGTCTGTGATTAATTTTTCTTGCGAGCTCATTTTAGACCGTCACCTCGTCCAATTCTCCATTGCTCTACCTAGATTGATTCAGCTTCTTGAGCTAATCACTATACATCACTTTTTCATTGAAAACAACATCACGACTCCTAATTATTTTGTTAGTTTCTAGATTCCAAAACCTAAATTCGAAATCATCAGAGCCATAGCCAATAAATGTGCACCTCATAGACTTAGCATCCAGCTTCTCTTTATTTTCTTTATCAACGTGCATAAAGGCTTCACAACCAAAAACTTTGAGAAATGAGAGATCTACCTTTTTACCTGTCCATGCCTCTTCTGGAATTCCACCATCCAGAGCTGTAGAGGGTCCTCTGTTAATCAGGTACACTGCAGTATCCATAGCTTCTACCCAAAACTCTAAGGGCAAACCAGCATGCAATCTCATACATCTTGCACGCTCCATTATTGTTCTGTTCATCCTTTCAGCAACTCCATTTTGCTGAGGTGTCCTTGGAACCATCCTTTGCCTGCGTATTCCATTCATATAACAATAACCTCTGAACTTATAGCTGCAGAACTCACCACCATTGTCAGATCTCAAGCACTTCAATCTCCTGCCTGTTTCATTCTCAACCATAGCTTTCCAAATCTTAAAAGTGTCAAAAACATCATATTTCTTCCTTATGCAATAGACCCATACCTTTCTTGTAGCATCATCAATGAAAGAGATAAAGTACTGTGATCCTCCAATAGAAGCAACCTGAGCTGGTCCCCACACGTCTGCGTGAACAAGCTGCAACTTGTGCTTCTTCTTTGTTGACCCAGTCTTGAGAAAACTCACTCTCTTCTGTTTCCCAAAAACACAGTGCTCACAAAAATCCAAATCTATGCTTTTCAAATCTGAAAGCTTACCTTTTGACTTAAGAATGGACATTCCCTTCTCACTCATGTGGCTGAGCCTAGAGTGCCATAACTTTGCATCCACATCTGAAGTAGATAATACAGAAGGAGAATTATTAGTAACACAATTACATAAATAGAGAGTACCTACTCTCTTACCTCTGGCCATTACAAGTGCACTTTGGTCACCTTCCAAGATTCAGCTGTGAGAGTTACTGTACAACCCTCATCCCCTAACTTTCCTACAAAAATCAAATTCCTCTTCAAGCTGGGAACATGCATGACATCTCTCAACACCAATGTGTTGCCATTCTGCATTTTCAGCTGCACTTTTCCTTTGCCAATAATTTTACAAGGCTCATCATCCCTTAAATACACTATTCCAAAATCTCCATGGATATAGTCACTAAAATATTCTCTATTAGGGGTAGCATGAAAAGAGGCACCAGAATCTAAAACCCAAGATTCTATATTATTATGCAAAGAGAATATAAGAGCATCTTGTGCAATACCTGCAACCTTTACTTCTTCTTTTCCTTCATGCTGATTGTCCTCCTTAGGCTTTGACCAACAATCTTTGCTTATGTGCCCTATCTTTCCACAATTCTAGCATTGTGGCTTCCTGCCATTTCTGGATTTGGATCTACCTCTCATCTTTGACTTAGACCTTGATCTCCCTTTCTTGCCCTTCTCTTTTTGCCTTCCCCTGCTCTCAAAACTTAAAGCGTTCCTTGATGTTTCCTCTGTGCTTTTCCTACAAATTTCTTCATTCAAGATTACACTAACAACATCCTCTACTTTTAAAATATTTGAAGCAGATGCAGTATTACTAACTGCCATTACCAAGCTATGCCAGTGTTCAGGCAAAGAACATAATATTAAAAGAGCTTTAATTTCATCATCAAACACAATATTGACTGAACTTAATTGATTTACAATTCCATGAAAATCATTTAGATGATTAGATACATATCCACCTTCCTGCATTTGCAAATTAAATTAACTGCTTCATAAGATATACCTTATTATAAGCTGAGCGTTTTTCATACAAATTTGCTAAAGTAGTCATTAAATCTACCGTTGACTTTGCCTGTGATAAATTAGATATCACAGTAGATGCCAGACTCAATCTTATAGACCCCAGAGCCTTTCTATTAAGAACTTCCCATTCTTCATCATCCATGTCTGTGGGATTCTTTGCAATCCCACCTAACGGTAAGTATAGATCTTTTTAATACAGATAATCTTCTATCTGCATTCTCCAATGTTGATAATTCTTGCCATTAAACTTCTCCATTCTCAGTTTACTTTCTTCTGCCATTGCTTCTCCCACTCAAACAGAAATCCCTACAGAAACCCCTGTGAGTACCTTGTAATCAACACACACTAACCAGATTTGAAACACTTGTTAGTCAACCTGAGCTCTGATACCACTTGTTGGGGATCAACCAAAAATATTGATTACTATATGAAAGCAATTAAATGTAGAATTAAACCAGAAAGATAAGTAACTAGAATCAGATAATAGCAAACAATAAGAGATACAAGAAACCACCCTGAAAACTTGTATTAAACTCTTTACAAAAGGAATATAATTGAAGAAACTTCTTTTCTTCCACACCTCTCTCAGATGTATAGATCTCTATCTAAATATCTTTCCTTCAAGAGCTCTCTCTCTCAATTACAATCAACTCCAACAACATGGATTGATACACATATACAATCTTGTATTGTTTAACACTCCAATAAGCTAAGAAGATCTATCCTATTATATAATAATTAGGAATCATGAGCATACAACTACAGCCATTAAATGCACCTCCTAATCAAAGGCTCTAAATAGTCTTACTTCAAATAGAGATGCATACTTAAGACTATCACTTAATCCTAACATGCAAACATTTTGTTTTGTCCACGAAAATAGCTTTCTGGACGCACAAGTGACCGACGTCGGTCCCTGCCTGTCTGCACCTGACCGACATTGGCCGAACATAACTGACGCTGGCATTTCCCAGTCGACTCCTAACCGACGCCGGCGACTGTGTAATTCCTGCAACTTTGCAAACTCGCTCATTTGGTGAAGCTTTTAGCTCCACACCTTAACAATGAAAAGAGGGATTTTAAGTTAGAACGTGTGCACATGTGTTATTAAGGACTTTTTACCAAACAACAAGCTCCATCATGCTCATCCTTCAATACTAGTTATATGATGATTTGGTGTCATGATCCACCCGGCCACCCACATGACATTTGCACATAGTCCATATGGTGAAACTAAGGAATCCATCCCACCACTCTCTCTTATAAAGCTGTAGCATTTACCATTGAGGTATCTTAGTCTAGTTAAGAATTGATGCATTCAATAATGATCCAAAGCTTTCCTTCAGATGATTAATATACATGGTTGATTTGGTTAAGATCCAATGCATTCAAAAATGCTCTAAAGATTTCTTTTAGCTAAACAAAATGCATAACTGATTAGGTTAAGATATAATGCATTCAACTACGCTTTTAATCTTTCCTTCAGCTGAACAATAAACATGACTAATTTAGTAAAGATCCAATGCATTCAAAAATGTTGTCAAAAATTTCCTTCAACAAAATATATCTATCTTAGCTTTCCTTTTTCCACATAACTAAGTACACATTAAAAAAATGGCTCAATTTCATTCGGTATCAATACACTATGACTTCATAAAAGCTTTCACCATGGAGACTTTGTCCTCCATTAACTAACTTGATTCTAAAACTTTTTCTCCTTCAAAACTAATTGTCCCTCTTCAGAATTCCATGTGTTCTTCCAATGGCTCTCTTCTACATTTATCTTTTTACCTTCATCAGAGAGTCATTCCAATCATTTAAAATTTGGTTATAACTTTTGGCTCCAAAATCTTGAACATTAAAAGCCACCCATTTCCATTAAAATTGTGTACTTGTAAAATGAAAATTTTACAAAATTATAATCTTCATTATATCTATAAAATTCTAAATTCTCCATGAAATAACTAAGTATACAAGTCAATCCATGTCAATAAAAAATAACCAATATAATGCAATCATATTTGGTATATGAGATACCATTTGATCAATGAAACATTGTACACAAATCACTCTTTAAATTTCAAAGAACATGTGTAATTTTAAAATTTATATATTTTGTTATTGCTGTAATTATTTTCACATGTGCAATCTTTCAAAGATCATGTTCTAGATAAAACCCATTTGTTTGCATTTGATGTTATTATTAATCAACTTTCTATTTTTTTGGTATTAATACCAAAACCTAATTACAACCTCTTCATTTCTCAATTTCATCTTCACATATTATTTTAATGAGTAATATTTATATTGATTTTTAGGTTAGTATAATAAATTTTTGCAAGTTAAAGACATATCAAGATAGCCTCTTAATTAAGATTTTCATACTTTATTTTTGACTTGTTATATGTTCTTCTCCTCTTCCATGTTTTTTATCCTTTTAGATACTTTTGTCATTTCCACTAGAGTACGATAGCCATAAGCTCATAATCTACTCGCTTCACTGCCTCAATATTTATGAAAATATGGCTGATAATCGAATTGATAGAAATAAATTGTAGATTATTATGACTTTTATCACATAATTATTCAAGGCTAGAACATCACCCAATATAATTTTGGTGAATACTAAATGATGACAAAAGTGCTTACAAATTTTATTATGCTTGTGTTCTTGATGGTTTGATGGGCATGATAACTATAAACTTTAACTAGGCACTCATAAGCTGATGTAGTTGATTGAGTCATGGGCCTTACCCATTAAGTAATTTTATGTCCCCATTGGTTTGTGTGTGATGCTACATGACATAATTTTGTGCAATCATGATTGGGATAGAGCATAAAAAATAGGCCTTGCCCTTTACTTGCGGACAAACACTTTGACAACACTTGGTACTATAGACATCTAATTCCTATCACTATTATGCTAGAATTGCTAATCTAAGCAACATTATACGACAAGACATAATTTGGGCTAAATCACTAAAATGTGCTAAATGGTTTGAACTTATCACATACAAGTGTTGATTTAGGCTAATGTATCCCTGAATAGGGAAATGCATTTTATATGATTATTATCTTTTTTTAAATCACTACGAGTTAAATTAGGACCAAGTAAAATGATGCTTTGTGTTGGGGATCAACCAACAATAGATTACACTTGTGAAAGCAATAAACGCGGAAATAAATCAGATAGACAAGTAACTAGAATGATAAACAGCAATAACAAGAGATACAAGAAACCACCCTGAAAACTTGTATTAACAAACTCTTTACAAAAGGAATACAATTGAAGAAACTTCTTTCTTCCACACCTCTCCTAGATGTATAGATCTCTATTCCTCAAGATCTCTCTCTCTCAAGAACAATCAACTCCAACAAACCTGGATTGATTCAATTTTGTACTGTTCTTCAACATACCAATTCTACAATAATTCACACAAAGCTTAGAAGATCTAATTCTACATATAGAATTAGGAAACTTAAGCATGCACTTACAACAAACAGTTAAGCCACTTGAACAAGGGCTCTAAAAATAATATTGCTAATAATAGAGACGCGAGCTTAAGACTACAACTTAAACTCATCATGCAAACACTCGCTTCTATCCTCAGAAATAGCTTTCTGGATGCACAGGCAACTGACGTCGGTTCCTGCTGCTTGCCTGTGACCGCCACTGGCCAACCCACTGCCGACGTCGGCGTCTCTGCAACTGCACCTGACCGACGTCGATCGCTCTTGACCGACACCGGTGTCTGTGTAGACCTGAACCTGTTAAAGTATGCTCCTTGGTGAAGCTTTAGCTCCACACCCTAACAATCTCCCACTTGGAGATAAACAACTGCACCAGTACCTGTACAGCTACATCTTCTAGCTCCTCCATCTTCAGCTCAATCATGAAGACCAACAAAAGTTGAATGAAGATTCAAATTCTCCTTTGTAACCAGCTTGGTTAACATATTAGCAGGATTCCTATCCGTATGGATCTTCTCCAGCTTCAACTCACCATCTTCCAATACCTGTCGTATGAAATGGTACCTTAGCTATATGTGCTTTGTTCTTGAATGAAAGGCTAAATTCTTAGCCAAATGGATTGCACTCTGACTGTCACTATACAATCTGCAACTCTCATGCTCCCTACCAAGCTCATCCATGAACCATGTCATCCATATCATCTCTTTGCTAGCTTCTGTGGCTGCAATATACTCTGCCTCTGTAGTTGACAAGGCAACAACCTTCTGCAACTTAGATATCCAGCTAACCGCCGTTCCACCTACAGTGAAAACATAACCTGTAGTGCTCCTCCTGCCATCCAAATCACCTGCCATATCTGAATCTACATAACCATGTAGAGAAGTATCTGAACCTCCATAGCACAAGTGCCTACTGCTGGTTCCTCTCAGATATCTGAGGATCCACTGAACTGCTTTCCAATGTTCCTTGCCTGGATTGGCCATATACTTACTTACCACTCCCAGTGCTTGGGCAATATCTGGTCTAGTACACACCATTGCATACATCAAACTCCCTACTACAGAAGAATATGGAACCTTACTCATGTACTCTACCTCATCATATGAATTAGGACATTGCTCTTTACTTAACTTAAAATGTCCAGCCAAAGGTGTGCTTACCGGTTTAGCATCCTGCATATTGAACTGTTTCAACACCTTGTCCACATAATCCTCTTGAGACAATATCAACCTGTGATTTTTCCTGTCTCTCTTAATGCTCATGCCAAGGATTTTCTTTGCTGCTCCCAAATCCTTCATAGCAAACGTTTGAGCTAATTTCACCTTAAGCTCAGAGATATCATGCATGTGAGATCCTGCAACCAGCATATCATCTACATACAACAATAGAATAATATATCTATCATTATCAAATCTCTTGAAATACACACAATGGTCAGATTGACACCTACTGTAGCCATGCTCAGTCATAAACCTGTCAAATTTTAAATACCATTGCCTAGGAGCTTGCTTGAGGCCATACAAGCTTTTCTTCAATCTGCACACTAACTTCTCCTTACCCTTGACCTCAAATCCTTCCGACTGTTCCATATAAATTTTCTCATCCAAGTCTCCATGAAGAAACGATGTCTTAACATCTAGCTACTCAAGATGCAAATCCTCGAAGGCAACTAAAGACAATACAACCCTTATAGAAGTCATTTTAACAACAGGAGAAAAAATCTCACCAAAGTCGATACCTGGCTTTTGTGCAAATCTTTTTACTACTAATCTGGCCTTATATTTCATCTGTCCAATCTCACCTTCTTTCAACCTGTAGGTCCATCTGTTCTTGAGTGTTCTCTTACCAGCTGGCAATTCAACCAAATCCCATGTTTGGTTCTCTCTTAAGGACTCCAACTCCTCAACCATGCCACGCTCCCACTGACTCTTGGACTCCACTTGTATTGCTTCTTCAAAACTCTCTGGTTCTCCACCATCAGTTAGCAATAGATAAAATAAAGAAGGAGAATATCTAATTGGAGGCTTACTCACCCTTTCTGACCTCCTGATGGGTGTCTGAGACTTGTTCACAACACGCTGTCCACCCAAATTCTCTGACAGTGACCGACCTCGGTCACCTCCATACCTGTTACTGGCCGACGCCGGTTCTGTCTGACCGACGCCGGTGCCTGTCCTGCCGACGTCGGTCTCTGTACGGCCGACGTCGGTTTCTGTACTGCCGATGCCGGTTCCTAACCTGCCAACGTCGGTCTCTATGTTTCCCTGTAAGTGATTATTTCTTTTTCCTGCGAGCTCATATTGGACTTTCACCTCATCCAATTCACCATTGCTCTGCTCAGATTGATTTAGCTTCCTTAGCTGATCACAATACATCACTCTTTCGTTGAAAACAACATCGCAGCTCCTGATTACCTTGTTAGTTTCTAGATTCCACAATCTGTAACCAAAATCATCTGAGCCATAGCCAATAAACGTGCACCTCATAGACTTAGCATCAAGCTTCTTTCTATTTTCTTTATCTATGTGCACAAAAGCTTCACAACCAAAAACTTTGAGATATGAGAGATCTACCTTTTTACCTGTCCATGCCTCTTCTGGAATACCACCATCCAGAGCTGTAGAGGGTCCTCTGTTAATCAAGTATACTGCAGTGTCAACAGCTTGTGCCCAAAACTGTAAGGGCAAATCAGCATGCAATCTCATACATCTTGCACGCTCCATTATTGTCCTGTTCATCCTTTCAGCAATTCCATTCTGTTGAGGTGTCCTTGGAACCATCCTTTGCCTGCGAATTCCATGCATATAACAATAATCTCTGAACTTGTAACTGCAGAACTCACCGCCATTGTCAGATCTCAGGCACTTCAATCTTTTACCTATTTCATTCTCAACCATAGCTTTTTAGATCTTAAAAGTCTCAAATACATCATATTTTCTTCTAATACAATAGATCCATACCTTCCTTGTAGCATCATCTATGAAAGATACATAGTATTGTGATCCTCCAATGGAAGCAACCTGAGCCGGTCCCCACAAGTCTGTGTGAACAAGCTGCAACTTATGCCTCTTCTTAGTAGACCCAGTCTTGAGAAAACTAACCCTTTTCTATTTTCCAAATACACAGTGCTCACAAAACTCTAGATCTATGCCTTTTAAATTTGAAAGCATACCTTTGGACTTAAGAATTGACATCCCCTTCTCACTCATGTGGCCAAGCCTTGAGTGCCACAATTTAGCATCCACATCTGAAGTAGATAATACAGAAGGAGATTTGTTAGTAACACAATTACACAAATAGAGAGTACCTTCTCTCTTACCTCTAGCCATAACAAGTGCACCCTTGGTCACCTTCCATGATTCTGCTGTGAGAGTTACTGTACAGCCCTCATCCCCTAACTTTCCTGTAGAAATCAAATTTCTCTTCAAGCTAGGAACATGCATCACATCTCTCAACACCCATGTGTTGTTATTCTGCATCTTCAGCTGCACTTTACCTTTGCCGATTATTTTACAGGGCTCATCATCCCCTAGATACACTATTCCAAAATCTCCATGGATATAGTCACTAAAATATTCCCTGTTAGGGGTAGCATGAAAAGATGCACCAGAATCTAACACCCAAGATTCTATATTATTATGCAGAGAGAAAATTAAAGCATCTTGTGCAATACCTGCAACCTTGGCTTCTTCCTTTCCTTCGTGTTGATTGTCCTCCTTAGGCTTTGACCAACAATCTCTGCTTATGTGCCCCATCTTTCTACAATTCCAGCATTGTGGCTTTCTACCATTTCTAGATTTAGATCTGCCTTTTCCCTTAGATTTGGATCTTGATCTGCCTTTCTTGCTCTTCTCTTTCTGCCTCCCCCTGCTCTCAAAACTTAAAGCATTCCCAGATGTCTCTTCTGTGCTTTTCCTATGAATTTCCTCATTCAAGATAACACTAACAACATCCTCTACTTTCAAAATATTTGATGCAAATGCAGTATTACTTACTGCCATTACTAAGCCATGCCAGCTTTCAGGCAAAGAACATAATATTAAAAGAGCTTTTATTTCATCATCAAACACTATATTGACTGAACTCAATTGATTCACAATTCCATTGAAATCATTCAGATGAGTAGAAACAGATCCACCTTCATTCATATGCAAATTAAATAACTACTTCATAAGATATACCTTATTAGAAGCTGAGAGTTTTTCATACAAATTTGCTAACGTAGTCATCAACTCTACCGTAGACTTTGCCTGTGATAAATTAGATATCATAGTGGATGCTAGACTCAGTCTTATAGACCCCAGAGCCTTTCTGTCAAGAACTTCCCATTCTTCATCCTCCATGTCTTTGGACTTCTTTGCAACCCCACCTAACAGTAAGTAGAGATCTTTCTGATACAAATAATCCTCTATCTACATTCTCCAATGTTGGTAATTTTTGCCATTGAAATTTTCTATTCTTAGTTTACTTTCATCTGCCATTGCTTCTCCCACTCAAACAGAAATCCCTGCAGAAACCCCTGTGAGAACCTGTAATCAATACACACTACACAGATCTGAACCACCTGTTAGTGAACTTGAGCTCTGATACCACTTGTTGGGGATCAACCAACAATAGATTACACTTGTGAAAGCAATAAACATGGAAATAAATCAGATAGACAAGTAACTAGAATGATAAATAGCAAGAACAAGAGATACAAGAAACCACCCTGAAAACTTGTATTAACAAACTCTTTACAAAAGGAATACAATTGAAGAAACTTCTTTCTTCCACACCTCTCCTAGATGTATAGATCTCTCACTAGATCTCTATTCCTCAAGAGCTCTCTCTCTCAAGAACAATCAACTCCAACAAACCTGGATTGATTCAATTTTGTACTATTCTTCAACATACCAATTCTACAATAATTCACACAAAGCTAAGAAGATCTAATTCTACATATAGAATTAGGAAACTTAAGCATGCACTTACAACAAACAGTTAAGCCACTTGAACAAGGGCTCTAAAAATAATATTGCTAATAATAGAGACGTGAGCTTAAGACTATAACTTAAACTCATCATGCAAACACTCGCTTCTGTCCTCAAAAATAGCTTTCTGGATGCACAGGCAACTGACGTCGGTTCCTGCTGCTTGCCTGTGACCACCGCCGGCCGGCCCACTGCCGACGTCGGCGCCTCTGCAACTGCACCTGACTGACGTCGGTCGCTCCTGACCGACACCGGTGTCTGTGTAGACCCGAACCTGTTAAAGTATGCTCCTTGGTGAAGCTTTTAGCTCCACACCCTAACACTTTGGACCACTGAATTCTTCTAATTCAGTAGCACATGTCACATGCATGTGTTATTTCACATCCATAATGACCTAATCGACACCTTCTTCAAATTATGATCCAGTCAAATTATGACTCAATAAAATGACATTTTTGACCATGTTGATTAAGCACGTGATATATTTCCAAAAAAATACAGAAAATTAATCAAAGTCACTTAGGAAAATTAAATCAAATCAAGAGCTTAAGTGAAAATTCAATGAAATTTATTTAAAATTCATTCCTCAAATTTGCATCATCCCATGACATCATCAATGGGGTGGTATGCATAATCCATTAATGGAATAAATATTAGTATTAAACTCTCTCATGCATCGTTAATGCCTCATTATTCCAAATATTAATGGGTATATTTATGGCTTGTCTCTCCAAAACTAAATTAGTTCATGGCTACACATCCTGATCTCAAGATGGATGGTCATGGCTGATCCTAAACATTTTCAAAAAGATATAAATATAAGGTCTCATCATTGATTAAAAGAGCTTAAATTGTGTAATGTTATAATGCATAATTATCTGCACAA
Organism: Torreya grandis; assembly: GCA_037957365.1. Classification (NCBI taxonomy): domain Eukaryota; kingdom Viridiplantae; phylum Streptophyta; class Pinopsida; order Cupressales; family Taxaceae; genus Torreya; species Torreya grandis. The sequence goes on from JARHVA010002355.1 coordinate 888,539, forward strand.
AGCTTCACCTATTTGTATAAATTGATCAAAATCATGAGCTTAAGCCATTAGTGTACTAGGAAATGATAGAGGAGATTTTTACTCATGATTGACCCAAACTTGAAGCACCAAAATCAGAAAAAAAACATGCTTCTTGGCTATTCTTAGAAGGAGGGATGTTATTTGGAAGGTTTGGTAGTATTACTTATTTAAATAGCTCTTATAATTCATTAGCAACACCCCATGAGGGAGTGAGCTTGATTTTTTATTGTCTATAAGCTTTTTTATAGAGATTTTCTTGACTAATGCATGGATTAACATATCTTATAATCCTATTCTACATTTTAGCATGCCCAATGGGACTCGTACCTCACACAAGTATTTATACTTTCTAATTTTGCATTTAGACCCTCTTTGGAGGCTATTTTGCACTTCTTTTTCTCTCATTTTATGTTTTTTGCATTTTTTGAGACAAATAATGAGATCGACCTGTAAAATGGTTGGACACTCTGAAAGTCAGCAAGATTGACCTAAACATGGGTGAGATCACCCTGAGGAACGATGGGAATGCATTTGTGAATGGTTGGATCAATTTTATCCACTCTCTATTTGCCTATGTGTTTTATAAGATCAATGAGATCGTACTGTGAATTGGCCAGATCACTCTGTAGAATGGTGGGAATGTATTGCATATTAGAGATCGACCTGTAAAATGATGAGATCATCCTGGACTAGAAACTAGTAGGTAACTATTATTTTAATTTGATTATTTTTTATCATTTTAGTGGGAACACCCTATACTTCAGTGGGAACACCTTGCTAATCAATAATATTGCCCTGTCAGTCGATGAGGTTACAAACTAGTATCTTATTTGTTCTATCTTTCAGTGAGATCGATCTGTAGAATGGTAGGAATGCACTATGGAATGGTGAGATCACTCTATGGAATGATGAGATTGACTTGCACAAGAAAACAAAGACTTAAAACAACAAACTAGAAGTTTTTCTAACAAGTTCACACCCTAATTTTAAACTTTTAACATCTTTTTTTCTAGATTTAAGTCACTTAGTCTCCATTTCTTAAACAATTCAAAGGAAAAATTCATTCACACTTTATTTTGGTGATTAAAATGAACTCTCATAATTAGATAAATACTCTCAAGAGTTCTATTTTGATGCTTGTTTATTGAAGTGTTTAATTTTAGTAAAATGAGTGTTGTGCATATGCTCCCCCCTGTTCCCTTTAGGGAACTTGGGTGACCAAAAACACTCATTATTTACATTTGGTGCCTTGTCCAAAGGCATGAAAATAAAGTCTCTAGGGCCCTCACCAAATCCTTATGGTTTGGGTGATCCTAAAATAACTATAAAGTCTTTTTATATATCTTTATTTTTATGTACTTCAGCTTGTGAGTGGGAGTTCATCACCTCCTCATAGGTTCTTTTGGGAAGTGTTCACCTGGAAATTCATCTCCCAACATCGTTTCAACTTCACTCCATGGTGGGTATATAAATTGAGTCTGACCCATTGTGATGCTTATTTTGAATGGTTTAAATGAGCTTCATTAGTGGTTATTAGCCTCAGACCATAGGGGCAACTCAGATATCGTACTACACTGAGCAATTGATGGATGCAGTGTTTGTGAAAAGGATAAGACATTTTCACAAAAAAATCGGTTAACATGAGTCTAATTGACATGAGCATCTCTAGTGTTAGACACACTTGGGACCATATAGACAGATAAAAATTTAGTTTTAGATAAATCTCACTTGTCATGAACATAATTTTGATGCAGGGAGAGTAGCCCAAAGTTCCATGTCATCATACAAAATCTTGAGAGAATAGGGGGCCTAAAAACCCTACTTTTTATGTACTTTTATTTTTGGATAAAAATTAAAATCCTCTCAAGAACATGTATATAAATGGAATTTTGAAGTATCATGCAACCTTATCAATTTTAGGATTTAGGATGTTACACTTAGATGTGTTTGTCATTTTATCCCTTACTTTCTTGGTCTTTATGAGTCTAAAACTATTTGTGTGAAATCCAAAACATGTCAAAAACTAAACATTTTTTCATACACCATTCTATTTTTACAAAGAGGTGTTACACTGACCAAATTAAAATCACTTTGTTCCTTATTCAAATCATTATTTAGAATATTATGTTTATATTTTTTGACAATGTTTTTATTTTGTCCATTTGAGTCTAGACTATTTTCCTACTTTGTAAAAATCTCAAAGTCCTTCACTTTTGTCTAAATTCAAAATCTCACATTTCTAAGTCCTGATCCAAGGTGCTATCAATTTACCTTTCATATTTGGTTTGAGTAACTTAGGTATGATTTCCCATTTGGATTGAAGGTTGTTACCTAGACTCATCATCATTTTATGCTCATTGTGGACTTAGATTATCTTGTGTTCACTCGCGCTCTAAGTTCCTAGACCACTCTACATCTTGTTTCCATGTGGAACCAAGATGTAGAATGGTTTGAGTAACTTAGGTATGATTTCCCATTTGGATTGAAGGCTATTACCTAGACTCATCATCATTTTATTCTCATTGTGGACTTAGATTATCTTGTGTTCACTCATGCTCTAAGTTCCTGGACCATTCTACATCTTGTTTCCATGTGTATCTTGTTTAGTTTTGTATTTATACTTAGAATTTCTTGTGTTGATTCACCTTTTGAGCTTCTTAGTCTATATTATTATCTTCCTAATCAAAAAGACCTTATTCTAATTTTCTAGTCATAACTTTTTGTAGTTGTATCTATCTTTTATGGTATTGATGTGTCTTTGACCTAAGTTTGTTATGCTAACCTTCATTTTAGGTTCCAAATTTCTCTTACCCTCTTCTAATTTGATGATTTCAACCTACCAAAGTTGAGTAAATTTGTAAACATTTTCTTCTAATTATATGGTACTATGCCACTTATTTTATTAAAGTCTCATCTTACCTTGTCATTTGTTTGCATAAATATGAATATCTCTTTTTGAATATTTATAAAACACATTTCACATCTTATCAAATGTATAAAAACAAAGCATGACACAAAGGTATACCCATAGTGGGGTCTCTTATGGCCCTAGTTATGAGGAAGAGCATTTTTATGATGGAAAAGAGAACTCCATCATGTTTGAAGATATCCCAACAACCATAGGTTCTAGATAAGATTATTATGAACATCAAACCTTAGAAGACAAAGATGAATCCCTCCTAAAAATTGATAGAATTAGGTGCTAGATTACCACCAAATTTCTTGATGGAAAAATTGCACACACTTGTTAGGGTAGAATAGAAACAACAAGAGCAATCTCTTGCTCACATTGAAAAATCCAATATTTATTCTTATATAAAAAGAAAAGAAACACTCATTGAGTCTGTGCCCAATGATCAATATCTTGCTACCAAGATCAATAAAATTAGTAAATAGTATGCAGAACAACTTAGCATAGACTTAACAGACTCTTTGGATGTAACTTCGATCAACAACAATGCTTTTAAAGAGAAAGAGAATGTGATAAATCAAACACAACATACCCTAGTTTATTCTACATCTACAACATATCTTGACATTTTATCTAAGCAAAATAAACCTAGGGATGCTTCACAACATGTTTCACTATACACGAAGCATACATTTTTCAATCACCAAGAGGCTCTTGTCCCTTCGCAAAACTAAGGGATGAAAAACTCAACACATATTGGGGGTATTGTTTAAAATAATTTGGTGAGTTCCTCTCCACCATTGTGTCCTTTGGTTAACCAACTGCAAACTCCTCAAAACCAATAGTATACTTATAGTTCACAATGACAGATTTTGGGAAATGTCCATCAACTACCTAAGAATCAACGATTAACCTAATCAACTCAAGGAATAAATTAGAATAAAGTCATTGATCGTAGGGTTTATATCCCTACAAAAATAATGCAACAGGGGCACATACCACCCTAACAAAATTATATTCCACCTACAAATGCACCAAACATATATGAGTGAATTTATATGAAGGAAATTGTGTCAAGATTGGATATGGGAAATTGAGTGAATAAGTTTAAGTTTGATGAGTTATGTCCATATCCATTTGACTTAAGTATTTTATAAGTTCCCTTTCCACCTCATTTTGAGGCACCCAAATTTGATAAATACAAAGGGAAGGGTGACCCTCGAGAATATATTGAAACCTTTTTTGTACTATGCTAAGAGGTAGCTTATAACAATGTTTATCTGCTTCATTTATTTCCATGTAATTTGGATAGGAAAGCTTTGGATTGGCTCATCAAATTACCTAAAGGATTAGTGATATATTGACATGATTTATCTAAAAAAATTATCAACCATTTCTCTTACAAAATTGAACACGAGTTGACTGTGGTCAACTTATGCAAATCAAAACAATGAGATGGGGAAAGCTTCACAACATATCTAAAATGATGGACAGCATTAGTTGGACACTTCCAACACAATTTTATAGATAAAAATCTAACTAATATTTTAAAACAAAACTTACACCTTGAGGTGGCTCATAATCTATGACTCACTTGTGCAAACAAGCTCGAGGAAATCATAGACAAAGGTATGCAGATTGAGAAGGTACTTATTATTAAAGATATGGTAAAGATTTATTCATAGGGTCAAATGTATAATTAGACCCAATCACCTATTCAAGTTTTTGCTACATAAAAACCTAAAGGGTTTAATAAAAATAAGAAGATGGTGGGAAACAAAGTGACAACATCTAGACATGTGCAAATGGTACAAGCTCTGCCAACTCCAAATGTATAATTAGCTCTAATTAATCCATTAACCACTTTACAAAGGGAACCTCTATGTATGGCATTAAATAAATATAGAGTATGCAAAAAAATGGGAGAACTTGTTGAGGTCGTATTCTAAGAACTCATAGCAGCTAACCTGATTGTGTGGCCTAAACCATAGCCATTCCCTAAAGATCAACCCAAACTTGACTAGTATCAGGAAGACGAGTTTTGTAATTTCCATCATGTTATCATCCATGGCATTTATCGATGTGTTCAACTAAGGCATATTATTGATGACTTAATTGAAAGGGGTGAAATTGAAGGGAAACACATGATGCAAAACACTAATAAGGACATGGGAATTTATAAGCCCCATTTTTTAAACATAATCTATAGTTGGTAAGAAATAATCAGAATCAAGGGAAAAACTAGTGGCAATAAACACAAGGCCAAAATCATAATCAACATGATCATAATACCCATGCAAATAACCTGGGTTATAATAACATGATATATGATTATAATAACATCATGGGACATATTTCTATAGATCACATTAGCACCATCACCATTAAATCTCATGAATTTTTTAATGCTCCTCGAAGTATTAGATCCCCCATTATAGGGTCAACACCCTCCCCTTCAAGTAAATCATGTCATGTTCAAGCAATTTCATTGCACTTCAACTTTTGTGGGTTATTATCTCTGGACCTCCTTCTTCTAATTATAATGGCTCCCTGCCAACTCAAAATTGTGAAAACATAACTAGATGCTCATGAGTCACCATCTTATGCCCTTTGCCTTCTTTTTCAAATTATTATGGTTTCTTACTAACTCTATATTACACAATCATAATTTGACGCTCACAAGTCACTCTCTAGGGCCCTTTGCCCTCTTCCAACACTAGACCAAATGTGAATATTGTGCCTTTAGATCTAAAACTGAACACTATACCAATCAAGGCTAAACCCTCTCATGCTTCCATTAAAAATTTGTATAGTATCTCATACCAAATAAGTAAAACCCCTACACAAATTTCTATTTTAGATATTTTGCATACATCATAAGTCACATAAATATTTTTAATAATTTCCTTCAATAGTCCATTGTTCACTAGGACATTAACCTTAAACAATTTCAAACACTTGTAGGGAATTTATCTCCTTTCTGCCAAATTACATTCAATTAGAGAGATATGTCTACTGTTGATCCTAGCCATAACAACCCCTTGTATATTGATCTCATCATCAAAAATCATAAAATCAAGTGGGTTCTTATAGACAATGGTTCAGGGCTAAACATAGTGTCACTCGAGTTAGTACAACAATTGGTTATACTACCAATAACATTTAGTTAGAGACAATCATGATAAATGCATATAACAATGCTGAAAGGGAATCTTCTTGAATTATTTATCTGCCAACATTGTTGGGTATGTGTCTCATCATACTTTATGCCATATTATAGATATTGAATTGCCTTATAACATACTTCTTGGTCATCCTTGCATCCATGAAGTATAAGCTATCCCATCCACCTTACACCAATGCCTCAAGTTCCCCCATGATGGGATTGAAGTCACTATTCCTACCGATCTACAACCATACTAATATTGTAAGCACCTAGAGGCTAAATTTTGTAATTATAATTATTACCCTGGTTTTGAATTCATAGCAAAAAAGAATAAATAAATAGTTTAGAAAGCACCAAATTCTAATTATATCAACCCAAGTGACCTTGATTCTACTTCAGCTGATCCATTTCTTGCAACACTCGCACAAAATGTCACCATTGAAGATGTAAACATTTTCATGTACCATCTAAAATATGTCTTTCACATTGCTAAGTTTCCTAAGTCTCCTAAGTATTTAGGCAAACCCAAGCCTTTAAAAATCCCTTTCAAGCTCGACATGATTTGGCAAAAGAAGAAAGATACATAGAAACCACCAATGGTATTTGTACCTGCTACTTCACCAAATTAAGATTGAGAATATTTTATTGAAGGAGATTGGTTATATTTTGATGGCATTTTTAATTATTTTCAGAATCCTATGTATCTTATCCCTAATTGGATTATGGATAACTTTGATTATATAGGAGAAGGCCTTGGACCACAAGAGTAAGGAATCCTAGAACCATTATTAGCTAGTAAGCCTAACAAGAGTCAAGGTCTTGGATTTATACTCCCTGGGGATGACCTCATGTATTTTGACAGTGATTCTTTTGAATCAACTAGGAATGAGACTCTTGGTAGCAATGTAATATCCCATTATAGCATTTACGATGAGCTTACTAACACTAACCTATTTAAATCTAACTCCATTATGACTATCACATCCCATTGTCCCCTTTGCCTTCACCATCCTGACCTCATTGATTGGGACCAACAGAATTCTACTATACCCCTTAATGAATTTCATAATGAGGAATCTATTATCGAGTACATGGGCCTCAAAGATGAATTGCTAATTGGTGATCATAATCAAGGATTTGACTTCTTCTTAGAATCTTTTGCCTACTTTGGAGAGGAAATAAATTTTTATGGTCACAAAAAAGATAAAACATCGATATATTTGGGTAAAAACCTCTTTAAAGCACTCATTGATCAAGGAAATAGTAAAGAGAAAGACAAGACCTTGAGTGAAAACCTATTTTAGGCACTCTTGGATGGGGAATTTTTCTCATCTCCAAACAATGCACAATGTCCATCGAGTAGTAGCTCTATAACCAGTATCAATATCACATCAGAACAAAAAAAAGTCTTTGAAAATGTTTCTCTTGACTTTACATAGATATTTTCTAGTTGGACACTACCTGAACCAATAGATTCATATTCATCTCATTATCTAGATATGTGAGAAGAATAACTAGAAGCTGAATTGGAAGTGGAAGTGGAAGAAGAGGATTAGGATCAAGCATTGCCTACTATTCTAGAAGATGGTATACACTCCTTGTAGAAAACACCATGAAAGTGAACTTGGGGACTTATTATAACCCTAAAATTATTTATCTCAAAGCCTCCCGCACCAATGAAGAGCATGACCACATTATCACCATTCTAAGAGATTTCATTGATATCTTCGCATGGGTTTATTCTGACATGTCAGGCCTAGAACTTGACTTGGTTGAGCATCGACTTGTTGTTCATATTGGTGCTAATATAATCAAACATAAATTGAGAAATAGGCATCCATGCATCACCCTTTTGGTAAAACCAAAATAGGAAAAACTACTAGGAGATGGCTTTATCAGACCACTAAACTATTCTGAATGGATATCAAATGTAATACTAGTAAGCAAAAAGCCACAAGGTATACACAATTTTATTGATTTTAGAGACATCAATAAGGCATGACCCAAAGATGACTTTTCTTTGCCCAATATCAACATGATCATTGATTCTAATATTGGGTATGAGATGTTGTCCCTTATAGATGGATTCACAAGATACAATCAGATCAAGATAGTTCTAGAAGACCAACACAAAACTACGTTCACCATACCATGGGGAACATTTTGTTACCAATTCATGCCTTTTGGATTGAATAATGTTGGGGCCACCTATCAATGTGTTATGACCATCATCTTATATGACATGATGCATGATATTGTTTAGGACTATGTTGATGACATCTTAGCAAAATTAAAAACACGTGCTGGACATCTTGATGTTCTACAAAGAAGCTTTGAGAGACTTTGTGAGTACAAGGTTCATCTGAATCGTAAGATGTGTGTCTTAAGCATAAATTCAAGAAAATTTATAGGGTTTATTGTGTCACAAAGAGGGATTGAATTGAATCCTACAAAGGTCAAATCCATTTTGGAAATTCCTCCACCTTCTAATCTCAAATAGCTCTGTAATCAACTAAGAAAGATCCAATTTATTCACAAGTTTATTTTATAACTAACAGATAAGTGCCACTCTTTTACACACCTATTGAATAAAGGAATCATTTTTAAATGGGATGTTAGATATTAATTAGCATTTTTTAAGTGCACGACATACTTGGCCACCCCACCAGTTTTGAGACCATCAATACCTAGACAACCATTGATTCTTTATATTTCAGTAATAGAACATGCACTGAGGTCATTCTTGGCCCAACATGATGAACATGGAAAAAAACATGTGGTCTAATATTGGATCTTCACATTGGTGGCTTATGAACATAATTATATGCTTATGGAGAAGGTGTGTTTAGCAATGGTGTTCACTTCTCAAAAGTTGCAACACTATATGCTAAATAATAAGACTATTATTATTGTTAAAGTGGACTTTCTCAAATATTAATTGTCTAAAGTAACTATAACAGGTCACATGGCCAAATAGGTCAGTCTCTTAAGTGAATTTGATGTTGAGTACCAAAATCAAAATGCTATCAAGGGGCAAGTCATTGCAGATAAACTTTTAGAAGCTCCTATTATAGATACTTAACTAGTCAAATTTGATTTTCCAGATGATTCTAGTATGATAGTAAAATTACAATAAGAACTCAAACAGTGGAAGTTATACTTTGATGGATCCTTTACATCCCATGGATCTAGGGCTGGCATGTTGTTGATTACACCGTAAGGGGATCTAATTTCCAAAGTGCTTCATATTAATTTTCATTATACTAATAATATGGCTGAATATGAATCCCTTATTGTAGTTTTTCATCTTGCAGTATAGTGGGATATCTAGCACTTAATGGTCTATGAGGATTCTTATTGTCTCCAAATCTTGTACCCTAGAAGAGAGTGTTCAATCCTCTACCAGATTTGGGCAACGTTAGGACATTTCCAGGCATGTGTGTATGCTTAAGGGGAAAATAAACCTCTATATTTAAAGGGGATAACTCTCTGAATATATATCTTTAAACAACCTCTATCTAAACCAATTTGATTAAAGGGAAAAGAGTTATAAATTTCATAAAGAAAACTTGTTCTAAGAATGGTGATGCACCAAGATTATCTTCCACATGAATATCATACCTTAGTGCATGATACAACAAAATACACAGACTATTTTCAAGCTCTAAATATTTAAACATGAATATTTCAATATAGAGGCATGATGTATGAAATGACACAAAGAAAATGAACTGAAAGACAACCTGTACATTCCAAGAATAGTTATACACATGCAAAAATTCAGGTGCAAAGGACAAAAGACAAAAGGATGAAAACCAACATTTGTTGTCACTTACATGCTTAGACAATTGCTCAAAAATTTAAAGAAAAAGACTTGTACCAATGCTTAAAGTTAGAACATGACATCAATTCAGTAGGGCTTCACTATACACTACATGGGTGGTTTTTACACTAGCACAAGGGTTGTATATATAAGGAAGTGAGAGGGGGAGGCCTTTGGGCACCAAAGAGAGGAATAAATTTTTTAGGAGTCTCCATCTTCAACTACAACCATCTTTGCCAATGATGCTCATTTACGCCATCTGATTGATCCATGTCACCTCCCTTAAATACTCTTGGCCTACTCTCTCAAAGATGCTTCTCCAATGGTTGCCCAAGTCAATCAAGATATTTTAAGCAATGACATCAATGTGGTTATTATAAAGGAGTCCACTTGTCATAGATTTATCTTGATGCTAAAATCTTTCCACCAGCTTGTTAAGGTGTGTAACGATGTAAGAGAGAGTCATTTTCACTCTATTGGATTTGTATTCTTTCTTTGATTGGTCATAAAAAATGACTCAGATCTTGGTCTCGTCAATGGTGAGATGAGCCCTCTGATCCTTCGCTAGATGAAGAACATGAGCCTTTAGATCTGCTTTGAATCCTCTTGTTTGAATACCAATGACTAGTCCATCACCCTGAAGTTGGCATCCATATAACTATCATTCTACTTGGACAATTTCTTCAGAGGCATTTCTTTTGGGCCTTTCCTCAAAAAATTATTTCTAAATAATTTACCATGGCCATTTTATTTGAAATAAATAACCTTTCGAGCCCCTTTTATTGGTCCATTTTCTTTCGGGCCTTTTGGAGTGTCTCCATGGAAATATTTTTTTAGACAAAAAGTCCAAAATAATTATTTTAGGCTTTCTGCAAGTGTCCCTTCAGAAAAATTTTGAAGGACACTTTTATCAAGAATAACCCTTCAACATTTTCATTTTGCCTCTCCAAAAGCTTAAACATGTTGTTCGGCATTCTTGAAAGGTCCCTTTGGAAAGCTTAAAAAGGACACTTTCTTGAGAAAAGACCCTTTAGGGAAAGTGTGTAGGGCACTTTGCATAGAAAAATACCGTATAGACATTTTACAAGTGTCCCTTCAGATCTTTCAAAGGACACTTTTAGACTTTTTTTTGGGAACTTTCATGAGGATCAACTTCTTTTAGAAAGCTTGAAGTGTCTAATTCCTTCAAAAATTCCCTTCGAAAATTGCAAGTGTTCCTTTCCTTCAGAAGAAATGTAAGGATCAATTCTTTTGAAGAAATTGAAAGTACCTTTCAAAAAATTTGCAAGTGACCACTTTTTTGAGAAAAAGACCTTTCAAAAAAGTTTAAGTGTAGCAATTGGAAAGCCATTTCTTTCAAAACAATTCCTTCAAAAGGATTGTTGTGGACAAAATGTCTAAAACAATTCCTTAGAAAACTTGGAAATGTCCCTTCAAACTTTTGGAAGATGCCCTTTAGAAAGATGAACATACCCTTCTACATTCTTAAAAGGTCCCTTTGGAAAGCCTAAAAAGGACACTTTCTCAAGAAAAGACCCTTCGGGGAAGATTTAAAATGCCACTTCTCTTTAGAAATGATCCTTCAGAAATATTGAAATGTACCCTTCAAACTTTTGTGGGGGATCCTTCCATGAGAAACAATTTCTTTGAGCTTTTTAAAGTGACCAATTCTTTTAGGCTTTTTGTTTTAGACAAAAAGTCCAAAACAATTCCTTTGAAATTTGAATAAAAAATCCAAAGTAAAACTTGTCAAAATAAATAACACTTGAGTGGAAAAAGACAAAAATAACACTTGTAAAGAGACCAAACAAAGGATTCCAAAGTAAAAACACTTGGTCTTTTGCTATGGGGATAAACAAATAAGGAACATTGCACTTAGCCAAAATGAAAGATGCAAAACTAGATGTGAAAATTGGCTAACATTCTTGGCAATTCCAATGGAAGGCATGCCTACTATTGCTAAGACCAGTTACCTAAATCCTTCCATTGGGTATGGAGTCATGCATATAGGCATTCAAAAAATGACTTGAACAGACCCTTAGCTCAAAAACACAATCTAGATTGATTCACATGCACAAAGGCAGAGATGTACACCAAACAAAAGGAAGGAAACACACTTGTGCTATAAAGCACTTAGGGAACACAACATCAAACCAAAGGAAACACACCTAAACTACTATTTACAATAAACCTGTAAGGACTAATAATAGAACTTCAGATGTATCCCATTCATAGGGATAGGTAATTCTTCTCTATTTATCTTGGTCATATGGAAAGAGTTACTTTGCTTTCACTTACTAATGATTTAGGGCCACTCCACAAAGTGTCAAACTTTGTATGTCTACCTGGTTTTTCTCTCTCCTCATCCCATTTCAGTACCAAGTCACCTTCCTTGAACACTCTTGCACTTGATCTTTTATCAAAAGACTTCTTCATTAGTACTTGGTGGTGTTCCATGGTTTTATGTGCATTGTCTCTTGCTTCTTCCAGCTGCATTAGTTCTATCAATCTGACTTCCATTAGAGTATTTTCAAGTATTTCTAGCTGTTATGCAATTTCTAGAGTAGGAATTTCTTGAGATATGGACAACCTAGCCTCTCTCCCATAAACAAGCATAAGGGGAGAATTACCAAGTGATCTCTTAAGATTAATCCTATCAGACCATAAGGTTATCTTCAACTTGTTGTGCCATGCTCTTTTATTGTTCTCCAATGTCCTCTTGATGATATTGATGAGATTCTTATTAGTAGATTTAGCCAACCCGTTACCTTGAGGGTAATAGTTGGATGAGGTACTCAAGTGAACTCTATTCCTATTTGCTCAATCAAAAGTTTTATCACTTATGAAAGCAAGTGCATTATCAGAAATGATAACATGGGGAACTCCAAACCTTGTCATAATTCTCTCATAGAACTCCAAGATAGCATTTTCACTTGCCTCCTTCAATGCAACAACCTCTATCCACCTTGTGAAGTAGTCAGTAGCAGTCAATATCCATTTATGTCCAACACTTGATGGAGGGTTGATCATAGCAATGAAATCAAAGCCTCATTACATGAAAAGCTGGTCTACTTGGATATGATTCAATGGAAGGGCTATAAGTTTATATTTGCCTACAAAGAAGGCACATCGAGGATAATTTTTAGCCCAGTGGTAATAGTCCTTAAAAATACTAGGCCAATAGTAACCATGCCTCAATATCTTTGCAGTTGTCATCTTAGGAGAGAAATGACATCCATCTACACCATTGTGAAACTTTTCTAAGAACATATCAAACTGATCATTGTTAACACATCTTGACAACACACCATTCACATCTTTTCTAAAGAGAACACCATCTACAAGATAGTAAGGAATGCTATGCAATCTAAAATACCTCCTTTGAGACTTGTTCAAGCCATTGGGGCACTCACCATTTGGAATAAAACTAATGATGTCTTGTGTCCAGCTTTGAACTTGTATGTGATCATCTAGTTGGGGTTGAACTTGGTTGATCAAGACTTCCTCTTTTGGCTCTTGGAAATTTGAAGCTAAATGCTCACATAATCCTTTTCTCCTTACCAAGTTTGTAACCTTAATATCCACATCATACTCCATCACCTTTCTAATCTAGCCAACTCTCTTTTCATTGAGGTCTTTGTTTAAGAGAAACTCCTTGGTGCTAGGATGAGAAACCATGATATGTATCTTGTTGTTTGGAATCTTGTGTCTAATTTTTTTCAATCCTCTTATCATTGTTAGAGCTTGCTTCTCAACAAATGTATACTTGACCTCATAATATTCCAATCTTTGGTTGAAGAATGCAATTGATTGCTCTACCTCTTCATCATTCTTTTACATAAGCATAGCTGAGATTGTATCGAGGTTAGTAAAGGTATAGAGTATGAAATCTTTGGTAAAGTTTGGGTTCAAGAGAGTAGGAGATTCTGCAATTGTTTGCTTGATTGCCTCAAAACTACTCTTACCTTCCTTTTTCCAAGTAAAATCTTGGTTTTTATTGAGCATGTTTATGGTATGCTTTACCACAGCTGAAAAGCCTAGAATAAACCTTCTTACAAAGTTTATTTTCCCCATGAAGCTTTGCAGTCCTTTCTTGTGTTGAGGCAAAGACAAGCCTAGAATAGCCTCAATCCTCTCGAGGTCAATAGACAAGCCTTCCTTTAAAACAATATGACCCAACAGATTACTTTCATGGATAACAAAGATACACTTTTTTAGATTAAGGTATATTCCATACTCCCTACATTTCTCAAACACCTACCTTAGATGTTCCATATGATCAGTAGCATCCTTCAAAAAAATGGTTATATCATCAAGATACACAAGTAGAAACTTATTGATCAAACCTTTAAAATCTATGTTCATTTCCCTTTGAAATGTAGATCCAACATTGGATAAACTAAAAGGCATCTTCTTATAGGCAAAGGTCCCTCATTTTCTAGTGAAGGATGTCTTGAAATGATCCTCTTCATTCACTAGTATTTGATTGTAACCTGAATAACCATCAAGAAGTGAGAAGCGTTGAGAACCTAAAACAACCTGCATAATTTGTTCCATGGAAGGTAGTGGATAATTATCATTAAGAGACACTCTATTAAGATCTCAAAAATACACACAAAGTTTGATCTCTCCATTCTTCTTTCAGATAAGTACAATATTAGCCACCCAAGTTGAGTGTTTGATAGGAAAGATAATCCTAGACTCAATCAACTTGGTCAGCTCTTTATTCATGAGTTATTCTTTCTTGGGATTGATAGGCCTTTGTTTTTGCCTAATTGGTTTAGCTCGAGGTTCTAACTCAATGGTGTGATGAGCTAAACTCAGATCAAACCCTTTCAAATATTTATATTCCCAAGCAAAGATGTCATAGAACTCTTTGCATAATTTAATAAAGGCCTGCCTCTCGGATAGAGAACATACCTTACCAATTTTAAAGAGCTTGTCCTTGTAAATCATGAATCTCTCATAGTTTTCTTCTTTTGTTGACATGCTCACTCTTTCTTTCTTATTTTGATCATCTTCATTGAAGACACTCTCCAAAGTAATTAGTCCCTTAGGTATCTTGTTTGTCTTCAGTAAAATAACTTATTCTTCATATTAATCATGCAGTCTTTTTTTATTCCTTGAGGATAATCCTACCTCATTTTGTAAGAAGTGTGAAATGTGTTCATCACTTTCAAACACTTTTCATGACACTTCATGATATATAATATAAGGTCTCACATGACCTTGATATGGGACTGATCTTTCTCTTTTCCTACATCAGAAATTGCATCAAATTGTGCTCCTATGGCCAACCAATCTATCAACATGTTTATTTGAATCCCTTGGTATGGGTTATATGTTGAAGGCATAAAAGCTTCAAGTAGGTCCCATACCCTATGCTTGTAGGATTTTAGCAAGGGATTCTTGGCTGCATCTTGATTTTTCACTTGATGGATGACCAATTCACTATCCCTATAAACTTTCAAATTCTTGATCCCTCTCTTCTTTGCCCATTGGAGGCCATGAACTAGGCCTTCATATTCTACCACATTACAGGTGCAGCTGAAGTGGAATCTATATGAGTAGTATTGATTATTTGATGGAAAAACTAATATAGCACCAACTCCTGGACCTACTTTGCTTATTGAGCCATCAAAAAGCATCTTTCATATTCCTTCAAGTTCATGATCTTCATTGGTGAGTGAAGGGATTGAAACATCTTTTTCGTGCATATAATAAACTCCCAACTCAATCTCTTCTATGAAAATATATGGATTAAGTCCATGAATTTTAGTGTTGTACTTATCATGGAAAAGATAATAAATACCTTCAAGGGGGAGGATGCTTCACCATCCATGACACCTTCTTCTTCTTTACTAATTAGACAATTCTGATTTGAACTTGTCTCCATGTATGTCTCAATATGAAATCTTGCTAAGCGCTGAGTCCTTATAGTCACCTTGGTTCTGTATCTTGTTTTAAAAGTTAAAAAAGACTAGTCAACAGAAAGGTACCCTCATATCTTACCCATGAAGTCTTTTGACAAGCAAATAGAAAAATGAGCTGAAAGTACTACCACCACCATGTCTTGTATAATGGGAAAACTTGGGCAGCCATGTAGAAAGACTTTTAGAACTCTGACCAATCCAACTATCTTGGTTGGAGTCCCATCAATCTGTAATACACCTTTACTATGTGGTTCATACTCCAATCCTAATTTATCAACCACCACCTTAGGCATGATAGTGGTACTAACTCCACTATCTACAATACAATTGTGAACCAACTTGTCTCCCACAATGAGTGTGAGGTAGAAGGGTGGAGGATTTTCAGATTTGGTGGAGGGCTCTAAGACATGATTTGGAGAATTGGTAAGGGCCACACTTTTGTGTTTTGAATTTTGAGGGGATACATGAATGTTTGCAAGTTGTTCTTGTAAGAGCTCCTTTTGACCATGCATACGGAAGACATCCCAAAGAGATATGCTTATCTTGGCATTACTTAAAGAATAAAAAATGTTTAGAGGGGAAGTATCACTTTTTATTGCATTCTTGAAGGTAGTGGGGGATTTTGAATCTATTGTGTTTTAGTCTTAATAACCCTACTTGTATTCTAACTTTGTTGAGAGGAATGATTAGTAGTAGGTATTGCACTAGGATTCACACTTTGTGGCCTTGGAGAGGCATCACTTGGAGTCACATGTACTCCTAGAACATCTCCTAGATCTCTTTTTTTGGTTTTTTTGTTTGCTGAAATTGACATGATTTGATTCAACACATGATCATCTTTTGCTTGAAATTTCATCATACCTACACTTTGGCTATTACTCTCTCTATGAATATCCCTTTGGATAGGATTCACTTCTTCTGATGCCATGTAAGGAGTAGTTTCTTCTTGTGCCACCAAAACTTGGTTGCTTCTCCACCATTATGCATAAAATGACCTTGAGGTTATCACCATTGGTCCAAACGATCCTCCCTTTGGACCAGGTTAGCATGTAATAGAACAACAACCTTCATGAAAGGAGTGAAATTATGATTATAGGCATTGGGATGCCTGTTGAATCCTTGTTGATCTTGTCCACTTCCTTGGTAGTTGTATTGGGGTGGAGCTTTATAACCTTGTTGAGGATAGTATTGAGGGTTAGGTGGAAGCCTAGAACTAAGCTTACTTGAGCTGGGCTCATAATGACTGGATCTCTTCATCTTTATCCACAACATTATCTATCTTCTTGGGAAAGGTTTTCATCTTGACATTGACATTACGAACTTGTGCTACGTTTGGAGCCTCAACCGAACTATGAGATAATAAAGGCATGGAAACTCTTAGAGGTAGCTTTCTAACCTATATTAAGTTATTCTTAGATTCAATAGTTATCTCATATGATTTTGGTAGAGTGAATCCTCCCATTGACTATAACATCACCACCACATCATTACCAATACCCTTGAGATAAGTGGGGAACATAAAGCTCAGAGGAGGTCTCATGACAGGTGGTAACCTATGCTATGTCCTTTGAAATATTTCATTTAAATATCCCATGGATTCATTAGGACCTCTCTTTATCATGTTCAACTGATGGATCAATGAAGTATGGTCACTCTTATTCTCAAATCTAGTTACCAACAATTCCCAAAGCCATCCCAAGTTGTTGTGCAACCACCTTTCAAATTATTATACCAGTCCAGTCAAGTGCCTTGCCTTTTAGATATATAACAAGAAATCTAATGGCTATGTTGGATCAAGTGACATTATGGAAGTTACAAAATTTTTATATATCCCTAATATGCTCAGATGGGGTAATAAGACCCTCTCCATTGAAACTAGGGAGATTCCTGGTAGCATTGGGAGGAATAGGGTCGTATGCAGGAAGGTCAATTGGATTTTGGGTGTTGAAGGCTAGGAAAGGTTGGTGACGCTCTATTTTTCTTCTTTCCTTTTGATCTCTTGTTTCTCCAAATTCCTTAACTTCTCCTTCTTCTTCACTAAAACCTTCTTACCAAGGATCTCGAAGTGTTGAGAATGGTTCAGGGAATTGTTCTTCAAGAAGAGCTTCAGCTAGAGGGGCTTGATCGGAAGTCCTAGATGACCTAGTGAGGAACATGAAGTATAACATGGGAAAATTGATCTATAATAAGAGATTCTCACCTTTTGGAGTCACCAAATGCTTGATTAAAAATATTTCTACAACCTTAGATTTGTCAAGACCAACATTCACCTTGACATGTCAATAATTTATCCCACTGAGCATGTCAGAATTGTTGTCTCCAAATCTTGAATCACAGAAGACAATGTTCAATCCTCTTATAGATTTGGGCAACGTTGGGACATTTACAGGCATGTGGGTATGCTTAAGGGGGAAATGAACCTCTAGATTTAAAGGGGATAGCTCCCTAAATGTATCTCTACAAAACAACCTTTGTCTAAACTAGTTTTATTGAAGGGAAAAGAGTTAGAAATTACATACAAGAAACCTGTTCTAAGAATGGTGATGCACCAAGATTATCTTCCACATGAGTGTCATACCCTAGTGCATGATACAACAAAATACATAGACTATTTTCAAGATCTAAAGATCCTAACATGAATATTTCAATATAGAGGTGAGATGTATGAAATGACACAAGGAAAATGAACTGAAAGACAACCTATACATTCCAAGAAAAGTTATACACATGCATAAATTAAACACACTTAGATGCACTCTGTATGACCTGTTAGACCTATAACTCTTACTCAAGTGTGAAGGACAAAGAACAGAAGGATGAAAACCATCACTTGTTGTCACTAAATGTCACTTACACACTTAGACAATTGATTATAACTTTAAATAAAAAGACTTGTACCAATGCTTAAAGATAAAACATGACATCAATTCAGTAAGGCTTCACCATACACTACGTGGATGGTTTTTACACTAGCACAAGGGTTGTATATATAGCAGAGACAAAGTGAGAGGGGGAAGCCTTTGGATACCAAAGAGAGGAATAAATTTTTTTGGAGTATCCATCTTTAGCTACAACCATCTTTGCCAATGATGCTCGTTTGGGCCATTTTATTGATCCATGTCACCTCCCTTGAACACTCTTTGCCTGCTCTCTCAAATATGCTTCTCTAATGATTTCCCAATGGAATCAAGATATTTTGAGTAATGACATCAATGTTTTTATTACAAGGGATTCCACTTTTCATAGATTTGTCTTGATGCTAACAACTTTCTACCGGCTTGCTGAGGTATGCAACGACGTAGGAGAGAGTCATTTTCACTTTGTTGGCCTTGTCTTCTTTCTTTGATTGGTCATAAAAAATGACTTGGATCTTGATGTGGTCAATGGTGAGATGAGCCCTCTAATCCTTTGATGGATGAATAACATGAGCCTTTGGATCTACTTTGAATCCTCTTATTTGGACACCAATGGCTAGTCCATCATCCTGAAGTTGATGTCCATATAACTATCATTCTACTTGGATAATTTCTTCGGAGGCATTTCCTTTGGGCCTTTCCTTCGGGTGTTCTTTTCAAATAATTTTCCATGGTCTTTTTCTCTGAAATAAATAACCTTTCAAGCCCCTTTTTATTGGTCCATTTTCTTTCAGGATTTTTGGAGTGTCTCAAAAAGATTATTTTGGACAAAAAGTTTGAAACAATTCTTTTGGGCATTCTGTAAGTGTCCTTTCAAAAACTTTTTAAAGGACACTTTTGCTGAGAATAACCCTTCCATATTTTCATTTTTCCTCTCCAAAATCCTAAACATGTTTAACTTTATTGAAAGGTCCCTTTGGAAAGCTCAAAAAGGAAACTTTCCCCAGAAAAGACCCTTCAGGGAAAGTGTGTAAGGAACTTTACATAGAAAATGACCCTTCAGACATTTTACAAGTGTCCCTTTAGATCTTCCAAAGGATAATTTTGGAATTTTTGTAGGGAGCTTGCATGAGGAAAAACTTCTTTCAGAAAGCTTGAAGTGTCTAATTCCTTCAAAAAGTCCCTTCAAAAATTGAAAGTGTCCCTTTCCTTCAAAATAATTGTAAGGATTAATTCTTTCAGATAAATTGAAAATATTTTTCAGAATTTTTATAAGTGACCACTTTTTTGAGAAAAAGACACTTCAAAAGAGTTGAAGTGTACCAATTGGAAAGCCATTTCTTTCAGAACAATTCCTTTGGAAGGATTGTTGTGGACAAAATGTCTGAAATAATTCCTTCAGAAAACTTGGAAATGTCCCTTTAGACTTTTGGAAGATGTCTTTCAGAGAGATGAACATGCCCTTCCACATTCTTGAAAGGTCCCTTTGGAAACCCCAAAAAGGACACTTTCCTAAGAAAAGAACCTTCGTGGAAGATTTAAAATGTCCCTTCACTTTAGAAATGATCCTTCAAAAATATTGAAATGTACCTTTCAGACTTTTGTAGGGGATCCTTCCATGAGAAATAATTCCTTTGAGCTTTTAAAAGTGACCAATTCTTTCAGACTTTTTGTTTCAGACAAAAAGTTTGAAATAATGTCTTTGAAATTTGAACAAAAATTCTGAAGTAAAACTTGTCTAAATAAATAACAATTGAGCAAAAAAGATTGAAATAACACTTACAAAGAGACCAAACAAAGGCTTTCAAAGGAAAAAACACTTGGTCTTTTTGTATGGGGATAAACAAATAAGGAATGTTGCACTTAGCCAAAATGAAAGATGCAAAACTGGGTATGAAATTTGGCTAACAATTCCCAATTGATTATTAATCAAACCACATATCAATATCAAACTCGAGATGACAAGCTTGTACCCTACAAGCACATTGTAGATAATCTTAAGAATTACTTCAAATCTATACAATTTGAACAAGTACTATAGGCCAATAATAGATTTGTCAATGTAATGGTAATAATTAGGTCCATGATACAAAATGATAGTAGTAATATAGAGTATCAGTTTCTTATTAAAAATATTTTACAACTTGATCATATATTACCATATTTAGAGAGGGTATGCACCCTCATTGGTCCCAATCTCCCATATGAACTACCTTGGTTCCAATACATATATAACTATTTCTACGACCAAGTCTTTCTTCCTAACCTTTCCCATAATTTTAAAAAAAAAATTCCTTCATCACATAGCTAATTATACCTTCCTTAGAAACATGCTTTATCATAAAGGCTATGATGGAATGCTACTTTGTTATTTATCTTTGGGATAATCCAAGCTAGCGCTTAAGGAGGTTCATGAAGGAATGTGTGGAGCCCATACCAACAATGTATTATTAGCCAAAAAACTCCTTAGAACATGATACTATTGGCCCAAGATGGAAACATATGCTTGTAATTACGTCAAGAAGTGTGTTACTTCCCAAAAACATGATAATTTGATATATGCAACTTCCTTCACACTCCAACCGATCACTACACCATGGCCTTTCTCTACATGGGGCCTTGATCTCATAAGGAAAATCAGCCCAACCTTTTTTGATGGCCACAAACAGATTTTCACTGCTATTGAGTGTTTTAATAAATGGATTGAGGCCATTCCTCTCACTTAAATTATCAGAAAGCAGATTGCCAAGTTTATCCATGACCATATCATCTATCAATATGGTATCGCAACCCTTATTATATCCAATAATTATGGATCATTTATAAACTGTGATGTTAAGGATATTTGTGCAAAACTTATAATCAATCATAGGAAATCCATACCATATAACCTGCAAGGCAACGGTCAAGGTGAGGCATCAAATAAAACCATTATTTTCATCCTCAAGAAGATTGTCAATAATATTGGCTGTAATTGGCACTTGTAAATTTTTCTGCCCTTTGGGCCTATCACACTAGTCATCAAACCCCCACAAGAGCCACTCTATAATCCCTTGTTTATGGCACATACACTATTATCCTGATTGAGATCGATTTGCCTTCACTGTGGGTATTCTTGGAGAACATTGAAGATGACAAAGATTATAGAGTTTTTATGTTGTAAGAGCTCGATCTCCTTAATGGCAAGCATTTAGCTACCTTTGACAATTTGAAAACATATCGAAACAATTACATAGAAGCTATAAGAAGCACATCCTCCCTAGAGAGTTTAAAATTGGTGATTTGGTCTTGAGGAAGAACTAAAAGAATGCTAATGCTAGACATGAAAAGAAGGGTAAGTTTCAACCCAATTGACTAGGTCCATATGTTGTCATAACAAATTATAGATTGAGGACATATTTATTGGCTACTCTAAATGACAAAGAACTCCCAAAACCCATGAATATTGTACATCTTAAGTGGTTCTATGCTTGATAGCCTTTTAAACCATTGTTTATAAGACCCCTTACTTGGGGGCAACTTGTGCTGAATTCATTTATCCCACTATTTTATTTTGGACCATCTTATCTTTGACCATTTTAATTCTATCTCATTTTATCCTAGACCATTCTAACTTGAACAATATTATTTTATTAATTTGAACCATTCTAACTCTGAACTAGTGTACCCCTGGATCATTGGCACTTTGGATCATTTATATTCCACTTGACTCATTTTCATCTCATTTTAGACCATTGTAACCTAGACAATTATATTCCATCACCAATTATGATATTGATTATGATTCATAGGCATTTTGGACACACTCAATGCTCATTCTATAAAGCAGTTTAGCTTGAATAGTATTTTGTAGCTTCTTACAAATAAGTAAATGAGGATGTATCAACACATGGTTTTTGCCTGCTAAAAAGTTCTTCATATTTATTCAACACTGCATATTGTTCTATTATTCTTTTATTATTGTTTGGTAGACATTGTTGTATTGATAAGATTGCATAAGCCATTGCAGCTGGTTTTAGTTATTATTATAACTTCTAATCTTGGACGTGTATCTCCTTGGTTAGTTAGTTCTCTATGCCATTGTTTATACTCATGATTTCCATTGTATCTGTTTATCTGTTATTTGAACTCTTACATGGGGAAATGCATCTTATTATTTAGGTAGTTCCTTGAGCATTTTGTTAATATTTAATTTTTGTTGCTTATCCCAAAAACACAAAAATATTAGAAAGATATATATATATATATATATATATATATTGCCTTGAACCTTTGTTTATTCTACTCTCATGCTCTTGCCATTTTGTGAGGAACCATTCAAACACTCTCACCATTTTGAGAGAAATTATCTCTTACGCACTCATTATTTTGTGAGCCCATTTCCTTATTCCTCTACACTAAAATCATGTTTTCTTATCATTACTTTTCTTCTATCCTATTTCTTAGGAGAACTAAATTTGGCCTAAAGTTCATGTTGGATCTTGCATCCATGGAATTATGTAGGCAGTGCCCACTTGCTTTGTGCATATGGAGTCAGCTCGGCCACCCCTTCTTTTTATTATTTTTTTCCCATTATGTTCTATGTTGTTGTCTCATTATCACTTGGGGGCAATTTTGTCTCCTTTATTTTTGTCTCATTGTACTCATGTCACTATTTCTTACCTTAGGGGTCACCCTGTTGTAGAGTGTACCACCTCTATTACAAGTGCATGAATAATTTATTTTTCTATTTGCATTAACATTATGGTTAACCCTTATTTATGTGTGTGTATTTGATTTTTATTAGTTTTTTGTTATCTCTCCATTTATTTTTATTGGTGTTTTGTTATTCATTCATTAGTTTATATTTTCATTGTGTTATGTCCTTATTTTATTTATTGGTATTTTATTATGTTTTCATTGTTGTTTTATTGAGTTGTTATTTTCTCTATTGTTGTTTTGTTACTTATGCATTTTTAAAAGTAGCTTGTTCTTTGTTTCTTAGTATTTTGTTATGACTCTTTTTTTTATCTTTTTTTACTATTTTGTCTCATTATTTATATTGTTTTATTTTTTTAAGCTCGAATGCATTCTATAAACATTGTAAATTTAGATTTCATCTAGGCTCGATTTGTTTAGAGTTGTGTTTGACTTGTTTTATTAGTTGTTTGTTCTCCAAGTATATATTTTTTAGAACACGTGGATCTTGATTATTCATATCTTACTTTCATGTTGTTTAAAACAAATTATTCTTGCTTTGATTTTATACATTCTTGTTCCTACTTAAATCTTGATTGTTCATATCTTATTTTTAAGTTAGGTTACATCTTTATATTGTTATTTTTATTATTTTTTGTTTAAATGTAAATTGTTATAACTTTGATTTTGGTAAATTTTTATTATTATCCTTAGTTATAAATATTCACATTTGATCTGGCCAATTGCAAATGAAATACAATGTTATTATAAGTTAATCATACTTATGACACATAATTTCAAATTTTCTATAGTAAACACCAAGTGATCCAAATCCAAAAGTCAATGAAGAACTGGAGATCATTTTTGAATACACCATACCTAACATAAGACTCTATGCAAGACGTGCATATCTTGGCTATGAGTCTAGTTGACTATTTCTATGATTAGTTTGGGACGTGCATCTCCTAAATTATATTCTAACATCTAGTTATACATGAAGTAGAATAAATGCATCAACATCCATAAGCTAACTAAGGACGTGCATCTATTGAAACTAACATATCAAACATATCATAAATAAGAACAATATAAATGCAAACATCATGTAAAAATCAAAGGATATTAAAAATTCATGTACAAATAACATAAATCCAAAAATGAATGTCATATATATATATATATATGTCAAAATCATGTCTTATATATATACATATATATAACAATTCATGTACAAATAACATAAATCCAAAAATGAATGTCATATATATATATATAAGACACGATTTTGATATATATAAATCCAAAAATGAATTTCATATATATATATATATATATATATATCTCAAAATCATGTCTCTATTCATCATAAGAATATTTATATATATCATAAGTAGAAAAAAGGGGAGCTAGAAAAATCAACTGTCATCATTCTCATCCTTGGGAGGACTCTAGTGGTAATTCTGACCCATCCGAATGTAGGTGCTCCTGGTGGACGTGGTGGTGAAGGCCCCATGGTAACCCGATGTGTAGCTGGCTGCATCACCAAACACTCTAACTCTGTCCCCTATCTAGATTTGGAAGTCTGGCTAGTTTGTGATGACCTTATATACTCTCTATAAGAATCCACTCTCTGCTCTGCAAGAAATGCTACCTCATAAGCTTACCTCCAATAGGCTATCTCATCCTTGGCACATAAGAAATCATCCTTCACATGCAAGGCATCATACTTGGATGACATCACATTAACTAAGGATATTAATGATCAAACCCCTGTATTTATCTTGAATCTTCAAGCCTCATCCCTCTCCTATGTGATCTTATGTATCTCTGCCCAAGAAAAATATAATTCCCCAAATGCTATCATAAACTCCATGTCTCTTATGGCTAAGTAGGCCTGAACCCCTGATAACTATGCCACTTATCCTCTGAGACCTACAATCTCTATATCCCTGACTATAATGAGACCCTGTAACCTGATGGTCTCTCCATGTGCAGTAGCCAACTATGTTTGTAACCCAACCACATTACTTTATAACCTTGTTATCTCTAAGAGGCATTCAAAAATCTCCCTTTGGAGCCTATCAATCAATGTTTGGTCCTCTGAAAACCTCTCTATGCCTGAGGGCCCTACACTTTTTAATCTTGATCTTGATCTTATACCTATCTTAGAGGGCCCTGTCTCTTTTGATCCTATCCCATGGCCTCCATCACCACTTGGGGTATCCCCTATATCCACATCTTGGCCATCTAGCTTGGCCATCTCCACATCCTCTATAAGATCCTGCTATCTAAGAGGCTGTATAACATGTAGTGGAATAGCATAGGGAATTGATAGATGTATTAACATCTAACCCTACTAATTTATTGGGGATTTTCCCTCTCCTCATTCATACCCATCTTTATCTCAAGATTGGTTATTGGGGCAATGGCCTAGTCAATCAGATGGGTCACATTCCTCACCACCATGTGATATATGTATCTGTAACCTTTACATCTGGAACCCCTCCCACATAATCCCATAATATATGCACAACCCTCTCATAATCAATCATTGCCTATGCCCTAGGCATTGGTGGCCCTTACTCCCTGATCTCCCTGGTCAAATGTGCAAATTAATGTGGACCCTTCAGGACATTCTGTTACAAGCTAAACTACTGATGAATTTGATCTAACTTGTATCTCTCCACCACATAATCATGCTGCCCTATGATGTAACATGGTATGACCATGTATTTGATTACAAACATGTCCTCCAACCATAAATACTATGTCCCCAAGGGATGCTGACAAATGAAGTCTCCATCCTCCATCTCTTTAATGGTTCACCTGTAATATGTTAGGTCTACCAAGTTTCCTTGTATCCCTGGTCCTATAGGGTACCATTCCCAAGCCAAGGGATCCTCTAATCCCCTTTGATATCATGGCCCCAATAGCCATGCAATCACAATATTCTCTAAAGCCCATACCTATAGCAATGTGTTTTGGCTTATTTCTTGCCCTCCCTTGTATGTTATCATGTGAAGATCCATATACAACTATGCAAGAATCATAGGTCCCCAAGCAAATTATGTCAACTAATTGAACATCTATTGTACCATGCCAATCAACCCTAAGGGAAAGAACCATCCACTCTTTTCAGGCAGTAGAAGGCCACTGACAATAACTATCAAAACCACCACCTCTAGGGGAACTACCCCTATCCTATTCCACCCTCTAGAGGCAAAGCCAACTCCTTCAGTTGATCCATGTTTATGTACTCATACATAATCTCCTACTCCACTACCCTAACTAGATCATTTAGTATGACCTATCGTCTAGCCCCCATTCAAGTAATCATGGGTCCTTACATAGATACCCATAGAATCTGGTGTATATCTTCCAGTTTTACAATAGCCTCCATAGTTGGCAGAAGGAAAGTTGAGGTCTCAGAATATGACCTCTACCAATGATGATAAGTATGCTCTATTTGTATGGATCACTGACAAGCATGCTAAGTGATAAAGGTCCCCTAAAATAAGTATTCCCACAATCTCATCTATCATCAAACCCTATCATCATAGTACTTGAAATCATTCCTCCCATGATGTGATAGTTGTAACTTGATCCTCCAAATCAAACACAAGGTGTCATGTCAATTATATTTCTACAATATTCTTCTAATTTTGAGGCTTAGACTAGTCCTCTATGTGACTCTATCCTTCATTTTATGATTGTGGGCCTAGACTAATCTTTTATGGGTCCCATTATGTTTTTTCTGAGATTCTCACCATTATTTTGGAAATCCCACCATTTATCAAGGTATTCATGTTGTTCTGTAGGGTGATCTCATTGTTTATCATAATTCCACCATTTAGTAGGATGTTCTTGCTAATTGGCAGGGTGATGCCACTGACATTGACAAAATTGTCATTTGACAAGGTGAAATTCACCCAAAAATGTGAGTTTGCCATTTCTTTGGTGATCTCACCATTTTGACCCATGATCCTACTGAATGATCGATAGGATCTCTGATCTCATGGCATTCTCACCAGTTTCATGGGAAAACTTATCATTTTCCAAATTGGGAAAATGACATGATCACCTTATCTACCACTTCCTACATGTAATAAATGATAAATTTAAAAACCAAAAAAGGTACCTCTCAATGCTCTGCTCCTCAGTGGTCACTAGTACACTCTCACGCACTCCCCAAGATGATGGTGGTGTGAGATGTTGGCTATTTTGTTCAGTGCTCTCACGCGCAAATACTAGAGCTTACAATTTACTATAGCTAGGGTGCAAATGAAATATTTTCCCCCCAAGGGTCAAAATATTGTATTTTTTCAAAATTTTCATCCCACTAGGCCTATAGTTGCATTATTATCTTCATTAGGGTATTGTTTTAGCCCATCTAATCAATTTTTCCTTTTCCTTTCTTTTAATTGCCCCATTTTTAGTCTCTTTCACTAAAATTAATAGGATTATGAATTCTTTCGATCGAGGGCCCACTTGCCAAATATTTTCAAAATTTTCATCTACCCCTCGAGGGGGCATCATGGGCTACCCAAATAATGTTTGGGGCATTTCATAAACCTATTTCTCTATAATTCATGCAAGCTAAAAAATGAAAAATAGGAATGAAACTTATTCATTTTGATTATAGTGACCTTTTAATTCTTTGAAAAGACGTCACTTTGAGGAATGACTCACCATTCCTTCTCAAATAGGGGCAAAATGTAGACATCTAATTCCTATCACTATTGTGCTAAAATTTTCAATCTAAGGAACCTTCTGTGACAATGCTTAATCTGGGCTAAAATCACTAAAACACACTAAATGGATTGAACTTGTTACATATAATTGCTGATTTAGGCTAATGTATCCTTGAATAGGGAAATGCATTTCATGTGATTATTATCTTTTCTCAAATAACTTTAAGTCAAATTATGACCATGTAAAATGATGCTTTGGACTACGAAATTCTTCTAATTTAGTAGCACATGTCACATGCATGTGTTATTTCACACCCATAATGACCTAATCGGGGTTTTGTTCTATACACAACTAACACCTTCTGATTATACTTTAATCAAATTATGACTCAATAAAATGACATTTCTGATGATAATGATTAAGCGTGAGATAAATTTCCAAAGAATTGCAAAAAATTAAATCAAATTAATATCTTAAGTGAAAATTCCATGAAATTTATTGAAATTTTATTTATTAGAAATTCAATTCTCAAATCTACATCATCTCATGACATCATCAATAGGGTGGCATCCATAGGTCATTAATGAAACAAATATCAAGGTTAAGCTCTGCCATGCCTTATTAATGCCCCATTCTTTCAAATATTAATGGGCATATATATGGCTTGTCCATCCAAAATTGAATTAGTTCATGGCCACACATCTTGATCTCAATATGGATGGTCATGGCTAATCCTAAACATTTTCAGAAAGTTATAAATACAAGGTCTCACCATTGATTAAAAGAACTTCAATTATGTAATGTTATAATACAAAATTATATTCACAAAGCTTCATCTATTTTCACAAATTGATCAAACTCATGATCCTAAGCCATTGGTGCATTAAGAAATGATGGAGGATCCTACTAATCATCATTGACATAGACTTGGAACACCAAATCCAGGGAAAAAAATGCTTTTTGGTTGATCTTGGAAGGAGGGATGTTATCTGGAAGGTTTGGTAGTATTTCTTCTTTAAATAGCTCTTAGAATTCATTAGCAACACCCCATGAGGGAGTGGGCTTGATGTTTTATTATTTATATGAGTTTTTATAGAGATTTTCTAGACTAATGCATGGACTAACACATCTTTTAATCCTACTCTATAGGTGCCTTCCCATTTACTCATAAGATCATGGGGAAAAGAAGTTAAGACATGTTGCACATTAATTTACCCTATGGTGTTTTGAATTAGAGAATAGAGGGTGACATCGTTTTGGATGGAGTATTGAGTTACGAATCCACATGGCAACATGTGAATGCTTTGTAGGCCTATAGACTACTCAAATGAGAAAGCCTTATAATAAGTTTGTGAAGATGCAAATAAACACACATTTGATAAGTGGAAAGCTCAGATTCCCTAATAACCATATAGTCCTTGGGGTTTATTCTAACTAAATTCGTGACATGTGAGTGTGCAAATGTTTGAAGTAGCGGTCCATGTGGCATGAAAGGGCCAAGTCAAACCCATGCCTTGGAAAAACTTGAAAAAATCTACATTATGATGTAACTAAAATGCATGGCATGTGTGAATGACTAGGAATGAAGTACATGATTGATCAACAAGGTGTGAAAGCTCAATAAGTGGTAGACTACAAAAGAACGTGAAGGCCTATGACAAGTTATCGACG
Organism: Torreya grandis; assembly: GCA_037957365.1. NCBI lineage: Eukaryota > Viridiplantae > Streptophyta > Pinopsida > Cupressales > Taxaceae > Torreya > Torreya grandis. The sequence goes on from JARHVA010002355.1 coordinate 918,288, forward strand.
AAACACAAAAAGTTGGCTAAGTAAGATGCCGACCAAAAGAACACAAGCCAAATTTTATGCCAAGTGATTAAGAAAATACATCTATGACCAAGCATGAATAAGTGTAAAGGTGCATGACTAAGACATAAAACAAACACTTCTAGGATTGGCTAAATATAATGATAACTGAGAGAAGCCAATTTTGATCACTAAGGAATAAATAATGTTAAGGTTAATGCCATATGACTGAGCCAAAACACATTCGATCAAGCGTGAATGAGTGTGAATGAAATTGAATAAGTTCTTGGGTCTACATGGCAAATAAAGAATTCAAAACCAAAACTTCAAAGTCATTTTAAAAATGAAACTAAAAAAACAAATTACCAATGAGGTCTTCTTCTATCTTTGATTCCAAAGGTAGTTTTCCTACTTGTGGATAATATTAGATCCATAAACATCAAGTGATCATTTGGTCCCTATGAAATATGCACCCTACTCTAAATCCGTAAAGGCCAATTATTCAAAGGTAATAGATTTTAATATCAAAAATAAATAAATAAGCTAAATTTTATTTATTTAATTACCAATAAAATATACTATGCATATTTAAATAAAAGTAAGTTGAATAAGTGTTATGAGTCTATCTTAGATTTGATTTCAACCATATAGCCTTCCTACATTAAATAATGAGCATCATTTATATTTATTTCTAAATCATTTGAAACATTTTAAACCTTATGCTAATTATGTCAATCGCTAATACAAATCTTTCTATTTCAAATAAAAAGAATTTTAAGTCTATTGCAAGTAATTGACTTTAACTTAATTTTAAGTATTTTTCTTTTATTTATAAAAAGACATAAGTGAGCAATATTACTTACCCTATAATCTTGATTAGTTCCTTTGAAAACCATGCCAAGTTTCATATAACACAACAATAATGAAATAACATTTAGGCATACTATTTTAAGATCGTCCATTCAATCTCTAATGTTATTCTAACATGGAACAAAGGTTGACACACGTAGAGATGCAATCATTTATCAATGTCATCTTTTTTTATATTTATTTATGGATAACTAAATTTATTATAGTGTATCTCAAAATCTGCTCCCAAGTCTATGACCATACTGCTTCCCTGCAATATTTAATAGTTGGCTAAACATAGAACCAAAGTCAATCATTTGAATGGGTTATATTTGTGGATGTCTCTCGCAAGGGTGGATGGTCCTTTATCCACAACGAATCAGTATGAGATGATCTACCAACTTATTACAATTAAATGCATTTTATCTTACTAATCAAGGTTCATTAATATTTTAATTAATGCAATCTATTTAACCCAATGGTTTGGGATGCGAATATTACCAAATATACAATATATTGAATAGTAGTGAATGGGTTTATTTTCAAGGAATAAGAACACAGGTATTTAAATATTGTTTATTTTATCATTTTGAGAACAAGATCATTCATTTTATGCATTAATTAAAATAATGAGATTAATTTAATTACTTTATTCATAACATAGGCTCTAGCATTATTCAAATTTCATATCAATAAATCATACTTTCTAAGGAAATAAAAAGAGGGCTTTTAAGTTGGAATGTATGTACATGTTTATTAGGGCTTGTTTACTAAACAACAAGCTCCATCATGTTTATCCTTCAATATTGGTTATAAGATGATTTGGTGTCATGATACGCCAAACCACCCACACGACATTTGCACATAGTCCATAGGGTGAAATTGAGGAATCCATCTTGCTTCTCTCTCTTATGAAGCTGTAACATTTACCATTGAGGTATCGTAGTTTAGTTAAAAACTGATGCATCCAAAGCTTTCCTTCAGATGATCAATATACACGGTTGATTTGGTTAAGATATAATGCATTAAATAATGCTCCAAATCTTTCCTTTTTTTGAACAATATGCATAGCTGATTAGGTTAAGATCCAATACATTTAACTATGCTTTTAATCTTTCGTTCAGCTAGACAATATACATGAGTGATTTGGTAGAGATCTAATGCATTGAAAAATTCTACCAAAACTTTCCTTCAACAAAATATGTCTAGCTCATATTTCCTTTTTCCACATAACTAAGTACACATTACCAAAAATTGGCTCAATTTGATTGGGTATTAATACATTGTGACTTCACCGGTAGACATGAAGCTTTCACCATGGAGACTTTATCCTTCATTAACTAACTTGATTCCATAACTTTTTCTCCTTCAAACCTATTTGTTCCTCTCTAGAATTGCATGTGTTCTTCCAATGGATTTCTTCTACATTTATCTTTTTCAATTCATCATAGAGTCATTCTAATCATTTACTTTTTGATCTACCTTGAGCTAATCACATTAATTATTAGATTATGTTCCATATTGTTTTATCACTTCAATATTACTTGTAGCCACATTTTATTCTGTTCACATTTACTTTTCCACAGGTAGTAGGGTCAATTGTCATTCCTTGTTGCAATCTCCATTCTTATTTTGTAAGTTATTGGCACTTTCATATCTTGTAGTTGTATTCCATCTGGTCTACAATTACTTTTATTGTTGAGCAATTGCATTTCTTTCCACAATCCACTTACTTATTTTGGACTCTTTGCATAACACACATGGTGGTTAATTTTATATTTATTTGCTTCTAGGTCTATCATCTTAATATCCCCCACTACCACCTTATTTTTGCTACTCATGGCCTACCTGTACATTAAACATTTCCAACCACTAAGGCTTTGATTGTGGCCTTCATTTCATAATTATTGGCTTTAATATTTTTTATGGACTTGGTTATAACTATTATTTTACACATTATAATTACATTTCACTTTTTTGGTTGCCAAACCTTAGCTTCTATTCTTATTTTATTTCATCTCCATTTAAACACGGACAAAAATCCTCATAAATCACAATGTCTTATTATGTTTCTGACACATAAGTGTAAGATGATAATTACCAAGCATACAACATGTCATATATTTAGTTGTACCCAAGGTGAACCTTATTGCCAATCTATTGTTAGGACCTATGCTTACTGTAAATATTATTTACTAAAGTTATCATTTGTGCCATCAAATCATATAATAATCCAATGGACTAAATGCAAACACAATGAACTCATTCCATATTCAATATATGAATAAGATATCAACTCATTTAGAAACACCTATTTCCTTTACATGCACCAAACTCATCATGGCACCTCTATAATATGAAGAGATAAAAATAAAACATATTAATCAAATGCTTATTTATTAAAAAAATAATAAATATCTCTTCTTCCATGGTCCATTATAATATCGTCAAAGGATATATAAGATAAGACATAATAATAATCATTGATAAATGACATATTAATAGGTCCAACCATGATTAATACTTAACCATATGCCTAAGCAAAGTGAGGTTATGCGAGTTGTTACATATTTCCCCCCTTCAAGAGAATTCATCCCAAAGTGTTTCTGTCATAATAATATGTATGTTCATAGATGCATCCATAGCTTTGTCCACCTCTACAAACGTCCAAGTGACCGTGCATTTGTAAAATGAATTTTCTTATGGGCTATTGAACCCCTAATCTTAGGATGGTCTCATCCTCAAATGCTAGTAGATGCAAAATAAATAGAGGATGAAAAATGTGAGTAGTATGCACAATGATGTGATAATTAGGTTGAAGGCAAGAAATAAAATCAAACTGTGCTTCTATTGATAAGATGTGCGATTGTCATTTGTTCACTGAATTCGGGTCAACATGGCCATGGTTTACGCTCTTGTCAAGTGAAATATACTTGATTAGGTGTATATATGTGTTTTCCTAGTGATTTTTGCCTTAGATTGGACTTCACGCTTTTTGTACATGAAGTGAAACAATTTTAGCAAGTATACAATTCAATTCATGTCAATAGAAAACAACTGATATGATACATGCAAATTTGGTATACAAGATACCATTTCTTGATAAATGAAACATTGTAAGCAAGCCACTATCTTAATTTTAGAGAGTATATAATTTAAGAATTTATAAGTTTCATAATTGCTATAATTATTTTCATACATGTAGTCTTTCAAAGATCATGCCCTAGGTAAGCTCATTTGTTTGCATTTGATGCTATTATTATTCAACTTTACAAGAATTTGTTGTATTTATAACAAAACATAATTACAATCTGATTTATTTCTCAATTTTATCTTCACATGTTATTTTAATGGATAGTCTTTTATATTTATTGTTAGGTTAGTATATGAATTCTTTGCAAGTTAAAGACATTTCAGGATAACCTCTCAAATAATCTCTTCATACTTTGTTTCTAACTTGTTAGAAATATAGAATATAGAGCAATATCAATGAAATAAAAAATGGAAATAAATTATAGAAAACACAACATAATAGAGATGTAGATTTGACATTGTTCAACCAACATGGGCTATGTTCACACAAAAATAACAAGTTCTCTTATTCAGTCCAAAAAATGAGGGAAAACACTTGTAATACATCCACTACAACATCCTTTTCACTCACACATAGTGTTCCATCATGATTACCATGCCCTCATATCAAAGGAGGGTTACATATTAAGGCAAAAATTCACCAACATAATTTCTAATTTATGAACAGTTTCATGGTGACCTTAGTGGCAGGGGGGAGTTGGGACGAGGGTGGCATTGCCACCCCACACCCCCCTTGTCAATAATTTGGAATTGTAATAAGTGTTTCATGTAAATTTTTACTTTAAGTTCTAGGAAAGAGAGAAAAGAAACTCAATATGGGTATGGTTGAAAAACTTGTTTGGTTGTGCATGTGATGAATCAAAAAATTATGAAGAGCTCCTCTTTGGCTTGAGAGGAATACCTATAGATAAGAAATCACTAAAGCAAACTTGTTTGTTAGATAGATAGTTGGATGGATTACCTAGCAATAGCTATATCTCTAAAAAGAGAGCTTCCTTAGGGGTTATTAATCCACATGTTTTAAACAATCAAGTTGATAAAACTAGAAAGAAAGTAATTGCATCAATAATCAAAAGGTACTAAAATTGAATACAAGAAAGCTTGTTAGGAAAATAGACTAGAAATGATCCAATTCATGACAAACTGATTAGTATTAGTGCTAACGGGTCGGGGTATGCTTCAAAAAATCTAAAATGGGTCTGTGATTGGTCAAAAACACAAAAAAATGGATTTGATTGGGGTTAGGTGGGTGAAATAAGCTTTCTAGTTTTTTTGTGACATGTGATCATAGATGGTTGGGGTGACCATCAGTGGTTATGCCTGACTGTCGGTGGTCAGATTTTGATCATCAGTGGTTGACTATGTATTTTTGGGTGTGATCAATAGTTGAATGATGGGATTCTAAAGATGGATTTCATGAGTTAGGCAAGGGTTGGATTGATTGTGAAATGGAATTAAGGAACACAAATATTGACAAACAAGTATGTGTTTTACTAGAAGTTGATTATGTGAGAAGTTAACATGATTAGCTTGTTGGTGGAATCTGGATTGATTTCAGTAGAGTAATAGTACCTAAAATATTGGTTGAGAGGTGATGACAAGTTAGCTCTCAATAATATGGATGATAATTCTTGACAATACGGATGAAGTTGATTGACCTAATTGACCTGTAAAAAAATCCTAAATACCTGAGCTCCTAGTAATTATTGTAGATGGATTTGACCTCCAAGGCCTCTCCCTCTTATAGGCATAAACAAGAAGTGGAAGTAAAGGTGTAATTGGGTCATCGAAATATAATTTGTGCATATAAAGGCTCACAACATAAATTAGATAAGTTTATATTGAGAAAAGAGTCGATGGAGATTGCATGATCTTGGTAAAAAGGTGGATCCTAACCATCGATGGCCAGGGGTTCCCAAGGCTGATCGTCGATGGTCAGGGTCCATACGAAAAGGATCCTGATGGTCAAGGTCATTTAGCTTGGTAAAACTGAGTGCATATTAGTTTGGTTAGGCTCGATAGGTATAGGTTGGTCCTAAGGGGGTCCTAGGTAGGTCTAGGGGTATTTTTAACATTTGAAATCATAGGTGTGTAGATTTTTAGTGTCTATATTTTACCCCTTTTTTATGTGGTTTACGTGAATGAGATGCGAAATAAAAATGGAGCATGGGTCAAGGGTCTAGTTACCCTGAGAGTGGGAGGTGTTCTCCCTCAAATCAAGATTTGGTGAGGTGAAACTAAGGTAGCTACAAGTTTGATAAGTGGTAGATGGTGAGTCACTAGGTGGTGACATGAGATTGGGCATTTAAGACACAAACATGTGCACATAATGTGATAAAAAGGAGTGATAGTCAAGATCACACATAGACTAGGTTACCAATGTTGGTAAAAGATAAGGGTCAGTGCTAAGAATAACAAGTGACAAGTGAACCACATGACCGCCTGTAGGTGTGGCAACTAAGAACACTCATAAATATGTCTCCGATGTGATTTTTGTGTTTTTAGTGGGTATCCAAGGTAGGAAGTGCTCCCAAGGGAAAACACAAATGGGTCAAGTGTCATGGGTATTCAAGGTAGTAAGTGCTTTGGTGAGACATAAGTGGGTCAGTATGCATGAGGTGGCATGAAATAAAAAAGGGGTCAACATGGCAATGTTGTCTTTATGGTCAAAGGACTAGGAAATAAGTGTCATAAAATTGTGTGCCAAATGAGCCAAAAGAGACCAATGATGAGGTGATGAGGTGGTCAGGTTGGTGAGAGAAAGGCATCTCCAAAAGGAGGCAAAATGATATTGTAGTTATGCTAGAAATTGTAGTTTGTTAGTAAAATTAAAATGGGGGTTTTTAGGGTGTCTTGACCATTGACGGTCAGGGTCCCCAAAAGGTGACTATCGACAATCAAAGGGAAACCCTAAAAATTTGGATAGTAAAAAGTAAAAACAAAAGTCATTTTTACCATTGGTAATGTTTTGCATTATTGACTTGACATGGGTGATTTTGGTGCTTTATGAGGAAGGTGTTTGCTAAGGTGGGTATTGCTCATTGGCTAGAGCTATGTGGGTCAATTGCGTGGGTTTAGGATGTAGGGAGCATGAGGACATGGTTGGTCACCTGCTCATAGGCTCAATCCATAAACAAGATCATGGAATGAGGTAAGTGGTGTATTAAAATTACTAGATGAGGCTTGTTTGGCATTATTGGGTTTGTTTAGTGGGGTAGGTATAGAAATGTAAGATTTTAACTATATGCCCTAGGTAGGTGTTTAGGGTTTTCAGGAACATTGGTGGGTAGAGTGTCAAATTGATAGGGTGGGTGGGTGATTTGGTTTATTTTTTAACTAGTTAGGGTGGTTTAGGTAATGATTTTATTGTTTGCTAATTATTTGGGTCCCTAGGGGGTTTGGGTGTTTCGGCCATGGAATGCCCACAGGTGATCATCGATGGTTAGGTTTGATTGTCGATGGTCAACACCCTAAAAATTATGGGTCTCTAACCGTTGGTAGTCAGCATGACCACTGGTGGTTAGATGGACTAGGTTAGCTTTCTTAGGGTTTTTGGAGGCTTGAGGGCTTGGTGCTTGGGGTGAATGCTTAACAGTTAGGGTTAGGGTAAGTGGATATGTTAAAGAAAGGGGGTTGGGTAGATAGGCCTAATAAGAATAACTGAGTCTAGTATTTGGTTTGATGCGGGCCAGGGAGTAGATCTAGATGCAAGACTATGTGTTACATATCTTCCCTACACTTTTTGAGGGGATGATTGGAGATAATTGGGCACATATGAAGGAGGTAGGGCTAGGAGCGATGAGGAACTACCAACATATGCCTAGAAACACATGTATGAATGTAGCACTCATCGAGAGATGGGATCCTACTACTAATACCTTCTTAGTACCAATTAGGGAGATGACTATTCTCTTAGAGGATGTACATATGATCACTCAACTCCCACTATGTGGTGAGGATATATCCCAAATAGAGTAAGAGGATCAAGATGAGTATGTCGAGTATCTCTATGGGGATGATAGCGACTAGGTATGATGGCATTCTGGAGGGTTTAGCTACACAATGCTATATGAGAGAGATATAGAGGAGAGGAGACTTATGATGATGCTGATGATCGTGGTTATGTGTTTTGGGCTCCTAGATTCTAGAAATGAGAGGTTTCCATATGTATTGTTGGTTGTGTTGGTGGAGTTGTTGCTTATGAGGATAGTGTTTGGTTGGGTCCCAATTTTACTAGTTCAGATTTATAGTGAGCTATGTGGATTCAGACACCATAGGAGATATCGTATCAACATTGGCTTGGTTCTTCATTATTGGGATTATGAGCACATCTAAGTTCTAAGATTGATGGGATTGCCATGGCTAAGGTACACATAGCTTGAGTTCCCTATTAGATTCATGAGATGGAGAGATGATGTGGTTACGTCAGGGATAAGAGGTGGTGTACATGATATCGAGTGGTTCAGGGGTGCCTTAGGTGTATTGGTAACTAGGGATATTACTTGGATACCATATCTATAGTTTCCCATCTAGCTAGGCTACATGAGGTAGACCCTTGCCATACAAAGTTACAGGTGGAAATTGGGCCACCAAGAGGGTGAGGTTGGGTTGATTCCATTTAATTAGGTATGATATCAGTTTAACTTGATACAAGGTGTACCAAGTCCACATCCTCAGTATAGGAGGCAAGACTCTCAGGTTCACTTTTTTGTGCCCCAGCCTATCTTGACAGTTTTAGATGGTGGTTTTTAGGAGCTTCCTACCAGGGACCCTATGGATGATGTAGGGTACACAAATGATTATATGGTTTGATACTAGCTGATCTATGTAGTAGCAAATGTGGGTGGAGGTGAAAGAGGGGTGGCTCCTATGGCTATAGATCCAATAGGCCAAGATGGATAGGTAGGGGTGGCATTGGCTACAACCCAAGCTCATATGAAGGCTTTGTAGGGATAGGTGGTTGCACTACATGGATAAATCACCATATTTTAGGGTTATCTTACCGTGGTTATAGGTGAGAGGGACTAGGGACATGCATCCCTCAATATATTTGCATAGGAGAGGGACCTACTTAGACAGAGAGCCAAAGTAGCCATAACAGTCAAAGGGTCATCAAGGACAATGGTAGAGTACCATACCTAGCCACTTTAGAGGAGCTTAGATACTATGAGGTGATGGTACTAGACCAGTTGTCCTAGGACATACGATATGTAGAGTATAGAGCTAGCTTGGCCGATCGGCCATCAATAGCTACTCCAAGTCAATGGGATGCTACAGTTGAATAGGTAGGGATCCTAGGGGGACCACCATTAGGTATAATTATAGGCACAAATGGGGTTAATGGTAGTGGTGTAGGCCCGTGATTATGTTTAGATGTGTTATTTTGATATTAGCCTATGAATCGACGTAGTGAGATGTATATGTTTTTTGAGAGAGAGCTGACACATTGTTATATGTATTATTTTTTATGATTTAATGTATATCATGGATGCTTAAGATGTTATATATGATGGTTTATTTGGGTTCATGTGGTGCTCATGTTTATGATAATGGTTATGGTTTATGGTTTCTTGATGTTCATGCTTATGGTGTTTCAGTTAATAGCTTAGGCATGTGATGCTAGAAAGTTGATTATGATGCTCTAATTTTATTCATGGGTATGATAGGATATATTATTGATGGATTTATTTATTTGTTTTGTTTATGTTAATATGGGTGTGTTTGACATGTGTTGATGTGATAAAATGAATAATGCTAATGTCATGGTAAAATGGATAAATTGGTATGCAGTATATGTTATGATGTCTCATTCATGGATTTGGTTTATGCTCATGATGGTTTAATGATATGCTTAGAGGCTCATATGATGTAATAATGGTAAATGGATAGATTTATGTTTTATGGTCTATTGTGATATGCTTGCATTGTGTTTGGATTGTTGATAGATAGATGGTGCTGCTTGTTTAACATAGTTCATGATGTTCACACTTTTGATGTGATGTTTGTTGTTCATGATCATAGAAGTAGGAATGTGAATATATTTAAAGATGAGAATGCATGAAGTAATCAGGTAACAAACTCAATGTGTAGTAAAGTGATAAGAATCATGAGAGGTAAATCCAGATGAATTGATAAAAGACAAGAAAAGGAACATGATGCCTTTTCATTGGTAAAAGCCAAAATGAAACCCAATGTTGGATTGGCTTGGTAAAGATAAGCCTTTTAGATTATTTGAATTAACATGCTTAGGTTGATAAACATGTATCTTAATCACATTATGTCAATTAAGTGCATAGTCATGTGCATATGATATGTGGAGGGAGAATGGGTGAAACTGGAACCGTTAGTGAGACTATCATGCCTTTATTTTAGGTTTTTGAAGAGGTAGTATAAACAAGTCTATGTTCATTTATAAAGTGTAGATTTATCGATGCAGGAAGTCTACTGAGGAGAGTTGATTGTTGATTTCCAAGTTTATTACTTTTATGAAAGCCAATTGTGGCTTTCAAAATTATTTTGTTTTTGTTTAGGGGTCTTTGCTATTCTGAATTTACTTTAGGTGTGGTGAAGTTGATCGATGCATATGAAGCTTCGAAGAAATTACTAGCTTTGACAAATTCTTTACTCAACCATCCTTCAAGGGAGTGGTCAAAGTTTATGTGTTTAGTTCAAATGATTTTGATAATTATCCTTCAAGGGAGCAGTCCACCTTACATTTGGCAATTCCAAATGATCTTCAATATATGTCCTTCAAAGGAACAGTTTGTGAATGCTAAGAATGACCCATAGTTTGCTTTTGGCTTTTGACATTGTTTATGCTTTATTTGATTTTGGTTGACATAGACTTTCTTATATATGCTCAAGGGATTACCTTTATGAAGGCAAAAATAGGTTGACATGAAGGTCTAATTGGTGAAAAAGGGGTATAGGTAACAATGACCATAGGAACCAATCTCAAAGAGATGGGAAGTACTATGAGAATCATGCCATGGATAGAGCCGTGGTACCAACAATTCAATATCAAGCTACAATTATGATGGATAATCACATGATTCATTTTTAGTCGATTACCCCTAAAAAAGAGGGAAATGAATGTGGTTATAAGGGATGAGCTTAAGTTAGACAAATGATGATTGTGATCCCTATTTAATAATAGAAGGGAAGTAGATGAAAATCATTGAGAGGCTTAGGTTCTAGTTTGCCTTTGAGAGAAGACAAACGATAAGCTTCTAATCCATACTTGTGGGTTATGATGTAGGGTCCAAGCCAATTGAAAGCAAATTTACCCCTTCTAATTTTCTCCATATTAGTAACATGTTGATTTTACTTGAGAACAAGATCTCCAATATTGAATTCTCAGACTTTTAGGTGTTTGTTATAGATTCATGTTATTCATTCTTGATAGAAATGAAGATTGGAAAGAGCTGTTAAAAAATGCTCGTCAAGTAGTACAAGTTGAGCTAAGCATTCTTGATGATAATCATTTTATGAAATAAGATCATACAAAGATATGCAAAGAGAAGGTATATGGAATTCAAGAGGCAATACAACCTCAACTCCAAACATGAGAGAAAAAGGTGTAGCACTCTTAAGGGTCCTAATGCTAGTACAATATGCCTATAAGGTGAAAGCGATGTGCAACTGCCAATCCCAACTTGAGGCATCAACCATTTTGGTAAGCATGTTGTTAATGGCTTTGTTAGAGGCTTTAGTTTGTCTTTTTTATTTTGGGTGATAAGGTGATGAAAAGTTTATTTTAATACCAAATATGACAGAAAGTCCCTGAACTTATTTTTTTTAAAGGATTTTCCATTATCAGTGATGATCTTATGGGGAACATCGAAGTGACAGACGATGTGATGGGTGATAAATTTGATAATCTTTTCAGCCTTTATCGAGACAAGAGGAATAACCTCCACCCATTTGGTAAAATATTTAGTCACGGTAATGATAAAATGATGTTGTTGTGAAGTGTGGGGGTTGATTTCATCGATAAGGTCGAGACCCCAGTATGAAAAAGGCCAAAATTATATGAAGATGTGAAGACTATTTCTAGTTACATGATGTAAATTAGCATGTTGTTGACACTTAACACACTTTTTCACATAATCATAGCAGTCTTGGTTAAGGGTGGGCTATTAATATCCCAGATAGAGGATGTGTTTAGCCACAATGAGTCCACTAAAGTGGCCCCCATAGATACCCTCATGTGTCTCTTTGATAACGTGAGAGGCTTCTCGACCACAAAGGCAACATAATAGGAGGCCATCAAAACCATGTTTATAGAGAATTCATCCCATAATGGTATAATGAGAGGTTCTATAAATAAATGCCCAATGGGCATTCCTAGAGAGGCTAGAGGGAACTACACCGAGGTGAAGGTAGTTGAAGGTTTGTAGATACCAAAGTTCGGGCAAGATTTCATCCACACTAAAGATGGTTAGAGTGTCTAATTTGGTATAGGAGGGTTTGGTGAGGTAATGTATAATGACTGATAGTTTGGAGTCTGAGGGTGCTGATGGGATGTAAGAGGCAAGTGAAGCCATGCTATTGACAAATTTGTTAGTAGATCATGGGGTGGTTTGAATAATGGTAGTGATCAAATGATGTTAAAATTTTTATAACCAGTTGCTTGTACAACTGCAAAACCTCATTCTTACATTGGTAAATGCCGATGACTTAGTTGAACATAAGTTGAGAGTCATAAAAGATATTGATTTTTTTGAATCCTAAGGCTAAGGCAGTTTGGAGGCCTATTATTAGGGATTCATATTCAGCCACATTGTTGGTACAATTGAAGTCGAGTTTAAATGACAAATGAAGTGGTTCACCGATAAGGGGGATAAGGATAATACTAGCTCCCCCACCACACTAACATTTGAAAACCTCGAAAAACATGGTTACTTGATTGGTGAAATCCACTTGAGATAGGATTACGATAGACTCATCTGAAAACTCAAGAGGAGGAGGTTGGTTGTTTGTTAGGGGTGTATCAACCAATTAGTAGGCAATGACTTGCCCCTTGATCAATTTTTGTTGGAGGAACTCAAGGTCAAACTCAGCTAAAAGCATGAGCTATTTATCCATATAATGGTTTTGGTATGGTTTGGAGTGTATTTACTTGAGTAGATTGGTATTAGTTATGACAAACATTTTATGGTTAAGAAGGTAGTGGCAAAGTTTGATGGCCATGAAGACTAAATCCAAGCATAGTTTTTTGGTATGTGTGTACCAAGTCTCATACTTGATAAGTGTGTGGCTAATGTAATAGATGGTTCTCTTTACATTGTCTATCTCGATGGGCAAGTATTGCCCCTAGGGAATGGTCAGTGATAGAGATATAAAGGTAGAAAGGTTGGTCATCCTTAGGAGGTGTGAGGACAGATGGACATAGAAGGTACTTTTTGAGTGCATCAAAGGCCTTTTGACAATCAACATTCCACTTGAAAGAGATTTCTTTTCTTAAGAGGTGGTAAAAGCGCTGACATCAATTAGAGAGCTAGGAGATGAAATAGTGAATAGATTGGAGCTTCCCCTATAAATTGTGGAGTTGTTTAAGATTGGTTGGAGGTAGCATCTTGAGGATGGCTTTAATTTTAGCTGGATCAACCTTGATTCCTCGAAGGGAAATGATGAAGCCAAGAAGTTTTCCTGACAAGACCCTAAAAATACATTTCTTGGGATTGAGGTGGATATGATAATGGATAAGTCACTCAAAGATAATCTTGAGAATGACTAAGAGCTCTTCATGAAGTTTGGACTTCCCAAGAAGGCCATCCACATAATCTTTGATGATTTTATAGATAAGGTCATGGAAAATATAGGTCATGGCACATTGGTAGGTTGCACCAATGTTCTTAAGATTGAAAGGCATGAATCTATAATAGAAAATATCCCATGGGGTGATAAAGGAACTTTTGTGCTGATATTTAGGGGTAATCAAAATCTGATTATAACTCAAGAATCCATCCATGAGTGACAACATCTCATGGCTTACTGTGAGATCAACGAGTTGGTCAATGTTAGGTAGAGGAAAGTCATCATGTGGGTAGGTGAGGTTGAGGTCATGAAAGTCCACACAAATATGTAGTTCCCATATGGATTTAGTGATAGGCATGATGTTTGAAACCCATTGAGGATACTAAATGAGTTTGATGAAGTTGACAAAAAGGAGGCACTGAAGATATTATTTGACAAGAACTATGTGAGGATTCATTTAGAAGAGTTTCTATCTAACAGGTTTGGTGTAATAGTTAGTCATAATGTTGTAGGTGGCAATGGCTAGGTCAATACTAGGCATGTCAGCATATGACCAGGTGAATGCAATACTACAGTCCTAGAAGAAGGTAGAAAAGTCCTATAGTTCCTCAAGGGTGATATTTTGGCCAAGTTTGATGACATATGGGTTTTTTTGAGTGCCTATGTCAATATATATGGTGGGTTCATTCAACATGGTTGAGGTCTCTAGAGGTAAGGATTTGTGGATGGAGGAAATAGGTACACCAAGGTAGGTGAGAATAGAATCATCATCCTAACATTGGACATTCTAAATGGTATGTGAGTCTGCTCCCTCCAATTTAGGATGGATAAGGGTGCCCCTTCCTTTTGATAAGTTAGGAGGCTGAGGGTTATCATGTTGATGAAAAAAATAGTTAGGTGGGATGATGTCCTCATCCTCACACTCAGGTGGAGAGGGTGTTGGTGAGGAAGGGGTCTCTTCTTTAACAATGGTAGCAATAAGTTATTTGGATTTCTTCTTATTGGGTAGAATAAAGAAAAGGCCATGCTTCTAATGAGGTTTTTAGGTCTCAATCAAGGTTAATGTGTGTGGTCCATGCTCAAAACATCCTAAACTGAATCCTTTCCAGGCACACCTATGAAGGTATAGTTTGGCGAAGTCTGGGTTTTCCAAATAAGAGAAGGTGGAGGTGAATGGTTAAGGTGAAGAGGGGGTGGCAACAATGTTAAGTGGTTTATCAATTCCCCCATAGATAAAGTGGGTTTGATAGCTAGGAGGTCCCAAAGGAATAATGGCTCCAATGTTGGGATCATAACCTGGTTGATGGTTGAGCTTCCCATATTTTTGAGGAGTTTGGAAGGCATCAAGGGTAAGGAGACAATATTATTAAAGGGTAAGGCATTGGAAGGTAGGTTCCAAAAGATCAATGATGGGTATCTGGTCTACAAGAATAAATAAATTGGTAGGTGTCTCAATGGAAGGGGAAACAATAGCTTTGGCTTCCATGGGTGAGGGATTGGTGGTGGTTGCTTATGGTGTTTTGGAATGAGGTAGGAGAACGTCATTAGGTCGGTAGGTCATATTACATGTTGAAAAAGGACTAGAATTAGCTTGTATGGTAACAACTTGACCTTCATGTTCAAACTTAACACAACAATGAAGGGTGGAAGGTATACAACCCATGGCATAGATCCAAGGTCTCCCTAGTAAAACATTGTACTAAAATTCACCTTCAACCACATAGAATAGTTCAAGGAGTGTTCAAGGTCTTCGATGAATGTGAAGGACAATGGCTTCCAAGGTAATGGTCATAGTGTCATTGAAGGATCTAAGGATGGCTAAAGTTTTGGACATGACATTATCTGGTAGCTTGAGTTGGCCATAGGCATGGGAAGAGATGATGTTGATACTAGCTCCCCCATCGATCATAACCCATTTGATGCAGGTTTGGTTGATATGGGAAGTAATAAAAAGAGGGGGATCTAGGTCCTCAAGGTGGATATAATTTGTCTCTGAGTCCTTGAAGGGAAAAAAGGTGGAGAGTTGGAAAGTACCTACAAAGGCCTTTAGAGGTTGGTAATCCCTTGATCTGACTTTAATGGCCTACATAGCCTTGATCATGGCTTGACGATGGTGGGGCGAGGTGAAAATGAGTTTGTAAAGTCTCATCTTAACTTGGGTCTAATGAAGTTGTTTAATAATGATCCTCTTGATGGATTCAGAGGGGTTAGCCTCTAAGGTGCCTAAAATGGTAACTTTGGGCTTAGTTGAAGACATAAAGGTTTGAATCTAGTTTGGGGGAGGATGAGTTAGTGGGTATGTCCATGAGATGGACACTTTGGCCTTCCCTTTATATCATTTTGTTATGATCATGTGACCACATTAATGATATATATATAGGGGAAAGGTGGGATATGAGGTTGGTTAGGCTCTAGGTCACCCTGAGGTGAGAGTAGAGTATTAGGTGTGCATTGGCAAATAGTTGTTGGGTGAGTTGGTAGAGGAATGAATGGAAGATCATCTAGAAAAAGATCATCCTCATCATAGAGTTAGTGGATAATATCTTGGAGAGATTTTTAATTATTCATGTCATGCCTAAGTGTCTTGTGATAGGAACATATATGACGATCATTGTACTAGGTCAGCTTCAAACCAAGAAGATCAAAAGGTCTGATAGGAGGTAATGTGAGGTAGGAGGTCTACACTAATATCTAAAGAATGGTCATATGGGATTTTTCTAGAGGTAAAGAAGGTTTTGGGATCATGGTTTTGGTTGGTAAGATGGGCATATTGGTGGTAATAGGTTGGGTGAGAGATGTTTTAGATAAGGTGGTTTTGACAGATGGTTTTGGTCTACGTATGCCGGTAGTTGGGGTGGCTAAGATTGTTGGTTTGACTACTGGTAATCTAGGAAGGACTGATGCATCAGATAATAAGTGGGCTCATGTAACCAATGGTAATGGGAAAATTATGTTAAAATGAGGTTACTTGTTAAGGAAAGTGGAAGGGTGAGGCCTTAAGATAGAGGGAAAGGTAGGGGGAGTTAGAGTCTTAGTTATGTGGCCCCTCAATGGTTTTGTCCCCTTGGTTGGTACAGGTTAAGACCTGGGAATAGGCTTGGGTGGGGTTAATTTCACTTTCAAGGATGGGTGAACCAAACTTTGATTAGGGAAGGCACCACGAGCTTTGAAAGGTTTGGTTGGTAATGTGGTGGTTGGAGAAAATGGTTGGAAGGTTGGATGAGAAGGTGAGGGATTGGTAGAATTTTTGATTGGTCTAAGAGGTGGTGGATAAATGATGGATTGGTTGGTTAGAGGCATGTTATAAGGTTTAAGTTTGTTAACGTAAGGGAACCCTAACTCTTGCCAAAAAGTGGCTTGATCTATGTCTGGTTTTAAGGCAAATTCTAACTTTTACACTAATGTGGAAAAAGGTTTGCGTACTGGTAGTGATCCATGGGTAGTAGGTGCAAAAGATAGACTTGTAGGTTGGAGAGGATCATTGGTGGGTTGGTCAATTTCCTGAGGTGAGGGAGGTAAATTTGGGATACATAGATCTTCTATGAGAGGTGTTGGTGGAAGAGGTTCTCCTTAAGGGATGATGCCTATAGGAATGGCAGTTTGCTTGATAGTTTATGGAGGTGGCAAATCAGGAACGTCCATTTGTTCAGATGAGCTAGTTGAGGTAGTATGTGATGATTCCAAAGCTTCTATGAGTGTAGCTAGGGAGAAAGGAACCTCCTTGGTTTGGGTCTTTGAAGGAGGGGAAGGTTACTTCATCACCTCAGTAGGTGAGGTGGGGGAAGAGGAGGTAGATTGGATGATTGGGTCCTCCTGGGTAGGTGTATCACAAACCATATTGATGATGTGGGCATCATGAGAGAATTTGAATTGTATGTCCTTATTTTTGATAGGGGCATGGTTGGGAAAAGGCTACTTAAAGATGTCAAGAGCTTGATTTTGAAAGGCATTAGGGTTATCCAATTCAAGATCCCCCTTGTCAATGAGGCTTTGAACAACATTCTTAAAGGTATTACATTGGCTGATGTCATGTCTAATTACCTGATGAAAAAAATAAAGGTCATTCTCTTTGTACTAAGTAGGTGTTAGACAAAAAGAATCAAACTATTGGGGAGGTTTGATGGGTGGAAGTTGTATAAGATTAGCTTTTAGTAGCTTTTCCAGAATTGAGGCATAAGATTATCCAAGTGGAGTGAACTATTTTTGGTGGCTTTGGTTTGGGTTCCATGAGCTCTGGTTAGAGGGATTAGGAGAGTTTTGTTGATTGACACTAGGTGGTGGGGTAGCCTTAATGATAACTACATTCACAGTTCCCTTGTTCTTAGTCCCAGAGTTAGCTTTATTTCATTTTTTGGAGGAGGATTTGTTGGTCTTGAAGGTAGATTTATTGTTTTGTAACTTTAGTTTACCCTCATCTATGGCTTGGTTCTATAATTTACATGCCATAATCAAGGCCTCATCAAAAAATTTAAAGCTTTGGACACAAAATGTAGAAGAGATATGTTTAGTGCAAGCTCTAGTGAAAATATCTATAAGTTCGAGTTGAGACAAGAAGAACAAATGTTGATTAATCAAGCTTCTCGAATGGGCGATGAAATTAGAAATGGACTCATCATCAAATTGTCTGATAGAATAGAGATCAGTGATAGATAATTTCTTGGAAATGTTAATGGAAAATTGATCCAAGAAGACTTATGCTAGTTGGGTGAAAGAGAAGATGGAATGCTTGGTGAGGGCACTCTACCAGTCAAGTGTTGTCCACGTACAAACATGGGGAAGGTTCAAAGGAGAAGGGCATCATTGTAAGAAATCATGTAACATCCATGCCAAAAATCCCTAAGGTATTACTTGGGGTCTTCCTTGCTTTGAAATTTGGTAAATTTTAGAATCTCTCATTGAGGAGGGTAAGGTTTGATGGGGACAAAAGGATGAATGGGTTCATTACAAATTCGATCATAGGATAGGATGTTATGAGCCCTTGAAATGGATGACTCAAGGTTTGTCATCTTGTCTATGAGCATCTTCATTAAGTCAGTTTGAGGTGGTGCACCAAAAATATTGTAAGATGGATGCAGTGGTTGGGATTGGGTAACATATAGGTAATTGGTTGGCAGTTGAGAGGCTGCCACATATTGGAATGTGGATGCTAGAGGTTAGGTCGAGTAGGTGGATGACGGTGGTTGGGTAATGGGTACATAACCTTGTGGGGTAGGGATGTATCCTAGATTGGGTGGAATGGGTACCTATTGAGTAATTCCCATGGATTGGGTGTAGATGGTTGTTGGTTTGGTAACAAGAGGAGAGGTAGTGACATTTGTGCTAGTAGGTGGTGAAGCAGAAGGGATAGGTATACCTAAGCTTGGTAAAGGGGTGTTGACCAATGGGTTGGGTTTGATAGAGGGAAGGTTGGTGGTGCTATTAGTGGGTGTTCTAGAAACAAGTGGAGTGTGATGGGTTGATAGTTGGGTTGTCCCTAAGGTAGAGGAGTCACTAGTAGGGGTGGAAGGTGTAAGGGTAGTAGTTGTTTGGATAGATTGGTTTTTAGCTATAACATCAAAGGGATTAGTAGATGAAGATGCCTAGGTAGTAAAAGGTTGGGTATTGACTATGACAATAGGGACACCCCTCATAAGGTGGGATGGCATGCCATAAGGAGGATCCTAACGTGAAGTTGGAACTGGGACATGGTGAGGAGAGGTGTTAAGGTAGTGTTGAAGGGAAACTAGATTATTGTCCAAAAAAGTGGTAAAGTCCATGTCTACTTGGGGAAATACCTGAGGAAAAGTAGGGCTTCCAAATGGATGAGGTGAATCTTCTGCCTTAGAGATGTACTCCATAGATGAGGAGGTATAAGAGGTCAATTTAAGTGAGAGGTTCTGATTTACTAGGTCTCTTCATTGCTGGTGAGTGAGAACCATACAAGAAAAAGGGGAGAGAAAACAAGAACAAACTCACCACTCAAACAAGAATAAGACAAAAAAATGATCAAGGCAATCAAGACACACACTATGAAGTACGTTAAGCCTAAAGGTTAGTTTTAATCTCACTTTGGCTTATGCCCTAGTTTATGAGAATGTGTGATAGAAGTTAGTTTGTAGATTAGGTACTATAGAAGTAGTCTATGGTTGGTTTCGAGTTGTTTAGGTTCTCAAAATAATCTTTATTAGAATTAATATGTGGCTTGATATTGGGGCCTACCCCCTCACTTCATGATCCCACAATGATAAGAGTGTCAGGTGCCTAGCTGATATATATCGATATCCAAAATTTATACTCAGCCAGAGAGCTGAGTTGGCTCTCCCCTTGGTAATGACCTCCAAGTAGGATTACCAAGAAAGGGTAAGGTGACTGCTAGGTGATGAAACCCTAGTTAGGCATTGTCTCAAATTATTTTGATGTTTGATTGATGAAAGTGGTTTGGCTAGTGTGTGCAAAAAAAGTGATGATACGATAATATTAATGTGTTTTAATTTAAAAGTGAACTAATGTTAAAGGAAAGCAATGGATGTAGTTGATTTTAAGCCCAAAATAAATTTTAGTTTCAATTATGAGCACATATAGAGAGAAGAGCATACAAATGCAAATAAAATGTGAGTAAAGACTTTGGGTCCCACAAGGCATGCTAGAATGTTTCATGTAAATTTTTGCTTTAAGTTCTAGGAAAGAGAGAAAATAAACTCAATACAGGTATGGTTGAAAAACACGTTTAGTTGTGTGTGTGTTGAATCAAAAGATTGTGAAGAGCTCCTCTTTGGCTTGGGAGGAAGACCTATAGATAATAAAGCACTAAAAAAAACTTGTTTTTTAGACAGATAGTTGGGTGGATTACATAGTGATAGCTAGATCCCAAAAGAGAGAGCTTCTCTAAGGGTTGTCAATACACACATCTTAAACAGTCAAGCTATTAAAAATAGAAAGAAGGTACTTGCCTCAATAATCAAAAGGTACTGAAATTGAATAAAAGAAATCTTGCTATAAAAATAGACTAAAAATGATCTAATTAGTGATGAATTGATTAGTACTAGTACTAATAGGTTGGGGTATGCTTCAAAAAATCTAAAATGGGTCTATGAGTGGTCAAAAACATAGAAAAATGGATTTGGTTGGGCTTAGGTGGGTGAAATCAGATTACTGTTTTTTATACCATAGGGTACCGTCAATGGTTAGGGTGACCATCAATGGTTATGCCTAGTCGTTGGTGGTTGGGGTTTGACCATCAATGGTTGACTATGTATTTCTGGGTGTGATCAACAACTGAATGATGAGATTCCATAGATGGATTTTAGAAGTTGGGCAAGGGATAGATTGATTGCAAAATGGAATTAAGGCATGTAAATATTGACAAACAAGTACGTGTATTAACAAAATTTGATTGGGTGAGCAATTGATGCAATTAGCTTGTTGGTGAAATTTGGCTTGATTTTGGAAGAGTAACAATACATAAAATCTTGGTTGAGAGGTGATGGTAACTTATCTCTCAATAAGATGACTGATAATTCTTGACAACATGGATGACATTAATTAACCTGCAAAAGAAAACTCCTAAATGTCTGAGCTCTTGATAATTGTTGCAGATGGATTTGACCTCCAAGGCCTCCCCCTCTTATAGGTACAAGCAAGAGGTGGAAGTGAAGGTGTAACTGGGTCATCTAAATATAATTTATGCATGCAAATGATCCCAACACAAATTAGACAAGTTTATATTTATAAAAGGGTTAGTGGAGCTTACATGCTCTTAGTGAAAAGGTAGATCCTAACTGTGAATGGTCAGGGGTTCCCAAGTTTGACCATTGACAATCACCCTGATCGTCGATGGTCAAGGTCCATAGGAAAAGGGTCTTGATGATCAGGGTCATTTAGCCTAGTGAAACTAAGTGTAGATTGGTTTGGTTAGGCCTAATAGGTGTAGGTTGGTCTCAAGGGGGTCCTAGGTAGGTTTAGGGGTATTTTTGACATTCAGAATTGCAAGTGTGTGGATTTTTGGTATTTACAATAAGATCATGCTCCACCATCTAACACTACTTGTTACATGTTCTTCTCCTCTCTCATTTTTTTACCTTTTAGATACTTTTTGTCACTTTCTCTAGATTACAATAGCTGTAAGCTCATAATCTACTTATTTCACTTCATTAAGATTTATGAAAATATGGTTGATAATCAAATCGATAAGAAAAGATTGTAGGATTTTGTGACCCTTATCACATAATTACCTAAGGCTAGAGTATCACCCAATATAATCTTGGTGAATATTAAAAGTTGACAGAGGTGGTTGCATATTTTATTATGCCTGAGTGTTGATGGTTTAATGGGCATGATGAATATCAACCTTGACTAGGTATTCATAGGCCAATGTGGTTGACTAAGTCATGGGCCTTGCCCAATGGGTAACACCATGTCCCCATTGCCTTACGTGTGATGGTATGTGGCATCATTTCATGAAATCACAATTGGGATCGAGCATAAAAATAGGCCTTGTCATTTACCTGTAAATAAGCACTATGATCACACTTATCCCATTGACTCGTAATCTTACGAGGCAAAGAAGTTAAGACATGTCAATGCACATTAATTTATGTTTTAGTGTTATGAATAGGATAAACATGGATCTGAGCAGAGGGTGACATCCCTTTGGATAGAGGCTTGAGTTGCGAATCCACATGGAAACATGTGAATGCTTCGCATGCCTATAGACTAGTCAAATGAGAAAACCTTATAAGAAATTCATAAAGTTGTAAATGAACACACAATTGATAAGTGGCAAGATTAGATTGTTGAAGGCTAGGATGGAGAAATAACACAATAATATATTCAAAAAGTTCAATGTGAAAAGTTGTTTATTTTTGTACAATGTAAGCATTTAAAAATCTTACAGAAAAGAAGGTTAAATAAAAACTAACTCATGGGTAATGAACCCATCAACCAACAATAAACTAAAACATAAACAAATTAAATATTTTTGGATCATAAAATAATCCAAAAACTCCCCCTTTATCCAAAGGGGTATAACAAATGAATGAGCTAAATACATGACTCTGAAGTCATCAAAGAAACTCTGTCATAATTACAAGTGGTATACTATATCTCTAGCGCTGACCAAAAACTATGCCACTCCATAAAGAATCATGCCCCTACAAGTTATGGCAAAAAATGGTTGATGAACACGATGAAAGTTTGCTCATCCTTGATGATCCTCATACTGTACTACAATGAAACATAATCAAGAATATCCAACTACATTGATCCACATAAGGTTTCACACAAAAACCCATCCAATTGATAAATCCATACTATGTATGGCACATCTCCATAATGTCAAAAAAATGTTGATGACATTTGCTCAATATTGAAGGTACTAGTAACCCCTATCAACTTGTATTGTCATTGATGACTCATCAAAAACTGACAAATGCAATATCTTTTCCCTTATCAGGTGAGAGGTGAGAAGCTGTGCACTAGGAGAATCAAAATCAACTTACACTATCTTATCCATGTCATGAATATCAATGAGATAAATCCAAAACTAGAACTAAAAACAAAAAACACAAGCCAAAATATTGCTACTACAACAAATCCCTATCTTGAGCCTAGTAACTTGCACAAGATGGGTGAATCACTGAGCACTTAAAATATGGTGTCAGGTCCATCAGGACCATAGACCTTAGCCATATAAGATGCCTCCTAATTAAAGGAAGTGCTAGGAAAACTAGAATAACTAGAGTAACCAAAAGATCTGTTGCTAGAATGATCCACAAAATTGGCCTTAGCTTTCTTTTTATGTGGAGAGTGGGGTCATTGAGAAGGACAAACATCTACAAGATGTCTAATACCACCACATTTGAAATATTGTGGCAATTTTCAGTGTCAACAAGATCCATAAGAAGTTGAATCACTTGAATAACTATAGGAGTGAGAAAATACTTATGGTGATGTCTACGTTTGCAAGACCCTAGATAGTGTTGATGTGAATTTTGTCAAGATCATCAAGAATGATGTGGAGAATGTCATTGAGAGTGTTTTAGAGAATGATTCTGAAACTTTCATTATACATGGCAATTATCTCTGTGCTAAGACCTGTTATGTACATAGTGAGCTTCTTCAATAGGTGTAGTTTTCTTCTTTGTAAATTGTCTCACATGTTGAGTCCACAACTCATAGATGGATTCAAATGTCACACCATTAAGCTTATCACTAAGCTGCAACATTTCCAAAAAATTGGTGTGTATGGAATTAAGCCCATTCAATGTGATAGAAATCAACATGTTATTATCAATTTTTCCCCTCATAGTACGATATTCTTATTTTAGAGTTTTCATGCTTGAAAGATATTTATAGACATCTTCACCATCTGTCAGTTTATTATTCAAAAGTTACATAAGAAGGTCAATCTTTTTGTATGCAAGTTGCTTGTCATATAAATTTCTTAATGTTTTCCATGCTCAAAATTTAATAGCCTCAATATGAATGATAATTTATTCAGTGTAAGATGATTTCAAAAGTATGAGTGTACACTTATCACATTTTTGGTACTCAACCAACTTCTCAGCTTCATTTGGTGGTGTGGTTTCTTTCTCTATGATTTCCCATAAATAATTAAAAATTAGGATATTTTCCATATTTCTACTCCATTATTTACAATTTTAGGTGATAATTACTATTTTCCAAAATCAAACTCACAAGTTTTACCATTATACAATAAAAGAGAAAAAATCAAAGAATATTATTGAGATTTAGCCTTTACCTTCGCATAAATTTTGATTTACAAAAAACCCTAAAACTTGTCAAAATATTATACCATACACACTTATATCTCCTATAAAACTCATTTTAATTCTTTGATATACAAATCTAAGTCAAAATAAATTTGGATCAAAACATATAGTTTCAAACCTTAACCCTTCTTGCCTCAAGTGAACTTACAAAAGCATGCTACACATCTTGCCGTTTATAAATTTGAACATTTAAAGGAAACAAATTCTACTTAACATAGAATATTTGGATAAAAATAAAAATATTACACTAATATGGTAAAACCTTTCACTACGCTTTATCCCTTTAATTGGCCTACCAATTTTAGTGTTTGAAAGTATAGGAATTCCTTTTCTAGATTTTGAGTTTTATGATTACGTCCAGCAGGCCGTGCAACACGATGCCTCTTTTTTTTATTTCTTGGTCTTAGAAGACTTAAATATCTTTGCCAACAAGTCATTATTTCTTTGATCAGGTCTGATAAGCCATCGAACATCTACAGAAATTAGACTTTATTTATATGCTTAGCTATATCATCGTCAATATGATCCTCCTTCAATGCCCTGTGTGGGATTTCTGATTTACCGTATGCAAACCATGCATATCTTTTATCAGAGTTTTTCTCAGTCGTTCTGGACATGTACAAATGCTGATAAAGCCATGAACACTGGAACAAGTACATTGAAGAAAAGTAGTAACAAAATATTCACCACCATAACTTTTCATAGCCCAAAGACACTCGCGATCCTAAATACCCTCGTCTCAGTGCACCTTGAAGGAATAATCTTGATCAAGAATAACATAAGGTAAAAAAGGGAAATCATCGACAAGGTCTTCTCCAAAACATGGTCTGATACCACTGCAGGCCATGATGGATAAATAACATAATAATATCGTCGAAACATTCAATATGAAAAATTATTTATTTTTGTACAGTATAAGCATTTAAAAAGTTTATAGAAAAAAAGTTGATTAAATAAAAACCAAGTCACAGGTAACTAACCCATCAACCAACAATAAACTAAAACATAAACAAATTAAATATTTTTGGATCATAAAATAATCCAATAATTGCCTCATAACCATACAATACTTGAGCTTTGTTATAACTAAATTCATGACATGCGAGTCTGTGAATGTCCAAAGTAGCGACAAACTCATGCCTTAGAAAAACCTGTAAAAATATACACCATGATGTGACTACAACGTGTGGCATGTGAAATTGACTAGGCATGACTGATCAACAAGCTATGAAATCTCAACAAGTGGCAAACTGTGAAAGAATGTGAAACCCTGTGACAAGTTAGTGACCAAAAAATTCAGAAATTGGCTAAGTAAGATGCTGACCAAAAGAACACAAGCCAATTTTTTGTCAGGATCTTGCTCTACCAATTAGAGCACATATCATTACTTCTCGTATTAGCAACTAAACATGGAATTTAACCAGAATCAATAAGTAACTAGAAATATGAAACAACACAGGAATTGAGAGACAATACACAATTGTATTAATAATCACTCAGAAGAATATACAATAAGGAAGATGCCACTTCTTCCTCCACCTCAAAGGTTCGCCACTCCTCAAGACCTTCTTCCCTCTCTCTCTTGGTCACAACAATCAACTCCAATACAGAATTGATGTTCACCTCTCCAACCAGTCAGTAACACACTGCCAGTTCACCAAGTACACAACCGTACTCCAAGTAGATCTCCTGCTCTTTGCTGCTACCTGCAAATCACTAGACCTTACTCACCATTGTAGATCTCCTATAGAAAGTTATGCCCACATGCTGACCAAAATCATACACACATGAAGAACTCTTCTGATTCTCCAATCTAGTACCCACCTTAGTACTGTGGCACTAGGAGGAACGCACCATTACTCTCTTCTCTCTGAAGGAGCTTATTGCTCTCTTACTCACTAGCTACAAGTTTACAATACAGCCCATGAGTCCATATATAGATCTCATGCTTACAATAATTAGACTAACCTAATTACAATAATTAGACTCGCAACTCAAGACTACGACTAGCCTTCAACATGCAAACTAACAGTCTCAAAATAGACTCTCCCGGATTCAACATGCAAACTGTCTGTTCTCGCACAGGCTGCCGACGTCGGCTCCTCCATGACCGATGTCGGCCGACTGGTGACCGACGCTGGTTGCTTCCTCTTTGCTGTCTGACCGACGTCGATTGATCAGACCGACGCTGGTTTCCCTGCAACTGATTCTGCAACTCCCCGCAACTCTGCATCCTCCGTAACTTCTCCTGTTTGCATCCTGGTGAAGCTTTTAGCTCCACAACTTAACAATCTCCCACTTGGAGATAGATAGCTGCACCTGTACATGTACCTGTACACTGTCTAAATTACTCCTTGGCTTGTATTCCTCTTCAAGATCAATCCTGAAGACCAACCACCACACAACCTGTGATGCTACACCTGTCATCAAAGTAACCTGCCACATCTGAACCTACATATCCATGTAGTGAAGAACTTGACCCTGCATAACAAGAATCCCTACTGCTAGTCCCACTGAACTGCCCTCCAGTACTCCTTCCCCGAATTGGCTCCATACTTTCTGACGACCCCCACTGCTTGGGAAAACAACTTAGGTCTACACTAGACCTCATGTGATTTCGAACCCTGTTTCAATCTAAGCTTGAACTGTCCAGCCCTTGGTGTGCTTTCTGATTCTGCATCCTGCATCATGAACCCCGCCAACACCGTCTTCACATCAGCTCCCACTGGAAATCAAATCTCCATGTCTCTTATGCCAAAGAATTTTGCTGCTTCAAATTCTTCATGACACACCTCTGAACTAACCTTACCCTTAGCTCAACAAATCCCTGTATATACAAAATTTGCTAACAAATCACCCACATACAGTAATTGGATAATGTCGCGACTCATCATCCACCTGGTAAGACAAAACCACAATAATTACAATGACATTGACTGAAGCCATGCTTAGTCATCCACCTGTCAATACCTGTACCACTGTCCTGCAGCTTCCTCAAGACCATATGCCTTGGCCTTCTGTCTCATGTATCCGTCCACTCTCTTCTTTAACTTGAGAATCCATTCCGTCTCTCAGTGCTTACTTCCAGCTGACAAATCTACCAACAAATATCTGTTTGGTTCTTTTCCAAGGACTCACACTCCTCATCCATGCCAAGCTCCCACTGTATCTGGACTCTACCTGCATTGCCTCTTCCATCTTCTTAGTTCTTGACTATCAAAAAAAGTAATATAAAGAAGGTGAACAATGAATATGATGTTCACTTACCCTTTCTGACCTCGACATGAGCGTTTGAGACTTGCTGTCCACCCATTATCCGTACCAGTGACCGATCTCGGCCATCTCCCAGTCTGTTCCTGACCGATGTCGGCTCCCTGTACTGAGCCTGACTATCGACGTCATTTTTCTGGCCGACGCCGGCGTCCCTCCTGCCGACATCGGTTACTTCATGACTGACGTCAGTCTTTATCCTACCGACGTCAGTTACTGTATGACTGACGCCGGTACCTGTGTTCGTCTGTGAGTGATAACTTTTTATTCGTGAGCTCTCCATGGATCAAAATCCTAATCAAATCAACCCTGCTTTGCTCAGAATAATTTAGTTTCCTCACCTGATCTCTGTCCGTCATCTCCTCCATGAACACCAAGGCTTTCCAGTTCTTTAGCTTGTCAAAGACATCTGACCTCCGCTTCAAAACCTGCATTCTCCTCCTACATATGTGACTAAGCCTACGAAGCCACATCTCTGCAACAGAAGGTGAATCAACAATATAAGTAAATAGATAAAGGATACCTACTTTCTTACCACCATCTAATTCAAGTGCATCCGTTGTGAGAGTTACAGTGCATCTCTCATCACCCAAATTTTTTGAAAAAATTAGACTCATCTCCAAGATTGGTACCTGCATGACTTCCTTCAACCACTGTGTGTCATCCGTCTGCAATTTCAGCTTCACTTCCCCTTCGTCAATCATCTGACAAGGCTCTCCAACCCCTAAATAAATCTCTCCAAAGTCTCCAAAGAAATACCCATGAAAAGATGCTCTATTTCGAGCTGCATGGAAAGAGGCAAAAGAATCTATAAACAAAGATTCCACTATATCCAGAACATCCTGTGCAATATTACCTGCAACATATGCTTCCACAAGCTGATCTTCTACCGACCAACGATCTCTTTTTACCTACTTCTTCTTTCCATCAATCAGACCATTCGTGCTATTCAGTTTCTCCATTCGTAGCTTACTTTCTTCTGCCATTGCTATACTCCCACTCAATCTGAAACCCCTGTGAGTGACCTGTAATCAACAAACACTACCAGATCTGAAACCACCTGTTAGTCAACCCAACCAAAAGCTCTGATACCACTTGTTGGTATTAGCTCTTGAACCTACAACCAAGGCTCTGATACCACTTGTCAGGATCTTGCTCTACTAATTAGAGCACATATGATTACTTCTCGTATTAGCAACTAAACACGAAATTTAACCATAATCAATAAGTAACTAGAAATATGAAACAACACAAGAATTGAGAGACAATACACAATTGTATTAATAATCACTTAGAAGAATATACAATAAGGAAGATGCCACTTCTTCCTCTACCTCAAAGGTTCGCCACTCCTCAAGACCTTCTTCCCTCTCTCTCTTGGTCACAACAATCAACTCCAATATAGAATTGATGTTCACCTCTTCAACCAGTCAGTAACACGCTGCTAGTTCACCAAGTACACAACCGTACTCCAAGTAGATCTCCTGCTCTCTGCTGCTACCTGCAAATCACTAGACCTTACCATTATAGATCTCCTATAGAAAGTCATGCCCACAGGCTGACCAAGATCATACACACACGAAAAACCCTTCTGATTCTCCAATCCAGTACCCACCTTAGTACTGTGGCACTAGGAGGAACGAACCATTACTCTCTTCTCTCTGAAAGAGCTTATTGCTCTCTTACTCACTAGCTAAAAGTTTACAATACAGCCCATGAGTCCATATATATATATATATATCATGCTTACAATAATTAGACTAACCTAATTACAATAATTAGACTCGCAACTCAAGACTACGACTAGCCTTCAACATGCAAACTAACAGTCTCAAAATAGACTCTCCCGGATTCAGCATGCAAACTGCCTACTCTCGCATAGGCTACCGACGTCGGCTCCTCCATGACTGATGTCGGCCGACTGGTGACCGACGCCGGTTGCTTCCTCTTTGCTGTCTGATCGACATCGGTTGATCAGACCGATGCCGGTTTCCCTGCAACTCCCCGCAACTCTGCATCCTCCGTAACTTCTCCTGTTTGCATCCTGGTGAAGCTTTTAGCTCCACAACTTAACATTTTTTATCCAAGCGACTAAGCAAATATATATGTGATTGAGCACGAATAAGCATCAAGGTGCATGACTAAGATAGAGATCAAACACTTCTATGATTGGCTAAATATAATGATAACCAAGACAAGCCAATTTTTATCACTAAGGAAGAAACAATGAAAATGTCAATGCCATGCGACCAAGCTTAAATACATTTGACCAAGTGCGAATGAGTGTGAAGGTAAATGAATAAATCCTTGGGTCTGCATGGCAAAGAAATAACTTGAAACCAAAACTTCAAAGGCATTTTAAAAATGAAATTGACATAACAAATTGCCAATGAGGTCTTCTTCTGCCTTTGAATCCAAAGTTACCTTCCTTACTCGTGGATAATAGTTGGATCCATAAAAAATAAGAGATCGTTTGATCCTTATGATATAGGAAACCTACTCTAAATCTGTAAACGTTGATTATTTGAAAGTAAGTGATTTTAATATTAAAATAGCTAATAAGCTAAATTTTATTTATTTAATTATTAATGAAGGGTATTACGTTTCTATAAATAAAAGGAAGCCAAATAAGTGATATGGATGTAACTTAAATTTTATTTTAACTTTAAGGTCTTCTTGCATATAATAGTGAACATTAGTTAGATTTATTTCTGAATCATTTGAAACATTTTAAATCTTATGATGATTATGCCAGTCATTAATATGAATCTTCTTATTCTAAATAAGAAGGATTTTAAGTTTGTTTCAAGTAATTACCTTAAGCTTAATTTTAACTATTTATCTTATCTATAAAGAGACATAAGTGAGCAATATTCCTTGCCCTATAATCTTGATTAGTTCATTTGGAAACCATGCCAAGTTTCATCAAACACAATAATAATGAAATATCATGCTCTTACTACCAAAATCTTAGTACGTTATACCTAAATCACATTTAGGCATCCTCTTTTAAGATCATCCATTCACTCTCTTAGCTTTAAGATTATTCTAACATGAAACAAATGTTGACGCATGCACACATACAATCATTTATCATCCTCATCTTATTTTGATATTTAGATATGGATAACTAAATTTATTATAGTGTATCTAAAAATACACACATAATTCTATGACCATATTGATTCCTTGCAGTATTTAATGGTTGATGGCTTATATTTTTGGTTGGTTAAACATATAACCAAACTTAATCATTTAAATGGGTTATAGTTGTGAATTTATCTCGCAAGGGTGGATGGTCCTTTATCCACAATGAACCAATATAAGATGGACTGCCATCTTATTACTATTAAATTCATCTTATCTTGATAATCATGGTTCATTGATATTTTAATTAATGCAACCTATTTAGCACAATGGTTTGGGATGCACAAATATTCCCAAATATGGTGTATAATAAACTGTAGTGATGTGTTTATTCTCAAGGAATAAGAACAGAGGGATCTAAATCTTGTTCATATTATTATTCAAAGAATAAGAGCATTCATATTATGCATTAAAAAAATAAAATGATTAATTTAATTGATTTATTCATAATTAGCTCTAGCATTATTCAAATTTTCTTTGAGTAAATCAAACTTTTTAAGGAAATTAAAGGAGGGATTTTAAGTTAGAACATGTACACCTATTTATCAGACTTGTTTACTAAATAAAAAACTCCATCATACTCATACTTAGATATTAGTTATGGCATGATTTGGTGTCATGATCCACCTAACCACCCACATGACATTTGCACATCACCTATAGGGTGAAATTGAGGAATCCATCCTGCTACTCTCTCTTATGCAACTGTAACATTATCCATTAAGGTATCATAGCCTATTTAAGAAATGATGCATTAAATAATTATCCAAATATTTCCTTTAGATGATCAATATACATGGCTAATCTAGTTAAAATCTAATGCATTCAACAACTCTCCAAATCTTTCCGTCAGCTGAAAAATATACATGGTTGATATTGATTAAGTTCCAATACATTCAAAAATGCTCCATACGTTTCCTTTAGTTGAAAAATATACATGACTGATCTGGTTAAGATCCAATGCATTCGACAATGCTACCAAAACTTTCCTTCAATGAAATATGTCTAGTTTAGCTTTCCTTTTTCCACATAACTGAGTACACATTACAAAAAAATGATTCAATTTGATTGGGTATCAATACACAGTGACTCCATAGGTGGACATGAAGCTTTCACCATGGATACTTTATCCTCTATTGACTAACTTGATTACAAAACTTTTTCTCCTAAAAAACAAATTATCCCTCCAAAATTGCATGTGTTCTTCCAATGGCTCTCTTCTACATTTATCTTTTTCCCTTCATTGGAGAATCATTCTGATCATTTACTATTTGATCTACCTTGACCTAATCACATTAATTATGAGATTGCATTCCATGATGTTCTATGACTTTAAGATTACTTGTAGCCACATTTTATTTTATTCACATTTTATTTTCTACATGTTGTAGGGTCAACTATCATTCCTTGTTGCAGTCTACATTCTTCTTTTGTAAGTTGTTTTCACTTTCATATCTTTTACCTTTATTCCATATATTTTGCAATTAATTTTATTATTGATTAATTGCATTTATTGACACATTCCACTTACTTATTTTGGATTTTTTGTATAGTACACATTGTCGTTTCTTTGTTATTTGTTTACTTGTAGGTCTATCATCTTAATTTCACCAGCTACCACCTTCTTTATGATACTTGTGGTCTAATTTTACATTAAACATTACCAACCATCATGGATTTGATGTGGCCTTCATTTCATAATTCTTTCCTTCAATATTTGTCTTAGACACCACCAGGCTGGTTATAAATATTATTTTACACATTATAGTTACATTTCACTTTTTTGGTTTCCAAGCCCTTGGCTTCTCTTCTTATTTATTTCCTCTCCATTTAAACTAGACAAAGGTCCTCATAAGCCACAATGTCTTCTCGTGTTTATCCCATATAGGCATAAGGTGATAATTACTAAGCATCCAACATGCCATATATTCAGTTGCACCTAAGGTGAACCTTATTTCCAACCTATTGTTAGGATATATGCTTACTATAGATGTCCTTTTCTAAAGTTCCCACTTATGCCACATCAAATCAATAAAACATCTGATGGACTAAATGCAAACCCAACCAACTGATCTCATATTTGATATATGGATAAGATATCAACACATTTGGAAACACCTATTTCCTGGACATACACCAAATTCATCATGGTAACTCTATGGTATGAAGAGATATAAACAAAACACTTTAATAAAATGTTTATTATTATAAAAATAACAAATATATCTTCTTCCATAATCCATTATAATATTATTAACATTCCCTAGGAACATGTCTACAAAGGTTTTTAATTTGCTCTCAGGGAGTCTTTGAATAATTATTTTATATTCCCTACATGCAAGAGTATCATGTCCAATAACTCTACAAAAGAGAAAATAGACATTGAGATCATAATTACTAAGCCTATGGTTTTGGTTTTGTTGGCCAAATTATTGTGGGGTATTATATTAATGAAAGGGTTGGTTTTAATATTATGGGTAATGGTCAACATGTTGAAACAAGTTTTGATTTGGGTTCTAAAATTGTGTGTTATGGGGTGGTAAATGGTTAAAATATATCACATTAACCATGGGCGGTAACCATGGGCAGAGGAATTTGTTTCCTCACACCTATGTTTCTATTTTTTCTACTCATGGGTTGAGGTAGGTTATTATTTATAATGTTTGGCCTCTTGTTTTGATCTATCACACCATCCAAGTGGAATTTTTGTTTCTATTTATAACCTTACGATCTTTGGTTTGCATTTTGATAACCCCCATTATTTTTATTTGGGGTGACTATTTGTTTGTTGGTCCTATAGGTTATGCAACCACTATCAATGACCACTTGGTCAATCCTCATAGCAAGCTTCTGCATAGGACCAGTATGACAAAGTTTGAACATCCTCCCTCATTTCCCTATTTAGGGAGTGCAAAAATAGATCACATAGCTATATTTGGTCTATATGTGGTGCGCTAGTAGACAAGTATAAGACTTATCTCCATATAGTGATGAAATGGTCAACAGATTCACCGTGTTCTTCTTTAATATGTAAGAATTCCTATATGCCAATCTTGAGAAGTTTATTTATGTTGAAGGCCTTGAAAAACTTCACTATGAGTTGTAAAAAGGAATGAATAGATGTCTCATGGAGGCGGTAGTACTAATAAAGAATGATTCCTTTTCAGGTCTTTGTGATAGTTTTAGTGACTACCTCATTTCAAGGTAGGTGGTATCTAATAATGGTTGTATATGAATTTACATATGCATTAGGATCCCCCCTCCCCACAAATTTGAAGAGTTTGGGTAGCATATTTGGAAAAATGAATCCTCATATATTTTGATCAAATGGATTTTTAAAATACCTGGCATAGGTCCCTATATCACTAAATCCTACCAAAGGCATGGTGGGATGAGCTTGAAGAGGGGGTTGGATATGAGGTGGATGGGAAACTACTAGGATGAAAAAATGAAGGTTGATAAAGGGGAGTATAGTAGGCCAGAAAGCAATTGCTTGGTTGGGTGGACTTGGAAAGCATGTGGTAATAAGGTGGAAGAGGGTTAGATGAAGAAACATGATTCAAAACTTGCAAATGAGGAGTGTACATGGATGGAATGTTGGATAACATGTAACTTGGAAGAATGAAGGGTGTTGGTATGTTAAATTTCATGTTCTTAGGAGGAATGTAAATAAAAACACCTCCAATAGGGATTTGAGTGGAAGGTTGATATGGTGGAGGGATATTATGAGCTACTATGTTGGGGACTCCATGAGTAAGGATGTCCCCAAGATAGTGGTTTAAATTTTAGTTAGTAAGAAATACATTATATGGGTACTGTGGTGATTGGTAAGTTTTCACTAGGATGGGAATGAAGGAGGATTGATTTTGGTTGAAAGGGTTAGAGGCCATCCCTCGATTTAGAGGGACTTGGTTTTTCTCTAAATCCCAAATGAAACCCACCAAAGTATAGATGATTTAATTTGGTGAAGATGTAATGTTAGATTTAGGAACCTCATGTGTGGAAGATTCAGGAGGGAAATATTGATAAATAACAATGAAAGGGTTTATGTGAGAGGACTCAGGAGGAGTTGTTATGGTTTTTCATATGGGATATAGATGTTTTGGTTATTAATGGATGGATGTCAAGACAATAATAACTTGCTCAACCCAACTAATAGATAGTATATTCTCTCAATATACATATCAAATCTCCTTTAGATCTCTATATCTAGGTTTTATAAGCTAATCTATAGTTTGGTCATAATATGAGGGTAGAATCTTTATCTAGTAGTGAAATTCATATTGTTAGAGTCCTAGTAGTTATTGGTGGTTTCAGAGGGATCCCACACTTCTTGAATCACTACCTTAAACCTATTTTATGAGTTTAAAGATGAAGAGTTATGAAACTAACTCTCTACTTTTTGAGTAGAGTTGTTACTCCAAATGAATAAGGAAGCATCACTAGGAACTTTATAGTTCTTCCTATGGTTCTCTAGGTCAATAAATCTCTCAAATTATTATCTTGAAGTATTTAGGGGTTATATAAGCACCCATAGAATAAATGGAAATGGATAGGAAAGTTGGAAGAAATAAAATAAAAGAGGATAAGATTTTCACATTGGGTTCACCAATTTATGTACATGTAAAAAATGACATGCCAAACTTCATACACTTGAATACCCGACGTTTGGTTGATATAGCCAATGAAAAGATGATAAGTCAGTGAGTTTATAGATTCAATTGATTAGGTTTAGGTGCAAGCATGAAGATTCAAATTACATGTGTTAAAGGGTTCTCATGGTGTTACCAAAAGATATTACCTACATCAATTTACTTGTTAATAGTATCAAATTGAGAGGAGATAAATTTTGAATAACCCTCAGTGTGAATAAAGACAAGATACTGAAGCTCTTGGTCAATACTAGGTATGGGTAATTTGATGTAATTAAACTAGATAACTATAGGGAATTGGTTAAATCTATCAGGTTATCTATGTC
The DNA here is from genome assembly GCA_037957365.1 of Torreya grandis. Classification (NCBI taxonomy): domain Eukaryota; kingdom Viridiplantae; phylum Streptophyta; class Pinopsida; order Cupressales; family Taxaceae; genus Torreya; species Torreya grandis. Next base: position 954,150 of record JARHVA010002355.1, read on the forward strand.
CATTTGATGTCATAAACAAAGTGAATGAAAATATGATGAGGCTGGTCTTGATGAGGAATAAAAGGAAAAATGAAGGTCTAGACTTGGAAATCATGAAATTGGCAGGATAATATATGAGGGGTCTAACCATTGGTGGTAATTCTACATAGTCTTGCTCGTCAAGAGAGTGAATATGGATAATGATAAGGCATGGAAAGGGATTACAATGAAAAACTTCAATTCTAATTTCATCATTAATATCGCTTTGGATGTTTCCAACATAAATGAAAGATTGAAAGATCAAACTCTAGTAAATATATCTACTTTATGGAAGTATGGTGACTCTAGAAGTGCCATCCAAGGGAAAAGATAATGTTATTTTTAATGTTTAAAGCATATAATTTGTGTTGATTATGATTTGGAAAAATGTGTAGTTATTGTTTTGAATGTTTGGAGGCAAGGTTTTAAGCTTGTACATATCTTGAAAAGGCTTTGTTTGATTCTATTTTTGGTCTTTTGTAAAGGAAAGTAAACTACACTACTTGTTTTTTGATTAAGGTTAAAGGGGGGATTTTTTGTACTAGGGTCCCCAAACCCTAGGAGAAGAACAAAACAAAAAGAAACAAAGGTATATTAAATACCTAGGGAAAAACATAGTCAAAATAGGGCCAAAAATAACCAGAACACACCCAAATACAACAGAGATATATCAAAAGAACAAAAAAAAATAGAAAACTAATCCATATCAAGAGTTATTGAGACATCCTCCCAATAACTTTTCATCCTTTTGAGATTGGAATCAATTTTTAACATCTTATATTTATCTATATATTTGTGACAACTGCTACATTGAATCTATTTGCCTTTTCCTTTATCAGTAGTCTTTGTGTCAAATAAATTACCCATATAAGGCATAAGATTCTCAAAAATTTTAATCCCCTCATTCATGGTGGCCTTGCTACAATTTACCATAAAAATATTTTTTTTTAGCTTCTAATTCTCATTCTCAAGCATGTCAACTGTGAATTGAAGACTATGCAACTGTTGGTTATCCTCCTTAGCCACATTATCTTGAATCAATTTGTCATTCTCCAATTATAAAAACTTGAACTTTCCTTTGAGGTCAGTTGAATCTCTGATAAACCATCGTATGATGGATTTTTAAAGATTCATTTCGTCAACAAGCTTGTCAGCATTTTCTTTACCTTTTAAATAACTAACTAAAGAATTGAAATTTTCATTTAAATCATTCTACTACTTATTAGGGGAGATTTTACCTTTATCGTTCACTTCGTATCTAGTCTTTCTCTTACCTGCTTTAGGATGCTTGGTTTGAGGGGTCAAATTAGTACCACCCAACTCCTCTTGTTGGATAATATATTTAATACTAGTCCTATCTTCGTCAACTAAGATAGATTCATCTGTCATCTGAACATATTTCCCCTTCTTATCTAGTGAATTCAAAGGCACATTAAGAGTCTTGGCCACACTTCTCATACACTTTTTTATGTTTTTTTGACTCTTAGAATCTTTGAACTCTAAAGCTTTAGTACCTTTGATAACTTTGCTCTTAGAAGGTTGGTCCTATGCGTTCTTGCGAACACTTCCCAGGTATTTGATCCAAACCTTCTTGATATTCCTAATGCCCACAGGTTTATCCTCAACAATTTTCTTTAGAGATTGAGAATTATTAGGGTTCAGCTAGTTCATGCCCTTGAAATATCTATGGATTAAAAATATAAACCCTTCATGCCTGGGAATAGGGTACTTGCTATCTTTGAATTTCAATATGGAAGCTTCTAAATAATGAAGAATATAGAAGGGTAGGATCAATGGCACGACATGACTAAAATAGTCTAGAAAAATGAATAGAGACCATATGACAACATTATACCTACCTTCGAGTGTGATGTATTGCATGAGATGAAAGGCGATTTCTCCAAATGGCCTAAAAATAAGGTATTTACAATGATAAAATGAATAACTTAAAGTAAAATAGAAAAAAATACTTTTCTTTAAATTAATTTTTTTCAAAAAAATTATGAATGCAAGTGATAAAAATTGAATTCTAGATGAATGATGCAAGTTCTGATTTTGGTTTTTCCTAGTTTGATTACAAAGTTTTACCTACATACACTAAATGAACGTTTTTTTTCTTTTCATTTTGAATAAAAATAAGTGAAAGGTACTATGCAATTTAGATTTTATAATATACAAATGAAGAACTAAAATCTAAAACTAAAACTTATTCTATCATATGCAATTTTGAGTTTTCCTTGTGATCTAGTTTAGCATGTTATTTATCTTAACAAGATCACACTTTTCCTATGCAATAAACTTAGGAAAAGTGAGATGATTATAAAGAAGGTTATGAGGTTGCATGTGGGAGTTAACTAAAGTTTAACTACGATCTGAGTCAAGTTAGATTGATAAAAGTAGGAATAAAAGTGAGCCAACTAATATTCAAGGTGAAAACCAACTAAAACAACTAAAAAATATAACTGAAATCATGCAGAACATGTGAAAACTAAAGTCTCAAATGCTAAATATAAAAACATGCATATTATGAGGGAACCATCAGTGTATGTAAGTGGTAGAAAGGGATCCGCTATAGCAATTTGTAAGATCTCGATTTGGCCTTTGATACCATCATTGAAAAATATGAAACCATCATGGTAGTTATGTTTTTGCCATAACCATTTAGAGAACCACCATGGTGGTTATAGTTTCTCCATGGCAGTTTCATCACTGAGTTGAGATTTTTAAAATTTGAAGTAGAACACTTAGAAGAAGAGAAATTTGATAAGCATAAAGGTCAAGAGAGAGGTAAAAAGATTTAAAAAAGTGGAGAGAGAATCATGTTTAAGCATATTTAGGTGGATATTCTTGCATCATCATTGGATTTATCACAAAATGTTGTAACATGCAAAGGTTAGGTGCATACAATGACCATAGGGATCAATCCTATTAGATGAAATAAAGTGAAAAGCAATCAAGAGTCATAGCTAAGGTGAGGATGCATTGACAGGTTTTACCATGTGGCCATGCCAGAGGTAAGACAAAGGTTCAGACTTCAAAAAATAAAACACAATAGATTTTAAAAGTTTCATGGATCCACATAAAGGCAATTGAAGGCATTTAAAATCCAAGAGCCACTCCATGAACCTTGTAACTCTATGACAAATCACAATTTAGTGGAAGTATATTGCATGATCATTTCATGTGATAGAGACAAAGTCAAAGAATAAAGATAAAATCAAAATGAAATACATATTTTCTATTTTTAAACTAATTTATAATAATAATAATAATAATAATAATAATAATAATAATAATAATAATAATAATAATAATAATAATAATAATAATAAAAATGTTATGTCACCTCATATAGTTAGAAAAATAAGGTATTTGCAATGATTAAATAAGGCAAAATGTGACTTCTACAAACTAAGGCGACTTCTAAAAAAATAAGGTATTTGAGATGAAAGGTGACTTATCCAAACCACACTACTTATTTAAAATAAGGTATTTGCAATCATAAAATTAATAAATTAAAGTAAATTAAAAAAAAAAAAAAAGAAAAAACTTTTCTTTAATTTTTTTTTTTCAAAAAATTTATGAATGCAAGTGCTAAAAATTGAATTCTAGATGAATGATGCAAGTGCTGATTTTGGTTTTTCCTAGTTTGATTGCAAAGTTTTACCTGCATACATTAAATGAAATATTCTTTTTCATTCCATTTTGAATACAAATAAGTGAAAGGTACAATGTAGTTTGGATTTTTTAATACACAAATGAAGAACTGAAATCTAAAACTAAAACTTATTCTATCATATACAATTTTGAGTTTTTCTTGTGATCTCGTTTAGCATGTTATTTATCTTAATTAGATCACACTTTTCCTATGTAATAAACCTAATAAAAGTGAGATGCTTATAAGGAAGGATATGAGATTGCTTGTGGGAGTTAACTAAAGCTTAAAGAAGAGCTTGGTCAAGTTAGCTTGATAAAAATAGGAGTAAGAGTGAGCCAACTAACATTCAAGGTGAAAACAAACTAAAACAAATGAAAAACATAACTGAAGGCATGTAGAATGTGTGAAAATTTAAATCTCAAATGCTAAATTTAAAAACATACATAATGTGAGGGAATCATCTGTGTATGCAAGTGGTAGAAATGAAACCGATATAGATGTTTGTAAGATCATAGCTTTGGCTTTTGAAACTGTCATGGTGAAAGACAAAACCATCACTACAGTTATGTTTCTGCCATAACCATTTACAAAACCACCATGGTGGTTATAGTTTCTCCATGGCGGTTTCATCACCGAGCTACGATTTTTAAAATTTAATGTAGAACACTTAGAAGAAGAGGAATTTGTCAAGCATAAAGGCCAAGAGAGAGGTAAAAATAAAAAGTGGAGAGAGAATCAGATTTAAACATATTTAGGTGGAGATTATTGCATCATCATTGGATTTGTCACAATATGTTGCACCATGTAAAATTCAGGTGCATACAATGACCACATGTATCAATCCTATCAGATGCAAAAAAAGTGAAAAATAATGAAGAGTCATAACTAAAGTGAGGATGTAATGATAGGGTTTACCTTGTGGCCATGTAAGAGGCAAGGCAAAGGTTCAGACTTAAAAAAAAAACACGTAATAGATTTTGAAAATTCCATGGATACATACAAAGACAAATGAAGGCATTTAAAATCTGAAAGACACTCTATGAACCTTGTAACTTTGTGACCAATAAAAACCTTCCACATGTGTCACTATACAATTAGAGGCAATCAAAGTCAAAAGAAAAGATAGATCACAATTTAGCAGACATATATTACATGATCATTTCACATGATAGAGATAAAGACAAAGAATAAAGATACAATCAAAATGAAATGTATTTTTTCAAAGTATTTTTTCATACTAACCGCTAAATGACTTGTTTGTTTATTTAGTTGAATGACCTTAGAGTATAATGACAACAAGAATGTAAGATTGATATATTGTATTCCACTTCAACTTATCCTATAAAATCATGATTTCAAAAAATATAATAAGCCTTTATGCAAAAAGTAATGGTTAAATATATAATAAGTAATACCCTTTGGATTTTTCCTAGCTCACATGTGTCTAAATGAGGATTGTCATATTGGATTTTTCCCTCTTTTAACATATTCATGTTTTTTATGTTATTGTTATTATAGGTCTTTTTTTAATTTTTCCTACCTAAAAATTATTGGTAATCAAAAGACACTTTAAATTCAACCTACAATAGTAATAGTTAGCCAAGATAGATGTTATCTTGTAGAGGAATATAATTTTTAAGTTATACAGTTGGATGACAAAATGTTTGATAATGCAACTTTTGTCCTCACATTAAAAAAAACAATAAAATAAAAGTTAACAAATAAAACAAAGGCCTCCTCCACGTTAGTGTGGCAGGAAGCACATCAATGTGTCCTAACATATTATAAGAGCACAACTTCCCATATACATATTATCAAAAGCTACTCAGAGAGCATCAATGGCAGGTGTGAGGGAGATTTGGCTTGTGTTTGCCACAGGGTAAATATACTTGTAGCAACAAGCTACTATTCTGATTTGGTTTTGGTTTATGAAAAATCTTCCATTCGATTGTGTTAACATTGTAGATAGATTTTGGATATGATTGTGTTATAATTTTAAGTTATGATGCTTCTTGATATGGTGGTTTATCTAATTGGGTTTCCTCAAGTAGGGATTAAATTCCATTGAATAGATCACTATAACATGGAGGATTTAATTTGGATAATTAAGAAAATCCAAGTAATAATAATCTTGCATTTCTATGCCCGTCATAGACAATCCCATGCCAAGTAATTCAATTTGTGGCTAGGTAGAAAGCACAAATCTTTATGTGAACAAACTTTGTAACCCAATTGTTGAGAAAGGTATTGATCAATTCTTTTCTAGAATCATTTCTTTGTATCATATTCAAAAATTCCAATTTTAATTTTTTATTGTGTAGGAGTAGGAGTAATAGTAGAATAGAAAATTTAAAAAAAATCTAATTCAGATCATATGCCAATTTGAACTAGGGTGAATTGGATGATTCAATTGAAAAAATTATATAAATCCCTTAATCTGCTCTGAAGTCACCAACAAATTTGAGGAGTAATTAATCATTGGTGAATATAAGGTAACACCCACCTGAACAAAGTAGAGCATAAAGTGTAGAGAATCCTAACCACTTGGGTTGATTTTGTTAGTTGGCCAAATTGGTTTCATAACCTAATCATAAAGCTTGGCATTATTTTAAGGTTTTGCATACTACAAATTTGAGAACCAACAGAAGGCTTCAAAAATTTTAATAAAGGTAACTCACATAGATCCACGTGATGCCCATGTATTTATCAAGATGGGTGAATTATTTAAATTATCAAACCCTAGTGCAACCTTAGATTATCTTAAGACACCAAAGTCTCTTCTGAAGAAGAGCAGAGAAGTACCTTTTGAATTGTTAAACAACATTGGGGTTCTTCATTTTAAGTGTGATGAACTAGAGCTAGCTCAACAAACTTTTATGAAGGCATTAGGAAATGATGTTCTGCCTCTACATAAATATATGTGGTTAGTTTTATGCATTTTTTACTTGTAGGATTCTCAAAGTTAGTGAAAAAGATAGAGTTCATGAAGGAATGGAAAAGATGAGTAAAGGCTATGAATTATACCCATACTATACAATGGCATTGAATCATTTAGCAAACCATTTTTTCTTCATAGGGCAGCATTTTCTTGTGGAACAATTGACTAAGATAGCTCTTGTTTCAATTGACCACCTTCTCATGAAATCTCATTCATATTATAATCTTGCAAAATATTATCATAGTAAAGGTGATTATGATGCCACTAACAGCTACTACATGGCATCATTCAAGGAAATCTAGAGGCCACAAGATTTTGTGGACAAGTTAAATTGAAGCTGGGAGATCTTAAGAGTTCTCTCTCAAATTTTGAAAATGTTCTGGAGGTCCACCCTGAGAACTGTGAGAGCTTAGAATTTGTAGGCCATATATATGCTTAGCAAGGGCAGGTAGAGAAGGCTTTGGAAATTTTAAGAAAAGAAACTTGCATAGATCCACGTGATGCCCATGCATTTATCAATATGGGTGAGTTATTAACACCATCAGACCCAGTGCAGCCTTAGATTCTCTTAAGACAACAAAGTTTCATCTAATGAAGAGTAGAGAAGAAGTACCCATTGAATGGTTAAAAAAAATTGGAGTTCATCATGTTGAGCGTGATGAACTAAAGTTGGCTCAACAAACATTTATGGAGGCATTAGGAAATGGCATTTGGATTGAATTCATGAATAAAAGCCCCAGTGCCAATTATATAATTTTTTTTGCACTTTAAGGATATGGAATTATTCCAATGAGTAGAAGAAGGTGGACTTTCACTTGAGTTACAAGTTTAATTCCCATATGCTCTAAAATGTGCAGAGGAAACTAATGAAAAAATAATCCCCTAAACCCTAAACTATTTGTATGGCTCTAGTACTCAGTTGCCTATGTAACTAATATAAGTTGGCAATTAGAAAGCTATATATTTTATGTTTAATGTAATGAGGGTTTTGAATTACCTCTGAATTCACTGCAGAGGGTGTCCACAAATCCAACTTTGTTGTAGAGGGCCTCACTGATTTCAAATTCTTTGTAGCAAACTCTGAATTCCTTGCCCATCTTTTTAGAAGTCTCTAGGTCCTTTCCAAACAAGCTTTATCACCCATGCAAGTAGCTACTATAACCCAAAATGTCTCAATGCTAGGATAATTACCAACTAACGAAACAAGGAAATATTCAATGAATAATGAATCACATGCAATACACTCTTGCCAGAATGTTTTTTTTTAAATTTCATCTAATTTATATTTGTGTGAGTAACTATTTAGTCATTTTTATTTGTATGACTAAATAATTTTTTAGTCGATGACCGAATTAGTCATTTATTTACTCATTTATAGCTGAGTTGAAAAAAATTAGTAGAATTAGACATTTTTGTTGTGACTATCCCCCAACTATGTGCACATACCCTATTGTTGTTACTATTACTACTCATGGGTTGAGGAGGGTTTTTATTTACAATGTTTGGCCTCCTTTTTTATCTATCACACCATCCATAGTGGCATTTTAGTTTCTATTTATAACCTTATGATCTTTGGTTTTCATTTTGATAACCCCCATTATTTTGATTTGGGGTGACTATTGGTCTATTGGTCCTATAGGTTATTCGACCACTATCAATAATTGCTTGGTCAATTTTTAGAACAATTTTGAGTGCTTCTACATAGGAATAGTAAGAGTAAGTTTGAACATCCTCCCTCATTTCCCTGTTTAGGGAGTGCAGAAAGAGATCACATATTTATCTTTGGTCCATATGTGGTGTTCTAGTAGACAAGTATAAGACTTATCTCCATCTAGTGATGAAATGGGTAACATATTCATTGTGTTGTTCTTTAATAAGAAAGAACTCCTATATGCCAATCTTCAAAAGTTTATTCATGTTGAAGGCCTTAAAAAATTCACTATGAGTTATTACAAGGAATGAATAGATGCCTCACAGAGGTGGTATTACTAATCAAGAACGTTTCCTTTTAAGGTCTTTGTGAAAATTTTGGAGACTACCCCACTTCAAGGTAGGTGGTATTTAAAAATGGTTGTATGTGCCTTGGCATATGCATTGGGATATCCCCACCACCCCCCTTAAACTTGGGGCCATCAGGTAGCGGATGTGGCAAAAGGAATCCTCATATATTTTGATTGAAAGGAGTTTTAAAATACTCGACATAGGTACCGATAGCACTAAATCCTACCAAAGGCATGGTGGGATGAGCTTGAAGAGGGGGGTTTGGATATGAGGTGGATGGGGAACTATTATGATGAAAAAATGAATGTTGATAAGGTGGAGTATAGTAGGCCAGAAAGTAATTGCTCGATTGGGTAGACTTGGAAAACATGTGGTAATAACATTGAAGAGGGTTAGATGAAAAAAACATGATTTAACACTTGTAAAGGAGGAGCGTATATGGGTGGCAATTTGGATAACATGTAACTTGGAGGATGAAGGGTGTTGGTATGTTGAATTCCATGTTGTTACTAAGAAAAACACCTCCAATATGGATTTGAATGGAAGGTTGATATGGTGGAGGGATATTGGGAGCTACTGTGTTGGGGACTCCATGAGTAAGGATGTCCCCAAGATATTGGTTTGAAGTGTAGCTAGTGAGAAGTGCATTATATGGGTATTGTGGTGATTGGTAAGTTTTCACTAGTATGGGAATGAAGGAGGATTGATTTTGGTTGAAAGGGTTAGAGGCCATCCCTCAATTTAGAGGGACTTGGTTTTTCTCTAAATCTGAAATACAACCCACCAAAGTAGAGATGATTTCATTTGATGAAGAATTAATGTTAGATTTAATAACCTCATGTTTGGAAGATTCAAGAGGGAAATATTGATAACTAAAAAATGAAATGGTTTGTGTGAGAGGTCTCAGGAGGAGATGTTATAGTTTTTTATGTGGGATATAGATGTTTTGGTTATCATTGGAGGGATGTGAGGACAATTAGAGCTTGCTCAACCCATCTTCTAGATAGCATATTCTCTCAATATACATATCAAATCTCCATGTGCTCTCTATATCTAGGTTTTGAAAGCTAATCTATAGTTTGGTCACAATATGGGGGTATAATCCTCATCCAGTAGTGAAATTCATATTATTAGTGTCCTGATAGTTATTGGTGGTTTCAGATGGGTACCACACTTCTTGAATCACTACCTTAAACCTATTTTTTGAGTTTAAATATCAAGAGTTATGAAACCAACTCTCCACTTTTTGAATAGAGGTGTTATTCCAATTGAATAAAGAAGCCTCATTGGGAACGTTATGGTTCTCTAGGTCAATAAATATCTCAAAATTATTGTCTCGACATATTCTGGGGGCATATAAGCACCCATAAAATCAATGGAAATGGAAAGGAAAGTTAGAAGAAATAAGATAAAAGAGGATAAGATTTTCATGTTGGGTTCACCAGTTTATGTACACACAAAAATGACATGTCAGTCTTCATGAACTTGAATACCCAATGTCTGGCTGGGATAGCCAATGAAAATATGACAAGCTGATGAGTCTATAGATTCAGTTGATTAGGTTTAAGTGCAAGCATGAAGATTTAGAGTGCAGGTGGTAAAGGGTTCTCATGGTGATACCAAAAGATCTCACATACATCACGTTGCTTGTTGATAGTGTCAAATTGGGAGGAGACAAAATTTCAATAACCCTCAATGTGAATAAATACAAGATATTGAAGCTCTTGGTCAATACTAGGTATGGGTAATTTGATTTAATTAGGATGGATAACTATAAAAAACTGGTTAACTCTATTAGGTTGTCTATGTCCATTCAATGTCATACACAAAGTGATTGAAAATATGATGAGGCTAGTCTTGATAAGGAAGAAAAGGAAAAATGAAGGTCTGGACTTGAAAATCATGAAATTGACGGGCTAGCATATGAGGGGGTCTAACTATTGGTGGTAGTTTTACACATTCTTGATCGTTAAGATAGTTAATATGGATAATGATAAAGCATGGAATGGGAGTACAATGAAAAATTCAATTCAGATTTAATCGTTAATATAGATTTGGATGTTTCCAACATAAATGAAAGATCTAACTCTAGTAAATATGCCTGCTTTGTGGAGGTATGGTAATTTTGGAGGCATCATCCAAGGGAAAAGGCAATGTTATTTTTATTATTTGAAGCATATAGGTTGTGTTGATTATGATTTGAAAAAATGTGTAGTTGTTTTGAATGTTTGGAAGCAAAGTTTTAAGCTTTTATGTGTCTTGAAAAGACTTTGTTTGATTCTATTTTTGATATTTTGTAAAGGAAAGTAAACTACACTAGTTGTTAAAAATAAGGTATTTGCAATGATAAAATGAATAGCTTAAAGTAATTTAAAAGAAAATACTTTTCTTTAAAAAAAAAAAATTCAAAATTTGTATGAATGCAAGTACTAAAAATTGAATTCTAGATGAATGATGTAAGTGTTGATTTTGATTTTTCTTAGTTTGATTGCAAAGTTTTACCTACATACACTAAATGAAATGTTTTTTCTTTCCATTTTGAATACAAATAAGTGAAAGGTACTATGAAGTTTATATTTTTTAATATACAAATGAAGAACCGAAATTTGAAACTAAAGCTTATTCTATCATATGCAATTTTTAATTTTTCTTGTGATCTAATTTAGCATGTTATTTATCTTAACTAGGTCATACTTTTCCTTTGCAATAGACCTAGTAAAAGTGAGATGCTTATAAGGAAGGATATGAGGTTGCATGTGGGAGTTAACTAAAGCTTAATTAAGAGCTTGGTCAAGTTAACTTGATAAAAATTGATAAAAATAAGAATAAGAGTGAGCCGGCTAATATTCAAGGCAAAAACCAACTAAAACAACTAAAAACATAACTGAAAGCATGTAGAACATGTGAAAATTGAAGTCTCAAACACTAAATTTAAAAACATGCATATTGTGAAGGAACTGTCAGTATATGTAGGTGGTAGAAATAGAATCGCTATAGCAGTTTGTAAGATCACAACTTTGGCTTTTGAAACCATCATGACGAAAGACGAAACCATCATAACAGTTACGTTTCTGCCACAACCATTTACAGAACCACCAGGCAACTTTGGTTTCTTCGTGACAGTTTCATCACCGAGCTGAGATTTTTAAAATTTGAAGTAGAACACTTAGAAGAAGAGGAATTTGATAAGCATAAAGGCCAAGAGAGAGGTAAAAAGATTTTTAAAAAATGGAGAGAGAATCAGGGTTAAGCATATTTAGGTGGAGATTCTTGCATCATCATTGGATTTGTCATAAAATGTTGCACCATGCAAAAGTTAGGTGCATACAATGACCACATGTATCAATCCTATTAGATGCAAAAAGTGAAAAGCAATGAAGAGTTATAGCTGAAGTGAGGATGCATTCACAGGGTTTACCCTGTGGCCATTTAAGAGGCAAGGCAAAGGTTTGGACTTCAAAAAAAAAAACATAATAGATTTTAAAAATTTCATGGATCCATACAAAGCCAAATGAAGGTATTTAAAAGTCAAAAGACACTTTATGAACCTTGTCACTCTATGACCAATAAAAACCTTCCACATGTGTCACTACACAATTGAAGGCAATTAAAAAAACAAAAATAGATCACAATTTAATAGAAATATATTACATGATCATTTCACATGATAAAGACAGACAAAGACAAAGATAAAAACAAAATGAAATGTATTTTTTCTATTTTTAAAACAACTTACAATAATAATAAATGCTACGTCACCTCATATAGTTGAAAAAACACTATTCATATTAACCGCTAAATGACTTGTTTATTTAGTAGAATGACCTTAGAGTATAATGACGACAAGAATGTAAGATTGATATATTGTATTCCACTTCAACTTATCCTATAAAAGCATGGTTTCAAAAAATATGATAAGCCTTTATGCAAACAATAATGGTTAATTATATAATAAGTAATACCCTTTGGCTGTTACCTAGCTCACGTGTGTGTAAATGAGGATTGTAATGTTGGATTTTTCCCTCTTTTAACATATTCATGTTTTTTATGTTATTGTTATTACAGGTCTTTTTTTCTTTTTCCTGCCTAAAGATCGTTGGCAATCAAAAGACACTTTAAATTCCACCTACAATAGTAGTTGTTAGCCAAGATGGATGTTATCTTGTAGAGGAATGTAGATTTAAGTTATACAGTTGGATGACAGAATGTTTGATAATGCAGCTTTTGTCCTCACACTGCAAAAAAACCAATAAAAGAAAAGTTAAAAAATAAAACAATGAAAGAAAAGTTAACAAATAAAACAAAGGCTTCCTCCACGTTAGTGTGGCAGGAAGCACATCAATGTGTCCTGACAGATTATAAGAGCACAGCTCCCATCTACATATTATCAAAAGCTACTCAGAGAGCATCGATGGCAGGTGTGAGGGAGATTTGGCTTGTGTTTGCCACAGGGTAAATACACTTGTAGCAACGAGCTACTATTCTGATTTGGTTTTGGTTTATGAAAAATCCTCCATTAGATTGTGTGTTAACATTGTAGATATATTTTGGATATGACTGTAATAATTTTAAGTTCTGATGTTTCTTGATATGATTGTCTTAAGTTCCAATGTTTTCTTTTTTAATATGATTAGGTGATAGTTTTCAGTTTTAATGTTTATAGAAATTTATGAATGATATATTCATTCTGATTTTATTTTTGTTTTTGTTTTAAAACTTCCATTATTGACTGTTTTGTCCAATCTAATGTGTGCAGGATATTGTTATACCAAGTTAATGCTGTAAGGATAACAGAGTCTTCTTCATCTTCTTCTGTATTTGAACCTGGTCCATACCCTGTGGGAAAATTGACCATCCCACCATGGGGAGAGGAACCTCTAAAGCCTTTAATGGTAGCAGTGCCAAGTGCAAATGGAACGTATCCAGTAGTTATCTTCCTTCATGACTTGTTTCCAATAAGGAACTATTTCTACTGGCAGCTCCTGGAGCATTGGGCTTCATATGGATACATAGTAGTAGCTCCCCAGGTAAAACACACATATGATCATTCTTTTCACCATTTTTTTTTTCTCAGAATAATAATCTTTGAGTTAGAAAGAGGCTTTTGAATAAAATTAGGTTGTATTTGATTAACATTTTCTTTCAGGATTATATCAAGTAACTCATTATCATATTCTATCTTGATAATAGATTATTTAATGTAATTTGGAAAATAGATATTAATTAAATGTTTTAAAGTTCATATTATAGAGTTATAATTTAATTGATTTAATAGATTTTTTTTATTATTATTATAAATTATAAATTTTTATTTTAGTATTGTGATTAGTTATTATTTTTTAAGATTATTAATTTGATTTGAGATATTAAATTATTTTATAATTATAATTTTTGTTAATATAATGTAAAGCGTTTTAATAGAAAAAATTGTAAAATTTTGAAACTTGAGATTTACATTTTCAAAATTTTATTTATATATTTGACTCATAATTTTTAATTTTGATTTGGTTGTAGATGTACGATATAACCGGGTGGGACACAACACAAGAAATGTTAGATGTGGGCTCTATCACAACTTGGCTATCAACCGGTGGCCTGACATCCTTCCTCCCTCCACCTTTATTTAATGTCACACTGACCATGGACAAATTAATCATAGCAGGCCATGGACGCGGGGCGAAAGTGGCCTTCGCCATAGCCATGGGCAAAACCCCCTCCGGCTCCTCCTCATTCAATTACATGGCCTTGGTAGCCCTCGACCCAGTCGATGGAACAGGGACCCACCAAACAACCCCGCCACTTCTCACACAAAAAACCAACTCCTTCAATGGCCTAAACATCCCGACGCTCATAGTCGGCATGGGTCTGGGGTCTACAGTCTACCGCATATTACCCACGTGCGCACTTACAAAGTTTGGATATGCTGAATTTTTCAATGAGGTGTGTGGGGCCCTAACACTGACTTATTATTTCGTGGCCCCCGAATATGGACACCACGATTTTTTGAACGATGACGAGGAGTGGGTGTCGTGTATGTTATGCAAGTGCACTGAGCCTGTGGAGCCCATGCGGCGATTTACAGCAGGGATAACGGTGGCATTTTTGCGATACGAAATGGGGGTTGACACGTCGACCATGGTAGAAATCTTCAATGACCCATCCATTACACCGGTTAAATTGGAGACTCCCCAATTTAAGTTGGAAAATTGCTTAAATTGGAGACTCCCCAATGATCGTGGATTAGTTGCATAGTTTCGACAACAATACTAGTGTAATTTGTTAAAATAATGTCACATTTATTTATTGATTAAAATATTATTATATTCTATAAATTAAAAAATATATATAATATATGACAATTTTATGTAATATTTAATGTTTTTATAGTTCATAAAATCAATCACAATATTTTTGAAATCCATGTGTTTTTGTTTTTAGTATTTCCTCTTAAAAAAGATCATGATTAATGATCCGAAACATCAAACTATAAACATAATTTTATAAAAATTCTTTTTAATAAACACGACTTTGTTTTAATAAATTTCAAGGTTTCTTTTAACAACTTTTCTTTGTTCAATCATACTATCACATTTATCAGATGCAAAATCTGACACACATATATATAATATAATATTTATTCACATTTTATTACTTAAAAAATATTTTTTTAATCATATAAACATATTTCCAATTTAAATTTCAGAAAGTTTTACCTTTTGGATATTGCTTAGTTCATGTGTGTATAACTGAAGATTGTAATGTTTGGAATTTTCTATCTTTTATTATATTCATTATTATGTTCATATCATTTATGTTATTATTTTTATAATTTTATTGTATTTATTTTTCTTTTAAATAAAATGGTAGTAAACTTCTAATGAATTTTATTTAAGTATCTTTTCTTTAAAATGATAATTTAAATGATGATGAGTTACATAGAATTTAAATATAGAAGATCAACTGAGAAGATGAGTCTTACCCAGTTTCATTCCAACCTCATCATTATAAATATAATATTTAAGTTGTATAGTTGGATGACATAAAGCAGCCTTTGTCCTCACATCAAAAATAAATAAAATATAAGTTAACAGATAGAACAAAGGCCTCATCCACGTTAGTTGGCAGGAAGCACATCAATGTCTCCTGACAGATTATAAGCATGGCTCTCCATCTATTAACATATTATCAAAAGCTACTCAGGGAGCATCAATGGTAGGTGTGAGGGAGATTTGGCTTGTGTTGGCCACAGAGTAAATTTACTTGTACCTACAAGTCTACAAATATATATATTCTGATTTGATTTTAGTTTTAAAAAATCTTGCATTAGATAATTTGGTAACATTGTAGATAGTTTTTGGATATGATTACGTTATAGTTTTAATGTTTCTTGATATGTTTATCTTAAATTCTGATATGATTGGGTAATGGTTTTTAAAACTTTCAGATGTTTAAAGAAGTCTTATGATTCATATATTCATTCTGATTTTATTTTAGTTTTTGTTTCAAAACCTACATTATTAATTGTTTTGTCCAATATCACGTGTGCAAGATATTGTTGTACCAAGTTAATGCTGAAAAGATAACAGATTCTTCTTCAATTTCTTCTATATTCGAGCCAGGTCCATTCTCTGTGGGAAAATTGACCATCCCACTATGGGGAGAGGATCCTCTAAAGCCTTTAATGGTAACAGTGCCAAGAGAAAATGGAGAGTATCTAGTAGTTATCTTCACGACTTCTTTCCAATAAAGAAAAACACTCACATTGTCATTCCTCTCATCATTTTTCCCTCTAGAAAAATAGTCGAGTTGGAAAGAGTTTTCTAATAAAATTAAATTACGTTTTATAAATCATTTTTTAATAAATAATATTAAATGAAAACTTTCTTTATTCGTCCGGATATGATACTGGTATCATTTTTTTTTTATTATAAAGACAAAAATCATGGCATTTAACATAACAAGATAATAACATATACAATCAATTGGACATACAAAAGGAAAGAGGGTGAGGTGGTGCACTCTTACATCTACTGCACGGTGGTTTTCTCTAGACTGTCTTTTAGCCTTGTACCCAGCAAGACTCAACAAAGGATATGCAATTTTGACATCCTTCAAAAGACAATGTTTTTAGATTAAATTTCAAAATATCTGGATAAAGATTTGACTTTTTCATATATTTGTTACTCCCACACTATTGTATGGTTGTGACATTTAGGCCCATACTTGAGACAAAATAATTTCAAATGTCCGGAAAGAGTTTTCATCTCCATGTTATCAGAGAACACTCAAGCCAAAAGAATAGTTTCTCACTCAATTATTCATGTAGAGTTTGGGGTATGTCCACTCTTTATCACCTTAATTTTCCATGTTATCACTATGTTGCATAGGCTTTGATGCATGACAGAGTCTTTCTTTGGTCAAAATAAGTATCTATTCTTGGAACTTCAATCTTCTATACAACTTGCCAAACAAAGATGCATATCTAATTATATGCAAGAGTTAAATCTCTCATCTAGAAGTTGAAAATTGATATAGAAAGGCTATATCTTCTTGGGTTTTCCATTGACACTCCTCAATTCACTAAATATGAATTTAATAGAGGTATTTGTGAAAAGATCAGTAAATCTTACTTGAATGTTACCTGATTAAAATCCAAAGAGCCTTTGAAATTAAAACTTCTCCATTATTTCCTATTTAATTTCTACTTTAATAAGGATCAAAATCAAATTCCTAGAACATGATGAGGACATTGTTATTGTGTTTAAGGACCCCTTAAGCTCAGTTTCGTGTTTTCTCTCATCAACTCCAAATGGAATATGATCATAAAATCCCACATGGTGAACGTATATGCCAATTATGTTTTCTTGAACTTGAAAATGAAGAGCATTTTGTGTTTGAATGCCCTATATACTATGAGATTCATGGAAGATACCATTGACTTTTTAGAGATTTTCATGGATCTTTGAGGAGCTCCATTCAGTATAAGAACCAAAAATGCTTAGCCTTGTTTATTCGTGAAACACTTCAACTTCGGTAAAGAACACTCAATTTGATGTCTTCACACAAACAATTCTAGAAATATCAATTCTTACTTCCAAGTAACGGATTTAATAAATCTCAAGAGAACACATACCAAAACAACTTGGTACAGAACTATAAGAAAACACATATTTTATTGGTTTGAAGATCTAGGGCCCTCAAATAGTAGAATCATTGTTTTTCATTAATTTTGTTTCTCTTTCTATATCTTTTGGAGATGTTTTTGGTACTCCCATATTGTACTAGATTCATGTATTACGTTCTTTAATCATAAATGCCATTCTTAGCTTCATGTAGGCATTAATATCTAAATTAATTTAAATTAGTATCCATTGAAATTTATATCTTGGAGAATGGGAAGATAACACCTTTCACACCATCAACCTCACTATGAGACTACAACCTACTTTATATGTATATGTATATGTATATGTATGTATGTATGTATGTATGTATATATATATATATATGTATATGTATATATATATATATATATATATATATATATATATATATATATATGTATATATATGTGTGTGTGTGTGTTTATATATATATATATGTGTGTGTGTGTGTGTGTGTGTGTGTGTGTGTGTGTGTGTGTGTGTGTGTATGTGTATGTGTATGTGTATGTGTATGTGTATATTGTATATTGTATATATATATGTATATGTATATGTATATGTATATGTATATGTATATATGTATATATGTATACATATACATATACATATACATATATATATATATATATATATACACAAATATATGTAATATATATATATATATATATATATATATATATATATATAAAATAAATTTTATTAAAAATATATTATATTAATTAAATGTTTTAAAGTCCATATTACACTGTTATAATTTAGTCTAGTTAATAAATTTTTCTTAATATTTTTTTTAATTTTTTCAATTAATTATTACTTTTTTTACCCAAACTACCAACCAAATCTAGACCATTAAGTTATCTAAAATTATTTTAAGTTGTAAAACCAATCATTCATCCTACTTTAAGTCCTGAAGGGATAACTATTGGTTTCATTTTGCTTTAACTTCTAATTAGTCCTTGCTCTCTTGGCCAATCAAATTGCATTATTTTGAATGTTGAAAAATATGTGAATATTTTGCAAAGATAAGTTACAAGGATTTTAAATGATCACATAAAATAATTTTATTTTATATGAGTTGATTGGTCGAAAGATTTATATGTTATTCCTAGCTTCACGTAAATTAAGGCATTGACTTCATTTCATTGTTGTCAAAATTGCCATTTTGGCAATCAAGGCTTAGTCATAATGAATTGTTTTTAATGTTGATCCATCCTAGTTAGTGCTTCAATGCCCGAACTACATTATTGCAAGTAGTGCATATTTTATTCACCATTGAATGTTGGATTTGTTCACTCATGGTGGATTACTACATTTTATTTTATTTTTGATCAATTTCAGAGCTTATGGGTCCCTTTCCCGATAACATAAAAACATTATAAAACCAAACAGTCTAGCTTGATAACATAATTATCAAGGCATATAACCAACAAAACACCCAACCAAAGTTTTTATTTATAAGACTTTCTGTATTAAAGTATACCAGCTATTGGTAGCCAAAATAAAAAAATAGGGCCCTGAACTAGTTGAAATTTTGAATAGTCACCAAAATTCGGGCCATCCACTTTTTTTTTTTAAATAGGGAGGACTCAAAACCCACATAATTTTGAAAATTAAACTTTCCCTTGTAAATCCCCTGCACCTTCAAAACTTGCCTCTATTCAAGCCACCAAGGAGGCATCTGAAAATAACCTCAAGCTACACCACATGCTAACCATATAATTGCCTTCAATTTGACTAGAGTCCTCCTTTTAGCATGTCAATATTCTAGCTATAGTATGGGAATAAATAAATCTTGTAAGAAGGGCATAACCACACCCCTAGTTTCCTCCTTCCCAACCTCAGTTGAACACACTTCTTCAACATCACGAGCAAAGTTAATCAAGGAAAACAAATGTTCTTCCAAGATTATAAACATAGATAGAGGAACAAATCCAAGACCATTTTTCCCAAAAAATAAAAGGTCCAAAAAAGGGCCTAATGGTAGATTATCTAGAGTAAAGAGCAAATCCACCTTATGCTCGAGCCAAACAAAAAATGCCACCATTTCTTTGATCTACTCTCTATCAGACACCAACAAACATAAATTTCTCACAAATAGAGCTACCATATATGAATTCACTCTCACTGTCCTACCCTCTACCATTATTTTTGTGCCTAGAATAACCTCCAACACTTTTGCCACTTCCAGAACTGACACCCAAAAAATGTTCATGAGCCATGCTCTGAAGACACTACCTAAAAAAACCATTTCTTTGGTTGTAACCCCACCAAATCTCAGTGGCTAGACCAACGACTCCATGAAATCTAGCTCCATCCTACAAAGGCAAACCAACCCAACACCCAAAACCATATTGCAAGAAAGTGGTGGCCATAGCTGGGATAAAATTTCACCCGATTAACTCACACAAATCATAATAAAAGCCAATCAAATCTATAACCATACCATAATTACTAACATCATTGCCTCCATTGTCGCCCTACGACAAGCCAATAAAAGACCACCCAAATAAACCCTTGTCACCTTTTAATTCACTTAAGAAATAGATTAATTTTTTTTAAGATCCACCAATTCCATACCTATGCAATATTTTCATCTATTCCTGGGGTTATTGACCCTGGTCTCCTCTTAATCTATACCCACATTATCTAAAAAGTATGCATCTTTATTGCTTTCCCGAAAGCAATGAGAACACTTCCAATTTTGAAAAATCTCAACTTAGGCTAGATAAGAGAGAGAATGTTTTCCAATTTTTAGGACTTGACTTTTTGTCTTGACAAGCCATGTATAATGACTTGAGAGTCACCTTTGATTTCCAAAAAAATTATTCCACAATCTAAGGCTGGGCCAATCCCAGCTACTAGAGCTTGAGCTTCATCCTCATTATTGGTTCTATCAAGAAACTTTAATGAGTTATCTCTTATTGAAAAGACACTACAATCTTTAATAATGCAACTTGCACCTGAAGCTCCTGGAATTCTCTGACGTGCCTCATCAAAATTTAGTTTAAACCAACCTGATTATGGAGGAATCCAGACTACCCCATCTCTATTTTTAATTTTATTCTTATCTACTATTGACCCTTTAATGGGAAATTGCTATATTTTATTATTAGCCATTGAATGCTACATTTATACATTTTGGAGAGAATACTCGAATAAATATGCAGAGAGAACATGGCATTTAGTTGTAAAAAATTTGTAAATCGAAGGCTAGTTTTAAAATCATAGGGGACTGTTTGTAATCTTTTTTACTTTTGAACTTTCAACGTGTACATCTCTTCATTGCTTTGGTTTTCATTTATTTGTTTTAATGTGTAGGTACTTTTTTTTAGTTAGGGGGTTCTAATTTTGGACTGTATACTTCTTGTTTTTGTTCTCCTTTGTTTCTCATGATGATGACCATGAAGACGTAGGGATAAACCAAGAGAAAAGGCCTCATGGCTTTAGATAGTGAACAGGGAGCTCACTGCAATGAATAAGTTATCAATGGAGGACAATGGCCATTTTCAGAAGCAATGTCTCAGTGTGTATCCTAGAATAATCATTTTAGGCAATAACTACAAAATGTGCATCTTTTTATACTCAAAGTCTTTTAAGTAGGTTATTATTAATGGGTTTGGCTTGTGTGGATTTATTGTTTTTGTAAAAAAAATAGTCTTCTAAAGCTTTTAGGTTGGCATCCCCATAATTTTTTATTCTTTTTGTTTTTTAATTTTTAGGAAGGTGCAAATATACTATATTATTGGCAAGCATAATGCATTTATTTTGTGGGTTTTGTGAAAGTTTGCCATACTTTTTGTATAGGATTGTTGCACTAAATTTTGTGGGTTATAATGACTGGTCTCTCTTTGACTGATAAACATCCCCAAAATACGTGACGGATTCTGACATGTTCGAATTCAACATTGTGGCAATAGATGCCATTTATGACATAATGGTGATGAATTTACTTTGAATGATTTTTGCCTTTACACATTGTTTCAACTTATTAAATTTTATGTGGAATGGATCTACTTTTTTAAATGTGTATGATATTGTATTCAATAAAATTTTATTTAAAATTGTATACAATATATGGTCATGTTTTATACACAATTTATGTAAATCTTTAAGATAAATTGATAAAACACTATTCACTTTTTGGTGTTGAAGGTTGGAAGGGTTTACTACAATTTAGATTTTGAACCATCTCTGACCATATTGCCCTTCTAGTGTTATTTTGCTTGTAACATGATTCAAGTTTTAAATCAATTAAAAAGAAGTGTCAAAATGTAGCTAAGTGTTGTTATTCTCTTCAAGAATGTTAATGATCCTAGAGCTTGTCATGAATTTTATTTTAACTGGATATTTGATATATTGTTTAAAAAACATTCATTGTTATGTACTATAAATTATATACACATTACCTTTTTATTTTAGATTTGTATAAACTATTTTAATCCCTTGGAAAGGGCATGCCACTAAGGTTGAGAAAACTTTGGTTTCAAACAAATGAATATCAAGATGAAACAAATTTTTGTATTATATTCTTGTATGATGCTTGGTTAACCTATGCCATCATTATTTTTGTGAATAGTTGCATATTTATAGTGCCTAAAAAATCATTCCCTAATAAAAACTAATGTGTATTGTAGACTTAATTTCCTTTTGAAGAACTGAAAACCAATATTAAACATTAGGCCTATGATTGGAGAATATGTGCCTATGTGGATTTCAACTCCTTTCATATTCACATGTACCTCTATAGTTTTCAGGTAGGTGGAACATCTGAATTTATTTTGGGAATTGCCTCAATAACTTCTATGGCTCTAGATCAGACCGTATTATTTTTTTGCAAACATATTTTAATCCAAATTATTTCTAAACCACTCTTAATTTTCTATGGATCTAGATCCCATATAAAATTTTTATGTTTGGAGGCAAAGATTTAAGGGTCTACAATAATTTATATTTTATCATCTCTGATCATATCACACTACCAGTATGCTTTTGATTGTAATATGATTCAAGATTTAAATCAATTAAAAAGAAATGTTAAAATGTAGTTAGGTGTTGTTATTCTCTTCGGACATGTTAATGATCCTAGAGCTTGTCATGAATTTTATTTTATCTTGGATTTTTGATATTTTGTTATAAAAAAAAATTGCTTATTGTGTTCCATGAATTAAATGCTCGCTACCCTTTTTTTATAAATTTTAATGCCTTGGAAATGGCATGCCACTAAGATCAAGAAAACTTTAGTTTCAAACAAATAGATGTCAAGATGAAACAAAATTTTATATTATATTCTTGTATGGTACTTAGTTAATCTATGACATCATTATTGTTGTGAATAAATAGTTGCACATTTATATTGCTTATAAATCATTCCCAAATGAAAATTAATGTGTGTATTGCAGAATTACTTTCCTTTTGAATAAATAAAAACCAATATTAAACATTAGGCATATGATTAGAGCATATGTGCCCAAATGGATTATAAATTGTTTTATATTCACATGTGCCTTTATAGTTTTCAGGTAGATGGAACATCTAAATTTATTTTGGGAACTACTTCAATAACATTTATGGCTCTAGATTTTATGTAAATTTTTATTTTATAAGAATATGTTTATCCTAACTTTTTCTAAACCAATGTTAATTTTTTTTATGTGATCATTGATACAACATTTGTATCATAAAGGAATGTTCCCTTTAGTATTGGGATAGGAATAATTTTTTAAATTTTTTTTTTGGGTGTCATTCACCATTTTGACAATGCTAAGAGCATGACATATGTAGGGATAAATAGTTTAAAAATCCTAACCCTTTCATAATTTTATCCAAGGAAAATGTTTATGAGCTTTTCAAGCATTATAGTGTGAAAAGCATGAAAAATGATCCTAGGGTTCATATTTAGGGACAAATATTGCATTGTTCATTTTGGGTGGTGACAATGGTAAAGTTAAGGTATGTTGTACGAGGTAGGAAACAAGTGTTCTTAACATGTAGAAGAAGGTGAACTATTTTTGCTTGGAGTATGTGCAAGGTAAATAATTGTACATTATTTGTCATGACATATGAAGACAACTAAGTATATAATCTTTCCTCTCCTTTGTGTAAATAGTTTGAGTGGGATTATTCTTCATGATATTAGAGATCCTATATTCTTCGAAGACATAATAAACTTATAAAAAATACTTCCTTTAGTTTAAAAGTTTCATTAATCTAAATAAATTATATTAATAGAAAAAATATTGATCTTGTAATCACTATGATAATTGTAACCATTTATGCTATAATAAAACATATTATGGTACCTATTTTCACTCCTTTTATTTGGAACTACTTTTAAGAGACTACATGTGTTGGAAGTAAGTTACCCACAAATTCACAATTGCTATAGAAGCCACCAACTCCTTCAATAGCCTAAACATCTCAATGCTCATAGGTGGCACGGGTCTGGGCTCTGCCATCTACCACATCTTTCCCACATGCACACCTATAAAGTTTGGATATGCTGAATTTTTCAATGAGGTGTGTGAAACCCAAGCATTGACTTATAATTTCATGGCCCCCAAATATAGGCACCGTGATTTTTTGAACAATGAGGAGGAGTGGGTATCATGTATCTTGAGCAACTGCATTGCACCCATGAAACCCATGCAATGATTTACAGTTGGGATAGCAAAGGTATTTTTACAATAGGTGTTGGGGTTTGACACATCAGCTATAAAATAAATCTTTGATGACATGTCCATTGCACTGGTTAAATTTGAGCCTTGCCAATTTAAATTGATAATTTGATTCAAAGGAAACTATTGTGGATTAGTTGCATAGTTTTGCCAATAGTTCTATTGTAGTTTTTTATTCACTTATTATTATTTTTATTGAAATGTATATTATATTCTATATATATTGAAAAAAAAATAATACATAATGATACCTTATTTTTTGTTAAATTACACAGTTCTCTTTTGTGGTGCACATAATAACTTTTATTATCTTGTTATATAGGGTTCAATTTTTCTATTAGTGGCCTTTCCCTACCTAATTATAGTATGATATTTATTAAATATAAAATTTGACATTAAATTTAGTTATATATATTATATTGATTACAAAATATTTGCCTACAATGTAGGTCTATTCTCAATTTTTTCTTTGTCTAATCAATATTTGCAATGTATTTTTTTGAGTTATAGTTTTAAGGGGGGAAATGATATTTTATTTAAATAAAAGTACCCCAAGTTTGTACAAAAAATGTTTTACAAATTTTGTAGAATGCATCCCATGTCTTAGCTATCTATATATATATATATATATATATATATATATATATATAATGTGTATTTTTTATTATATTGATTAAAAAATATTTGCCTAACCATGTTGATCTATTCTCAATTTTTTTCTTTGTTTAATCAATATTTGCAATGTATTTTTTAATTTGAGTTATAATTTTAGGGGAGAAATAATATTTTATTTAAATAAAACTACCCCAAGTTTGTACAAAAATTGTTTTACAAATTTTGCATAATGCATCCCATATCTTAGCATTAATAGGATTTGTAGATAAAAATAATTCTTGTGTTGATTTCAAATTCTAGATGAGAATTATTGGCCATCCTACCATTTGGCCTTGTTCCCCTAAAGAAAGACTTGGCAAGTTTCAAGTTAGAATTGATATAGATGCTTAGTGGAATGATCCTTGGTGGGAAGGAGTTGTGGTAATGGTTAAAGCTTTGTCTGATGAATTACAAATATTCTTCCCTAGTATGATTTTTACTTCTTCATTGTTGGATATAATTGCAACCCTTTAAATCATAGTTTTGGTTTGATTGAAATACATGTTTGAGTTCATAACCAATATTTATAAATTTTAGGGGAAAATGTGTCTTCGATATTTAAGAAGTGTGATTTGCATCCTTCCTGAGAGTGGGTTGATAATCACTGGATTAATGTAAACAATAATGTAGATCTTGCAGCAAATATTGTTTTTGTGTGGTAGTAGACAAGACCTTGACATTGTGGCTTTGCATTCATCTATCTTGAGAAATAATTACTTTGCATATTTGTCATTAGGGGAATTATGTGATCTTGTTGACTCATTGGATATGAAGCTATGTATATTTTACCAAGTTGAAGTAAGAGAATCATGTAATTTAAGAATGGTTCAAATTCCTTAAAATGATGATGAATTGTCTTAGCATCATAAACTAGATAGGAAAAAGTAAAGTCCTCTAAGTTTAACTAAAATTTTAGCATGTTTTTAATAGAGACATGACAATATAATGTGTCTTATTCTTTTTTATATGATCTGGATATTTATGTCAACTCTCTCCTTATGGTATTGTAACTTTATAGTAAGCATTATGGAGAATTGGTGAAATATGCATTTGAATACTTATATTTGGAAAATTAGTATTGTTGACCTATTGCTAATTATGCCAATTTTAAACTAGCTGAGATCAATGATTTTTATTAATTTGTGTATAAGTCAAGCCTTTGTTGATTGATCAAAGATTGGATCAAGCTTAGGTGGTTTGATAGTTTAGAAATATTATGCACTTGTTAATTTCATGGAGAGTCATATATTACACAAAATTGTGAACCTGTAAAATCCATGCATGTCATTGATCCTCTCAATGAATTCATCAAGGAAATAATCTAAGGAAACTATACAGATAGAATTCTAACTATAATTATGATGCCTATTTACAGCACAAGCCGAAGCTATCATAGGATCAACTCTGCTACTTTCACCGACATGAGGTTTGTTGAGGATGAAGGGTGTGGTGATTGCTCTTGATGTTTTACCTTATTATTTTTATTTATGTGATCTAATAAGATAGAAATTTAACACTACTAAGATAAAAATTTAACCCTAATTTAGATTATTTTATGTATTGTAATAAAACATTGATATAAATGTATAAGTAGAATATGTTCACACAATTGCACTTACTACTTATGGAAATAATACAAGGAATTTAGATACTTAGCATTTTATTGTTCTGTGATGGTTTGAGATTGAATTTAGGTGGCTGAAAAGATTTGGAAATGGAGTAAAATTCAATCAAATCAGGAACATGAGTTTATGGATTTTCTTGGATGAGTCTGTAAGGCTAAAGACACTATCATCTGATAGATACATCTAGTATTTTTGAAATCAACATGTAAATATATGCCTCTCTATTTTGGAATAGACTAATATTCATGCTTTAAAAATGTCTTCTTATGCATTATCAAGTTCTTTTTATGTCTGTAAATTCAACAAACCCATCTCCTTCTCTTCAAAACCCTAGCTTCAATTTAAATACTAGGTTTAGGTCTAAAAATGGGGAGGAGAGTTGGGTTGAAATGACCTCAACCAATCCCTAATGAATGGATGAGCATTTCTTAAATATCTGGGTAAGTGCACACATTTGGGGGACAAAAAAGGACCTACCTGTGGATATGATTTTTCTAGAATTTCAGAAATTTGAACTTTTGTAGATAATTTGAGATGGATACACTTAAAATTGAAAGATGGTATAAAAACATGAATTGTAGCATTTGAGTCTAATTTTCAAAAAACTATTTTTTTTAAAAAAATGGTTAAGTATAAATAGGTCAAACATCTAAAATTTGAAGAGGACCTCCTATTTTTTTCAAAAAAACATAGTAGATAGATGGTTGTGTGACCCACCATTTTTTGAACATCATTACATATTGTTTGAAACCCTTTGGTGAATATTTAGATAAGATCTTCTAGTGTGTTATGTTTTTTTTTTCAATGAATATTTATTTTTAATTAATTTTTCAATTAAGTGGATCCTGAAAACTGAGAAAAAATGGATAGCCAGTTGTGCGAGCCCCCCTAAGTACCTAAGAAAATGAAAATTGATTTTTTTTTAATGTGTGTAGAATTAGGCCTAGTTTGTTACCATATAATTTGTTTTGCATTTGAATCAATGAGAAAAAAATTTAAAAAGCATGAATAGGCATGTATATGTGTAGCATGTAGTGGCCTAAAAATGGTGCAATTAGAAATAAAAAAGTTTAAACTCTTAAAATATCTTAAAATTTATAAAAATCATATATTTGGAAAGAGGAAAGCATGCTCATCATGATGGTAATAATTTTTGAATTTTGATTTTGAAATCCATAGCGTATTTGGCAATTGAAGTTGAAATTTGTTGGTTTTTACCAAAACTCTCAGTCTCAACTGTAGATGCACAATCACAAGCCTCTGGCTCAAAAATCCAAGCCATTTTTGAGACTAGAGGCTTAGTTTCTAATTCAAATTCAAATAACGTGTATGCATTATATAAATCGCATGTGTTATATAACACATTATATAGTGTACACGTATTATATAACATGTACGTGTTATTTTTAAATAACACAAAACAAACAAATTTCATGTTTCTTATAGGGGAAAGGTCCCATTAGCTGTGCATCCTAACTTTGGACAGTGAATTAAGGTGCCATAACATTGCATTCAACTTCAAAAAAATTACCCATTTTAATATGTCATCTTAACTACTTATAACTAAGCTTTTAAGGTTTAACACATTATACATTTTACAATATAACTGATTTTATCACAAGAGGTCACAAAATGCATTTTTTAAACCTATGACCAAAATTTAACCTTTAGAATACCAATTGCTATGCATTAGAGTATCAATACTTAAATCTTACTTGTCAAGATGTGATTGGTTACTTTTAATTGTATATAATAATTTTTGAAAAAGTATTAGATATTACATGTTCATCTTCTAGTGCATTTTAATATTTATATACACCAATATGTCTCATCAATAAAACACATGTTAACAAAAGCCTTGTTTGACAATTGAAACATGCACAACTATTGGGACCTTTCCCCTAGTAGGACAAGGATATACCTTACTACTTTACTTGCCTAAAATCCTACTTGCCCTCAAATTTCATGTTTCTTATTGAAAGTATCCTACTTGCCTAAAATCTTATCATACCCTTTTGTTGTTTCTTTGACATCTTTGACCAGACCCCTTTATTTATAAATTTTAAACCAATTTGTTTAAGTGGGAACCCATTGAATTGGACTATGTAGTATATATAATCTTGTGTAAGTAAAAATAAGAATTGATCCCTTGGTGTAAAAATGCATCTCTTGGATATCTATTTCAAGAATGTTATCTAATGGAGCCCAATACCTATGAATCATGCCTTAGATTATCCCAAAAACATTCCTAAAATGTGGTGAATAAGGTCCCTTAAGTTTCCTCCAAGGTCACTTAGTGCATCTAATTCAATAGGTGCATTTTGAAATCCCAACTGAAATTTTAACAAGAGTCTTCTATTGTTAAATTTATTCAAGATTCCCCTAATGTATTCAAATACATTATTCAAATTTTGTATAAAATTAAGATCTCTTGTGAAAATATGGTTAATCCTCCATTTCGTGCACCTCTTTTATCTATCCCTCCATCACACATGGGAAAAACATCAACCACTCCATCCATTCCCACCTCATCTCAAGAGTGTGTCTTTGACATGGGACTAGTCCTAGCCACACCATGGATGCAACAATTGCAAGCTCAAAAACAAGCTAGATAACACTTTGTGTTTATCAATACTATAGATTTATATGCCTTACTATGTAATTGGGATGTTAAGATAAGAAATTAGGATGATGGGTACAAGGTATGTACATGTTTTTATTAAATATTTTAGTCAAGTTGGGTACACAAATTGTTTTGTATAATATGTGATTTTGAGCTCAATAAACTTGAAATGGCCACATGTATCCATTAGTGATGATGTGGTTTTAAGATGTGGTGCCTATAGTGATGAATATATATCTTAGAAAATATCTAAATGCACTAGGGACTTTGTTCAAAACCATTAAGGGATGGCTATGCTTTAGAAATATAAGGTGGTGTAGATCTAGCATTGACCAAGTATGACATATGTATAAGTTACCCCAGCTCAAACTCTATTGAGATTATTCAAGATACATTAAAGGTGACAATGAACCCTAAACCTATGACCTGCTTCCTCTCAAGGATGATGCTGAGTAGAGAGACCCAATAATTTTTCATGTGGATGATGAACTGCTAACCTCATATAAATGGTTGATTAGAATTGAATACCAGTGTGCACCCCCTCATCAAAGGCTTCAAGATTATATATTTTTTACATATCTTCAATGGTCATATTCATATTTCATTGTAATGAGCTTAAACCTTATGATGTGGATTGAAAGAAAGTAGTATCTCAAAATTCTTGCTTTGGCTTGGGATTTGAGGTTGAGGACTCCATTGTTGAATTGTGTTCTCTCCTATGTATAGGACTTAATATGAATGTACTTTAGGATCTAGAGGTAATTCAAGATAGAGGGATATAAATAATTTGAATAGATACATAGAAAATTGATAATTTTTGATGTTCTTTCAATTCAAATGGGACCTTAAAGGGCTCTACATCATAATTTTAGTACAATAATGGTAAGTCGAAGGCTCACATCATGTGAATTATTTACTAGACATGAGTTGATTAAATCGATACCAATCTATAAACATTATTGGCTTATATTCATGTATGATAAATTTATGAATATGCCTTAGTTGGATTGGTTGGAGGTGATGGGAAATGTCTAGGTATCAAATACCATGAGTTCCACTCATGTGAGCTAATAAATATAGAGAGTGCAACGTGCACATGCCTAGATTTGGACCTCATAGCATCTAAGATGTGTTCATATTTTCCAATTATTTCTTATTATTTTTGGGATCATTGAGTAATTTTGATGACTTGACATAATAGGGCTAGGCCCAGCCTATCAGAGACTCGCATCATGTGAATTATTTACTAAACATGAGACAATGGGATCAATATCAATATTTAAACATTTTTTGCTTATATGTATGTATGATATTTATGTTCAAGCCATAATTAGATTGGTTAGAGGTGATGGGACCTATCTAGGTATCAAATATCATGAGTTTCACTCATGTGAGCTAATAAATGTATAGAGATTGCATAGTGTACACATGCCTAGATTTAGCACTCATGGCATTTAAGATGTGTTCACATTTTTCCAAGTGTTTCTTATTGTTGATGGGATAATTGATTACTTTTGATGACTTGACACAGTAGGACTAGACCCAGCCTATCAGTTTTATCTATTTGAATCTACCATTTGGTGTATACAAGTACACGTGGCCATGTTTGATTAGATCAGGACTCCTAGGGTGCTAACATATCTGATGCTTTTGGGATATATAATGTATGTGTGTATCTAACAAATTTAACACTTCTCCAAGTGTATGAGACCTACACATGTGGAAATATTTGATTGGATTGGGCATCCTAAGGCTATAAAAAATTTGATGCTTTTAGGACTTGATAGTTAGATCTCTAATACAAGTATATATGTGTACAAGATACATGCATGGTGATGTATTTAATTAGATCAAGCCTCACACAGAGCTGATAGCTCTTTGACACTTTTAGGACCTAAAACCTCTAATAGTACTGACACTTCTGAGCATGTACAAGGTACACATGGTGATATGTAATTGGATTTGGCCTCTTGAGGCATTGTCAACTTTGAAACTTTTAGGACTTGATGTATCTCTAATATCTTTAACACTTTTGGGTGTATGAGGTACACATGTGGCATAACAAGGTTCAGTTATAGGGGAAATTCAATTAAGGAGGCATGGGAGGCCAATTTGAACCCCTTCTTGACATAATTATAAGAGCATAATATATGATTTGGGATAAAATTAAGTACGATTATATCTATCATGAATTAAACCAATTAGTTGATAAAATTAAGTACGATTATATCTATCATGAATTAAACCAATTAGTTGATTGGTTCAATTAGGGATGTGATTTGGGAAAACTTGAGCCCCTAAACCAAATTTATGGCCCAATCGATTGTATAATCTAGATGCAACATATATGGCTTAATTAACTTTAATTTAATGAGAAATGCAAATACAAATGCAAATATGGAAAATTTTAACCCATTGAACCTAAATTGGAGTCTATGATGTGATTAAAGGGGCTAAATTAGGTCGTATTTCATGACATGTTGATCATAAACCCTAATTTTATCTGTTGAACATGTACAGTTCCCCTACCCCCTAATTTTATAACATATGCACATGTACAAACCTGTTACACTAAACCCTTGACCCTAAATCCTAATTTTATAACAAATATAACCCCTAACTTCCATAATTTCATCACAAATGCATAAATTCATGAATGTGATTAGTGCTAATTTGTGAACCCATTATTCACCGAGTTTTTTAAGGACCTATGATGGGATTTTGGGCAAAATTAGCTCATTTTATCTTACATATTGAGCCTTATTTCATCATATGATAGTCTTATTACTTCATAGTCTTATCAAGAGTCTTATTGCATCATGTGTTGGAGATTTATGCATCATATTGGGAATTTATCCATCATATTTAGTCTTATTGCATCATATGAGAGATTTATTACATTGTATGATAGTCTTATTACATCATATGATAGTTTTATTGCATTTTATGATAGTCTTATTGCATCATATGATAACCTTATTGAATCATATTGAGCCTTAATGCATCATATAATAGCCTTATTGAAATATTTGATAGTGTTATTACATCATATTAGGGATTTATGCATCATATTATAATCTTATTACATTATATTATAGTATTATAGGGAATTTTATGCATTGAATATGAGCTTTTGTGCTTGTTTTTTATAGTATATGCCTATACTTCAAGGAATGTGTACGTGTTACAAGAATACATACACATTATAGAAACACATACACATTACTATAACCCATACATGTTCCTTGAAGTAAAACAAAAAATTACTTTTCAACATCTATTTTTATCTCAAATAGAGATTGATATCCCCACAGACATTCCCTGCATACTCTACATATTCTTTGCATACTTTTTGGCAATTTTTTTTGGACCCCACATTTTGAAGTACATTTTTGGTTGATTTTGTCAAAATAGGCTCCGGTTCACGTTCAGGGAAGAGGAAGAAGTTGAAGAACAAAACACCGAAGCAATTAAAAGAGTTGAGAGAAAAAAACAAGATATGAATGTAAGCATTTCATTCTATATAAGGAATAAACACTAACCCTAATGAGCCAAATGCCTTAGATAAAGATGAAATTGACAATATTGATGAAATCAACAATAATGAATTGAATTCTGATGAAATTCATAGTAATGAATTGAATTATGATGAAATTGATAATAAAAAATTAGATAATGTTTGGAAATTCACATTCAAAGTTTAAATTTTTTGAGTTTATTGATGAAGAGCCTATGCATGATACTTTACCCACCAACAATGAAGAAAATTTAATGGACTCAAATAATGATGAAATTAACAATGAATAAAATTTCATGGAAACATATAATGAAGAAAATGTCATGAAAACATATAATGATTTTGAAACACCCTCTAAATGGATTTCACCAATAACAACACCTCCAAGAATTATGTGTAGAAAATTTAAGTACTTAATTGAAATTAATGAAAATACTTTGAAACCAATGCATAACAAAATGTCTGCCCAAAATTCAAGAAGACTAGATTAAGAAATTTGAGATAGTTTCTTTTATAGATTGGAGTATGATAGTTAGAGATGTCAATTTTTTATTTCATTGATGAAATTGGTTAAGATGAAGACCTATAATATACACATTAGGACTAAGAACATCTAACATGGATGATGAAAATGATGAAATTATTGAAAATATACATGATGCATATCATATTGTAGGCCTGAAATCATCTAACAAAATTTGTAATGCTTCTTGATGTATAATGATAACTTGTGTAGTAAGTGTTGAAACAAGGAAAAATGATTGATTTCAAAAACAAGTCAAACATTTGATATAAATATAAAAACATTAATGAAAGAAATTTCAAGACATGAAATACTTAATGAAACCAATACAAAAGAGCTCTGGGCATTCTCTGGTAGACTTCCACGAAAGGATAAGGCTATAGCTGATGCTTTGAAATACTTACTTACACAGTATTGGAAAGATAATACAAGAGCTTCACCAAATGCAAGAGATGTAGTGAAAATAAGAGTTGGTTTTCATAATCACGAACCGCATCTGAAACATTTCTTGGATATGATTCAAACATAATTGTACTCTAAGTTTTTGGAAAAACATCCACAAATTGCTATTAGTCAAAGATTTTTTGATATGGCCAAATATTTTTTATGTAAAAATAAATCACACACACACCACTTGTTGTAGGCAACATGTTGAATTTTCAATGCACTATGATATTTTTTTTCATATTCATTGTACTTTACTTACTAACAACATTTTTTAAGAGTGTGGCATAGAAGTTTCACCAAAATCAGCTAGGAAAATTATTCAAAATATTTTTTGTGAAAGACCAGATGGATAGTTATTTTATAAGAAAGAATGTTTGGATGGAAATGATAGCATTTATGGTAGATTGCCAAAATTAAAACAATGTAACCATGAGGAGTGTACAAGTGAAATTGGATAGGAATTATTTGGTTTGAGCATATACAAATCTATGACTTATCAAGTAAAACATGGCAAAGACTCTAAAAGGTGTGAGCTTGTTACGAAAGAGATACCTATTTTAGAATGTATGGGTGAATTCAAAGAGGAAATTGTTTATGAATATGTAAGGCACACACATAGGGATAAATGGTTGGATGAACATTTCAAGCTAAGCAAGGACATATTCCAACTTGATTATATTATATCAGTAGTTGACTTTGCCAAAAATTACACATTAAAATCACAAATAGAAGTTTAATTACGGTATTATAACTCAACATAAGTTTCCATATTCATGAATATAGCATTAATGCATGCACCTAATATTACAGAGAAAAATAAATAAATATTAAGAGAGTACCATTTCTATATTAGTGAAGATTGATCACATTGTATAAAGTATATGCAAGATTATTTTGAGAATTTTTATGGATAGTTGACTCAGAGGAACATTAATTTCAAACAACATTACATTTAGTTAGACAATTACACATCATAATTCAAACATGCACATATATTTTATTGGTTGAGCAGTATGCATGTTACCACTAGTGTAGAACATATTTAGAGTTTCACTAAGGCTAGCCATGGAAAAGGGGAGCATGATGGTACTATTGCATGTGTAAAAAGAGTCATTTCAAGGGAGCATTTAAAATTTGACAATGTTGCAAATTTTATTGATGCAAAAACTATCATTGAATGGTGTGATGAGAACATATGTCATGGTGCTCAAGTAAATTCTACTATTCAAAGACATTTTTTGTTAATGCAGGAAAAAAGACTTGGCAAACTATAAGGATTGTATGACTCTAACATGTTCAAGTGAGTTCCACTCATTTCATAGCTTAAATGTTGGTTCTTAAACTATTCATACATGATACTTGGAATGCTTTTATTCTACATGTATGAACTCTGTTTAGAATGAGTGTGAGTCACAAGATTGGGTGGATGACTAGAGTTCTGGACCTCTAATTCCAATCAACACATATCAGGTTCCACTAGCAGTGCAACTTATAGACATGACATGATCACATGACTTTGACCACATATTTGATTTAGTACAGCCAAGTAGAAGATTAATCTTTATGTACTATTTATTCTCATTATCCATCTTCACAGTGTCATTAAAAATTGTGTTTTATGATGTCGGCCATGTTTTTATAGTTATTGCAGATGAGGATAATGAAGAGGGAACATATTACTACTTATGTTAGTGTGTAGATGGAGATAAAAAATTGACTTGCCTAATCATAGATGGAGAAAATGTTGATTATCCCACTGGGTCTGTGGTAGTCACTAGAAATTGGCTTCAATGTTATCTTATAAAAAAATCAAATTTATGGTTGTTTAAAGACTTTGAAATGCACAGGAAAATACTACACTATTCACATTTTGTTCTTGAAATGAATATTCAATTACAAAAATATCATGGGAGGCCAATAAATAAGAATGTATGCAAAGTTCATGAATCAAACCATGAATCTATTTTTGATAATATCAAGATTAGAGTATATCCAAGTGGTTTTTTGGATTGAAATGCATATGCATATTGACTTGTAAAATGTAGATTTAATCAATTTTACCAAATGTTTTTGATTTTGTAGGTAGTACATGCATAAATTTCATCTTTAGTTACTTATTAACATTTTTTTGTAGGTTATTAGTCCCAAATCAACTTCCACCTTCATGTGGTTGGCATCGTTAGTAAGAATTTAATATTATTGAAGCTAAGAGAAGCTTACTAAAAGTACTTGGAATTTTTTTGCTCTTGAACAATTGCTCATTACAAGTTTATTTCTCCTTGTAGCCTTCCAAACACATTTGTTGTCAGTGTTTTCATGCTCCATAACAGTAGTGAAAATGCACTTGCAGGTGCAATTGGATGTCACAGTCATTGGAGCATGTGTAATTTACCTATATAGACATGCTCAAAGTAGTGGATTTGGACCTGCCAATTCCAGAGGAAAAATTACTAGTTGGAGGTCAATAAGTTATCTCTTCATTGCCAAAAAGTTGCATTTTAGGACCTATTACTCCAACTTCTACCACATATTGATATTAGAGGTGATTCAAAATAGATTTGGGATGTAATTAGAGGGATTTACCATGCACAATAATAATCTTAATATTCTTCCATATGACTTATAGTTTTGGTTTTAAGCATATCTAAAGTTAGGCTAAAAAGCAACATCTTTCTTGTATTGGGAAAGGTGTTCTTGAACCTGAAGTAGGTGGTGGGTTTGTCGACCGGGCTAGATGGGAGGACAAAAACCTAGTCTTGGATGTTCTCCACCTCTTTGAATGTATTGGAAGTTCCATTTTTTAGCCAACAAGCATTAGAAATTGAGTTCTCAGACCATATCTTCAACTTTGACAACATTTATTGTCAGTGTTTCCATGCTCTAAAATAGTAGTGAAAATGCAATTGCATGTGGAATTGGATGTCATGGTCATTGTATCATGTGTAATTTGCCTATATAAATGTGCTTGAAGTGGTGGATTTTCACTTACGGATCCTAGAGGTAAAATTTCTAATTAGAGGTCAATAAGTTGTCTCTTCACTACTAAAACATTGCATTTTAGGACCCATTATTGTAACTTCTACCATAAATTGATCTTAGAGGTGATTCAGACTAGATTAAAGGAGAAATTAGAGGAATTTTACATTCATATTAAATATCTTATGGTTCCTTCATATGACTTATAGTTTTGTTTTTATGCATGCCTGAAGTTAAGCTAAAAATTAACATCTTTCTTGTATTGGGAAGGACATTCTTGAGCCCAGAATGGGTGGTGGGCTTATCAACCAGGCCAGATAAGAGGCCAAAAACCTGGTCTTGGATTTTATCTACCCCTCAGGACCTGTTGGTAGTGCCAATTTTCAGCCAATAATCACCAAAAATTGAGTTCTTAGATTGTAGCTTCAACTTTGACAACATATGTCACTATTTTTGTACTTTGAAATAGTAGTAAAAATTCACTTGTATGTGGAATTATATGTCATGGTAATTGGAGCACATATAATTTGCCTATATATATGTGCCTAAAGTGGTGGATTTGCATTTGCCAATCGTAGAGGCAAAAACACTAGTTAGAGGTCAACAAGTTGTCTCTTTACTACCAAAAAGTTGCATTTTAGGACCCATTACTGTAACTTCTACCAAAATTTATCTTAGAGGTGATTTAGACTATATTATGGGTAAAATTAGAAGTATTTCACATGCATAAGATATATTTTATGGTTCCTTCATATGACTTATAGTTTTGGTTTTATGCATGCCTGAAATTAGGCTAAAAATCAACATCTTTCTTGTATTGGGAAGAGCATTATTGAGCCCAAAATGGGTGGTGGGTTTTTTGACCAGGCCAAATTGGAGGCCAAAAACCTGGTCCTAGAAATTATCCACCCCTTTAGATGTGTTGGCAGTACCAAGTTTTAGCTGACAAGCACCAAAAATTGAGTTTTCATATCATAGCTTCAACTTTGACAACATTTGTTGTTAGTGTTTCCATGCTCTAAAATAGTACTAAAAATGCACTTGCATGTGTAATTAGATGTCATAGTCATTATATCATGTTTAATTTTCTTATATATATGTTCTTGAGGTAGTTTATTTTCACCTACTAGTTGCGGAGGCAAAAAATGCTAGTTGGAGGTCAATAAGTTATCTCTTCACTTCCAAAAATTTGCATTTTAGGACCCATTACTGCAACTTCTACCACATATTTATATTAGAGGTTATTTAGACTAAATTTACGGTGAAATTAGAGGGATTTATCATACACATTATGGATCTTATTGTTCCTCTATATGACTTATATTTTTGGTTTTATGCATGCTTAAAGTTAGGCTAAAAATCAACATCTTTCTTGTATTGAGAAGAGCATTTTTGAGCCCAAAATGGGTGGGGGGTTTGTCAACCAAGCCATATGGGAGGCTAAGAACCTAGTATGGGATGTTATCCATCCCTTTATATTTTTTTTTAGTTCTAATTTTTAGCCAACATGTACTAAAAATTGAGTTCTTAGACCATAGCTTCAACTTTAACAATATTTGTTGTCAATGTTTTTGTACTTCAAAACAATAATGAAAATGCACTTGCGGGTGGAATTAAATATCATGGTCATTGGAAAACATGTAATTTGCCTAAATATATTTTATTTAAGTGGTGTATTTTCACCTACCAATACTGGAGGCAAAATTTCTAGTTAGAGGTCAACAAGTTATCTCTTCACTACCAAAAAGTTATTTTTTAGGACCCATTACTGTAACTTCTACCAAAAATTAATATTAAAGGTGATTTATAATATATTCAAGGTAAAATTATAAGGATTCCCATGCATAATATATATCTTATGGTCCCTCCATATGAATTACATTTTTGGCTTTATGCATGCTTGAAGTTAGGCTAAAAATCAGCATCTTTCTTGTATTAGGAAGGGCATTCTTGAACCCAAAATGGGTGGTGGGTTTGTCAACCAAGCCAGATGGGAGGCCAAAAAATTGGTCCTAAATGTTATCCACCCCTCTAAACATGTTTTCAAGGATATTTTTCATTTAACAAACATTGTAAATTGAGTTCTTAGACCATAGCTTCAACTTTGACAACATCTGTTAGTATTTTTATGCTCTAAAATAGTATTGAAAATGCACTTGCATGTGGAATTGGATGGAATGGTCATTAGATCAGGTGTAAATTTTCCATATAGATGTGATTTAATTAGTATATTTTTAACTATCGATCATGGAGGTAAAAATTCTATTTGGAAGTCAACAAGTTGTCTCTTCACTGTCAAAAAGTTGAATTTTAGGACCTGTTACTGCAACTTCTACCATGGATTGCTCTTAGAGGTGATTCAAACTAGATTTAAGGTGAAAATAGAAGGATTTCCCACACATATAAAGGATCTTATGGTTCCTCCATAAGACTTATAGTTTTGGTTTTATTCATGCTTAAAGTTAGGCTAAAAATCAACATCTTTCTTATATTGGGAAGGGCATTCTTGAGCCTAGAATAGTGATGGGTTTGTCGACCAGGCTAGATGGGAGGAAAAAAAAACCTAGTCATAAACATTATCCAACCCTATAGACATGTTTTTAATTAAATTTTTCTAGTTATAGACCATTAATAAGCTAAAAAGGTCTAATAGGCCTAATAGTCCAAGTGAACCATATACACATGGCTAAAAGCTAGTGTTATTAGAATTAGGTTTCAAGACCTTTGAAAGGTTTGTTTGAAGCTTGACAAAGTGTTCCAAGGGTTTAAATGGTCTCATATTTGTAATATATTTCATATAATGGTCTTCCATTTAATATATTTTGATTATTTTTTATAATGGGAGCTATGTATTGTTTTAGTACAGTCAATCCTATGTCAAGTCATGGTCAACATTGAAGCCTACCTTAGAGAAATAAGTCAATTTTTGGAATCTAAAGGTTTTACAAAAGAATTAAATTTGGTTTTAATGGTATTAATTTCCTGCTAAAACATTCCATTCCATCCTCAAGTTCCTATAAAGAGTGAAAGTTCCCTTTGTTTTGAGATAGTCCTCTTGCAGTCAAGAAGGCAACCATTGGAGACTTCTATAAGTTTTTTTAGTTATGGATGCCAATAAGTATTTTAGACCTTATATAGGTCTTAAAATAATATAATATTATTTTATAAACCTACATTGTCCTATATAAGTGATCACATTTATGGGTTTAATGCAAAAGTTTGAAGAAAAATAAGTTTTGGCATGAAAGAAGCATGTAGGCAACTCAAGGTAAATTATGGTAAAAAGAGTCTATAGGACCAAGTAAATATCCAAATGACTTTAAAATTGTTAATATTGGTCTTAATTATCTAATATACCCATCCATAATTTTTGGAAAGTCATATGACAAATTTAAGTGCTCAATGTTTTGTCGCAGTCCCCTCTATGTCTTATAATGGTCATTATTCATGTAGGCATACTTTTTGGAGTTTTAAGGTGTGTTTGAGGGTTAAAAGTTTAGGGAAGTATTTTATAAGTATTTTAATATGGTTTTAAACCTATTAAATACATTTTAATGGTGTTCACACTCCAAACTTCATGTAATCCCCACAGGCAGTCTCAAAGGCATAAAGGCAAAATTAGTTTTTTATCCTTAAAAAGGTGTTATGAGATGTTTAATATGTAATGAGGATGTTTTCAATAAAATAATATTAGTGGGAAGTGAAAATTGGTCTTTTGGAGAGTATATACAAGGCATGAGAAACCTTAGATTAGGGTTTGGGCGAGAGATTTAACCATGAAAATTTAATGAAACTTTGTAATTTTGCTCCCTTATACATGTACAAGGTGAATCAATAGGTTTTAACCTGAGATTGTATGAATGTGTACTGATTATAGGACTGAGGTTTTGGAATAGGGATAATTAGGCCTAAATGAGGGTAGGTTAATGAAGAGATAGTTAGAGGTGGATTTAGGCTATGAAATTTGACATAGGCATGGAAAAGGATAAAGTGTACCTATATATACCCTTATAATCTCTTAAAAAATCATAATTTTTTTGTATAAGGTAAAATATAGTAAAAAAAGGCTACAAGCATTGAGAGAGCATTGTGTCCATAAGGTGTGGAATGAGAGTCAAAGATTGTTTGAGTACTTGAAGAGGGTTATACTAGGTATGTTATGATCATCTAAGATCATATGTGATAATAGGTTG
Source organism: Torreya grandis (assembly GCA_037957365.1). Taxonomy (NCBI): domain Eukaryota; kingdom Viridiplantae; phylum Streptophyta; class Pinopsida; order Cupressales; family Taxaceae; genus Torreya; species Torreya grandis. Next base: position 995,161 of record JARHVA010002355.1, read on the forward strand.
AGCTCTTGAAACATATACCAAGATTTGTTCTTTAAGACCCAAAGAAGGTGCCTAGTAAGAAACTAGAAAGAGATTGAGAGGAATTTTATTAATGAGATGAATGGAATGAGGTAAAGGATGAGTTTTGAATGTATGGACAAAGGTCAATATCATCAAAGAGGTGATACTAAGAGTACAAGGAATAAGTACTAGGTGTAAGAAGCTAAATTAAGCCCAAAGAGTCAAAAGAGGAACTAGCTTGTAAAAGAAGATTCAAATCAAACCATAGCAAGTGAATGTGATAAGTTGGGTTTAGAACTAGCTAATGATGTTTTTTTCGACTTCTTCTCCATACCTTTACATCAACATACAAACATAATTCAAATGCAATCACTAATATTCTCTATTTCTTGTAAAGGTCTGATTTGAAACATTATCCTAACAAGTTATTTTCAATTTCATAACATTTTTAATCCTTAAGAATACTTCCAAACCAATCATTCATAATAATCTTAACACAAGTGATTCAAAAAAGATTTATGTCATTGGTTTTCTTAAATATTCATGTACAAAATAAGAATGCCATCTACAAATGCCATATATAGGCATATAATGTCAATAATACATGTATTTCCATATAAGCATACAAAAAATTACATCATGTCTAAAAATATATTATCTAATGTTGGGTGAATACATCATATATGTATGTACAATGCCAAAAATGCATACATTGCCATATAGGAATACAAAGAAATTACATCATCTACAATATCTTAATCATCAAATAGTCTCCCTCTCTTTACCTTCTTCAAAGAAGACTCTCCCTAGGATGCCCTACTTATAGATGGAGATTTCCTGAATGCCTTGGATTTGTCCAAGGTTTGACTATAGGTACTATGCTCATATCTTATTTGTAGCTGAACCAATTCAAATATCGAAATTATTATAAAATTAACAAGTATACATGAAACCAAGTTAAGAAACTCATTTTAAACTATAATTAAAAAAAAAGCATTTAAATATGCACTTATCACAATCTCATGGTCCTTCTAAATTTATCGTTGATGCTCGACTGGGTTAGTTCTAAGTTCATATGCATGAATATGTGTGTCAAATTATGAAGAAACATGAGGAGCTATTATAGTAGTCATCTAAATAAGATGATTAAATGTCATATGATAGCCCTGCATACATAATACATTCATGAATATAAGTTATATTTTCCAAAGTATATAATAAAATTATTATAATAAAATTACTAAATTATAATTCAAAATTACAAGTGAATATACATACCTTAGTGAGTTTCTATGTAGATGATATTGCAGTAGTAATGCCCAAGTTTGTCTCGACTTACAGTGATGGAGGAGTTTCTACCCTAGTCATCAGCTGAAAGAATAACCTAATAATTAATAACTTGGGAAATTCATTGATTAAAAAAGTTGCTAGAAAACTTAGTATTGAATAAGATATGAAAAATTATAATGAGGTCATGGGAAGCATGAATGTGACAAGTGGATATGTGTAACATGTGACTTGTAACACCACATTGAAGGAAATAAATGTCAGTTTCATGAGGGAGAATGATAAGACAACAAAAGAGGATATTTGAGTGAATTTTATGAAATTGAGTCATTGAATGTAATTTAGGTGTTGAAACATCCTTGATACATGTATATACACTAGTTTGGATGCTTGTATAGCTATATTGAGGTTTATTTTAAATTTTGACTTGATTAAGGTCATTAGGCCTAATTGTCTTAAGGCAGTGACTTGGTATAGTTGAGGATAGTCCTATGAGCTATGGTGTCTAAATTGATTTGTTTTGAATTTTTTATCATGTTAACACCTTTAATACTTTGGTTACATACATTCATTACTTTTTAGTCCAATTGAGTATTGGTGTGATCAAAAAGTCCTTAGAAATAGTCATTATGATAAGACAAGTAACCTGTATAGGTGTTTAATGAAAAGTTTGTAAACTAAGTTTTAATAAATTTAAGACACTATTTTCACTTTTATTTTCACCCTTTGAGGATATTTCTCAACTCTTCTCTTCCAAATGGCACAATTGAAACACCTCTAGGTTGTGGGTAGCCTAAGAATGAGGTAAATCTCTAGATAGGGCTAGCTCCCTTTATGTACCACTTGTGAATCACTACTACACCTATGTTTGTAAGGGAAAATGAAGATAAAAATTAAAGAAAAGTATCATAAATGAGGTGATACACCAAATTAGTTGATGACTATCAACCAATTGCATGTTACACATGAGAACAAATGACTAACTAGACATACACTTCTCTACTTTCAATCTTCTCACATCAATATTTTATCATGAGGTTATGGTTATTGTTTAGGCTAGGAAGAATAGATAATAGGTCTATAATTAAACTATTAAATAGGATAAATCACTCAACCTTGATATTTCCTAGAACACTTCACATGACCTACAAGAAGAAAGCTACAAATAAGTGAGAGAATGATACAACAATGCTAAGGAAACCATAGTCATCACTAAGCAAGATCCATCATTCAAGTAAAAACACTATGAACTATCATATAAGAGGTAAAATCAGTTTTATTTATTGATCCAAGCTATGCAAATGAGTATGGATTTTCCATACTTAGGTGGAGCATTCTTTACAAAGGCCAAAATGGCTAGTTCTTATAGAACTTGAGAGAGAGAAGAGAAGAAATAAGTCCAAAGGTCAAAATGACACTTTTCATGATGAGAGGAGTAACATGTGTATGGAAATATAGTTTTAAATTTATCATGCAAGGTTAGGAAGCATAAGTGTCACCCCAATTCATGAAACTCTTGAAATGTGGCATGAAATTCCCTTTGCTAGCTCAGAAAACCACCTTCATGATTTAGCCCTATTTGAACGTCCCAAAAATAATTAGAGATAGTTATAATGATTGGAATAAGAGGGAAGGATTTCATACATGATTCTCCATGAATTTTTAGTAGTATTGATCACCTAGAATCTTCTAGAAGTGAGCCATCACACCTACACTCAGAGAAAACTCCTTTTTCACACATCTTGCACACTTGGCTTCAAATTTGGATTTAGTTTTCCATGAAAATTAATATAAGGGAGTGGATGACATGTTTAAAGACCCTATATTTCATTATAGGCATTAGGCACACCTTAACAAGACTTCCACTTATATTTTTCACACTTCTCACCATCATGCTCACTATGTCAGTTTTGATTGGATGAGATGAAGCAGCTAATAGAAACACTTAGGATTTTTTCCAAGGAATTAAATGTACATGTGGAGTTATATTAAGTCCCAATATTATTTTCAAAGTTTATTTTATCTCTTAAAACCTCTTATAACCTAAAAAATGTATAGAATAGTAAAAAATACCCTATTTTGTACTCCATACATACAATTTTGTATAGTCCAAAAGTATAGGGATGACCCTGAGATATTTTTCTGAAAGGTTCATGAATTTTCATGGTAACTCTAGCCCATATGGATAGCTCACCATCCTCATTTTCTTGATTGGGTCTTTAATAAGGGTTTGTAAGGGTTTTGGGTCACTTCTACTCTTAAGGATTGTTCATGAAGGTTAGACATCAAAATTACAAACCAATTTCACTATAGCAATGCTTAGGACCCCTGATAACCTATTAAAAATACATTGGCCTCCATGTACATCCTCAGAGGATATGTGAACACTTAAAGTTAGTCCATCAATCTTTTTCTCCACTTTACACAAGATTGAGTTGTCATAAAGTCCAAAATTTACATTTTTATAGCTTTCCTTACATCTCAATAGCTCAAAAATATCTATTATACTTCCATAAACATGCCCAAATGGATTAAAAATATCATTACGAGCTATAATTGAAAGTGGCATCTCATTTGAATTCTAGGCCTAACCATGCCTAGTAGGTTTGCCTGGAAGTTTGAGGGTCTAGGCCATCTTGTTGGGGATTCTTCCTCTATGATATGTCTTCCATGTTGTCCCAAGTGTAATTCAACTTTACAAACCTTCCCTCAATACTCAATTAGCTCCTGGCTCATCCCTTTGTCTCCATTCTCCAAAACTACCAATTTGTGCATAAAGGGAAGTACCCTCTATCTGAGACAAAACAAAGGGTACTTACCATATTTACTTAAACAATTTGAATGTTTTAGAGGGTTATCCAAGTGATGGATACTATTTACACCAAATTTGGGCCCCAAATCAGGGCAATAGACCGCTTACTCTGTAATATCCCTTCGAATATCAAAACAAAAGCTCCAAATTGCTTATCTGAATTTCTGCAAAATATCTTCAAATAGATGAATAAATCACAGTATAATTTCTTATTTATTTGCTCATAAGCTTACAATAGAGATCCTCTGTCAAATATACAAAGAATATCGAGAGTTCGGCCTTATAGCCTATATATTTTGCAAACTGGGCTGAATCTGGCACATCTTGGCCTGCTGTGTAAAAAACACAGTCGCCGATGTCGGTTATACTACCGTCGTCGGTCGACCTGTAGTGGTCCCCTTGCCGACGTCGGTGATGAGTCGACCGATGTTGGTCTCTGTAAGTCTCTGTTCGCCGATGTCGGTACCTGAACTTTCTGTAGATGCGTACGGACTTTCACAGATCAGTACGAAAGCCGTACGGCCGCTGATATTGCTCAACCTATATGCTTGATCCTGATCTGTAGGATTATGGGCTAATACAAAAGATCTATATCTGTATAATTCTAGAATCAAAACCCAAATAATGAAAATACCTGTAAACCCTCGTGATAGCTTCTGTGTGAAGTTATCTCTCAAACTTGTAAGTACATGTGATAGCTTCTGGATGAAGTTATCTCTCAATTTGGCAATAGATCGACTGATCTTTCACAACCTCTGAATCGCACACAATGAAGAGTTGATGTTCTTCAATGCAATTGGAATCCTGGAACCCTTGGCTCAGTCTTCACAAAAGAATTTCTTAACAAGAATCAATATCAAAAATAATCATGAATACAAACTCTCTCTCATGAGAGATTGTTATACACCTCCAAAGGTGTGCTTGCTAAAATTAGACTCCCTTAAATTAGACTCCCTTAAATTAGAACTAGGGTCTTAAAATTAGACCAAGTCTTAATTTAGAATTTGCATCCTCAAATTAGACTCAATCATTAATAATTAATAATTAATTAATAATTAATAATTAATTAAAATTAGATCAAATAATTAATATTTGATTAAATCAATCAAATATTAATATCTCCCTTAATTCATGCCCAAAAGAGCCCGAATGAATTCCAACCCATCTCTATCAAGACCCTCTATCCATCCTATTAGCCTACGAGGGTCGCATAATAGGCTAATCATCAGCTCGAAAAGATGTCAATGAGAAGGGGACATGACAGTCCGCCCCTCCTAAAATTGCTTGCCCTCAAGCAATCTCAACTCTGGATGATGTAGAATATCTTCGCTTTCCCATGTCGCATCCTCAACTGGCAAATCTTTCCACTTTACCAAATATTCCCTGATAGTCCTTCGACGCAACTGTCTCTCTCTAGATTCCAAGATGGACTCAGGTACTAAGATCAATTTTCCCTCATCATCTAAGGGAGGTAAAACTATAGAAGGTATCACACGGTGTCCTAATGCCTTTTTGAGGTGTGATACATGGAAGACATTGTGTACCTTGCTCTCTGTAGGAAGCTCTAGCTCATAAGCCACCTCTCCAACGCACCTCAGGATCCTGAAAGGACCATAGTAACGTGGCTTGAGCTTCTCTGCCCCACTCTTCCTAAGAGTAGACTGTCGGTAAGGCTACAGCATAAGATAGACCATATCCCCTACCTCAAAAGATCTCTCGGTCCTCCGCTGATCTGCATACTGCTTCTGTTGATTCTGTGCCTTAGCAATATTCTCCTTGAGAGTCCTCATAGTATCCTGACTCTCTTGCAGTAAGTCTCCAACACTCGGCACTCTATTGTTGCTCAGTAGCAAATCTAGAAAACTCGGTGCCTCATACCCGTATAATGCCATGAAAGGAGACATCTGAATGGTCATGTGGAAAGTCATGTTATAGCAATATTCACACAAATGAATCCACTTGACCCAAGCTTTTTGCTGCCCTGCAATGTAGTTCCTGAGGTAGCCCTCCACCCATTTGTTTACTATCTCTGTCTGTCCATCAGTCTGCGGATGGTAGCTGGTACTAGGTGTAAGCTCGGTCCCACAGAGTCGAAACACCTCCTGCCAGAAGTGACTCAGGAACCAACTATCCCTGTCGCTCACTATGCTCCGAGGTAATCCATGCAGTCGAAATACCTCTCAGAAGAAAACCTCTGCCACCTGTGTAGCTGTATGTGTGGTAGTAATCGGAAAGAAGTGGGCATACTTCGTTAACCGATCCACAACGACATATATGCAATCTCGTCCTTGGGCTTTAGGTAAGCTCGTAATGAAATCCATCGACAAACACTCCCACTTCCTGTCAGGAATTGGAAGTGGCCGCAACAATCCTGTTGGGTACGTGTTCTCTTGCTTGTTCTGCTGGCAAACAGGGCACTCACGTACATACTGAAGAACATCTACTTTGAGGCCTTTCCATGTAAATCTCTCCCTAACCTGTCTGTAAGTCTTAAAATATCCGGGATGTCCTGCAGTAGGTATATCATGAAAAGATCGCATGATAATGTTCTTCATCAATGATCCTGGGATCAAATAAACCCTGTTCTTGTAAATGATCAAGTCATTCACAAGAGTATATCTGGTGTCAACCGTCGATCCCTCAACAATGCTAGACGCCCATGTATCCTTGGCATATTCTGCCACAATCATATGTCGCCAATCCTCGGTAATGTGGACCATGGTACTCAAATACGGCCTGCGTGAAAGAGCATCGGCCACAACATTCTGGGTGCCCTTAATGAAAGAGATGTCAAAATCATATGCTTGTATTTTACTCACCCACTTCTGCTGACGATCATTGAGGTCTCGCTGCCCCAAGAAATGTCTCAAACTGTTGTGGTCCGTTTTGATACAAAATTTGCTACCCACGAGATATTGCCTAAATTTTGCTAAGGCATGCATGATAGCGAGCATCTCCTTATCATATATGTTGTATAGTCTCTCTAGTCCCCTGAGCTTGCGGCTCTCATATACTATGGGGTGCTTGTCCTACATAAGTACCACTCTGATGCCCTCGCCTGAAGCATCGCACTGAAGCTCGAACGGCTTCGAAAAATTAGGAAGTGCCAGAACTGGGCACGTAGTCATCAACCCCTTAAACCTTTCGAAACACTCTTGTGCTTCAGGTGTCCAACAAAAAGCCCCCTTTTTAGTCAAATCTGTCATAGGAGCTGCATGTCATGAATAACCATTCACGAACCTCTGATAGAATCCACACAAACCTAGAAATCCCCCTAGCTGTGTTAGGTTTGCCAGAATAGGCCAATCTATGATAGCACGGATCTTCTCAGGATCCATCTGCACTCCCCCTGCACTGATAATATGACCCAAGTATAACAATTCGGTCATCCCCAAATCACATTTGGACTCCTTGGCGTACAAGGATTCCCTCTCCAAGATGCTGAGTACAATCTCCAGATGAGCCAAATGCTCCTGCCAAGTCCTACTGTATATCAGAATGTCATCAAAGAAGACAAGTACGAACCTCCTCAGCAGTGAATGGAAGACTCTATTCATGGTGGACTGAAATTTTGTTGGTGCATTAGTGAGCCCGAATGGCATCACTATAAACTCATAGTGTCCACAATGGCAACAAAAAGTTGTCTTCTCCACGTCCTGCTCGCGAACCCTGATCTGATGATACCCTGACCTTAAGTCTATCTTTGTGAAGTAATGTGAACCATGAAGCTCATCAATAAGCTCGTCAATACGAGGAATAGGATACTTGTTCTTAATGGTTCTCTTATTTAGGGCTCTGTAGTCAATGCACATGCGTAGGGTGCCATCCTTCTTCTTTACTAGAACAACTGAAGAAGCAAATGGTGATTTGCTAGGCCGAATGTGACCCATAGCCAGTAACTCCTTAATTGTTTTCTCGATCTCATCCTTCAACCGCTTAGGATGCCTATATGGAGTAATCATAATGGGCTTAGCGCCCTCCTCAAGCTCAATAATGTTCTCAATGCCCCTGCCTGGAGGTCTCCCTGGTGGAATGTCACTAAATACTTTATCATGCTTGACTCTCAACTGCTGAATGTCAGGATGATACTCAGTCTTCTGCTGTCCCTCCTATATTGGTGCCAATGTGCACTCGGCAGCCCACTCTACCATGTCATGTCGCATGAGCCTCTCCATCTGATGTAAAGAAATAGTCTTGATGTTGCCATCCCGTATTGCTTTGAGAATGTGAGTCTTCCCATCTACATCAAAACGGATCTCCATATCCTTAAGACTAAGAGTGACTACTTCAAGGGAATGAAGCCACTTCATGCCCAAAACCAAGTCTATATCTCCCATGTTGACCACATAATAATCCGCCTTGAACTCATAGTTGTTCAAGCATAATGGGAGCTCTCTGATCATCCGCTCACATCTGAGGGTGTAACCGTCAGCTACCTTAACTCTAATGCCCTCAAACTCTTCTGTGGTGAGTCCACGCTTCTCCACAAATCTAGTATCAATAAAATTATGTGTGGCACCCCTGTCAAGAAGGGTAATGACCCTCTGTCCTGCCAAAACTCCCTGGAGTCTGAATGATCCCTCGTGCTAGATGCTAGATAGACGTGCCTCCTAAATCTGGAGCTCTGACTCTGCTTCTACCTTAGGCTCTGAAGCCTCAGCGTCCGGCTCCTCGAAACAATCGTGATGTTCAGAATCTTCTGATTCCTCATCCTCATAATAGGCCCACATCACCTGATTTGCTTTGCCCTTAGGCCTCAACGAACAATCATGATTAGCATCATATGGACCTTTGCAATAGAAACAAAGTTTCTTCTTGCGTAGATCATTAAGAGCATCTCTATCCAACGATGGTGCTACTGGGCTGGCCTTTGAATTATTCTTAACACCTGATTTATCTATGTTGAAACCTGGTCTATCTCTGTTCCTGTTGAACCCCTTACTGTCCTTGGATGAAGAAGTACCTCTGGAGTTAGATCTACTTGATGGGGCTGCCATCTCCATGCTACGTGCCTTCTTCATAGCCTCCTGTAAGGAAGGAGGATCAAAGCCTTTGATCCAACCTCTCAATGGTTCTGTCAGTCCCTCCATGAAGAGTACCATAAGTCGCCTTTCTGATATGTCAGGAACCATAACTGATAACTTTTAGAAGTCACCAATAAAAGACTCTAGACTGCCACTTTGACGTAACTGTGCCAACTCTCGAAAATAGGACTCTGGATCCCTCCTGTCAAAATGCTCTACTAGCCTGTCCACGAACTCCTGATAAGAGGTGATCTGATCATGATGGAGTGTCACCATCCTGTGGTGCCACCAATCGTGAGCTACTCCCTCAAGATGTAGTGTTGCATATCTGATAGCATCTTCCTCAGCCATCGGACGCAATGTGAGAAAGGTGTCCAACTTACTAATCCAAGCCTGGGCTGTGACCTTACCACTTCCGTCGAACATTGCGAGTGTGAGCCTGCTTGTAGCATGCTTAAGATCATTGTTCTGGTATCTAGGTCTTCTGTCCTGTCTAGCCAATCTGTAGTGCTCTCTCCTCAGATTAATAAAATGATCAAGGGACGTCCTCTCTTGTACATGAGGAGGTAATAAGTTCCACTCCTCATCTGCAGCCATGTAAACATCTGTAAATGAGGGATCTCCTGCTTCCTCCTTTGCTGGAACATCTGGTTCCTCTTGAATAAACGTAGGGCATGTAGGTCTACCTGCTGTCCTAAAATGGGTCTGCTGTGGTCTCTGATTAATAGTAGCACTCCTATTATCTCCTTGTTCCCCATTCTGTCTATCGATTGCGTTCATTCCCCTTATCATAGTAGTAAGTGCTTGTAGTGTCTGATTCATCTGTTGTTGGCCTGACATCATAGCACGGTGGAATTCTCTGGTGTCCTGATCAGCATCATACCTGTGGCCCCTGGGTGGGCTACCCTCACGTCTGTCACTCATGGTAATCTGTTGCTATTCTAACAGTTGGGTACCTTCAAGCAAAGCTCTACTGCGTGTATAATACCCGTGTGGTCGCAACTCTTGTGGCTGCATAAAATTTCTAAACCCTCAGGATGTTAGGATTTAGCTCTGATACCACTGTAATATCCCTTCGAATATCAAAACAAAAGCTCCAAATTGCTTATCTAAATTTCTGCAAAATATCTTCAAATAGATGAATAAATCATAGTATAATTTCTTATTTATTTGCTCATAAGCTTACAATAGAGATCCTCTGTCAAATATACAAAGAATATCGAGAGTTCGGCCTTATAGACTGTATATTCCACAAACTGGGCTGAATCTGGCACGTCTCGGCCTGCTGTGTAAAAAACACAGTCGCCGACGTCGGTTATACTGCCGTCGTCGGTCGACCTGTAGTGGTCCCCTTGCCGACGTCGGTGATGAGTCGACCGATGTCGGTCTCTGTAAGTCTCTGTTCACCGATGTCGGTACCTGAACTTTTTGTAGATGCGTACGGACTTTCATAGATCTGTACGGAAGTCGTACGGCCGCTGATATTGCTTAACCTATATGCTTGATCCTGATCTGTAGGATTATGGGCTAATACAAAAGATCTATATCTGTATAATTCTGGAATCAAAACCTAAATAATGAAAATACCTGTAAACCCTCATGATAGCTTCTGTGTGAAGTTATCTCTCAAACTTGTAAGTACATGTGATAGCTTCTGGATGAAGTTATCTCTCAATTTGGCAATAGATCGGCTGATCTTTCACAACCTCTGAATCGCACACAATGAAGAGTTGACGTTCTTCAATGCAATTGGAATCCTGGAACCCTTGGCTCAGTCTTCACAGAAGAATTTCTTAACAAGAATCAATATCAAAAATAATCATGAATACAAACTCTCTCTCATGAGAGATTCTTATACACCTCCAAAGGTGTGCTTGCTAAAATTAGACTCCCTTAAATTAGAACTAGGGTCTTAAAATTAGACCAAGTCTTAATTTAGAATTTGCATCCTCAAATTAGACTCAATCATTAATAATTAATAATTAATTAAAATTAGATCAAATAATTAATATTTTATTAAATCAATCAAATATTAATATCTCCCTTAATTCATGCCCGAAAGAGCCCGAACGAATTCCAACCCATCTCTATCAAGACCCTCTATCCATCTTATTAGCCTACGAGGGTCGCATAATAGGCTAATCATCCGCTCGAAAAGATGTCAATGAGAAGGGGACATGACATACTCCTTCAAACTCAAAGATAGACCATGTGGGAGGCAGATTATGTGTATGATGGTTATAAATTGACTGTGTATTGCCCTTGAAAATCCATTTCACCATGATTTGTGTTGTCTAAGGGTGTCTTAATGATATAAAAACCTTAATGTATTCTAAGCCAAACCGTTACCTCAACTTCTCACATACTCTTCATGTTCCTTGCTTAGTCAAGACTAAGTGCAATTTTATGACCATGTTTGCTCTAAGGCAGTACACATGTAGGTGGAATTGCATTTTTGAAACTTAAGTATAGTGTTTGAAGATATTTTCAATATGTTTCTGACCACACTAGGCTATGCCTATAATAACCAAGCCATATTTATACCTTCCAACCATTTGTACCTCCATTTTCAAATTCCTCATTATGAATGATGTAGAGGATGGCACCTAGATGTAGGTGAACAGTTTTGGGATTAGGCATGCCTATAGGTGCATATGAGCCTAAACACAGTACATCATCCTTCTGAAGTGACTTTTCAAATCATGAATGTTATCTTTCACTTCCTAGAAACATTTGATAATGAAATCATGGTTAGGACTACCGACTTTGAATGCAAGGTTGCTCAAAGACTTAAACTTTTGTAAATGTCATTACTGAGTTTAATGCATAAATGGGAAACTTTAGGTCTCTTAATATCTAATTTATATTGATCATCTACCCTAAAAACCTTGTGAATTTATTCTCCCATGTAGATACTAAAAGATATAACCATATAAATTCCTCAAAAGTCCTTGTAACTATGTCATATGACTTTCACGAAAATGCCTTAGGCCTCTATTTTCTCAGTTTAAGGATTTGATCTATAAAACTATAGTCATCATCATTTGAAGGTAATCCCTATCTCATCTGCCAATCTAGAATTCCAAATAGGTCTGCCATACTCTATAAAACATATTATGACTTCAAATAGGATACCACCACTTATTTCAACACTACAAAACAAGTATTTTAATATCTCTTCTAGTGTCACTTATAAGTACACATCCTAATATACAGGTAGTAAACATGAGTTTAGGCAGTGTGCATCACATTTGATCTTAATGGGTTCTAGGCCTATCTCATTTCCTTAAAACTATCTCCTCGCACTTTAAAGGGATTGAAACCATCACTAAATCTCTCATTCTTACATAACATCATCATGGGATACATGTATGTGCATCTTGACTGGTATGTAAGCAGTAAGCATGAATTGAAGTAATATATCAAATATATGATTTTATATTCACTTGACCTCCTCTCATGATATTTAGATGAAACATAAGTATGTTTCAAAACTCAATACAAGCTTTCACACTTCCTTTACAATGTGACTTCCTCCATGAGAGCACCTATGCATGACAGTTAGAGAGTAAGGTAATTGTAGGATGTTTATGACTGCAATCTCATGAAATATTGCTTGGAGAATGACATTTCAAATTTAGAAGACTAATAATGATAATGAAACACAATAATGAACCTAACTCCACCCTGTGAAACCTTTATCAAAGAAGGAAGACATTGGAAATGGTAGAAACCTATTTGTTATCTCAAATAAAACCAATCTACAAATCTGAGATGATTGGCTAATCAAATCAACTCCAAAATTGAAACCAAGGATTAGAATCATGTGATATTAAATTACAAGACCTATGAAATCATTCTGAATAGTTGGATTGTATAGATTGTTCAAACCAAGTAAAAACCTGTAGGGTGTACAGATTAGCAAGTAAAATAGATAGTCTAATTTATTAGGAATGGTTCATAAAGCAAAGACCACCATTCCTCTAAAAACAAAAATCAAATCGAATATGACTAAGCATAGAAGATACCCCCAGGAGCATTTTTCTTGAAACCTTTCCTACTGATTGTACCAAGTATAAACTTGAGGACCATCTTTGCTTTTCAAGCCTAGTGGAAGAAGGGAGATGCATTTTTCTTAATTTTTTGAAGTTTATGATTATAAAAATCACTAGATAAAGTATGTGGAAGACCAAAAGACACTACTAAAATTTCCTCAACTATAGGAGTCTATATAATTTTATACACCTCATTAAATGCTCATTTTTTCCAAGAAAACTGCCCTTTTTTTTAAGAACCTACCACTTTTAAGTTACAAATAGTTGGTTAAGACATATCAGGACACATGGGGCATGAAATAATCCCTTTAAACCATCACATCTCTCAAGGAAGTCGTACAAGTCATTTAATTCTCTATTTTGACCCCCAAAATGACTCAAAATGACATATTGACTATTTAGACTAAGACTAAGGCTAAGATGACATTAAATGTCATCAAATGACCTATAATACACCTTATGACATAATATTAGACCCCTTAAAACACCTAAAATAAAATTTTCACCTATAGAGGTTCCAATTTGACCTATAGGGTGACTCATAAGGGTAGTATGCATGCTATACTAAAGATCAATAGCCTTATCAGTCCATTGGGATTAAGGAGTCATCTAAAGTCTAAAATACAACAAGAGGAATTTTGACCATTGACCACAAGATTTGATCAAGACAAAGACCAATAGACTACCTCAACCACATAAAATAAAGGACACACATAAAAAAAAGTTATAAACTAACAAGACACACACACGTGGTCAAAGTACTTAGGGAAATTTAAAAAAAACACTATGTACAACTAACAATTAAGCATACCTTCCTTTCCAGGATCAAAAGGAAAGTTCCTTGCATCTCCTTCTTCATGAGATGAATGATAGTGGCAATCATGTTTCTCTTTAGGTTGGATGCTTGATGGATCAGACCTATTTATTGGCACTTCACTTTTTATGCTCTCAAGTAGACCATCTTCAAATAGGTCTCCAATGTAAATATATTCCTCTTGAATTTATATGCATACCTCATACTTCTGCCCACTCTTCATCTCATGATCAACTTGTATCTCCTTGGTAGGCATGGCTTAAGAGGGGTAATTTCTTGTTCCTTGGAAGATTGAGGCCAATAGAAGCTTGTTCCATCTTTCAAGATCTGATGTGTTTCTCCCAACTAGTTGAGAGGATGATATCCCATTTTGATGATTTCAAACATGTCATCATGGAATGGATATGCTTATTGAAAGGATAGATTTGAGAAATTGCTTTTTCTTTACATATTCACTTGAGTTTCAAGGCTGCCTTATTCATTTTTTACTAGATCATAGCCTTCTTGAAGAGGAGTATAACCATTACTTCCAATAATATTTAAATAAGTTGTAGACTCCTTGAGAAACTCAAACTCATTGTAAATGTTTTCAAACTACTACCATAAGTCCTCATCTTCTTTTTATTCAGCATCATATCCTCCTTGAAGAGGAGTATTATCAACTCCAAATGACCCTTATCAACCTTTTCATGAGCTATATCAAGCTCATAACAAGGTTGGTAAGGATCATACCAAGGCTGAGAATGAGTGCCATAAGCTTGATATACCTCACCAACTTGTGTAAACCAAAACTCAACACCAAAATTAGCCATGAAAATTTATTGGGAAGAAAGAACATAAGGAATTATTAACAACAATATTAAAAAGGAATACTTGGGTTGCTTGACCAGTTGATATAACTTCAGAGTCACCATTGATGCTTGGATAGAAGCCTCCAAAAGCTGATGTGTTGAAATAAAATACTAAAAATCATTCAACTTCTTGGACAAGTCCCACCATGCATACCAAAAACTATTGTCACTTGGATTTTCACCCTTTAAGGAGATGTCTCAGCTCTCCTCATCCAAGTGGCATAATTGAAACACCTCTAGGCTGTGGGTAGCCTAAGAATGAGGTGAATCTCTAGATAGGGCTAGCTCCCTTGATGTACCACTTGTGGATCACTACTACACCTATGTTTATAATGGAAAAGTGAGAGAAAACTAAAATTAAACTATCCTAAAGGAGGTGATACACCAAATTAGTTGATGACTACCAACTAGTTGCATGTTATACGTGAGAACAAAGGACTAACTAGACATACACTTCTCTACTTTCATTCTTCTCACATCAGTATTTCATTATGAGGTTATAGTGAATGTTTAGGCTAGGAGGACTAGAAAAAAGGTCTATAATGACACTATCAAATAGGATAAATCACTCAACCTTGACATTTCCTAGAACACTTCACATGACATGAAAGAAGAAAGCTACAAATAGGTGAGAAAATGAGACAACAATGCTAAGGAAACCATAGTCATCACTAAGCAAGATCCATCATTCAAGTAAACACACTATTAATAGTTATAGAAGAGGTAAAATTAGTTGTCTTTATTGATCCATAATATGCAAATGAGTAGGTATTTTCCATACTCAGGTGGAGCATTCTTTACAAAGGCCAAAGTGGCTAGTTCTTATAGAACTTGAGAGAGAGAAGAGAAGAAAGAAGTCCAAAGGTCACAATGACACTTTTCATGTTAAGAGGAGGTACATATGAATCAAAATATAGTTTAAAATTTATTGTACAAAGTCAGGAAGCACAAGTGTCACCCTAAGTCATGAAACTCTTGAAATTTGGCATGAAATTCCCTTTACTAGCTTAGAAAACTACCTTCATGATTTATCCCTATTTGAATGTCCCAAAACTGATTAAGGATAGGTCTAATGATTGGACTAAGATGGAATTATTTCATACATGCCTCTCCATGCATTGGTTGTAGTCCTAATCATCTAAAATCTTTTGGAAGTGAGCCATCACTAACTACACTCAAAGAAAATTCCTCTTTCACACACCTTACACACTTGGCTTCAAATTTGTCTTCATTTTTCCACTAAAATCCATAAAATTGAGTGTATTTCATGTTTCAAGACTCTCCATGTCCTTGAAACATCAATCACATGTTAAAAATACTTCAACTAGAATTTTTCACACTTCTCACCATCATGCTTACTATGTTAGTTTTGATTCGTTGAGATGAAGTAGCTGGTAAGAATACTTAGGAGTTTTTCCAAGGCATGAAATGTACATGGGGAGTTAGCTTAAGTCCCAATCTTCCTTCCAAAGTTTATGCCATCTCTTGAAACCTCTTATAACCTACACAATGCATAAAACTATAAAAAATACCTTTTTTTATACTCCATCTGTATAATTCTATACATTCTAAAATTATGGGGAGGATATTGAGAGATTATTATAAAAGTTTCAATTATTTTCATTTTAACTCTAGCCCATCTAGATATCTCACCATCCTTGTTTCCTTCATCGAGTCTTTACCCATGGTTTGAAAGGGTTTTGAGTCACTTCTGCTCTTAAGGATTGTTCATGAAGGTTTGTCGTTATAATTACAAACCAATTCCACTAGAGTAAATCTCAGTACTCTTGATAACCTCTCTAAACTCCCTTGGCCTCCATGCACATCCTTAGAGGAGATGTGAGGACTTAAAGTTAGTGTATCAAGCCTTTTCCCAACTTTGCATAAGCTTGAGTTGTCCTAAAGTCCAAAATTAAACTTTTCATGGATTCCCTTGCATCTCAATAGCTCAAACACATCTACTATACTTATATAGCTTAGTGACATCTCATTTGAATTCTAGGCCTAACCACACCTAGTAGGCCTGCCTGCAAGTTTAAGGGTCTAGGTCATCTTATTAGGGTTCCTTCCTCTATAATATGTCTTACATGTTTTCATAGGTCTAATGTAACTTTAAAACCCTTCCCTCAATACACAATCATCTCCTAGCTCATCCCTTTGTTTCCATTCTCCAAAACTATCAGTTTGTGCATAAAGGGAAGTACCCTCTATCTGAGACAAAATAGAGGGTACTTCCCCTATTTACTCAAACAATTTGAATGTTTTAGAGTTTTATCCAGGTGATGGAGACTATTAACACCAAATTTGGGCCCTTGATAAGGTAAATAGATGCCCTTACTCCTTCAGACTCTAAGACAGACTGTGTGGGAGGTAGACTGTGTGTATGACAGTTATAGATTGACTATGTATTGCCCTTGAAAATAACTTTCACCCTAATTTTTATTTTATGAGGGTTTCTTAATTATATAAAAATCTTAACCAAGTTATTCCAATCTAAACCATTACCTCAACTTCTCACATACTCTTCATGTTCCTTGCTTAGTCAAGACCAAGTGCAATTTTTTTACTATGTTTACTCCAAGGCAACATACATGTAGGTGGAATTGCATGTTTGAAGCCTAGGTATAGTTTTTAATATATTTTAATATGTTTCTAACCACAATAATTTATTCCTATATCAACCAAGCCATATTTATACCTTCCAACCATTTTTTCAAGCTCACTAAATGACACAGTTAAACACAATCAACTATGTTGACTATTTACGACAAAAAAACCTATAGATAAACATTATTTCTTAAAATTTATGCCAAATTATCCTTAGGATTATTCTAATATATTTTTATGTCACTTTCATCAACCACACTTTTCACCTCCATGTTCAAACTCCTCATTATGAATGATGTGGAGGATGGCTCTTGGTTGTAGGTGAATAATTTTGGGATTAGGCACACCTATAGGTGTATATGAGCCTAAGCACAGTACATAATCCTCATTAAGTGACCTTTAAAATAATTAATTCCATATTTCACTACCTATAAAATTTTTATCATGAAATCATGGTTATGACTATCAACTTGGAATGCAAGATTTCTCAAAGACTCAAACTTCTATAGATGTCATTGACTGAGTTTAATGCATAAATGGGAAACTTTAGGTCTCTCAATATATACTTTATACTGATCATCTTCACTATAAACCTTGTAAATTTATTTTCCCATGTATATACTACAATACATAACCATCTAGATGCCTCAAAATTCCTTGTAACTATGTCATATGACTTTCACCAAAATGCCTTGGGTAATGTATAGGCAGTAAACATGAGTTTAGGTAGTGTGCATCACATTTGATCTTAATGGGTTATAGGCCTATCTCAATGTATTTAAATGATATCCTCATACTTAAAATGGATTTAAAACATGACTAAATCTGTCATTCTTACATGATATCATCATGGGATACCTATATGTGCATCTTGACTGGTATGTAGGCAATAAGCATGAATTAGAGCAATGTACCAAAAAATATGCTTTTATAGTCACTTGACCTACTCTCATGATGTTGAGATGAAACATAAGGATGTTTAAAAACTAAATACAATCTCTCACACTTCCATTTCAATGTGACTTCCTCAATGAGAGCACCTATGCATGATAGTTATAGAGTAAGTTGGTTGTATGATGTTTATGATTGCAATCCCATGAAAAATTGCTTGGAGAATGATATTTCAAGTTGAGAGGACTAATAAGGACAATTAAAAATAATAATTAACCTATCTCCACCATTTTAAACCACTATCAAACCATTAAGACATTGGAAATGGTGAAAACCTATTTGCCATCTTAAATAAGACCAATCTACAACCCTGAGATGATTGGCTCATCAAATCAACTCCAAACTTGAAAATAAGGATGAAAAACATGTGATAGGGGATTAAAAGACATTTTGAATCAATATTAATAGTTATATTGTACGTATTTGTTCAAACCAAGGCAAAACCTATAGGGTGCATAAAATAGCAAGCAAAATAGATAGTCTAACTTCTTAGGAATGGTTCATAAAGAACATACCACTATTCCTCTACAACCAAAAATAAAATATAATATAAATAAGTTTATAAGAAACCCCTAGGATCATTTTTCCTAAAATGTCTCTTGTTGATCGTACCAAGTAAAAACTTGAGGACTATCTTCACTTGCCAAGCCTAGTGGAAGAAGGGAGAAGCGGTTTTCTTCATTTATTTAAGATTTTTATCAAATTGATAACTGAATCAAATTTTTTGGAAGACCAAAATACACTACTAAAATGTCCTCAATTTTATGAGTTAGTACAATTTTGTACACCTCATTAAATGCTCATTTTTTTTAATAAAATTACCCTTTTTATGAATAACTTACCACTTTTCAGTTACAAACAATTGATTAAGACATATGAGAACACATGGGATGTGACATCATTATTTTAAACCTTCACATCTACCATGGAGGTTGTACAAGTCATTTAATGCTTTATTTTGACCCTAAAATGACTCAAAAGGACATATTGACTATTTAGACTAAGACTAAGGCTAAGATGACATTAAATGTCATTAAATGACCTATAATACATCTTATGACATAATAATAGACCCCTTAACACACTTAAAAATCAATTTTTTACCTATAGGGGTCCCAATTTGACCTGTAGGGTCAAATTTGGTGAATAGACACCTAGAGTAATAGGTTGATTTTATGGGTGACATCTATACTTGAGCCTTTTAAGAGTGTCTATAACCTTATAAAATATGTCTCATCAAAATCTAAATAAAAATATAGAAAATAGAATTGAATATTGTAGAGATAAGAGTGAGTAGACAATATTCTTTACAAGTGCATGATTTTGGTTTCCCTATAGGTGACATTAGGCCGAATATATATCCGTAGATTGCCCTCAATTTTTACAAGGGAAGGTCTATATGTATACAATACAAGTAGCTTTAGGTCAAAAAAGGGTGTTATAGTCTTGTCAACACTTAATATTCATTTTAGGGGGACTTTCCTAATGAAAAGTGTTATAATCTTATAGAGTTAGCATGTCACTCGAGTGACAAAAGTGCATGGACATAGATAGGCCCTCTCGCCCAACTAGATATAGTAATTATTTGGGCCCCCTAAGTAGGTGGTGGTAACAAACTACTCAACCCCATATATCTATATGGGGTTAAGGTTCCCTATTTGTATATGGCCATAAGGACTATGCTAGATACATATAAGCTATAGTTTATAGTTGACGCTTTCCCAAAAAACCAATGGGATCTAATGGCCTAATATATATATATATATATATATATATATATACTAATAGAGTCTATTTGGAATTTAGAATTGACTAGGTACAATGGGATCAAGAGGTTGTGCCATCTAAATTTATAACTCTATATATGGGGATGAAATTGTTATGCTCAGTTTGAATTGAAGGGAGTCAAATTATTATCTATGACCATTTTGGATATCGATCATAAAGATTGAACTACTATATATGATTAGGATAAAAAGGAATCAAGTGGTTGGATATGAAGGCCAATATTTAAAATAAAGGAGTGGTGTGCATATTGATGAAAATATGTTATGCTCAATTGGGAAATTGATAGAAATATATTATACCAAATAACTTTTATCAACTGAATTAGACTCTCTCTCTCTCTCTAATCCTATTGATTAGGATTGACCCACTATGGGAACTACATATAATGGGATATCAAGCAAATATTCAACTCACTATTTTGCTTATTGAAAACATAGTTTGAAATTCAAAATAAAATAAAATAAATGATATGGAGGATGAATTTCTAACACTAAATCAATCCATGTTAATACATCAAACAATAAAAAGTCCAACAAAATTATATTAGGTGTTTTATATTTTCTTACACAAAATACACCAATGATGCAATTAAGGTGCATGAATATACATCTATATTATAAAATATTTACTTGAAATTTTACCTTTGTAACTGTATATGGTGTTATCTTGACATGAATAGATGTAGTAGGGGTTGGCCACTACCTAGTTGTGATGTCAAAGGTAACGTCTCCTCCTAGAAAACAAAAAAATACATATTTATTATTAAATTTAAATGTGTAAATTAATTTTGAACTTTTTAATTTGAAAATATAACTTAAAATTTTAACATGAAATTTATATAAAATATACTTGCATGTATGTAGAGACTCTCAACGTATCCAAACCAAATGTGTGTGCCAATAACTCATCAGTTAAGACCATATCCTCTAATCCCCTTGAAGTTCCACCATCATCATCTGAAGTTCTAGTGCATATAGAACCATAACATTTACATAAGTGGGGTTGGGTATGGCCACTAGCTCAAGTATCTTAAGCATTTGCCTCTGAAAGTCTACTCATATGATGAATAAGAGTATCAATAAGTGCATTAAGTGCATGTAAAGTGTCTATCTCCACAACCTCCTTCACCATAGATGGAATCTAAAAATGAGGTGGCTTTTGGGTAGGGGTCCTTATAGGCCGATTAGGTATGTGGCATGCACCTGGTCGATCCTATGTAGAGCCTTTCCCTTGGCCCTGAAACTCACCATAGTCAAATTAGTTTAGAATTTCATTGAGGATAAACTCACAATAGAGTTTCGTCAAAATTTACAAAGGGACCTCATGGTTATTACAATGTGGATAGTCAAACATCATCCACCATCACTCCCAAAAATTATCTTTAATCAAATTATCTTGGCATCGGTGGATTGGGAAATGTTTGATTGTTATGGGAAATGGGGCATTAGTGGTTGGGTCGATAAATAAGGTACAAATTTGATATTTTGTTATATATTTCTTCTTCGCATTATATGCCGACAATTTGTTAACATAGTAAGCCCTATAACTACCCCTATATGACCTCTATCTATCAATTTGACTTGTTATCAACTTAACTTGACCTAATACTAAATCTAGGATATTGGCCAAATAAGTGCAATGGGTGTTCGTAGAAGTGGGCTTCCTCATTCTCTAAATTATCTTCTCAGTTTCAATTTTATTCTCCACTATGTGAGCAACTATATTCTCCTAATTGCTTGGGGGATCTAGTGGAACTATAGGAGGGTTAGGCGGGTTAGGCAGAGGGTTAGGAGGGTTGGGAGAAGGGTTAGGTAAAGGGTTAGGTGGAGCATGCTTACCTATTATAGAAAAATTATCAATCAAACTATGTAAAACATTCATAAAAAATGATTTAATCTATAAAACTTACCTCTTCTTTATGACAACATCATCGATCTCACAAATGCAAGAATAAAAACAATGATTTCCACACAAGCTGGAAGACAAAATGTGAGCTGGAAGGTAAAAGGAAGAGCTAGAGGGAAAAATGTGAACACCAAGATGAAAAATGTGAATGTAAAGCAAAGTGTAGAAATAAGAAGTTGAGGTTTTTTTTGTTTTATAGTTCACATAACATGTATGCATTACCTTTACTTATAATAACTCGTATAAATTACTATAACATGTACGTGTTTCTATAAGTGAAGATAATGCATACACATTATTATTATAATGCATACGTGTTATGGCTCAGATATTCTAAGCCATAACATGTATGCGTTATAATAATAATGTGTACGCATTATGTTATAACACGTATGCATTGTTGGGTATGTCCATGGAAATATTTCCCAACTCTATGCACATACCCATCCAATCCTTTCAAGAGAAAATTCAAACCACACATAGTTCTCACTGTTAGGTGTATGGAGAAATAGTGTTTATTTTATAAATGCAACCTATAATCTAGCTTTCAACACTTGAAAATTACAAACCTAACTTGGCTTAGGAGCCTCAAAATTGGCTAAGGCCTACTCTTTATGACTCATTTTTTAATTAGGAAGTTTAGGGAAACCCTTATTAATGTGAAAATGTGTATAGATGTAACTTTGATGAGTGTTAGATGATGTTATATAATGAAATAGGCTTATGTTTGACTTGTATAATTTTATGAACTTTTGGGTAAATTTTCATGCAAATGACATGTGAAATGTATAGGTAGACCCATAAATATGATTTGAATTTTAAAATTTACCATTGCTTAGAATGGGGACAAGTCCATAAAGGTTTTACACCTTTGGAATTCTACAGGTGTCTTAGTTTGATGGACTCATCTAAAAGGTAGGAGTGATGATTTGATGATATAGAGATAGACTATGTATGATAATGAACAAGTTAGACACAAACTAGGGAAATATTGTAGGTGACTAATAAAAAATCAAGAAGGTTATACCTATAGAAAGCTTGTGGATATAAGAGAAAAGGTATGCAAGACCCATATGTATACATAAAAGTAATTTAAGGTGGATTTAGGTCAAGACTAAAAATTTTCCAAGTGTTTAATACCATATTTTAGTGTCGAAATATGTGCGCATTTATTTTAGTATTTAAATGAAATACAATGCTAGAGTAAAAGGATAAAGAGATGTACCTAAGTGTGAAAAAACACTTTATCTTTAGGAGGAGTATCCAAGTGTGAAAATTTCTCCATGTAAACCTAAAATGAACATGTGACAATCAATGTCTATATGTGAAATGAAATTGCAAATAAGTAATACACCCATAAGTGGGTGAACCATGTTATCTTGTGACATGTTGGAGATGATTATTCTTATTGAATCATTGGAGAATGTGCTTCTTATGTAAGCATCGGGTAATCAGGATTCTTGTTGAAGCATGGGAGATTGGGGGTGTTCATGTCTAAATTGAGAAATGTATTATGACAAGGGCTAGCCATGGGTCAAAAAAATAAATTCCTCAACCTTCAGGAGTAGTGCTAGGCCATAGAGTGATGCTAAATTTCAACCACACTACTCATTTAACTAATCTTGAACCTCAAAATGAAATGGGTAGCCTATATTAGACTCACATATGGTAAATTATCTTCTACAAAAATACTTATAGATTTAATTTGTAACCTTTGGCACCATCAATGTCACATCAATGCCATGATCTTGAAAATTAAAAAAATGTAATAGTGTGTGAACTATGTTGTCCTATGACACATTGGAGATGATGCATCCTATTGAAGTATTATATAATTTTCTTCTTTCTAAAATATTTGGAGATTTGGGATTCTTAATGAAACATTAGAGGTTGGGGTTACTATGTCTTAATGGATAAACATACTTAGTCAAGGGCCATGGGATGGGAAAATAAATGTCCCAACCTTTGAGAGTAGTGTAAGACCATTGAGTGAAGCTAAAACTCAACCACACCACTTGTTTACTTGATAGTTAACCTAAAAATGAAAGGAGGAGTCCATATTAGGCTCATGTAGCATGAACTAACTTTTGTAAACGGACTTATAGGTTCAATATGTTACCTTTGGTACCATCAATGTTACCTCAATTCCATGCTATTGAAAATAGAACAAATGTAATAGTGTGTATGCATGAACAATGTTCATGCCTTTTATACTGATCCAATCAGTGCCAACATATAAAATTATAATAGTGGACACATGAATGGTTTTCATGCCCTCATTCTGATCCAATCAATGCCAACATGATATATAATGTTATCACCTATATTCCACTTTGTACCAAATCTAAAATATCTAAAAACTTGTAGCTTATGTTATTGTAAAATGTGTTCATATGTATTACATATTCCCCAAAAATATGTCTTAATATTTAAATACTAGTCCCATAATCAGAACTAAATTGATAATTTGTACCAATATGAACTCTCTGAATCATGTATTTTGTCCCAAAATCTGAAATATATGTAAATGGAGGATTGAATCTTTATGACAATCCCACTAATATGCCTCCCTTTTGAGGTGAGGATTTTAGCTTGTGAATTACAAATCTCAAAATAAAAGAGTTAATTGCATCACATTATACAAAAGTTGTAGTCATTTATAAATAATGTGCTAATATGTGGATACTATTTCATCATAATATGAATGCATCATCAAAACATATATGAAACATGCAGTATAATACATACAAGTTGTCATATTATATATATATATATATACATATCTACATATATATATATATATATACATATCTACATATATATATATATATATATATATATATGTATATACATATATATATATACACATACATATATATATATATACACATACATATATATACATTTACATATATATATATACATATATATATATACATACATATATATACATACATACATATAAATACATACATACATAGATATGCATACATATATATATATATATATATATATATATATATATATATATATATATATATATATATATATATATATATATATATCTATATATATACATAGACATATACATATACATTCATATATATATATATACACACATACATACATATATATATATATATATACACACATACATACATATATATATGTATATGTATATGTATATATATATATATATATGTATATGTATATGTATATATACATACATATATATACATATATACATATATATATATATATATATATATATATATATACAAACACTAAATAATAACCTGTGTAGGAAAGGTGCATGATATGGATCATGGCACCACACACAAGAAGTAAGGTGTGTGATATGGATCATGTCAGGGTACCACACACAACCATCATTTTTTAATTTTTTTAGTACAAAATTTCTTAGATACTGAGTTGTATGATGCAACATCTCACAATTCATAGGTTTGAATGTCTATGGATAAGCTTAGCTTAGGTTAGGCCATACCTACTATAGCCATTGTCATAAATATGAAAAAAAATTACTTTGTGACTAATGTCCAATCAAGATAGAGTGATTCTCAATTATCTTAATTTAAACACTAGATAAGTGACTATGTCAAAAAATATCAATACTCTTTTAATTCCACTTAAGTAATATAGTTCATGTCGCATTACTTTAATGCAATAGAATCCATAGTCAGCCATCCAAATAAACCATTTATAGCCAATCTAGGAGTATAAATGCTATAAATATACTTTCAAGATAGACAACCTTACTTGTTAATCTTACTTTAATATACTGAATTCAACATTTATACCTATAAATAAACAACCATTATCCCATTAGAAACCAATTTTTAATGCATTAAATAATATAATGAACATTTCATTCCACAATCCTATAATTGAAGTTAGGGCCTTCAAATTACCCCTTTTTATAATTCAATCCTATTAGAATTCATGCCCTCACAAGTCATAGAAGTATTTACCCATAGTAACAAATTAATAAAATACAAGAGATCAACATGAATTTTTGAGATACTATATAATTTTAGTTTGGACTAATTCATCCATCTAAATCTCATATTGATTAATTAAATTTAAGGAACGTATCTATCGATGCCCTTGATAATACTCAAATAATTATCTCATTCATGTCAATATATCTAGTCCTTAATGGTTATTCATGTAACATAACTCATCTAAGTCAATATTTACTCTCTTTCATCTAATTTCACAGTTAGACTAAAGACAATATTTGTATTCAAGGTAGTCATATCTCCGTATTCATTTATTGAGATATAATGTTATCGAGTCATTTTTATCATCTTTGCAATTTACTTATTAATGAGCAACAAACATCGATGAAAGTAATAGAAGAGTATATAATAAAAAATTTAGGATTCAATGTACATATAAGCATATTTCATAAGTTGGAATGATACTTCAAATAAGTTATTCAACTTCCATAAGGTAAATTTTACTACCACTACTCATGTTCTTAGAAGAGTTATCCAAGACAATCATATCTTTATCACCTTTCTCTAACATTTCCATTTTAGCTTATCAAACGTTTTATTATAAATAATTAATATTATTCTATCCTGCTCTTGATTACTTACTCAAATTCAATCATTCAAGATGTACAAAAAAACATAGGATACACAATAAAAAATTATTAAAAAAAACTCATTCCAATTACAAATCAACAATCAATCATGGACTTAAATATGAAACTTATACACAACTCTAATTCCTATCATGCTTCTATACCCAGAATAGAAAAATCTTGGAGGAATCCTAACACATAATTGTAAATATTCCAATCTCAAGATAAAATCAATTTCATCACAACTTTTACTTTGATTCACATATTCTACTTCATGACTCTAAATCCAACATTAGACAACACTTCCCTTATTTAATTGTCTATGTTAAAATATCATGCCAAAATCATGTATATACCTACTAGTTGGATCTATTATTAAAGACCATTTCACAACATAGTATTTATAGGAGAAGTTACTTAGGTTATTATTGACCAAATTTGACCATGCAGGTCAAATTAGGGCCCCTATAGGTAAAAATTTGATCTTTATATGTTTTATGGGTCAAATATTCTGTCATAGGGTATGTTATAGTTTATTTGTTGTAATTTAATGCCTTTTTATCCTTAGTCATGGTTAGATTAGTATATATGTCACTTAGTAGGCATTTAGGAGTCATAAATGGAAGAAACATAGTTTTAAAGGTGTGAAAGTGTCTTAATATTATTTAAAACATCCAATAAGTCAGATTCAATATCAATAATGTCAGTTCCATCTGAAACTTTTAGGTTATCTAGCTGAAGATCAAGAAATCAACTGAAAAAGGAGGAGTTTGGCACTTATACGACCCATGAGGGAATGTGACACATGGGAGAAGGTCATGAAATGTCTCTTCATATTATTAAAACTCATATAAATTATTTACATGATTTTTAAGTGCTAAAAAATACCCAAAACCATTTTATTCCTTTCTCACCCTTCTAAACACATAGAAATGGTCAACAGGTTTATGTTTGGTACAACTAGGTGAAGAACTTCCAGGTCAAAAGACTTTAGGAGGTGATATTAAACTCATATTTATTAACTTTCATAATTTTTTTTTCAAATATTGGTCAATTATGATTTATGAAACATCTCTAACAATTTGACTATGTTTTTTTGCTCACTATTTCCTACACCCTATAGGTTTTGCTCTAATTTGGACAAGTTCGTATAATATAGATGGTGATGTTGAGTATA
Source organism: Torreya grandis (assembly GCA_037957365.1). Classification (NCBI taxonomy): domain Eukaryota; kingdom Viridiplantae; phylum Streptophyta; class Pinopsida; order Cupressales; family Taxaceae; genus Torreya; species Torreya grandis. The sequence continues at coordinate 1,023,041 of JARHVA010002355.1, forward strand.
GAGTATTTTTTATATATTTTAAAATTATATCCATGCTTGGTTTTATGTTTCGTGGTGTTTTGATAGGCAAGTCATCTCATTTTGTAGGAAGGTGTCACCATGTGAGGTCTCAATCAAAGTTTTCCTTGTTTGTAAAATGTTTAGTTTTTTAAAAAGGTATCATGTGAATGTAATATGAGTATTAAAATGTCTAAATTCCATACGTATTTCTCATTTACATGTTTGGTTTCATCACATCAATATTTGATCAAACTTGCACCTTTATCATGCTCATAGTCAACTCCTTGCCCACTTCTACTTATAGTCATGGTGAATCATGTGTATGGAGCCTATATAGCATGTTCATAGAGGTGTGATTAAGGTTCCAAATCCTTTTTATATTTTTTATCAACATTAATTAATGATTTGAGCATTCAAATGGTTAAAAGAATATTTTAGCAATCATATACAACACTTTCACATAGCCTTATGCCTTTAACATACACCTGCAAGTGTCTTCTTGGAAACCAATCATGTTGGAAAGGAGTGTCTGAACTGATAAAGGCTTTCATAGTGATAAAATTCTATTTGGAACTTTTGTAAAATGTCTAAACCTCATTGAAACCCCCAAACCATGCATACTACTTGAAGGTTCATTCACTACTTGCACAATGGAATGCCCACCTACAAGTGGCCCTAGTAGAGCATTGAGGTGTCATATAGAGAGTTGAAGTATGTAGTGGTACTCATCCTAAAGTAATAACATTTTGAATGAATCCTAACATGCATTTTTGGAATTCTAGATTGATAGACAAGGTGGAAGGTCACTCCCAAAGGTAATGACTGCATATTTAGGGACATTTTCCCTAAAAGGTGAAAATAGAGGTCTGGGACATTTTGCCAAAGTCATATAATAGGGTTATAAGGAATTTTTATGAATCTAAGTTACTATTTATTGTATTATCCACATAATATAATGACTCTAAATTTTTTCGAGGGCATATGACTAACGAAATATGGTTGTTAGCAGGCCTAAAGATGTACCTTTAATCACTAAATTCTTGTAGTGAAAGCTACAGGCCTTGAGCTATAAAGGGACTCTTCACGTAAGTTGGTAGTATTATACTATCACTTAATGTTTATATGGTTTTATATGGTTTTTAAAAACATTTATGATATAGAGGTCATTCAAATAGGTTGATATACAAATTTTTGGTCCCATATACACCTATAGGTGTGCCTAGCTCCAAGGTTATTCACTTACCACCAAAGGTCATCTTCTACATCATCTATATGAAGGGTTTAAGCATGGAAACATCAAGTTTTGATTATGAGAGATGATTCTAAATGGCTCATGATATCCCAAGATGATGTGAAATCTATTCCAAGAAGAATCTTACCTACAGGATCTTATTTATCCCAACACAGTTGATTGTGTTTGACTGTGACAGATAATGAGCAAGTTTGAGGTTCTAAGTGATGGTCTAGGCTAGGAAAGGTGAAAAAATGGATCCAAACAAGTATAATATGATATTAAGGGACTATAATTAGGTTATATACATTGTCCTCAAGCTAAATTATATAGGGATAACCTACAGGTATGATGCTTTGAAAATAACATAATCAAGAATTTGTACTTAGTCTTGACTAAGGAGTATGAGGAGTATATGGAAAGATGGATTGATGAATAGAGATAATAAAACATACATAATTATTATATTATTCTTTATAGGATATTTATAAAGGAAAAAAAGTAGAGAGAAGACCCTAAAAATGCATCACTCAATCCATATGATCAGACCTCACATACAATCTGCCTTCCTAGGGGTCTGTCTTGTGTCTTTGAGGAATTGAAGGGTCAAATTATGTTACCAAATGTTGGAAACTTGTACAATAAATACTTATAAATTGGATAATCCTCTCAAACAAGTAACTTATATGAGGAAAGAGGGGAAGTACCCTCTATTTTGTCTCAAACAGAGGATACTTCCTTTTGTATGCAAACCCTGCATATTTAATAAGGGGAGATAAAGAATGGGATAAGAGATTATCATGAATTAAAAAGAGATTTGATTTGAAAAAAAACTTAGAAAACATGATAAACATCTCATAGAATAACGGAACCCATAGGATAGTCTAGATTACCAAGTATGTAGATAGGTTTGTTAGGCCTTGAAGAGGCCTAGAGCCCAATTGGGGGTCCAACTTAATTTATAGATATTATATATATTTATATCCTATTGTATCATGTTTATAGGATGAAATTAGATATATATGATCTGTTGGGATGCAATGGAATCCATGAAGAAGCCATTTTGGACTTTAAGACAACTCACACCTATGAAAAATGGATAAACAAGCCTGTTAGGAGAAGTTTGGTTGCTCAAATATCCTTGGACACTATGAATGGAGATATAATAAGTTTGGAGATGTTAAAAATAATATTTATCATTGATCTTGTGCAATTTTTTGGTAATTCCAACATCCTATCTTTATAAACAAAGATTAAGAATGGAAATGACTCAAAACCCTTTCAAACCCTTAGAAATGACCTGATGTATGAAATGAATATGGAAAGCAACCCAAATTGGATGTAATGATAATTAAAGTATATGTATTTTGTATATGACTCTAAAAATACCCTTTCCATCCATTTGACACATTCCCTATCTATACTAATAGGGTATAGAACTGTTTCCTTTGATTATTTTATGCATTGTGTAAGTTCTAGGGAATTTAAAAGGATGAAATAAAATTTTGGGGGAAACTAGAAACTTATTATAACTCACTATGGTCACTTCATAATTCATAAAAACTTCTAAGTGTGTCTACCAATAGCTTCATCTCAGCCAGTCAAAGCTGGCAAAGTGAGCAAGATGGTGAGAAGTGTGGAAACTTCAAGTGGGAGCCTATTTAAGGTGTACCTAAGAAATATAAGGCCATATAAGGTATTTCCAGTCATCCACTCCATTTTTTTTATTTTACTAAGGAAAAAAAACCCATTTTTTAATCCAAGTGTGCAAGGTGTGTGAAAGAGGAGTTATTGTGACTGTAGATGATGATAACTCAGTTTGGAAGGAATCCAGGTAATTAGGAATGCAACCAATGCATGGAGAAACATGTTTGTAATTGTTCCATCTCATTCCAATCATGAGATCTATCCATAGTTATTTTTGGGATGCTCCAATAGGGGTGAATGATGAAGGTAATTTTCTTGTGCAAAATGAGAACTCCTGTGCCACATTTCAAGATTTTCATGATTGGGGTGCCACTTATCTCTTCTAACTTTGCATGATAATTTTCAAATTCTCTTCTCATGCACATTTAAATAATTTTCTTAGCTTAACATTTGTCCGTATGACCTTTGTATTTCTTTCGTCTCTTCTCTCTCTCAAGTTATATAAGAACTAGCCATTTTGGCTATTATAAGGAGGTTCCATCTAAGTATGTCAAAGCCTTACTCATTTTCATACCATGGATCAATAAAGACTAATAAATTTTACCTCTTCTATGACTATTCATAGTGTATTCACTTAAATTATTGATCTTGCTTAGTGATTACTATTGTTTCCTTAGCTTTGTTGTCTCATTCTCTCACCTATTTTCAATTTGAAATCTTCTTCTTGTAGGTCATGTGAAGTGTTCTATGAAGTGTCAAGATTGAGTGAGTTAGTCTATTAAATAGTGCCATTTTAGGCCTCTTTTATAGTCCTCCTATCCTAAACATTCATCACAACCTCATAATAAAATATTGATGTGAAAAGATTTAGTTTAGAGAAGTCTATGCCTAGTTAGTCTCTTGGTATCATGTATGACATGTAGCTGGTTGGTAGTTATCAATTAATTTTTTTTATCACCACCTTTAATATAGTTTAGTTTTATTTTTCTCTCTCTTTTACTTGCAAGCATATGTGTAATAGTGATCTAAAAGTGGTACATCAAGTGAGCTAGACCTATCTATAGATTTACCTCATTCTTAGGCTACACATAACCTAGAGGTGTTTCAATTGTGCCATTTGGATGAGGAGAGCAGAGACATCTCCTCAAATGGTGAAAATCCAAGTGACATTAATTTTTTGCATGCTTAATAGGAATCATTGTCCAAGAATTTGAAATATTTTCTTTCAACACATCAACCTTTGGAGGCATCTATTTAAATATCAATGGTGACTCCGAAGTTAAATCAGCCACTCAAGCAACCCAGGTTTTCCTTTTGAAGATTTTTGGTAATTTTTATTTGTGTTCTTACTTCCCAATGAAGTTCCATGGCTAGTTTTGGTGTTGAGTATTGTTTTACACAAGTTGATGAGATATCTCAAGCTTATGGCATTCCTTATCAACCTTTGTATGATTTGTATTAGCCTTGTCATGATCCTTAATAGCTTCAATATGACCCTTATCAACCTTGTCATGAGTTGTATCAGTCCTATAACCAGCCTTTTCAATATCTTGCTTCTCCCAGTCAACCTAGTCACTTCTCATATTAGTCTATTTCAACTTTCAAGCAAACTCTCTTGGGATATGAGAGGTACATGATGAAGCTTAACACACAAAAGGGACATGGTCAATATGTTCTTATTAATCTCTTTCATAATGTGAGAAATGTATTAGAGCTAGCTAAAAGAGAGTGGGCACCTATTGGGAAAGCAAATTGGCCAAGGCTCATAAGTGAGATGCTAGATATGAGTGGCATAGTTGCATCCTTACAAGATAAGATAAAAATTCAAGAGAAACAGCCTCACCAATTCTATCAACCCTCATATCCACCTTCCCAATATTTTTATTAGATATACTTGACCCCTACTCATGAACCCAATCAAGCTTATCAAAGTAACCTTTTTCCCAATCAATTGGAAGAGAGAGTTGGAAATATAAATTTAAGAAGATCCTCATAATACTCTTAAGCCCTCATTACCCTCTCCCATTACATCCCTACCTCAAGAATATCCTCATAATCCTAACATCTTAAGATGGAATAAGGTATTAGAATCACGGGAAAGGAAAGGGGATACAGTCCTAGATAAAGAGTGTGAAATCTTATGCAAGCCGCTCCCACCCTTCCTCAAGAGATCTCCTATTTTCCATATCAGCACTTTTGTATTCCTTATCCTCATGAATATGCATATCAACATCAAGAGATACTTTTACAAGAGAGCCTATCCAAGCAAATTGAAGATTTAGAGTCAAGAATGAAATTGTTGAGTCAAGGTGTGATGGAAGGTTTATAGCCAAAAGAAGATTATATGCCTAAACACACCCCATCTAACCTTCCTCAAGATATTGATCAAGATGAATTATATTTTAAGGAAGTGATTATAAAATATAAGGAATAAAACCAAGATATTTTATCCCAAGTTTTTCCTACCCTTCCTCAAGAACTCCCAAAAGGATCCCCTACAATTCATTCTCAATTTGATGTTGAGTTCTATGTTCCACCTTTACTAACTAGTTCATCTTATCCTCAACATATCACACTTCATCTTAATATACATATGATGTGGTAACCTAAAGAGGATAATTTATTTGATAATAATTTAGAACTCTTGATTGAAGAAAACATAGCTCCTTGGCAGCCTCATTGGACTAGGTCACCTAATTATAAAATGCCTAGCATTGGCATCACCAAGAAGGAAAAAAAATTGAGAATATTGTAGTCCTTGAGAAGAAAATTCAAGTTATAATAGTTGAGATACAAATTTAAATCCCTCAAGAGGTTATAAATGTTGAAAATAGATGATTTCTTATGTTGAATCTTTTGATTGTGTTGATGTTGAAGAATGCCTTGTGTTGAAGAAGAGAAAATCATCATTGGTTCTTTCATCACTATCCAATATATCATATATGGGTAATAAAAAGTATCTAATCAACCTTGGGATGACTTTTTTGCAATAATTATACAAGTTTATATTCCTCTTCAAGGAGACTATGATCTAGTCAAAATGGAGAAGGCAGCCTTGACACTTAAGTGGATATGCAAAGAAGAAGCAAATTTTTTAATTTGTCATTTCAAGAGACATATGCATCCTATGATGATATGTTTGAAATAATCATAATGGGTTATCATCCTCTCAACCAATTTGGAGAAACACATCATCTTTTGAAGAATATAACAAGCTTTTATTGACCTCAATCTTCCAAGGAACAAGAAACTACTCCTCTTGAAGCCATGCCTACCAAGAAGATACAAGTTGATCATGAGATGAAGAGTAGGAAGAAGTATGAGGTATGTTTACAAATTCAATAATAATATATTTGCATTGGATACCTATTTAAGAATGATATACTTGAGAGAAGATTAAGTGAAGTGCCAAGGAATAGGTCTGATCTACCAAGCATCCAATCTAAGGAGCAACATGCTTATCACTATGTTTCATCTCATGAAGAAGAAGATTCAAGTAACTTTCCTTTTTATCCTAGAAAGGAATTATGCTTAATTTTTAGTTGTGCATAGTTGTTAGTTTCCTATTTTCCTTAAGTGCTTTGAGTACACGCGTGTGTCTTATTACTGTGTTTGCTTTGCTTTGTGTGTGTCCTTTATTTTATGTGATTGAGATAATTAGTTGTCTTGTCTTGGTCAAAGCCTCATTGTCAAATTTTAGGTCTTCTTGTTTTGTTTTAGACTTCATATGACTCCCTAAGCCCAAGGATAGGATAAGGCTACTGATCTTTAGCATAGTAGGCATACTACCCCTATGATTCACCAATTTGTTGACTAAATTTGACCTTGTAAGTCAAATTGGGACCCCTATAGGTAGAAACTTGATATTTATATGTTTTATGGGTCTAATATTTTTTCATAGGGTATGTTATAGTTTATTTGATGTAATTCAATGCCTTGTTAGCCTTAGTCATGATTGGATTGGTTTATATGTCACTTAGTAGGCATTTAGGGGTCATAAATTCAAGTGGAATGATTTTCAATGTGTCTAAGTTTCTTAGTATTATTTCAAACATACAATAAGTAAGATTCCCTATCAGGAATGTTAGTCCCATCTGATACTTGCAGGTTATCTGATTGAAGATTAAGAAATCAATTGAAAAAGGAGGTGTTTGGCACTTATACAAACCATGAGAGAATGTGAAATGTGGGATAAGGTCATGAAATGTATTTTCATCTTCCTAAAACTCATCTCAATCACTTTACATGCTTTATAAGTTCTAAAAAATACCCAAAACCATTATGCTCCTTTCTCACCCTTCTAGACACACAAAAATGGTCGACATTTATGTTTGGTATGGCCAACTAAAGAACTTCCAGGTTAAATTCCTTTGGGAGGTGATATTAAACTTAGATAGCTTCACTGTCATAATAATTTTTCAAAAAAAATTCAACTATGATTTATGAATCATCTCTAACAAGTTGATTATGTTTTCCTACTCACTATTTCCAACACCCTATAGGTTTTGCTTTAATTTGGACAAGTATATACAATCCAATTGGTTATTTTGATTATACATTATGTCGGTTCTCTCCTAAAATGATCTCCATGCTTGGTTTCATATTTCATGGTGTTTTGATAGGCAAGTCATCTCATGTTACAGGAAGGTGTCACTATGTGAGGTATCAGTCAAAGTGTTCCTTGTTTACAGAATGGTTGGTTATGTGTAGAGGTCTCATGTGAATATAATATGATGCTTTCCATGTCTCAATTCCATAATTATTCTTCCCTTCCATGTCTGGTTTCATCATATCAGGCTTTGATCAAACTTGCATCTTTGTCATGCTCACAGTCAACTCCTTGCCCACTTCTACTTGTAGTCATGGTGAATCACGTGTATGGAGCCTATATAACATGTTCACAGAGGTGTGAAGAAGGTTAAAAATCCTTGGTATATATTTTATCAAAAATAAATAATGATTTGAGCATTCAAATGTTTATAAGAATATTGTAGCAGTTGTATACAACAGTTTCACATAGCCTTCTACCATTAACATACACCTACATGTGTCTTTGTTTCTAACTATTTTTTGCTTTTTCACATTTAGAAGGAATAAGAAACTAAAGTAATGGTCATGGGTTAGATGATACCCAGATGAAGTTTGTGCACTGTGTCCAGACGATTGAAGGAGTTCTTCTTTAGCTGTGGAGGACGACACCTATAGATAAAAAAGACTTAAACAAGGAAAATGTCAGATAGATATATGGTGGACTACCAAGCAAAGCTCGGTCCCAGAAGTGCAAATCCTCCCTTGAGGGATGATAATCCACTTCTCAATAAAAAGAATGTCATAATGGAAGGAAATAATGAAAGACTTAAAGAAAGAGAAATAGATAATGCGTACCTGAATCCTATAATCTATCTTCCACAGTCACTGGCATCGGTAGTTTTGTCGGTGTCGGTTGGTCAAGGTTGCCGACATCGGTTATACTGTCGATATCAATAGGGGAAATGGACCTAGATGTCGATGTCGATGGGGGAAATGGGCTTTAGATGAGTTTTAGGTATGTCTGTGATCAACAGAATGGTCTGGGATGTCTGTGGGAGTTTAATGGTTTGTGCAGGATTTACAGGGCAGCGAATATGGTTTGAAAAAGGGGCCAGGTAGAGGACAGGGGTGGAAGGAAAATAAGGATGAGGGGAAGGCTTTTCAGCCTTTCTAGAAAGAAGGTCGAGTTGTCTCAACAGTACTCATAAATAGACAATGGACTAATTACTATTGCATCTTAAGAGTACTAAAATATAAACCAAAAGAATACTTAGCTCTAGGTGGAGAACCAGAAGTGCAGAAGACTTGTTCCCGTTATGGCTGATACTGAAGACCTCATGCAATGTTTTAATCAAGTGCAGGGTGACTGATGCAGAGTTTCTTAACCTAGAGAGTGTTGATGGAATGTTGATGCCTGCAAAGAGTCAAGGAGAAAGAGAATTTTGATCTTGGGAGCCAGAGAATTCACATTCTCGGCCTGCAGTCGAGATCAAAATTTAGTTTTAAGGAAACTAATGTCGGTGATACCGCCAGTGTCGGTCAACTGTTGACCAACATCAGTGGCTAAAGAATGGGTAAAAAGGCTATTTTTATCCTTTTTCCCATTCTTCCAACTGCCAGTTTAATTGTCATTGTTAAACGGTCTAAATGGTAGGTTTAATAGGTGCAAGGATTAGTGGGGGAGTTGAAATAAGTCTTAGGTAATTATGATTAGTCATCGGTGATAAATGGCCTAAGAGATAGGAATCCAAGGTGAGGTGTCTAAGGGGAATTATTAATTTAAAATAAGTATTTTAAATTAATAAAACATAGGTTAGGCGTGTTGAAGTTAAAAAAAGGATCAAGGGGGGGTTGACACTATTTTGGTGTCTACATTTGCCCATTTTTATCTTGTTGGTTGTTCTTGACGAACTGCAAGACAAAAATAGGAGTAAGTTACCCCAGGTATGGGATGAGGTATTGGTTTCTCCAGGTAAGGGATGAGGTATTCCCCCTCAAAGCGAGAGTCGAGGGAAGGTAACCTGATATCGAGTGCCGATTTGATAGATAGTGGATGGATATGGTGAAGTGTGAGTGTGAAGGCTGCAATAATTGGGATTGCACGTATACTGTTGCACGCAATAGGTAGGTCAAATTGTCACAGTCAAAGGTCAAGGAGTGCTAAAATTGAAATAACTGGTCCCTAGCATTTTGGTTGTAGCTAATTGGGTTATTTGATCCAAGCTGTAGCTCCAATGGTCTTCATGTTCCAAGTATCTCAGGCTCAAGAAGTGCTCCTGGAAAACACAAAAATGTCATAAGTAGTGGAGATCAACTGGAGCATGATCTGATACTTGTGGGGGTCATGGACAATTTGCTAACTATTCGTGAGGTAGCATATATGCAATCAAAACAACCAAAGCATAGTTGTCTCAGAAGTGGTCGTGGTCTGAGGAGATAGTCGTGATCTCCAAGGTCATTGGTCGAGTCAGACTGAGATAAAAGTGATCTCAAGTGTGCCCCAGGAGTAGGCTAAGATGACTTCTACTAGGAGGGTTGGTTATTTTGAGCTTGATTGTGGTCATTTTAAAAGAAGATAGATGTTTGAAGGCTATTGATGTTGGTCATAAAACTGATGTTGGTGTCAAAAAGTAGCCGACATCGATGGAAATTAGCCGACGTCGGTGGCCTAGAGCACGTTTTTGTCGATGTCAGCAACCTGCCAAACCCAACAAAACTAGATGGGCAGCCCACCAAAAGTCATTTATGATTGTTGAAAATTTGAAAAAGTGAGCTCTAAGGTGATAAGGGTGATAGTGACTTCTATGTGACTAGGGCAATAGCGTGAGGTGTCAAAGCGAGATTGGGGAGAAGTTGAGTGAGATTGAGTGTGATTGGAGGTTGAGGAGCCAGTTGTTGGCCACCAAGGAGGTTGGTGAGAAAATGAGGTAGAGGAGATGGCAGAGGGTAGAGGAGGCCCCATGGGAGGACCACCACCAGTGGCACCAATCATACCACCACGGTGGCGGTGATGGGATGAGGTAGGAGGTGTAATTTGAGTTTTTTGATTGTTTTTGAATTTGATTTATGTTTTGTATTTTTGGTGTTTTTAGCTATAAATCGAGGAGGAAGGGTAGTTAGAAGGGTGGGTAGGCTAGATAGGTCATTTTAGGTAGGTTATGTTTTGGGGGGTTTTGGGTAGGCAAAGGGGGAAGCCCTAATTTTTAGGGCTTGCTTCATTCGGCCCTAGGGCCGAACTAGTCACTGATGTCGATGGGCTCATCGACGTCGGCCGACCAGAGATCAACGTCGATCACTTACCTATCGATGTCATTTAGATAAGTACCGACGTTGGTTAGATAAGTGTTGTTATTGGCATGATAACCGATGTCAATGGGTGCTAGGTCAAAAAAAGGTTTGAAAATTGATAATTCGAAGGACTGAAGCCATGCCAGGGGCTTCCTAGGTGTAGGGATAGGCGTATAAGGTTGGTTAGGAGGTCCAGTAGATAGATGAAAGGGTAAATGGCTAAGCTAACCTTAGAAGACCCCATGTCAACTGAGTGCTACCTACATAGCCCCAATTTTAAGGGCCTCAAGTTGATGTAGTTCTCCCAAAAGGGAAGAGTGGTCACAGAGGTTGGTTGTTAATGTGGTTGCAATTTTGGTTAGATGCAGGTGAGGCAGACACTGATGCTACGGGATCATCTCCTGACATTGTTGATGTGGATGTGTTGTGAGATTATTGGAGAGGAGTGGACCCTCATGACTATAGTGGGACTAGGCAGGCTACAACGCTACTATTGAGTGGTGAGAGATGTCAGTCTTATGGTGGCATTGATCGAGTGGTGGGATCACTCCACCAACACCTTTCATCTACTGACAGGAGAGCTAACAATGACAGTCAAGGATGTGTACCAAATTTTACAATTACTGGTACATGAGGCAGAGTTATATGCATGCTCGAGAGAGGTGCATGACATCTAAATGGTGATGTTGTTTAGTGAGCACGCTGTTGAGGTGACTTACCATTCAGCTAGATTTGCATACGAGCCATTGTATGCGGTAGATGAGGATGTGCATCAATTGGCCATCTTGATGATGATCGAGATCACAGTCTACACGCTTCTAGATGTAGAGGGAGGTAGATTTCTAGTCGCTATGACTGGAGTTTTGATGGACATGCTAGAGTAATAGACGGTGTTTGCTTGGGCACCTGCATTTTTGGTACAGCTGTATAGAGAGCTATGGAGAATCAGCCGGTGGTGGCAGTATAGTTTGTGTGGGCCACCTCCTACACTAATGGGCATATGAGCATATCGTGGTCACCTAACCTCTCGACCTTCCAGTTGCTATTCAGGCCAGCTTTAGAGTTGGGTTTAAGCGGTGGTGGGAGGTCATGGCATAGACGTAGGTGGATGGCGTAGTCAGAGATATCAACTACTATACGGGGTACTAGAGGCCCTTATTCCTGTAGATATCATCTAGAGACCGTACCTGGTGTACCCAACATATAGAGACCAAGTAGAGCAGTTGTTGGGTATTCAAAGTTTTAGATGGGTGAGGGGCAGATGAGTCAGTGAGCTCGAGAGAGTGCCAGTAGAGAGGGTGCGGCGCCAGTATGGGCTACTACAGGATGTGCCACCTGCCTTCCCATAATACAGACATGATGATATAGAGGCACCACTCCCACTACTAGAGGAGACAGAGCGGCCTAATTTTGAGGAGCTACTTGCAGGACCTAGTATAGTAGATCGAAGATGCACAGAGGCTTACTTGGCATGGTGGGCAGGGTAGTATGCAAGGGTGCAGAGAGGACCAGAGCTTGATCTGCAGACAGTGATCAAGGATAGGGACACTGCCAGATAGGAGAGAGATGCTACCATCTAGGAGAGGGATGCAGCACGAGGACAAGTGACCATTTTGCAGGGCCAGGTCACAGGATTATAGGGGCAGGTGACAATTTTGACAGGCTAGGTGGTTGCCTTGACAGGGCAGGTTACCATTTTGTAGGGGCAATTGGCCATAGCCTAGGCACAAGTTTTGGCAGGATAGGTTTTTGGAGGGCAGGGCCTTATTCAGCCGCCACCACAACAGCTAGCACAGTTGGCATCTCAGCAGCCAACATAGCCACAGCCACAGAGCTCATTACAGGGCATGGCTTTAGGATTGATGGGTCCACTGCAGACTATACCTATGTCTAGGTACAACACTGCTTTGGATGAGATCACGTATTATGAGGGGGCCATCAGGGGGTTCCCTCAAATATAGTGGTATTTAGAGATGAGAGCTGAGTAGAGCCGACAGAGATCTATGTCGCATGTGACTAATTTGGGTTCTCATAAATGGTGATGATCAGAGGGTGGAGATGATACAGCATCATCATGGCCACCATCACCACCACCACAGCCACAGCCTTGAGGCCATTTTTTGTCATTATGTATATACCAGCCTGCGAGCCATTGATGTGAGATGTAGATAGTTTTTGAGAGAGACACATATTGTACTGTTGTAAACATTGATGTACAGATATATGATGAGATTTTAGTTTATTGATGTGCTATGGATGTTATGGATGTTAATGTTTTTAGCATTTCTCATATGTTTTAATGATATATGCTTAATGTGATGATGTTTATGATGATGTTAGTGATGTGAATGATTATGTGATGATGATGTTGATGATTATGATGTGAATGATTATGTTATGATGATGTTTGATGATTATGATGTGAATGATTATGCTTTAGTTGCTTAGTTTCCATGTGTATTGTTTTCCATAAAAACTAATGTGATTGGTCTATGATAATGTTAATGGTTTTAAAAATATGCGATTGGTTGTTATGTGATTGGCATGTGACGAAGTCAAGTGAGAAGCGAAAGGCATGTTGCTCTTTCATTAACAAGGACCATAATGATAGCATAGGTAGGGGGTTTTTTGGAAACAAAAGCCATATTCATGCATTACGTCATTGACCATTGGTTGCGTTAGAGAAGTAATCGAATCACTTTGACATTAAATGAGCTCGAAATCCCTTGAGTATGTTAGGGTAATAGGTGATGTGATATGTTAGGATAGGGTAACCCTTGTTAGTAGGGATAACTTCACCCCTTTTTATAAGAGACCCTAAGAATGACTATAGGTCAAGTCCATGACTTTTTTTTTTTGGTAGACTGATCAATGCAGGAAGTCTACGTGGGGATGTTGTTTTATTTTGTGGTCATATGTGAAGCTGATCGATGCGAGAAGCTTTTGAGAGAGTGTTGTTTGTAGCAAGATTTTTAGGCATAGCCATCCTTTGAGGGATTGGTCTATATTTTTGCTTTATATGTTTTTGAGGGCTTTGAATAGATGTCCTTCAAGGGAGTAGTCTATTAGCTACAACAATGATGATGTAGCTATCCTTCGAGGGAGCAGTCTGCATTTAGAGTCTATGACCTTTTGATATTTTGTTTGACATCCCAATTTATTTTTGATAGAATTTTTAGTCATGGACAATAGAAGTTTAAGGGCTCCCTTTTATTAGTACAAAGCATTCATACTTTATAAAAGGGTTACATAGTGTTTGTTTAGGGGAACAGGGTTGAAAGGAATGAGGATTAAAATGACAGGGATTACTCAAGGGATGAGCTCAAATTAAATATCAAGTGAATGAGTACTTGATTAACAGTAGAATGGTCACAGATGCAAGGCATTAAGGGGCTCAGGTTTTGGCCGGCCTTCAAGAGAAGACAGATGATAAGTCCCTGATCCATACTTGTGCATTATGATATAAGGTCCGAGCCAATTAGGAGCAAACTTGCCTCGTTTACTTCTCTCCATATTGGTCACGTGTTGGTTTTCTTTGAGGACAAGGTCTCTGATTTTGAAATCTCATTCTCTCAAATTTTTGTTATAGGCACGTTTGATACAATTTTGATAGATATGGAGATGGTTAAGGGCAGCAAGACGACGTTCGTCGAGTAACTCAAGTTGAGCTAATCGATCTTGACAAAATTCATCGTTAGAAAGTATGTCATGCATAGAGATGTGTAAAGAAGGTATTTGTACTTCAAGAGGTAGGATAGCCTCTGTTCCATACACTAAAGAGAAAGGTGTAGCACCCATGGGGGTTCGAATGCTAGTGCGGTAAGCCCACAAAGTGAAGGGAATGTGAATGTGCCAATCCCTTCCAATGTCATTGACCACCTTCATTAGAATTTTGGTTAAGATTTTTTTGGAAGCCTCAACTTGCCCATTTGCTTGTGGGTAGTAAGGCAAGGAGAAGCTGAGCTTGATGCCAAATGAATCACAAAGTTTTTGGACAATTTTGTTTTTGAATGATTTACCGTTATTGGTGATGATCTTGTGGGGTACACCAAAATGACAGATGATGTGGGTGTTGATAAAGTTGACAATTTTGTCAGCTTTAGTGGAGATGAGAGGAATAGCTTCCACCCATTTAGTGAAGTATTTGGTTGCGGTGATAATGGACTAATGTTAGAGAGATGAATGAGGGTTAATCTCATCGATTAGATCTAAGCCCCATTGTGAAAAGGGCCAGAAATCCTTAGCAACTTGTAAAGCATGGCTAGGGACGTGAAGTAAGTTAGCATGTTGTTGGCATTTGATGCAACACCGAACATAGTCACTACAATCTTGGTGAAGAGTGGGCCAATAATATCCCAGGTGAAGGATGCGCTTGGCAACTGAGTTACCACTAAAATGTCTACCATAAATCTCATCGTAGACTTGTTTGATGGCATGAGATGTTTCAGTGGAGGTTAGACATCGAAGAAGGAGGCCATTGAAACCTCTTTTATAGAGAAGACCCCCTAACATAGTATATTGAGCTGTGCTTTTGATAAAATCCTGTCACGCATTATTAGAGAGATCAGGAGGGATAATATAAAAAGTTAAGTAGTCCACAAGTTGTTTATACCAAACATCTTGTGGACTAGAGTTAATGGTGTTGACAAGGTTGATGTTAGTGGAAATATATGAAGGCAATGCCACACGATGCACTGTGACATAAATTCTTGATGAAGATGATGAAGATGGAATATGCGAGGTGAGAGAAGCCATGGTGTCAGCAAACTTATTTGTAGATCAAGGAATAGTTTGCAAGAGGTAATGGTCGAAAGATTCTAGCAGGGTGTCAACACGGTGTTTGTACCTTTGCAAAACTTCATTTTTACAAAGATATGAACCATTGATTTGATTGATGAATAGTTTGAGTCACCAAAGATGTTGATGGTCTTGATGCCTAAAGAAAGGGCAATTTGAAGTCCCAAAATTAAGGCTTCATATTCAGCCATACTATTGGTACATTCAAAGTCAAGTTTGAAAGATAGGGGCATGGGCTCACCCTCATGCGGGATGAGAATGACCCCCGCACCCCCACCATGTTGACATTTAGACCTGTCAAATAACATTGTCATTTGATAGAATATGTCATCAGTAGAAAGTGTGGTGATGGATTCATTGGGGAATTTGCAGTGAGAAGGTTTGTTGTCAGGTAGAGCGGCATCTGCTAGATGGTCAGTGATCGTTTGCCCCTTTATAGACTTTTATTGGATGAATTCCAAATCAAACTCATGAGCCAATGATGAATAGAAGCATGAGCCAATGAGCCATACGTTGGTTTTGGTATGGCTTGGAATGCATGTACTTGAGAGGGTCAGTGTGGGTGATGACATAGGTTTTGTGATTGAGAAGATAATGACAGAGTTTGGTAGTGGCAAAAACTAATGCCAAACAGAGTTTTTCGATATGAGTATACCGAGTTTCATAATCAATGAGTGTTCAGCTTATATAATAAACTGCTTGCTCCTGATGTTGCTCATCTCGATGCGTGATCATGGCACCTAAGGAATGATTTGTTGCTGAAATGTAGAGGTAGAAGGGTTGGTCGTCTTTAGGTGGAATAAGGACTGGTGGAGAGACAAGATAGCATTTAAGCGCTTCAAAAGCCTCTTTGTAATCCTTATCCTAATTAAAGGAGACTTCCTTCTTGAGGAGGTGATGAAAGGGTTGACATCGGTCAAAAAGCTGCGAGATGAAGCGATGAATAGATTGAAGCTTCCCTTACAGGCTGCGAAGTTGCTTTAGATTGGTAGGTGGCGGCATCTCGAGTATAGCTGGAATCTTAGTGGGATCAATCTCAATGCCATGAAGAGAAATGATGAACCCTAAGAGCTTCCTTGAGAGAACCCCAAAGATGTATTTCTTGGGGTTAAGGCGAACATTATATTGAAGAAGGCGAGTGAAGATAATTTTAAGGATGGTTAAATGGTCACGATAAAGTTTAGATTTGCCTAGCAGGTCATCCACATAGTCCTCCATGATTTTATGGAGGAGATCGTGAAAGATGTAAGTCATGGCGCATTGATATGTGGCGCTTGCGTTCTTTAGGCCCAAAAGCATGACCCTATAGCAAAAACTCCCCCATGGGGTGATGAAGGTAGTTTTGTGCTGATCTTCTAGGGTAATCAGAATTTGGTTATATCCTGAAAACCCATCCATGAGTGATAGCATCTCATGACCGACCGTAAGATCAACAAGTTGGTTGATGTTGGATAGAGAAAAATCATCCTTTGGGCAAGCCAGGTTAAGGTCACAATAGTCAGTACAGATTCAGATCCCCCCAGTTGCCTTGGTGATAGGGATGATATTTGACACCCATTACAGATAATCAATGGGTTGGATAAAGGAGACGAAGAGAAGACGCTGAAGTTCCTCTTTGACAAGGAGTGTAACTCGAGGATGCATCTTGCGAAGCTTTTGCCTGACAGGCTTAGCCTATGAGTTTGTGACGATGTTATGAAGGACGATGTTAGGGTCGATTCTAAGCATGTCGTTATGGGTCCAAGCAAAGGCTTTGTTATGGTCTGAAAGGAATTTGGTATAGTCGATTTGTTCTTGGGTATCCAAAGATTGACCAATCTTTAAAACATGAAGAACATCGAAAGATGGGATATTAATGTCAATGGTCAATTCATTTAACATAACCTACATTTCAGAAGGAAGTGATCATTGAATAAAAGAGTCATCGGCACCCATGTAGGTGAGAATGGCATCATCGTCTATGCATTAGAAAGTGTTGATGGTAGCAGATTCATCATCTATCATGTTTGGATAAATGAGAGGGAGAGACTTGGATACCCCACATAGTTGATAGGTTAGGGGTTCCAAGCGAACGGTGTTTATGCAAAAAAAAATTAGGAGGGATGGAAACCACCGACTCCGTAGGTGAAGATGGGGGAGTAGGTGAGTTTGGAGGTGATTGTTCTATGATAGGTTCAGGGTGAGGGTTTTTAGAAGTTTCAGTAGGTTCTTCAAAACCTAGGCCATGTTGTTTTTTGGCATTCTTTATGGCCTCGTCATTTGGTGGTTCAACGGGCTGGTGGGAGCCTTGTTCATAGCACCCAAAGCCAAAGCCCTTCCATGCACACCTATAAAGATAAGTATGAGCAAAGTTTGGGTTACCAATAAAAGAGAAGTCAGATGTGAATAGTTGAGGTGAGGAGAGAGGATTCCCATTAGTGGGAGCTCAATCTAGCCCTCCATAGATGAGATTTGTTTGAAGATTGGGAGGACCATAAAGGATGACCATTCCAATACAATGGTCATAGCTAGGACTGTGATGAAGTTGTCCATAGTCTTGAGGAGTCTGGAACATGTCCAAGGTGAGTAAACGATACTCCCCAAGTGAAAGACATTGGAAGATATCTTCCATAGGGTCTTTTGTTGTCACTTGAGGAGGTGGTGTAGCTGTAACTGCCATTTGCATACTTGTTGAAGCTTTTGCGGGTGGAGGCAGTGTTTGGGTCAATGTCTTGAAATGAATGAGAACATCGTTGGGTTGATAAGTTGTGTTGCATGTCTTGAAAGGGGAGGGGTCTGTGGGAATGACATGGACTTGACCGTCGTGTTCAAATTTGGCACAGCGGTGTAATGTAGAAGGGACACAAGCCATGACACGGATCCAAGGTCATCCTAATAACATGTTGTATTGGAACTCTCCCTCGATGATGTAGAAGAGCTCTGGGATTATTTGTGGACTAACACGAATATGTAAGACGATGGTGCCAACGATAGTGACCATGGTGTCATTAAAAGATTGAAGAATTGCGTTAGTCTTTGACATATAATTCTTTGGGAGGGCTAATTGGTCATAAGCATAGGTGGAAATGATATTGATGTTAGCACCCCCATCAATCATAACTCGCTTAACACGAGTTTGATCAATGTAGGCTGTGATGAAAAGGGCAACATCCTGATCTTCCAAGTTGGAGGTAGGAATTTCAGAATCACTAAAGGTAATAGGGGCGACGGTGGGTAATGATTGGACTAAGGCAGTTAGTGGTTGGGGGTCCTCGAGTTGGACCTCCACTGCCTGTAAAGCTTTGATTAAAGCTTGACAATGTTGTGGAGAGCTTTGAATGAGGTCATATAAAGTCATCTTCATGAGAGTTTGGTGAAGTTGTTTCACCATAGAATCACAGATTGCCTTCGAAGAGGTTGGTTGGGATGTACCCAAGATAGAAATCTTGGGTTTTGGTGGTTGAGGAGGTTTGACAAATGGGTAGGTCTAAGGAATAGCAACTTTCTCTTTTGCTTTATACTTTAAAGTTTGTGACCTAGTGGCCACATTGATGGTGTTAATCTCGAATAAAGGGGGCGAAAGAGGTAAAGGGACCATAGTCTGATGATGGGATTCTGATGGAGGTGAAGAGGTTTGAGAGACATGAGACGGTGTTGGAGATTTGTTGATAGTATCCTCAATAAGAAGGGTGTCTTTCTCCAAGTATTGGCGAATGACAACCTTGACGACACAACAATTCTCGGTATCATGTCCTGATGAGTGATGATATAGGTAGATTTTAGTGTCATCGAACCAAGACAGTTTTGGTCTGAGAGGTTGAAATGGTTTAATAGGTGGAAGAGTGATTCTAGAAGTTTGCAAAAGTCAGCGTAGTATCAAAGCGTATGAACCCACTAAGGGGTCCGTGCTTGTTGATGCACTAGATGTTGATGACTTATGTTTGGGAGTTGTTGAGGGAGATTTATGTACCACCTTTTGGGTTGGTGGTGTGGCCACTCATGTAGACGACACTTTCTTTGTGAGGGGTGCCAAATTTTTAAGAGGAGGTATGTTTTTGGTGGGTAAAGGGAGTAATGGAGGCAACTTGTTTTTGTTAGGTGTTGGAGTAGGGAGCCTATTAAGGTAGAAGGATGCGGGCCCAAAATTGAGGGCAATGATGATGGTGGAGGAGGAGTTCTCCGATGTGATTTGGTGGCCTTCTATAGTTTGGTTTGAGGACCACTATTATGTGAGGTGAGATTCAAATCGACCTTCACTTGTGGGTGAGTGAGGTTCGACATGGGGCGAACAACAAGGGATTTAACCGGTTTTGGTATGATGGATGTTTGTGAGGGTTTAGGTTCAGATGTAGATGGTTGAGCTTCTAAAGATTTGGAAGTAGAATCCTAGTCCTTGTTGGAGACTTTTAGAGATTTTGTCACAAGAGGGTCGACAACACGAGATGAGATAGGACGTGTAAGATAAGGAGCTTTGAGTCACTCCCATAATGCCTCATGTTCTAAGTTCCTCAAATGGAGAAATCCTAAGTTTTCAACCAATCGAGAGAATGGTTTGGAAGATGTTGGATGAGGCTTTGGTTTTTTAGAAGATGTGGGTGGTTGTGAGAGTGGGAATGTGTTAGATGCAGCAATCTCAGGCCAAAGGTGAGAGAGAGCTATCACTGGATCATCTTCAGTCGAAGTAGGTGAAGAGACAAGTTCTTCTCTTGGTGGAGAAGGAATTGGAGAATGTGACTCCTCAAAAGGATAGAGGGTAGGGATGATTGTGCCTTCTACTTGTGGTTGAGGAGTAGGAAAGGTAGGGTCCTCCATTGGTAGTAGGAAGGATGAAGGTGGGGCTAGCAGTGTTGGTATGGTTAAAGCATCCTCCAATATAAGAGGGGTAGATGGAGAACTAATAGGAGTAGAAGGTTCTTCCACCTGTGGAGGAGAAATAGGAGAAGGCTCTTCTACCTGTGATGGACAAATAGGAGAAGAAGACTCTTCTACCTGTGATGGACAAATATGAGAAGAAGGCTCTTCCACCTATGATGAACAAATAGGAGAAGAGGGCTCTTCCACCTGTGATGGACAAATAGTTTGGCTAACCTCTTCAGACTGTGAGAGAGGTTGGTTAGGCATGAAAGGAGAGATCATGTTGACTGTGCATATATCTCGCTCTTGGGAGTCATTGGCCATGGTCTGCACATTGTTTTGGCTAGGGGGATGGCTAGGAAAAGGTTGTCTAAAGATGTCTATGTTTTGGTTAGGTGGCACATTTGGGTTATCCAAGACAAGATCGCCTTTATCTAACATGTCCTGAATGATATTCTTGAGGGTTTTACAATTGTCTGTGTCATGGCCTTTGACACGATGATAATTACAGAAGTCATTCTCCCTATACCATGCAGGGATGGCACGTGAGGGATCAAATTGAGGTGGTGGTCAAATTTGGGTGAGGTTGATGACTCCTTATTTGACAAGTTTATCCAACACGGACGTGTATGATTCTCCTATTGGAGTATATTGATGTTGTACATATCGTTGTTGGAATTGTCATGTAATGCTTTGAGATGTGGAAGGTTCAAATTGGTTAGTTTTGGTTGATGATGATGATCTAAGTACCACAGCATTTGTTGATCCCTTAGATTTGGAATTGGAGGAAGAGGATTTGGAGGAAGGGTCATTTGACTTTGTGTTGGGGTTTTTACTTCACAATTTGACTTTATTTTCTTCGACAGCACAGAGTTCAAGCTTCTTAGCCATGGTGAAAGCTTCATCAAATGTGCGAAATGTTTGGACCCGCAAAGTAGATGAGATGTGTTTGGCACACTTGTGAAAAGAGCTCAATGAGCTAAGGTTGAGGTAAAGAAAAGGAGAGTTGGTTGATTAAGCCTTTCCAACGGGTAATGAAATCAGCGATTGATTCATCATCGAATTGTCTGATAGAGTATAGGTCCGTGATGGAGACCTTTTTGGTGATGTTGATCGAAAAGTGGTCAAGGAAAAGTTGAGCCAGTTGAGTGAATGTGAAAAGAGAGTGACTAGTAATAGAGCTATACCAATCGAGGGCAGCACCAGAAAGCGACATAGGAAATGTGCGTAGCAATAACGCATCATCATGTGCTATAAGGTAACAAGTGTGTCTAAATGCTCGTAGATGTTGTTGTGGGTCCTCCTTACTCTAGAAGCGAGTAAACTTGGGAAGTTTCCACTGACTAGGATATGGTCGAATTGGGACTGAAGGATGAATAGGTTCATTATAGATTTGTTCATATGAGAGAGCATTTCTTGAACCTGAAATGGATGTCTCAAGATTAGACATCTTGTCCATCAACATCTTGATTAGATCGGTTGATGGATTTGTAGGTGGGGTGCCCCCTAGGTTGTAAGGCATTTGGAAGGTGTTAGGAGGGGTGTATGACATAGTTGGTTGCGCTTGTACAGGCACAACATATTGGTAACTAGTCATAGGGACTGATGTTGAAGCCAAGGGTGGTTGTGTCATGAAGCTAGAAGGGACAACTTGACTTGATGTCGCTAGAGGTGGTTGGATGGTGGCAACACTAGCCAAAGGATGAGTAGCCACCCTTGTGTTGATGGGTGTAAGAGTAGGTGGGATGGAGACAATTAGGTTTTGGAATGGTGTAGAACTTTGTTGAATGGTTTGTGGTTGAGGGGGTACCGAAACCCCAATGGAGGTAGGTCCAAAAATAGAAGGAGAGGCCACACTTTAAAGATTGGTCATGGTCGGATTGTTAGTTGAGGCAATGGCCTGGGTATCTATGGGGTGAGTTACGAAGGCCATTGATATGATTGTCGTCTCAACTAAGGAAGTTGGCATCCCATAAACTGGGCTGCCTAAAGAGTCTCGTGTTTGACTTCTTGCGAGATAGTGTTGAAGGGCCTTGACATTGAGATCAAGGAACCTTTCAAAGTCTTGGTCCCCTTTAGGAACAATAGGGGGTTGAGTTGGGGTTGGTTGGATAGGAGTACGTTCAGTTTCTAAATTATACTCCATTTGGGGACTTGATATAGAAGGTGAAGGTGGGAATGGTTGTTGCCTTGCGTGGTCAACAAGAATTTTGGTTTGACTATGTGTCAAAACCATCCAAGGAAAAAATAGATTCCAGTTCTAAAACTATATGTTTCAGCCTCAAAAAACTAAAATTTGTTTTTGACAGCAAAAAGGTCAGGTTTTCAGCTTGCTATTTGAGAAGAAGATTTTTTGGATAGTGACTGATGTCGGTAGAAAAAATTGATGTCGGTGAAATAAGTTGGCGATGTCGGTGAAAGTAGTTGCTGACATCGATGGAAAAACTGATGTCGATTACTATGTATTTCCAAAAACTTAGAGAATTGAAAGTTTTTGGAAAAAAGAAGAAAGTTTTGAGTTGTTCTTGGAGCTTAGAATAATGCGTCCTTACCAAATCAAAAAAAACTAGATAAAAATAGAAAAGTAGATGAAGACAAGCAAACCCTAAACGTTAAATTCCTAAGAATAAATTTTAGAGTCGTGTTGGCTTATGCCTTAGAAGAGTGTGTTTGAAAAGTTGGGCTTTTAGAACAGGTACTAGAAGAAGCAGTCTAAGGTTGGTTTCGGGTTAGTTTTGGTACTCAAAATTTGTATTAGGTTTCGTACGTGGCCTGGTGCTAGGAGCTTTCTCCCCTCACTTCACAAGCCCAGAGATAAGCTGGGTCACTTAGCCAATATATACTTCCCTACTTTGCCAGAGAATAGAGTGGGTTCTCCTCTTGGTAGTGAAGTCCAAGTAGGATTACCAGGAAGGGTAAGGTATCCACTAGGTGATGAAATCCTAGTCAGGCCTTGTCTCAAGTATGTTTAGATGTTTGATTGTGATAGTGGTTTGGTCGTGTAACATAAGTACACTATGATTTATTCATAATGCTCTTTTAATTACTAAATGAGCTAAAAATGCATTCATGCAAGAATGAAATGCAATATGTTTTTAAACCAAATGAAAATGTTTGTTCAGATGCAGACAAGTGGGGAAAAGGTTGAGAGTATGAATTTCACTACTCTAAGATGCAGGAAGAAGGTGACAAGAAGAAAAAGAAAGAGGTTCTTTTTAACTTGTGCTTATGGTTTCGTTTCAAAATAAAGAGATAGAAGGAAAGGATGTAAGAAGAGATCTAATGCACCTATATGAAAAGTTTGCTTTTAGAAGAAAAAGTATGAACCTAAGGAAAACTCCATAGTCCCACTGGGCGTGCCAGAATGTTTCTAACTATTTTTTGCTTTTTCACATTCAGAAGGAATAAGAAACTAAAGTAATGGTCAGGGGTTAGATGATACCTGGATGAAGTTTGCGCACCATGTCCAGATGATTGAAGGAGCTCCTCTTTGGCTGTGAAAGATGACACCTGTAGATAAAAAAAGGCTTAAACAAGGAAAATGTCAGATAGATATACGGTGGACTGCCAAGCAAAGCTCAGTCCCAGAAGTGCAAAGACTCCCTTGAGGGATGACAGTCCACTTGTCGATAAAAAGAATGTTGTAATCGAAGGAAATAATGAAAGACTTAAAGAAAGAGAAATAGATAATGAGTAACTAAATCCTACAATCTATCTTCCACAGTCGCTGGCGTCGGTAGTTCTGTCAGCGTCGGTTGGTCAAGGTTGCCAACGTCAGTTATACTGCCGATGTCGGTAGGGGCAATGGACCTAGATGTCGATGTCAGTGGGGGAAATGGGCTTTGGATGAGTTTTAGGTCTGTCTATGATCAATAGAATGGTCTGGGATGTCTGTGGGAGTTTAATGGTTTGTGTAGGATTTGCAAGGTAGCGAATATGGTCTGAAAAAGGGGCCAAGTAAAGGACAGGGGTGGAAGGAAAATAAGGATGAGGGGAAGGATTTTCAGCCTTTCTGGAGAGAAGGTCAGGTTGTCTCAACAATACTCAAAAATAGACAATGGACTAATTACTAATGCATCTTAAGAGTACTGAAATATAAACCAGAAGAATACTTAGCTCTAGGTGGAGAACCAAAAGTGCAGAAGACTTGTTCCCATTATGGCTGATGCTGAAGACCTCATGTAGTGTTTCAATCAGGTGCAGGGTGACTGATGTAGAGTTTCTTAGCCTGAAGAGTGCTGGTGGAATGTTGATGCCTGCAAAGAGTCAAGGAGTAAGAGAATTCTGATCTTGGGAGCTAGAGAATTTGCATTCCTGGCCTATAGTTGAGATCGGAATTTAGTTTTAAAGAAACTGATGTCAGTGATACCACCGGCATCGGTCAACTATTGACCAATGTCGGTGGCTAAAGAATGGATAAAAAGGCTATTTTTAGCCTTTTGCATATTCTTCCAACTTCCAGGTTTAATTGTCATTGTTAAATGGTCCAAATGATAGGTTTAATAGGTGCGACGATTAGTGGGAGAGTTGAAATAGGTCTTAGGTAATTATGATTAGTCATAGGTGATAAATGGCCTAAGAGATAGGAATCCAAGGTGAGGTGTCTAGGGGGAATTATTAATTTAAAATAAGTATTTTAAATTAATAAAACATAGGTTAGGCATGTTGAAGTTAAAAAAAAAGGATCAAGGGGGGGTTGACACTATTTTGGTGTCTACAGTCTTCTTGGAAACCAATCATGATGGAAAGGAGTGTCTAAGCTGAGAAAGGATTTGATAGCTATAAAAGTCTATTTTTAAGTTTTTTAAAGTTCTAAACCTAATTGAAACCCACAAACCATGCATATTACTTGAAGGTTCATTCACTGCCTGCATAGTGGAATGCCCACCTATAGGTGGCCCTAGCAGAGGGTTGAGGTGTCATATGGAGTGTTTAATATGTAGTGGAACTAATCATAAATTCTTAACATGTTTAAGTTATCCTAACATACATGTTTGGAATGCTATATTTCTATACAAGGTGGAAGGTCAGTCCCAAAGGTAATGATTTTGTATTCAGGGACATTTTCCCTAAAAGGTGAAAATAGAGGTCTAGGACTTTTTGCCAAAGTTATATAATAAGTTTACAAGGAATTTTGATGCATATAAGTTACCATGTAT
Source organism: Torreya grandis (assembly GCA_037957365.1). Lineage (NCBI taxonomy): Eukaryota > Viridiplantae > Streptophyta > Pinopsida > Cupressales > Taxaceae > Torreya > Torreya grandis. The sequence goes on from JARHVA010002355.1 coordinate 1,048,526, forward strand.
TATATTCTCCACATAGGAGTACTCTAAAAAGTTTTGATGGGAGATGACTAAGGAAAGATGGTTGTTAGCAAGCCTAAAGATGCACCTTTAATCATTAAATTCAGGGAGTGAAACCTACAAGCCTTGAGCTATATAGGGAATCTTCACCCAAGTTTTTAGTATTATAATATTCATTTTTTAATGGTTTTATATGGTTTTTAAAAAAAACTATGATATATAGGTCATTTAAATAGTTTGATATGTAAATTTTTGGTCCCATATACACCTATAGGTGTGCCTAGCTCCAAGGTTATTCACCTACAACCAAAGGTCATCTTCTACATTATCTATATCAAGGGTTTAAGAATTAAAGCATCAAGGTTGCTTTATGGGAGATTATTAAAAATATCTCATGATATCCCAAGATGATGTGAAATATATTCCAAGAAGAATCTTATCTACAGGATCCTATTTGTCCTAACATAGTTGACTATGTTTGACTGTGACAGACAGTGAGTAGGTTTAAGGTTCTAAGTGATGGTATAGGATAGGAAAGGTAAAAAATGGGTCCAAATAAGTATAATATGATCCTAAGGGACTCTAGGGAGTTTTTATACATTTTCCTCAAGGTAAATTATACATGGATCACCTATAGGTATGATGCCTTGAAAATAACACAGTCAAGAATTTGTAATCAATCTTGAATAAGTAAGGAGTATGAGTATATGGAAATATGGATTGATGAATAGAGATAATAAAACCTCCATATTTATAAAATCAATCTTTATATGATCTTGATAAATTAAAAAAATTAAAGGGAGGACTCTAAAGATGCATCTCTCAGTCCATATGATTAGACCTCGCATACAATCTACCTTCCTAGGGGTTTGTCTTGGATCTTTGAGGAATTAAAGGGTCAAATAATGTTACCATAGGTTGGAAAATTTTACATTACATCCTTATAACTTGGATAATAATCTCAAACAAGTAACATTTCTAAGGAAATAGGGGAAGTACCCTCTATTTTGTGTCAGAAAAAGGGTACTTCCCTTTATATGTAAACCCTACATATTTAAAATAGGAAGATAAATGATGGGATAAGATATTATTATAAATTTAAAAGATGTGTGTAAACTCAAAACACACCTAAGACAACATGAGAAACATCTCACAGAATAAGGGAACCCAATAGGATGGTCTAGATTGCCAAGCATGCAAATAGGTTTGTTAGGCCTTGAAGAGGCCTAGAGCCCAATTAGGGTTCAAACTTCATTTCAAGATATTATTGAGATTTATACCCTATTGTATCATGTTTATAGTATGAAATTATATATTTATAAGCTATTGTGATGCTATGGAAGCCATGAAGAAGCCATTTTTGGGCTTTAAGATAACTCAAACTTATACAAAATGGAGAAACAAGCCCATTAGGAGAAGTTTGGTTGATCACATCTCCTTGGAAACTATGCATGGAGATATAATAAGTTTTGAGATGTTAAAAATGGTCCTAATAATTTATCTTGGGCAATTGGTTGGTAATTTTAACACCCTATCTTTATGAACAAAGCTTAAGAATGGAAATGACTCAAAACCCTTGGAAATGACCTAATCTAGGAAATGAATATGGAGAGATACCAAAATGAGATGGAATGACCATGAAAGTATATTTATTTTTTATAATACTCTCCAAATACCCTTTCCATCTAATCGAGGCATTCCTTATCTGTACAGACAGGGTGCAAAACTACTTCCTTTGACTATTTTATGCATTATGCAGGTTCTACGGACTTTAAAGGGATGAAATAAACTTTGGTTAGAATATTTAGACTTTTTATAACTTAATATGGTCATTTAATTCTTCACCAAAACTCCTAAGTGTGTCTACCAATAGCTTCATCTCAACTAGTCAAAGCTAGCAAAGTGAGCAAGATGGTGAGAAGTTTGAAAACATCAAGTGGGAGCCTATTTAAGGTATACATAAGAAATATAAGGCCATAAAATGTCTTAAAAAGTTTAATACACTCCATTTTATGTATTTTAATGAGAAAATGAATCCATTTTGGAAGCCAAGTGAGCAAGGTGTGTGAAAGAGGAGTTATTGTGACTGTAAATGGTGATAACTCAATTCAAGAGGAATCTAGGTGATTAGGAATGCAAACAATGAATAGAGAAGGATTTTTTCAACACTTCCCTTATTCCAATCATGATATATATCCATATTTAGTTTTGGAACATTACAATAAGTTTGAATGATGAAGGTAGTTTTCTTGTACAGAATGAGAACTACACCACATTTCAAGAGTTTCATACTTGGGTGCCACTTATCTCTTCTAAATTTGCATGATAAGTTTCACATTTTATTCTCATGCACATGTAATTCATTTTCTTATCTTTAAACTTGTATTTGTGACCTTTTAACTTTTTTCCTCTCTTATCTCTCTCAAGTTCTATAAGAACTAGCCATTTTGGCTATTCTAATGAGGCTCCACCTGAGTAAGGTGAAACCCTACTCATTTACATACCATGGATCAATAAAGAATACTAAATTTTACCTCTTCTATGACTTTTCATAATGTTTTCACTTGAATTATTGAACTTTCTTAGTGATGATTGTTATTTCCTTAGCATTGTTGTCTCATTCTCTCACCTATTTGCAGTTTGAAAGCTTCTTATTGCAGGTCATGTGAAGTGTTCTGTGAAGTGTCAAGGTTGAGTGAGTTAGTATATTCAATAGTTCCATTATAGGCCTCTTTTATAGTCCTCCTAGCCTAAAATTTCATCACAACCTCACAATGAAATATTTATTTGAGAAGATTTAGATTAGAGAAGTGTTTATCTAGTTAGTCTCTCAATCTCATGTATGACATGCAGCTAGTTGGTAGTTATCAATTAATTTGGTGTATCACCACCTTTAGGATAGTTTAATTTCAATTTTATCTCCCATTTACTTGAAAACATAAGTATAGTAGTGATCTAAAAGTGGTACATCAAGGGAGCTATCCCTATCTAAAGATTTACCTCATTCTTAGGCTACCCATAGCCTAAAGGTGTTACAATTATGCCACTTGGATGAGGAGAGCTGAGACATCTCCTCAAAGAGTGAAAATATAAGTTACAATAGTTATAGAGGAAAAAATTCACATTGATTTAATCCTTCTTAATGTAGATCATAAATACAAGAGAGGTTACTCAATTGTTAGTGAACAAATCGAAAACAACTTAAAGACAATTTCTCAAGCCTAATCCCTAGGTTGAACTATGGGGTAATCAAATAATAAATGAAATTTGGAAAGATAAAAAAAATAATTTTACCTCCCTTAATGATATGTTTGAGAATTGGTTTGAAGATGTTGAGCTTAGCTTGTATAGCTAAAGGTCTTTGGCAATGTTGACTCCACATGTGGGCAATATTTCCCTTTGTCTACACTTGATTTTGGCTTTGGCTTGGCATAATAGGTTGAAGTTCCCTGTATAATTTGGAAGAGTAATTATAAGTGAAGAGGCTTGTCTAAATTGGAGGAATAACCTCCAATTGATAGACTTTTGAAATGGATGTGAACCATCCATCTTGATCTCAAGATGGAGGGTTGAAATTGAGTCCTCATAAAAAAGTATTTTATAATTTAAAGTGGGAATATTTAATTAAAAATTGGAGTGGAGAACATGCAGGACCCATAAATGAATATAAAATTTATTTGGGAGTAAGATATAATATAATATTGGTAAGTATGATTGGGTGGGATATGAGGTGGATTATTAAATTGAAAAGATGAGGAAGATAATATTATAAATTTTCAATGATGGGGGACAGGCAAAGCCTAGGGCATCTTTGAAAGTTGGAAATGGGAATGGAGTAGAGGGTGATATCATGATGTGAAGATAATTATATTTTTGGATTTATATAAATTGTAAATATTCAAAATCTATGAATTTTTTATTAAGAAAGGATTAGTTAATTAATTTGGATTAATTAACTCAATAAAGATGTGAATAGTAAATCATGAATAGTAATAATGAATGGTAATGATAATTAGTAATGATGAATAGCGATGATGAATTATGATTAGAGAAAATTAGGGATGATTAGGGATTTAGTAAAAATAAAGGGTAAAATAAACGCAAAGTGTACAATTTTAAGTGTCTACATTTTTTGCTTCTTTGAGAAGTCATTGTGAGACACAAATGAAGTAATGAATTTTTAAAGAATGACAAAGTAATTTAAAAAATTAGATGAATAAATAATCGATGTTGTGATTTTGGCATTCCTAAATTTGAATGAGATTAGTGACCCGTGACTCCCTCTCAAGAGGGCATGTTGTATGTGGATGAACTCTCAAAAAAGAGAGGAAGAAGCTAGAAAAAGAGTGGCATTAACCAATGAATTAATCCAAATGAGAAAATGCTTGCACGCATTGATTTCCAATAGTTAAAATAATAGAATTGAATTTTTCCTAAGGTAGGGAAAATTGGAAGGATATATCCCAAAATAAGTGGCACACTTTGACTTGCCCCAAACAAGGTGAAATTTGTAATATTTGAATTAGAATAAAGATTAAATAAGTGAGTAGACCCCAAATAGGATGATCTTGGTTGGTCACAATAATGTGCCCTAATAGGGCAAATGTGAGTGTTTATTAAAATTATTTACCCTAGTAGGGCGGATTTGATTATGAATTCGTCTAAATCATTTGCCTTAATAGGGCAGATTTTCATTTTGAAAAATGTTGATTAGGTAATTGATTGATTGGGTGGAAAACATAGCTCAAGGGTGTAACCTATTACTTGGATTAATGATGAGTAGTTAAAAACATAGGTGCAATGGTATAGTTAGCTTTCAAAGAATGAGGAAGCCATAAAAGACCAAGCACATGATAATGCTCAAAGGTAATGAAAGAGGTGATGGAGAAGAATGATTGAAGAATGATGTGATGAGATTAGAAGAATATGGAGGTTAATAATAATGAAAAAAGGGTGTCTAATCTAACCTCAAAAAATGGTTGGTTCTAATCACTACCTTCATAATCCATAGGGACCTCAAATCGATGTAATTCTCTTAGAAATGGGAGGAAATATGATGAATATAATATTGGTTGATCAATGTGTATGACTCTCATATGATAGATTTGAGATGCATGTCTTGATTAACATATATGTAGCTAGAATGGTTAGTTTTTGGTATTTGATCATGGAAAAATTGATATGGTAAAAAAGGACCAAAAGGATTTGATGTTGACATTTTGTATACACTTGATATGTATCATGCATAGAGTAACTATATCCATGTGGCCCAATTGAGGGAATTGGATTGGTACACAAAGAGATCCTATGTTGTGACATTGTTGATGAGAATTCCAACACTTGATTTTTGATATAGCATCTAATAGTATGCACCATGATATAAAACACCATGATGATAGGACTATACTGTGCATAAGGGTTGACCCTTGATCTAATATAAAATTGATAACAATACATAAATGATAAAAACCATGATGATAATGCTAAAAAATTCTAATGGATGGAATCAAGTACAACTACGTAGCAGGAAGCACCATGATGATGACCTTGTTGGTATAATGAACTGAGTCAAGGTGACAACATAAAAATTAAATAAACAAGAAAACAAGCAAACACACACACACAAACAATAATATAAAAATAATAAAAATCATATTATTCTTTAACCAAATTAAAATCCATGTGTGAAGGCTCAATGATAATGACAAATGGATGGTTCCCCCAAGCAAGGATACATGCAAGGGAAGGACACATTTCTAGGTGGCTAAAATAATTGGAACCAATAATGAGTCTAGCACCATATGTTAGATTTAGAAAGGACACATCCCAATAATGTTTTAGGACCTAAAAGGATTGGATCAAATATTTTGATCAAATTTAGGACAAGAAAAATGCTTTTGAATTTTGTGGCATTATATCTCTTATGGAGATTGTAAGCCTGTTTTTCTTTTTAGGATTTTTGGAATATTTTAATGTGTTTGGGTTTTTGGTATCTCAACTCAATGGAGGATTAAGATATGTATAATGTTTTATAAAACTCATAAGACAACTAGAGTATGGGAATGGTAACTCAAAAAATGGTGAGAGTATGGCTTAGGATGCTCACAAAATGGAAAGAACATGGATTAGGATGCTCATAAAAAAGTGAGAGTGTGGCTTAAATTACTCATAAAATAAAAAAAGAATGGCTTAAATTTATCATAAAATGGTGATGACATGGATTAAATTTCTTGTAAAATGGTGAGAGCATGGTAAAAGGGGTGATCGATTTGACCTCAAAATCTAAGCACTACCTAGATAGTCCATATGAAACATAGCTCAATGTAGTTCCACCTCCAAAAAAATATTGCCATATGCATGTTGAAATATTGTCTTCAAATATGTGATAATGATGACCATATCTAAGTGTTTAGCTTGAAACATTATTTGAATTTTATCATCTGAAACTTTTTTCTGTACTCGTGAACTAGAATCAAGATCAAGATTGGAAATAAGATGGTTAAATAAGATCAATATGGATTGACTCAATTAGAAATGGAATGAAAATAAGGTACAAAGTTATACCCCAAATAAGGGGTCCTCATAGATAATGTTTGAGCAAGTTAAGTGTATAAAATACTTGAGATATATTTGCCTCATATGGTGTAGCCAATCTATATGCTCTAGAACCACAATTAGTTGTGATGATGAATGGACCCAGCTAGTTAGGTTCAAACTTTCCTTTCTTTTCATGGGTGACATTAGTATTTTTTTGGTTCTCTTTCAAGACAAGATCACTAAGTCCAAAGTATTTGTGTTTGATGTGCTTATTGTAGCTATAACATGACCTATTTAGATATGCTTGAAGGTTTTTCAAAGTAGCTACCTATTTTTCATCAAGTAGGTATAATTATTGCAGCTAAGAGACTATGCATTCCTCCTCATAATTTATATCCTTAAATTAAATGCACAAGGACATCAACTCTATTTTGATAGGGAGAATAACTTTGATACCATAAATGAGGGAGTATAGAGTGGATCCTATTAGGATTTAGGTATTGGTATGATAGGCCAAAAGGGTAAGAAATAGTTATAAATGCCAATCATAGATAAAATAATTAATGATCATTTTTAAGGATTTGGACCAGGGTTTTGTTAGATGTTTGGGCTTGGCCATTGCTTTGAGGAAAATAGGTAGTGAAAAAGTGTTGTGGAATTTCGTATTTGGCACAGAGGGATTTAACATCCTTATTTCTAAAGGATCCACCATTATCAGAAATGAGATTAGAGGGAATGCCAAAATGGTAAATGAGGTCATTAAGGATGAACTTGGATATGGGTAAGTTCACAAAATTTGGGGACAAAAAAGGGCCTACTCGTGGACATGATTTTTTTGAAATTTCAAAAATTTGAACTTTTATAGATAATTTGAGATGGATACACTCAAAATTTGAAAATGGTATAAAAACATGTATTGTAACATTTCAAGTATAGTTTCTAAAAAATTGTTATTTTTGGAAACTAGTTAAGTATAAATAGGTCAAACATTTGAAATTTGAAGAGGACCTCCTATTTTTTTAAGAAAACATAGTAGATAGATGGTCATACAGCCCACCATTTTTTGAGCATCATTAAATATTGTTTGAAACCCTTTGGTTAATATTTAGATAAGATCTTCTAGTGTGTTAATAATTTTTTTTTAAATGAATAGTTTTTAATTAATTTTACAATTAAGTAGATCTTAAAAAATGACAAAAAATGGATAGCCAGCTATGCGACCCCCCTAACTACCTCAATATATATATATATATATATATATATTTTAATGTGTGTAAAATTAGGCTTAGTTTATTACCATATAATTTGTTTTACACTTGGATCAATGAAAAACAAATTACATAAACATGAATGGGCATGTATAGGTGTGGGACGTAATGGCCTAAAAAAGGTGTAGGTAGAAATAAATTAGTTTAAACCCTTAAAATAGCCTAAAAACTATAAAAATCATATATTTGGAAAGAGGATAGCATTCTTATCATGATGGTAAGAATTTTTTGAATTTTTATGTCAAAATCCATAGCATATTTAGTTATTGAATTTAAAATTTGTTAGTTTTTATCAAAACTCTCAGTCTCAGCTATAGATGCACAATCACAAGCCTTTGGCTCAGAAATCTAAGCCATTTCTAAGCCTAAAGGCTTGATTTTGAATTCAAATTCAAAAATTACATTTATATTGTTACATTTATTTTCTTATACTTTAAATTTATTTTAGTAAATATAAGAAATTAGGGTCACTCAGCATCTAATAGAGTTGGTCTCATAGTTGTACTCCTTACGATGTGGAAAATAGTTTTTAAAAATCTAATCTAGTCAATACTTAGGCATTTTTAGGGTCTAAGTATTAAACCTAAGGATTTTAAGACATAATTTTTTCAAATAATGTCCATTTTTGGTAAACATATAGTCATTTTTAAGGTTTTTATTCCTTCCAAATTGATTCCTAACATTTTTAGGAGTCTTAAGTCTGTCAAAATTAAAATTTTCAAACCACTCACTTTGAATTTGATACAAAGTGGTGTGTTTTGGGTAGCATAGGTCACATTTATGACCTACACACATCAAATGACCACTTATGTTAATTTCACTTGTTCATCATCTCTCCCTCATCCCTGATCACTTCTTGCTCATGCCTCATCACCCCTAATCACTCTTTCATCATTATTCATTGTCCCTAATCACTCCATTAACCCTCATTATCCTTAGTCATCTCTAATCACTCCCTCATGATCCTTGATTACTCCCTCATTGACCCTCACTATCCCTCATTAGACCTAATCACTCATTCCTCATCTCTCATCACTCCCTCATTGGCTCTCACCATCCATTATCACGACTTCATCATCCCTAATCACTCTCTCTTTGTCCCTCATCATCCCTAATCACTCCCTTATTGACCCTCACCATTCCTAATTATTTATAATCACTCCCTCATCATCCCTAATCACTCCCTTATTTCCCTTCACCATCCCTCATGATGCATATTCCTATTGCATACTCTACTTATCCAAGCTCTATGCTAATATCCACCTAGCTTTCATTGTATTTTCTTGCTTGATCTCTATCTTTGGACCCTATATACATTTCAAATTCATATATTCATTTAATTTATTATCTACCATAATCTAGATGGTCTTACTAAACTCTTTATTCTATTATCCTTACTCAATGCATTCTATCTCTCTTACTTTGAGACTATCCCACTCACTAATCTTTATGCTTTATAACAACTTGGATCAAATCTTGTCTCTAGTTCCCTAGGATTTAATAATTATCCAAAAAAATGCCTTCAAATCCTTTGAGTCCTCTATAACTTCTTCTCAACCCTAATTAACTTCTCAACACAATCCTCATATCATACACTACCTCTTACTTTGTCATAGACTCTTATTGTAGCCTTTTTGGGGCTAATTTCCTTGGTACAATCTTGTACAGACTCAAATCATAAAATAAACCTCATTTATGGATACCCTCTAATGTCTCCCATCTTTTCAAAAAATTATAGGCTTTGGTTTAACTATTTGATAACTTTTTTTAGCTCCTTTTGCTCTTAGATTAGGTTTGTAGGTTTCCTTCTACCCTCTCTACCACACAATCCTCCCCCATCTATACTTATCCATAATTACACAACTTAAAAACACTAGATTCTATTTTTTCATTTTAACTCAAATGTTTCACAAAATTCCATGAATTATTGACTATTACAACTCCTAAAAGCTCACTTTGAAAGTAAAAACCCTAATACATGGTTTGGACTAATCGTACAGACCTGAGAAGGGTCAAAATGAGATTTCATTCTTCCAAAGTCATTTCCAATGACTGTGAATATTGTATTAGGTCTGATTTAACCATTTCACATTTTTCAAGTGTTATATTTCCATTTTTAAGCTATAGTAGATTGTGTTAACCAAATTTGAATAGACTATCTACTCAATCACAGGTCTGCAATAATCTAAGAAGGGGTTATTTATTATAATTCATTCCAAAAAGGGTTATAAACTAGCATGAAGGTTGAAAATCCTTTTTAAAATGTTTACACACTTTAAACAATCAATTCATTCCACCTTTAACACTCTATTTACCAATTCTATGAGATACCACTTTGACTTTGTTAAGTTTCTTGATGACTACAACACTATGTTAGTTTTATTTTTGATCATCCAAATATATGAAATCTATTTGAAAGACTATAATAATTTATGATCATATGATAATAAATTCACCAACATATACATTTTAATTTTCACTCTAATACATGCATATATCTTCTCACATAGATGTATACTTAAAACTTTGCTCACAGAAAATAGGGTTGTGTTGGTAAACACAGAATGTCCTTAGCAGAATAACGACATACAATTTTTTAAGACTATTAAGGAATTTTTATGTCAATTTACTATTTAATCATACATTCTAAAATCCCACCAAACATAATCTCCTCTTCCACAAGACTCTGACCTTCACTCAGATTTCAAGGCACAAATTGTAAAAGCATAGGGTATACAGTTTGTAATTTGAACATTCAAATGAAAAATTATACAATCACAATAAAATAAAATGTATTTTAAACTTACCAATCAAACCAAGATCAAAAATAAATTTTTACTAATCATGTTTCACCATTGATCATGCACATTGCCAACTATCTTTGCACATATTCAAGAAGATGTAAGTTTTATTTGCTTTCTTATCTATAAATAATCAAAACTTGTCTTTATTCACTTTTTTTGGGTTCTTTACATTAATCCTTTCAAATCCTACTCCCTCCAACTCTCTTGAATTTGAATTTTAATACAAAACAAGACATGGATAAGACTCTTATTACCAAATAACCCTCCTAACTAAATTCTAACTTCTTTTGTACATTGAGAGTGTCCTCAACTAACTCACATACTAACATATTTATCAAATATGATTTTAGTTATATGTGTTATAACATCCTAAAATCCTCACTAAAGTCTACCACACCAAATTCAAAATTGGACTTCTTGAAACAAGATTGAAGTCTCTATTAAAGTTCAAAAATTCAAATGAAAGATTTGGCAGGAGAGTCCAATAAAACTCTAATTCAAAATTGACATAAAACTAGAAACTTAAAAAGACTCCTACAAACTTATTATGACCTTGACCACCTTCTAAATACTCAAAACATGTAAACTAGATCACTATGTACATTAGGTAGTGATGCTCTTGCATGACCTCATCATCCCTAATCATTTCTTAATCATACCTCATCACCTCTAATCACTCATTCCTCATCCCTCATCACCACTAATCACTTCCTCATTAATCCTCACCATCAATCATCATACCTAATCACTCCCTCATTGACCCTCACCATCCCTCAAAATCTGTATTGCCTCACTCATCATCTCTACTCAATTCCCTCACATTCCTCCTCATCCTTAATTCCTCCATCCAATAACTTGATGGTGGTATTTTTTTGGGGTTTAATAATGTTAGGAGCTAAAAGTGGAGAGTTGAGTAAGACATAATGATCAAAATGATGTGGAGGGAAATTTGAAACATAAATATTTAACACCTATAAAAAAACATGGTCCTATTAGAAATGATGTAATTCACAATTGAAAATCTGCCATAAAAAGATAAGCAAGTAAAACCACCAAAGCATCAAAAATGGGCAGTAAATACCTAAAGATCACAAGCTATGTGATTTCCTGAAACTAATTAATTGCTTTCCATTTGAAGACATTTTATGATCTAAATAATTACATTAAATGCCTTCTATTTGTATGTCTATTGATTGAGTCATCATATCAGAGAGTGGAAAATAATTTTCAAATGATTAGATCAAGTCTAGTACAAGATTGGAAAGTGGTTTTTAATTCATAAATTCAATATTCAATTCAATGAAGAGTGTCACACTATGAGATCTCCTTTTTCACATCTCAATAAGTGGGTACATGTTATCTATCACTATAAAAAGGTAAGTATATAATAGATTATGAACCCAATGATATGTTCGATACTAATAATATCTCTACTTGCCCAACAAGAAATTATATGAATTAAAAATATTATTTCATTAACAAATTAGATCAATGGTGAGCCAATACACTTCATCATTTCCAATGAAACTTAAAAGAATTTAATTTCTCCTAAAGCATATTTTCAAAAATTGAACTTGAAATTTATACATCATCCATAACCATATGCTAGTGTATGGTCTAGTGTAGGCCTTGATAAATGGATCACCTAGTAGTGTCACTTGGTATACAAAATCAAAATTTTTAAAGATACAATCCTTCGTTACCTCTCATTATTAGAGGTGTGTGATGTTTTACATGTGGTCAACCATGTATTTACCATTGAAATTTATTCTATGAATTAAATCTTTGAAATGTTGTGATAGATTGTCATGATCTAAAATACCACATATCGTAGTTAGTTCATAAGCTTTCAGTCATTAGTGCCAAAAAGTACAAGAATATTGTCAGTTCTAGTAAGAAGTATAATCTTAATAGTAATAAGTAAATGTAATAACATCCTTATGTCACCATATCATAGTGTGGTTTATCCAACAATAACAAAGACAAAATAATTAAACCATAAACTAGATGAATATAAGGATATCTTTCAGTCACCTAAATAAGTTCCTACATATTGTGCACTAAACAATACTATTGATTTGATCCCTTAACTACCTCTACCGCAAACATCTTTATGAAACATATCATTTCTATAGAATGAATAGATCAAGTGGTAAATTCATTAAATTATGGATAATGGACACATCATGCCCAAATCATCACCTTATGGAAGCCCAATTGTGTTTGTACCAAAGTTGTGAATCAATTAAAAAAATCTTAACAAGATTAAAGTGAAGAAATATTATCCTAATTTAAATATTAAGGCATTTTCTACCATATCCATGGTGTAGATCCCATTTCCAAAATTGATCTTAAGTTTAGGTATCATCATATTCATGTTAAACCTCTAGACATTTGGATTATATTCTTAAAAATAAAGGAATGATTGATTGACTAGTTGGTTATGCCTTTTAGGTTAACTCATGCAATGAATTCATTCATTTCAATTGATGTTGAATGACATCCTCAAGCCCTTTACCTATGTCATTTTTTTAATCTACCTTGATGACATCTTAATCTTTAGAAAATGAGGGATGAATATCTACACCATGATGAACTAGTGTTTCACATTTTTCAAAAATATATTTTTGTGATAACATGAATAAATATTCATTTTTCATGTAAGAGATAAAATATTTGGGTCACATTACACACAAAAGGAGTGCATGTGTGAACCTAATCAAGATTCAAGTCATACAGGAATAGGATACACTAAATAACTTTGCATATGATTTAAATCTTCTCAGAATTAGATAATTATACAAGAGATTTATGTTTAATTTTTATCTTTTGAACCAAACTACCAAAGGTGGAACTGAATAAAGTTTCATCTAGTCAGCTTCACAATAAATATAATTCGATGAACTAAAAATTAGAATATATTTTTTGTTATTACTTATGCTACTTGACTATAAATTTGGAAGGCCATCCAATTCATTCAGTAATTAAATTGATTATCATAAAAGGGTATTGACAATACAAGTCCTAGAAAAGTTTATTTATATTATAATGTATTAAACAACATATGATTGGAATAAAAAATATATTTAGAGTATATACTTATCTCAAATGATGAGGGAGAGATTAGGGATTGTGAGGGATGGATAGGGTCAATGATGGAGTGATGAGGGATGGTGAGGGATGGTGAGGGTCAATGAGGGAGTGATTAGTGATGATGAGGGATGAAGAAATATTTATTAGGGATTATGAGGGATGAGGAGGGAGTGATTAGGGATTATGAGGGATGGTGATAATCATTGAAGGAGTGATTAGAAATGATAATCCCATGTGATTAGAGATGATGAAAGATAATTAAGGTCAATGAGGGAGTGATTAGGGATGATAAAGTGATCAGGTATGATGAGGGATGAGGAAAGAGTGATTAGGGATGATGAAGGATGGAGAGGAAGTGATTAGGGATGATGAGGGATAGTGAGGGTCGATTATGGTTGATAAGTGAGTGATTAGATATGACTATGGATAATGAGGGTCAATGAGGGAGTGACTAGGGACAATGATGAATGATGAGAGAATAATTAAGGGTAATGATGGATGAGTAATTAACACAAAGTGGTCATTTGATATGTGCAGGTCATTAATATGTCCTACACTACCCCAATCACACCACTTTAGATCAATTTCAAATTAGTAGTTTTCAAACTTCAATTTTGATACACCTAAGACTCTTATAAATGCCAGAAATCAATCCAAAAGGCACAAAAACGTAAAAAATTACTATATGTTTACCAAACATGGACATCAATTGTAAAATTTATGTCTTGAAATCCCTAGGTTTAATACTTAGACCCTAAAAATGCCTAAGTACTAACCATATTGGATTTTGAAAAACTATTTTCCACATATTAAGGCATGCAGCTATGAGACCAACTTTATTAGATGTTAAGTGACCCTAATTTCTTATATTTACTAAAATAAATTTAAAGTGTAAGAATATAAATTTAAACTTGTACTTCTAGCCAAATTTGCCTTCATGTGCAATTCCCACATGATTTGGAGATGTTTTTGATCTTATTATATAATAACATGTATGTGTTATATAACACATACACATTGTATAATACATTATATAACATGTACATACTATTTAAATTTGAATTCAAAGCATTGATTTAATTTGAAAAATAAAACTAATGTGTACGCATTATTCTTTTTACAATGACACGATCACGTTATGGCTTGATAATTATCTAGCATAATTTAAATAATATGGTCACTTTAATTAAATAACATAATAAAATTATTTAATAACATGATCATGTTACCTAAAATTTCCACAAAATTATCCCCCAACTCTGTGCACTTACCCATATCTACTTACGTATTGCATAATTGAGGGGAATGGCTTCAACCCACTTAGTAAAGTATTCAGTGGTAGTGAGGATATGTTTATAGATGTCAAAAGAAATAAGATTTATTTTACCTATGATATCAAGTCCCCATGTGGAAAATGACCATGGAATATTGATAAAATGTAATTCTTGGGTTAGATCATTAAAAATATTGGCATGTTTCTAATAAGCCACACACGTTTTTAAATAAGCACATGCATCAGTCTCCATAGTGGGCCAATAATACACTGTACGCAGGAGTTTCTTGGAAATGACTCTACTAAAGATAAACAATGAAGTAGAGTTTTATCATATCCTTCATGTAATTTAAGTGCTAATCATGACTCTACTGAAGATAAATAATGAAGTAGAGTTTTATCATATCCTCTATGATAGAGTGTGGCAATGAGTATGGTATAATGAGAGATACTATGAATTAAGGCTCTTTGTTTTTTATTGGAAAGGTTCAAAGGAATAATGTTGCCACGAATGTATGAATATATATCATAATACCAAACTGAACTAGGACCAATAATATCACATACCATTTCATATTGGGATCATTTTTGAGCTAGTCTTAAGAGATTTTCAATAAGGAACTAGTAATCTAACACATGATATGTGATTGTGATGAGTGAACCAATTATTTCCATTGCATCAATAATTATATTGATAGCCCTTGGAATATGTTCAAATTGAATGTGATCAAAGCTTTTTTTAATATGATCCACCATATTCTTGTAAAAAATAAGTTTTTCATATTCGATCTGGTATTACTCTATGAAAATTTAATTACTTGATGTTCCATTATTGATAGATGAATCCCTATGATGAGTGTTTCATATTATGTAATATTTTTGGTACAAGTGAAACCAATGTGGACCTTGGGAATGAGATCCCCTTGTGGCATTATGAAGATAATATTGGCTCATGATCCATAATAAGTGTAGGAACCATCAAAATAAAGGGTCCAGTGCTAAGGTTTAAAATAAATATCATCCAGAGTCATGATTGACTCGTCAGGAAAATTAAAAACAAGTGGCTTAGAATATGACAAGGGTATTTCAAAGACAAGTTAATCTACAAGTACATTCCCTTTAATGGCCTTTTGATGTACATATTAAATTTCAAATTCAATTAATATTATGATCCATTTGGCCATACGACCAATCAAAGATGTTTTGAAAAGTAAATATTCGAGTGGGTCCACTTTGGCAATGACAATAGTCTTTTTGTTGAGCATATAATGTTATAAATTTTGAGATACAAACACCATTGCTAAGAAAAAAATTTCAATTTAACTGTAATTATGTTCATAGGCTACCCATGTGTGGCTTAGCTATTATACAACACTTTCTTTCCCTTGATTATTATGATATGCTAAGAGTGCCCCCAAGGCATAGTCAGTTGTTGATATGTAGAGAAGTAATGATTTTCTAGGTGTTGTTGGAGCTAGAACAAGTGGATTTTCTAGTTATTACTTTAATTTTGCAAATGCCTATTGACAATAAACATTCCATGAGAAAGTGGTGCCTTTATTGAGAAGATGAGTGAAGGGATAACACATGTCTACTAAATGAGAAATGAATCATCTAGTATATTAGATTTTGCTTTGCAATCTATGGAGATGCTTCACATTAGAATGTGAAGGAATTTTTTTAATTCCCTTAACCTTGGATGGATCAAATTCAATGCCTTTGTGAGAGATAATAAAACCTAAAAAATTTATAGAAGTAATGCCAAAGACACACTTTCTAAGGTTAATCCTTACCTAGTATTCATGAAGCCTTTCAAATAGCTTTGTAATACATCTAGATGTTATACTCTAGTCTTGGATTTACCTAGGATATCATCCATATAATATTCAATAATAGCATGCATCATGCCATGAAAAATGATAGTCATTGCACATTGGTATGTAGCACTGACATTCTTGAGGCCAAATGGCATCACTTGATAACAAAACATTTCCCATGGATTGGTGAACACTATTTTATATTGATCTTCAGGTGTTATCTTGATCTAATGATATCTAGAGAAACCATCCATAAGAGACAACATCTCATATCTTGTTGTAGAATCTACAATCATATCAATATTGGGAAAAGGAAAGTCACCCTTAGGACATGCTTTATTGATATCTCTAAAATCAGTACACAATCAGATTCCTTGTGGTTTTTTGTTGACTGGGACTATGTTAGTTATCCATTCTAAATAATCTATAGGATGGATACACCCTGCCTCTAATAGTTTCTCTAAATATTTTTTAACAAGAATGGCTATGTGAGGGTGCATTTTTATCAGCTTCTATTTGATTGGCTTAACATCAGGGTGTATAGCAAGGTGATTTACAACTAAAGTAAGGTCCAAGCCAAGCATATCTAAATAATAACATTCAAAAATATCAACTTCTTGAAGAAGGGTAGTAATAAGTTTTCATTCCTCTTTAATGAGGTATGCTCCAAGTTTGATCCAATTAAGATCAGTTGGTGTTCTAATATTAAATTCTATAGTATCATCCACAAGTAGTGTTGAACTATCTTCTAAAATAATTGACAATGTGGTACATTAGTATTATTCTTCATTTGGTGGTTCTAATGGATCATCAATTTTACCCATATAGGAAGAATCTAAATCTCCAAATTCTGGCAAAGGTTAATTTACAAAGGCATGTGGTAAGTCATGAGCTAATTGATCAAATTCTTTATGATCCTATGAACTAATTATTAATTGGCATGAAATTCTAGGATTGGAAGAGGCATGGGATTCATTTGAAAGATGGTGAACTTCCCCATCCAATGGTTCTTGGAACAAATTTTCACCATGGGACCCATCTTTATCTTTGTTGTTACCCTAGTCTAAAAAGAACCTCAAAGAGGCTTTCACTTTGGGACCTCAATGTTTGATTATATTTTTATTTTTATTTATGACTAAGTAAGTTCATCTACTCTCTAAAATAATTAGTAGGGTTCAATGTAATATAAAATCCATGTTTTTGATCATCAAGTGGAAAATTATCGCTGAGGTCCAAAAATTCAAATATTGATTCATCATTCTAAAAATCATCTAATGCTATGTATGAGTCTTGTTGGTCTAATCAATAAGTTGTGGATAATGGAGGAAAATAAGGGAATAAAATGGCATAATGGTAATGGTATAAATGGTATTTGGGTCAAATAGGTTGGTGTCAACCAACTCATCATAAATGCTAATATAGGAATATATGTTGCTATTGGCTTTGTCAATGTTAGATGATAAATTATTGTCACATTTTAGATCTAAAGAATCACCCCCAAGTGGTTTATATCCAAGACCTTTAGTTTCTTTGTTCTCGACAACTGATACTAGATCAATAGTTCCTTGTTGCTTTGCCCCTAGGCCTTTATGCTTATAGGCTTGATTATCCATTATCCTATTTGGAATAGGGTACTTTGTATTTTGGTAACAAGTGAAAAAATCATCATTATATAACCATAAATCATCATTGACATTGATTTGCTCTTACTCTTGTGAAGTGCTTTTAATGAAAACCATGGGTTTGATCAGATGAGAATTACTCTTGTGTCATTTCATTATATAAGTTTTGAATTTGGGTTTACTATATGATTTAGGCATCTTAGGCAATTTGGCTCTATGGAAAGCATTGTCAATGTTGTATTCACTAAGGCCATTATCTTAAATAATTAATTGATTTGTTATTGCAGTAGGTGGTGTAGATGTTGTGGATTTAAGTGTACTTAGATCCACATAATTTGACTCAAGTGGTTGATCAAATATTTTCTTGTCCTACTTGGAGATAATATCTATGCCAAAGTGATAGTTATAGCTCTCGTATTCTGCTTCCAAGTGTTTATAAAATTGATATGGCTATAGGTTGCTAGAAATGGTCACTTCTAACCCAGAATGGGGAAATTTAATACAATGATGGAGGGTCATGTTTTCACTCAATTTTTTACCCTTGGAGAGGTATTGTTGACCAATTTTGCCCACGAGCAAATTTTCGGTCAACTTCTCCCCCTGCTGTTTAAGGCTAATTCATTTTTATTTTTGCACAAGTCCAGAAGTTCTACGGGCTCTACAAGTGCTTGGTTCAAGCTTCAAGTTCTTTGGCTTTGGTTCAATCAACTAAGTTTAATGCAGACTTCAATTGACAAAGTTCAAAATGGTTCAGTGGCCTTTAATTTGACAAAGAGTTCATCACTCAGTTCAAACACCTCGATTCAATAGCATTGAACCATTGAACCGTTGAACCATTTTCAGTTCAATGGCTTGGTTCAATGAGCTTGGTTCAAAATGAGTGGTTCAATGTTTAGTTCAATTGGCTCGGTGCGCAGCATTGAACCATTGAACCGTTGAACCAATTTTGGTTTAATAGGTTGGTTCAACGAGGTGCCCCAAAGATAAAGGGGAAGCAAAGAATAGGAAAAGGGATGACAACAAAGGAAAGACCCGTGGAAGGAACAAAAAAAAAGAAAATCCTGAAGGAAATTGCCAAAGCGTTAACGTCCTGGAAACCATAAACTTTAAGGAAGCAAATTAGATGTTTGATTTTGAACCAAAGGAGCGCTAACCATGGAAAAGGCCCAGCAATGCAGCGACCCACCAGAAGATATCCCAAGGGCTGAAAGTGCCAAAATAGGAAAAGGACAAAATCCAAGGTGACAAAACAAGAGAATGACAGGGTGCAAGAAGGGATGAAGCAGTCCAAGTGGCAAGGGAAAAGTGATTTATTGCCTGTTAATCCCCCAATGGTGCAAACAAAAAATGGCATGGCCCGTGCATTTAAAAGGGGACAAATCTTAATCTATTTGTAGAAAAGAGGTGTAGTCTATGCTTTTGCATTAATGCTCAAACACCAAAGTCAAATTTAATGATTATATATCATGGCTCCAGTAGGCCTCTTCTAGAAAGATGACATCGACAATAGTGTTTTCCTCTTCCCAATGAAGGGACGCATAAGCCACTTGTAAAAAAGGAGCGCCAAATGACTTCCTTGCTTCTTCTATATATTGTGAACTTGTCATTTGTAAAAAAAGATCTTCCACATTTTGCTAAGGCACAACCCTAGCAAATTTTCCACCTGAATCAATAAACACAATTTTTTACCTCCATTTGGATAGATATTTCAGAGTATGTGTTGAGTGTTGTTTGTGTCCAGTCATTGTTTCTTAATGCTCTCATAGGTCCAACATCAATGTACCTATTGTCTACAAGGCACCATTTCTATAGCCAAAAGGAGAAGAGCTGGCATTTGGAAGACCAGAATGGAGGAAGTTACTTATAGTGTGCATTTCATAGCACCTCAGTGATTTTCTATTTCTTGTGTTCTCATGAAAGCCTCCCTGCCAGTTTCTTGCAGCCTGGTCCTTCTGCCAAGTGTGTAGTGTATGTATGTGTTTGTCTAATTTCAAGAGTGGATGTGTGAAGGTCAACTAATTTTGGTGTATCACCTCTTTAGAGTAGTTTGTTTTCCTGCATCTTTATCCCTTTTTATCCCCCCCCTTTATATACCTATATATGTATGTGTTAGCACTTGCTGGAACAAACACGATGCATCAAAGGGAGCTAGCCCTTATCTAGAGACTCTCCCTCCTAGCTTCGCCAGTCCCACAGGTGAGAGGGGAGTTTCCATGTTATGAGGAGAAGGCAGGAGCTAGGCCTCCTGCCAAGGGTGCAATTTCCTGTGTCAACAGTTTTGGCACGCCCAGTGGGACCAATTGGGACAGGTTTTGTCCAAAGAGTTGAAGAATTTTTGGTGTGTTCTTCAACTGACTAGCCTTTGGAGTCTTTGCATCAAACACCAATGGTGACTCTGAGTTGAATCTCCTGGTTAAGCAGTCCTAGTGCCATCGAGAAATCACATTTTTTTTATAACTTTGGTGGAGCTCAGGGTATTATGGAACCACCTCAAACTCCAGCATTACTTCCTTCATTGTTGAAGGGTAACCAAGAGAAAGTTTGAGGTGATTGCATAAATATTCTGAGCTTGATCAAAACATATGAAGAAATATGAGGTACATGGTTCTAAGCAATGGATTATACATGCCAAAATGCACTTTCATTTGAAAAAACTTTTCCTATGCATCAATAGACCCCTCCTAATCTTCCTCAACTCCCTCAGATCTTTTGCCCTGATGGCAACCTCCTGACCTAGGGGGAAATAGTGGAATCATGGCACAAGAAGGAGGAGGAGCAAGGTTTTTCTCAAAACCTTGAAAAAGATAAAGTTGCTCCTACCCAAGATTCTTATGATCTCCAAGAAAGGCTCTTCCAAGAGGATCTAGCTAGGAGAATTGCAGAGTTGGAATCCAAAGAGAGATTCCTCAGCCAGTGTGTGATGGATGGTTTAGATCCAATGGCACATTCCATATCTAAACACACCCCATCTACACACTTCCAAGATAAATATCATGCCACACCTGATATTGATGAAGTGTTGACCAAGTGGAAGGAGGAGAATCATTCGATTCTAGCTCAAGGACTGCCTCCTCTTCCACGTGTTTTTCCCACTTCACCCCTTCTTAAGGAGGAACCTATTTTGCAAGAGGCAGGTGAGGAGTAGAAGATCCAATCTGTAGATCCCCAAGAGGCTATCATGAGCGACAATGAAGAAGAAATCATCATTGATGCTTCTTGTGAAGACACCATCAGCAATGGAGAAGACGCAGGTCTTGCATATATGTAGATGTTCCAGCAGTATGAGGAGGAACAAATGCATGGTGAGCTCTCTTCCACTCTATTTGATGAACTTCCTCATTGTTTTGATGATGAGGATGACTACGCTGAGGAGCCCGAGTTGGAGGAGGATCAGGAGGATATATTTGAACATCTAGAGATCCTGATCTTCGAAGAGGAAAGGGAGAGGTCTGTCTTCCTTGAGGAAAACTTTAAAGAAGAAAGTTTTAAACAGAGAGGTGATGTTCTATGGGATGAGTGATCACTTTGTGAATCCATTTCAGACATCACCATAGTCACCCTTCTTCAAGAAGGCCAAGGGGAAATAGAGGATGAGTTTGATAAGATTTTCAATGAGGTAGAAGGAAATGGGTTGGACCATGATACATTGCAAAAGGAATGTGCAGATCAAAGGGCATATGGTGATGAGCCAGCAGCGATTGATTTATTGGTGATAAGCACCAATATGAAGGACCAGCATTCAAAGGCCTCCAAGGACAAGAAGAGTACATGTATGTTGGAGGCATGTTTGAATCTAATCCACTCAGATACCAGCCAATGTAGGTGACAGGCAAGAGGAGCAAGTCACCAAGTCTCTTTTTCATTCAGCTACTTGCCTGGCACCATAAGTCTTCTTGCTAGAAGGGGACTTAAGAAATTTTCCCTTCGATTGAGGAGGGAGGCGAGAATACATGGCTAGCTATATATAGTAGTTTGTTTTCAGTTTCTTTTCCTTCTTTCCCTAAGTGCAATTTGCACAGGTAGTGTGTTTTTAGCCTTGTATGTTTCCCGTTGCGTGTGGGGTAAAAAGCTTCATGTTTGATTCTCAAATCTTTTGGGGATATTACTAACTTTTGTTATAGCTGCATCTGACTCTGTGCCCAATGGACTGCAAGGCAACTAGGTTCTAATCATAGTAGGCATGCTTCCCCTGTGAGTGACCAATCTATTGACCAATTTTGCCCACAAGCAAATTTTTGGTCAACTTCTCCCCCTGCTATTTAAGGCCAATTCATTTTTATTTTTTCACAAGTCTAGAAGTTCTATAGGCTCTGCAGGTGCTTGGTTTGAGCTTCAAGTTCTTTGGCTTTGGTTCAATCAGCTAAGTTCAATGCAGACTTCAATTGGCAAAGTTCAAAATGGTTCGGCAGCCTTTAATTCAACAAAGAGTTCATCACTCAGATCAAACACCTTGATTTAATAGTGTTGAACCATTGAACTGTTGATCCATTTTTGATTCAATGGCTTGGTTCAATGAGCTTGGTTCAAAATGAGTGGTTCAATGTTTAGTTCAATTGGCTCGATACGTAGCATTGAACCATTAAACCGTTGAACCAATTTCAGTTCAATAGGTCGGTTCAACGAGGTGCCCCAAAGATAAAGGGGAAGTGAAGAATAGGAAAAGGGATGACAACAAAGGAAAGACCCACAGAAGGAACAAAAAAAAAGAAAAGCCTGAAGGAAATTGCCAAAGCGTTAACGTCCCAAAATTCGTTAACTTTAAGGAAGTGAATTAGCCATTTGCTTTCAAACCAAAGGAGCACTAACCATGGAAAAGGCCCAGCAATGCAGTGACCCACCAGAAGATAGCCCGAGGGCTGAAAGTGCCAAAATATGAAAAGGACAAAATCCCAGGTGACAAAATAAGAGAATGGCAGGGTGCAGGAAGGGATGAAGCAGTCCAAGTGGCAAGGGGAAGGTGATTTATTGCCTATTAATCCCCAAATGGTGCAAATAGCAAAAGGCATGGCCCGTGCATTTAAAAGGGGACAAATCTTAATCTATTTGCAGAAAAGAGCTGTAGTCTATTCTTTTGCATTAATGCTCAAACACCAAAGTCAAATTCTGTGATTATACAGTATGGCTCCAGCAGGCCTCTTCTAGAAAGATGATATCAACATCAATGTTTTCCTCTTCCCAATGAAGGGACGCATAAGCCACTTGTAAAAAAGGAGTGCCAAATGGCCTCCTTGCTTCTCCTATATATTGCAAACTTGTCATTTGTAAAAAAAGATCTTCCACATTTTGCTAAGGCATAGCCCTGACAAATTTTCCACCTGAATCAATAAGCATAGTTTTTCACCTCCATTTGGATAGATATTTTAGAGTATGTGTTGAGTGTTGTTTGTGTCCAGTCATTATCTCTTGATGCTCTCATAGGTCCAACACTAATGTACCTATTGTCTCTAAGGTGTCATTTCTACAGCTGAAAGGAGAAGAGCTAGCATCTGGAAGACCAAAATGGAGGAAGTCACAGTGTGCATTTCACAGTGCCTCAGTGATTTTCTATTTCTTGTGTTCTCATGAAAGCCTCCCTGCTAATTTCTTGCAACCTGGTCCTTCTGCCAAGTGTGTAAGTGTATGTATGTGTTTGTCTGATTTCAAGAGTGGATGTGTGAAGGTCAACTAATTTTGGTGTATCACCTCTTTAGAGTAGTTTGTTTTCCTGCATCTTTCTCCCTTTTCATCCCCCCCTTTATATACCTATATATGTATGTGTTAGCACTTGCTGGAACAAACACGATGCATCAAAGGGAGCTAGCCCTTATCTAGAGACTCTCCCCTCCAGCTTTGTCGATCCCATAGGCGAGAGGGGAGTTTCCATGTTATGAGGAGAAGGCAGGAGCTAGGCCTCCTGCCAAGGGTGCAATTTCTTGTGTCAATAGTTTTTGCATGCTCGATGGGACTAATTGGGACAGGTTTTGTCCAAAGAGTTGAAGAATTTTTGGTGTGTTCTTCAACCGACTAGCCTTTGGAGGATTTGCATCAAACACCAATGGTGATTGTGAGTTGAATCTACTGGTTAAGCAGTCCTGGTGCCATTGAGAAATCACATTTTTTTTATAACTTTGGTGGAGCTCAGGGTATTATGGAACCACCTCAAACTCCAGCGTTACTTCCTTCATTATTGAAGGGTAACCAAGAGAAGAGTTTGAGGTGATTGCATAAATATTCTGAGCTTGATCAAAACATATGAAGAAATATGAGGTACATGGTTCTAAGCAATGGATTATACATGCCAAAATGCACTTTCATTTGAAAAAAAAATTCCTATGCATCAGCAGACCCCTCCTAATCTTCCTCAACTCCCTTAGATCTTTTGCCCTGATGGCAACCTCCTGACCTAGGGAAAATTAGTGGAATCATGAGGCAAGAAGGAGGAGGAGCAAGGTTTTTCTCAAAACCTTGAAAAAGATAAAGCTACTCCTACCTAGGATTCCTATGATCTCCAAGAAAGGCTCTTCCAAGAGGATCTAGCTAGGAGAATTGCAGAGTTGGAATCCAAAGAGAGATTCCTCAGCCAGTGTGTGATGGATGGTTCAAACCCAACGACACATTCCATGTCTAAATGCACCCCATATAAACACTTCCAAGAGAAATATCAGGCCACACCTGATATTGATGAAGTGTTGACCAAGTGGAAGGAAGAGAATCATTAGATTCTAGCTCAAGGACTGCCTTCTCTTCCACGTGTTTTTCCCACTTCACCCCTTTTCAAAGAGGAACCTATTTTGCAAGAGGCAGGTGAGGAGCAAAAGATCCAATCTATAGTTCCCCAAGAGGCTATCATGAGTGACAACAAAGAAGAAATCATCATTGATGCTTCTTGTGAAGACACCATCAGCAGTGGAGAAGACGCAGGTCTTGCATATATGTAGATGTTCTAGCAATATGAGGAGGAACAAAGGCATGGTGAGCTCTCTTCCCCTCTATTTGATGAACTTCCTCATTGTTTTGATGATGAGGATGACTATGCTGAGGAGCCCGAGTTGGAGGAGGATCGGGAGGATATCTTTGAACATCTAGAGATCCTGATCTTCGAGGAGGAAAGGGAGAGGTCTGTCTTCATTGAGGAAAACTTTGAAGAAGAAAGTTTTGAATAGAGAGGTGATGTTCTGTGGGATGAGTGATCACTTTGTGAATCCATTTCAGACATCACCATAGTCACCCTTCTTCAAGAAGGCCAAGGGGAAATAGAGGATGAGTTTGACAAGATTTTCAATGATGCAGAAGGAAATGGGTCAGACCATGATACATTGCAGAAGGAATGTGCAGATCAAAGGGCATATGGTTATGAGCCAACAGCCATTGATTTCTTGGTGATAAGCACCAATATAAAGGACCAACATTCAATAGGCCTCTAAGGACAAGAAGAGTACATGTATGTTGGAGGCATGTTTGAATCTAATCCACTCGGATACCAGCCAATGTAGGTGATAGGCAAGAGGAGCAAGTCAACAAATCTCTTTTTCATTTAGCTACTTGCCTGGCACCATAAGTCTTCTTGCCAGGAAAGGGACTTAAGAAATTTTCCCTTCAATCCAGAAGGGAGGTGAGAATACCTAGTTTGTTATATATAGTAGTTTGTTTTCAGTTTCTTTTCCTACTTTCCCTAAGTGCAGTTTGCACAGGTAGTGTGTTTTTAGCCTTGTGTGTTTCCCTTTGCATGTGGGGTAAAAAGCTTCATGTTTGATTCTCAAATATTTTGGGGCTATTGCTAACTTTTGTTATAGCTACATCTGACTTTGTGCCTAATAGACTGCAAGGCAACTGGGTTCTAATCATAATAGGCATGCTTCCCCTGTGAGTTGCCAATCTGTTGACAAATTTTGCCCATGGGCAAAATTTTTATCAACTTCTCCCCCTGCTATTTAAGGCCAATTCATTTTTATTTTTGCACAAGTCTAGAAGTTCTATAGGCTCCATAGGTGCTTGGTTCGAGCTTCAAGTTCTTTGGCTTTGGTTCAATCAGCTAAGTTCAATGCAGACTTCAATCAGCAAAGTTCAAAATGGTTCAGCGACCTTTAATTTGACAAAGAGTTCATCACTCAGTTAAAATAGCTCAATTTAATAGTGTTGAACCATTGAACTATTGAACCATTTTTGATTCAATGGCTTGGTTCAATGAGCTTGGTTAAAATGAGTGGTTCAATGTTCAGTTCAATTGGCTCGATGCACAGCATTGAACCATTGAATCGTTGAACCAATTTTAGTTCAATAGGTCGGTTCAACGAGGTGCCCCAAAGATAAAGGGGAAGTGAAGAACAGGAAAAGGGATGACAACAAAGGAAAGACCCATGGAAGGAACAAAAAAAAAGAAAAGCCTAAAGGAAATTTCCAAAGCGTTAACGTCCCAAAAGCCATCAACTTTAAGGAAGTGAATTAGCCATTTGCTTTCGAACCAAAGGAGCGCTAACCATAGAAAAGGCCTAGCAATGTAGTGACCCGCTAGAAGATAGCCCGAGGGCCAAAAGCACCAAAATAGGAAAAGGACAAAATCCCAGGTGACAAAATAGGAGAATGATAAGGTGCAGGAAGGGATGAAGCAGTCAAAGTGGCAAGGGGAAGGTGATTTATTACCTGTTAATCCCCAAATGGTGCAAACAAAAAATGGCATGGCCCATGCATTTAAAAGGGGACAAATCTTAATCTATTTGTAGAAAAGAGGTGCAATCTATGTTTATGCATTAATGCTCGAATGCCAAAGTCAAATTTTGTGATTATATAGTATGGCTCTAGCAGGCCTCTTCTAGAAAGATGACATCGACAACAGTGTTTTCCTCTTCCCAATGAAGGGATGCATAAGCCACTTGTAAAAAAGGAGTGACAAATGGTCTCCTTACTTCTCCTATATATTGCGAACTTGTCATTTGTAAAAAAAGATCTTCCACATTTTTCTAAGGCACAGCCCTAGCAAATTTTCCACCTGAATCAATAAGCATAGTTTTTCACCTCCATTTGGATAGATATTTTAGAGTATGTGCTAAGTGTTGTTTGTGTCCAGTCATTGTCTCTTGATGCTCTCATAGGTCCAACACCAATGTACTTGTTATCTATAAGGTGCCATTTTTATAGCTGAAAGGAGAAGAGTTGGCATTTTGAAGACCAGAATGGAGGAAGTTACTTACAGTGTGCATTTCACAGTGCCTCATTGATTTTCTATTTCTTGTGTTCTCATGAAAGCCTCCTAGCTAGTTTCTTGCAACCTGGTCCTTCTGCCAAGTGTGTAGTGTATGTATGTGTTTGTCTGATTTCAAGAGTGGATGTGTGAAGTTCGACTTATTTTGGTGTATCACCTCTTTAGAGTAGTTTATTTTCTTACATCTTTCTCCCTTTTCATCCCCCCCCCTTTATATACCTATATATGTATGTGTTAGCACTTTTTGGAACAAACATGATGCATCAAAGGGAGCTAGCCCTTATCTAGAGACTCTCCCCTCTAGCTTCGCCAGTCCCACAGGTGAGAGGGGAGTTTCCATGTTGCGAGGAGAAGGCAAGAGCTAGGCCTCCTGCCAAGGGTGCAATTTCTTGTGTCAACAAGTATTTCAAGCCTCCTCCAAAATGAGTGAAAAATTGGATTACCTCTAAGCTTTTGGGTTTCCTATAGCTAAGGTAACATCTATATTGAAAGAGCTAGCTCCTTAGATTTATCTTTAATAGCTTATCACCTCTACTAATTGCTTGCTTAGATGAAAAGAGATAGAAATAAAATTAAATAAATATGTCATAATAAGGTGATTCACCAATTATAACTTGACCACTTTCAACCAACTGAAAGTACACTTCAAACACAAGCCTAACCTACATAGGACACTACTCCAAAACTACCCTTGCATTAGTATTTCTCATGGAGGTTTATGAAGCTAACCTAAGATAGAAGGAATAAAAAAAATGTTATAACATGACACTAGTGTAGATATAACTCACTAAAATCATTAAAACTACACTAGAACACTTCAAGATAACTGCAATAGACTTTCAAAGTTGAATATGGGTGTAAGCAAAGACAACATGCTAAGGAAGGGAAACTACCACTTAGCAAGATCAACTAACTTAACATACACATTGAAAAAAACTCATGGAAAAGGTAAAATAGATCATTATTTATTTATTAAAGGCTGAAAATGAGCAAGTATTTTCCATACTCAGGTGGAAGATACATTTTTAATCCAAAGTGGCTCAATATATAACACAAATGTGAGAGAAGAGAAGAAGTGTACAAGAGAGAGAAGATAGACAAGTTTCATGTAAGTTAAAAAATAAGAGAAGTTATGAAAATATAATAATAAAATTCTAAATCCATGTGTATCTCCTCTTCAGATGCTCTCTCCAAGGGGTTTGGGAGATTGAAATGCATGCTTGACACCTTGACTAGCTTTATGAAACTCTCCTTCTTCTTGATATGTTGAAGGACAAGTAGCCTTCTTGGTAATCAGATAAGTTTCTCCTACATGTTTTCTCTTATTTTTAAACTTTTTAATTGACCCTGAGATATTATCATTGACACATCACCTCTTTCTCTTGCAAGTTGTCTGGAGGGCTCTTCATCTCCTTAGGCCTATTTTGCACACAAGTGTCAAAACTTAGTTTATATTACTCTAGCTCATAAAAAATTAATTAATGGAATATTGACATCATATTTTACCTTAAAAAATATATTTTGAGGTCTCAAACTAGCCCCAATAGGTCACTCTATACCAAAAGCCTCAATTAGGCCTCATTCCTTATAGCCTTCTTTTACTATTTTTCTCATTGTGTGGAAATTTTAAAAATTATATTGAAAAAATAAAATAATAATACATTACCCTCTATCCTATTATAGTTCATTTTCAAATTTCATGACTTTAGGCCAAGTGGGAGTCTACTTTTCTGCCAATTATGCTTCTAGCACTAAAATGTAAATTTTGAATCTAAACTCCTCTTATACTTTTAAAACCTATATTAAGTGTGTGATTCACTTTAACCATGCCAATACAAACATTCATGTCAATTTTGGGCTTATGGAACAATGTGCTTATATCCAAACCATGAAATGGTCAAAAAATAAGCCGTTTACAAGCTTGTTTGGACTGCCTTGAAAAGTGGAGTTTGTTTAGTCACTTACAGGGTTTACTGATCAAATTTATTGATTTTATGAGATTAAATAAGTCCCAATTGACCTTTTCCAATTATTTTAAAGTATCCATCTCACCAAAATCCCTATAAAACACCAAAAACACACAAAATAAGGGATTTTTGATAATTCATATAATAGTTTGTATAGCTCAAGTACATGTGGATGAGACACTTTGAGTCTATAACAACATATAATAGGTTTAAAGAGTAATTTTTGTTATGTGCTTTTGAAGTCCATCTCTTCAAACTGGTCATTATAGTTCTCTTAGGTAGCCTAAAAATACTTCAACTTTTTAAGGATGATTCATAAAGTTGGATGAATGAATCCTCCAAAAAAATTCAAAAATTTAAAGTAAATTATGGTGCCTAACTTCCCATAGGATCTTAGGGTCCCATGCAGCCTGTGTGATCCATACCAGGTAAAATAATTTAGCCTCTCAGGTTGGTAGTGAGCATTTTGAAAGGTCTTAGAGAAAATGAGATATATTGGTACATATTTTGGGTTTATTTTAACCTCCAATGACCTTCATGATGTCTAATAGGTGATCTTTGATATATTATAATAGTTTTCTTACCATAACCCTTCATCAAACTTCTGCAACAAGTCACTTGCTCAAACTTAGGGCTCTTTAACTACTTTGTCAACCATACCCTAATGGACTATATGTACCTTGTTTTCACTTTTCTCCCTTCTCAATCAGGACTCTAATCTTCATGGAAGGTTTTCATATGTTTCTCACTTTCCCTAAAGGTTATCCAAGTCTCCAATATGACTCCACTTTCATCAATTGTTCATCATCTTCAACTGATTGTTGTAAGTTTGTGTATGTGCTTTAGGACTATATGGCCTAAATAGGGGAATGATTGTGTTTGAACCTAAGGTTTTTATGGAAAGTGTTCATCATTATACAATCACCTTCTAATATTTGTTATCCCTCAGTAGTCTCACTTCAAACAACAACCCTTTTTAAGAATGAGTAGGCAGACATTTTTGTCATCAAAACTATGTGTATGTGATTGGGTCTATACCCCTATTTTAGTTATTTACTCCAGTTAGAACTCTTTTGGTCTCAAAATACTTTAAAACCCTAATCTCATTTAATTCACACAATACAATTTTCATAGGATTTATAAGTCTTTATTCACTTAGGTAAACCTAGAGGTGATTATGTTTATGCAAGGTGACTGTGTATGCTTATTTTATAACCCCTATTTGGTTCATCTTCTTCAAAATATTTACTTATAAATCCTCTATTTAGAATAACTTGAGGACCCTAATATCTCTTATATATTTTAAAACACTTATAAAAACCATTATTAAGTTCTTGGAGAGGACTTTTAGTCACTTGAGCAATCCTACATGCAGTAACCTGCCTGTGTATGTCCACTTGGAAAAGGTCTACAATTTAGTGTTATAGGATTTGCTTTCTATGTTTGATACTTTCCTAAAAATCATGAATATCCTTGATTTACCGAGAGATCCTTTAAAACCTTTTGAAACATTAATATTCAATTATCCACCTTTTCATGACCAATCCTTCAATAGGTGGTTGTAGGTGATCAACTAGGCAGTTGACTGTATATGTTTCACTTCAAACCTCACCCTAAAGTTTCCATGGAGTGTTTATATATGTATCTCACCATCTCTTGAGGGTATCAAAATTTTGTCTCAAGTCCAACTCACATTACTTCACTCTCTTTAGGATTAACTATCCAAATAGGCTTTTATCATGACATTAGGTCAATGCAAGGGTTCTAATTCCTTGAATTCAATGACTTTCACTTTACTCTGACTCCCATCTTCATAAGGTACAAACATAACCTTCAAGTTTTATCATCCCTTAAACACCTAAACAACCTATAGATGACTGTGTGTCTACAATATGATTGTTATGATAGTGTGTTATACATATGAGATTGTATGTAGACTAAGTATGAGATGATCTTTGTTTATCATTAAAACCTTATTCAAACCATTGAATTGATATTTAATGACTCTATACCTCATTCACCTACTTTAAAACCTAGTTTTTCCATCACAAAACTATATCTTAGGCCAATTTCAAGCTTCGCTATAGGTATGCATTTTGAAAAGACTTGACTATGTATAAGGCCTTGGATTGGATTCCTATTTTAGGTCCTTTATTTTATGAAAGTTAAATACCATAATCAATAATTATTTCTTACTGTATTATTAGGTCTACAACATCTTCAACTCTTGTTTACTATCCCTACAGTAAGAATCTTGTAGGTGTCAATTAGGCAACTAGCTTGTCTACACTTCCTTATCTTTGAGGTGCCTTGTAGGTTTTATTAGTCCATACCTCTTTTTAACTTAAAAATCCACATTTTTTCATGCTTTGATTACCTTCTAGAGACATTAACAATATTATATTTACCTGAGTTGTAGACCTATAGGCCTATAGGTGATAGAGCCTACAACTTGTGCTTAAAATTTTGAAGAGATGCAAGACATGACTATGAGATTAAAATTTCATTGTCCTTTCCATTGAATCAACATATGTAACATGAAAACACAATCTCAAGCGTCTGTAAATGCATATCAGAGCACTCAAATCACCCTGCTCATGAAAACACATAGAACACAGTCTACAAATGTGAATGGATGGATGACCATCTCTACAAAATTATACCTTATAATTCAAGAGGATTTATAAGATTCTTGAATACTCATAAAAAATTTATTCTTCAAAAAATATTCCACCATTCTACCTTGAAAGCTCAAGAAAGACCCTTGTCACGATTGACTAGCATATTTTAGACCCTTAACTTCTTATCAATTGTTCATAAAGCTAATAAAATAAATATGAAAACCAATGTATAAAGTTTTAATTTGAATAAGAATATAATCAATTCCCAAAGTTTAGGCTCCCACCTTCTCTCTCTTGTTCATACCATTCAAACCATTTTTGCCTATGTGAGCTTATGAAGGGGATGATGAGAGAGAGAAGAAGATTTCTGAAACTATTAGATTTAAAACTTCCTTCCAAGATTTTTTATGATTTTTAAAATACCAAAGGACACCTTTATAATGTTTTCACTTGAACATGACTTCAACATGTCGTTCAACTTCCTCTAACTCTTCAAAGTGGTGTTGAAATCTAAGAAACTAACTTTATCTAACAAGTTGATAGGTGTGGCAGTTGAGTAACTAATCTAATATCTTTAGAAGGTATCTTTTATGGATTTTGAAGTTAGTGAACTTTGAAAAACATCAATGTTAGCCAAAAATCATATTTTAATGCATTTTCAACACCTTAGAGTTATCAAATGATCTTCATACATTCCAAAACTTCATGAAATGTGGTGAAAAGATGTTTTAGACATAAAATGACATTAATGAACCCCTAATCACTTATGACACAAATTTACCATGTTTTATATCTCAATGACACCCTTAGACCACCATATGACCACATTATGACTTTACCTTAATTTCTCTAAACTAACCTTAAACCATGCTAACAAGGTTAAATTAATACTTCTAGGGATCTTATAGGATATGACATGACTATATGACAAGTTTTAATTTATAGGGGGTTGAAAAAATTGACTTGGGGCCAAATGTTTTCAACATTTTTGGTGATTCACAAGGGTAGCATAACTATAATGCTAATAGGACCAGTAGCCTTTCATGTCTATTAGGTAATGGGGTCTCTTACACTCAATTTTTTAGACACCTAAAATTGGCCACCAATGGCCTTTGATCAGACATCAGAGTGATTCCTACCAACCTTTACGAATTAAGCCTAAGAGTCATTGAACATCCCAAAAAAATTTGTGCATCATTCGTCAAAGATTAGAATCTCATATAGACATCCCTAATTGGGTTATCCTAACATAAGTAACAAAAACCTCTCATGGATTCATTTCTAATCATTCTAGGGCATCACAACACACAATTTGGCTTATAGACCTATTAAGTGGGGCACATGGAAATAAAATAAAATCTTGAAAGAGATAAAATGGCTAATCAAAATTAATTAATAAGCTAAACCAAATTAAATTCCTAGTTAAATTATCCATGTGAAATTAATGAATTACTAAAAAAGGAAATTCAAAAATATAAAAATCCTAGCTTTTCATGATTACCTTTTGTGAATTGTCAAGTCTTTGAAAATATATCGAAATATCTCACCCATGCCTATTTATTATACATAATTTATTATTGACACATTTTAACTCTATTTGTGTTAATTAACTCACTTAGGTTAGGTTTAAACCCATTCCGTGTTTAAACTACACTTTAACTCATCTTGAATTGGGGTTAGTTCTTAAGCCTATAAATACAAGCCTTTACCTCTTCATTAGAGAGATTGGAAATAGTAGAGTTATAATGTAGGTTTTTTAGAAATATTTATATCAATAGTGTTATAATGCCAAAATATTGAGCCAAACCATCAAGCCACAAGCATAAGCCAACACAAGCTAATGGTGCCAAGCAGAGAAGGAGCAAAAAAGACTCCATTGCCAAAGACTCTTTGAGCACAAACCAAGTAAGCCATGAAAAAATAATTTGGAGATCTCAAAGAAGGTAAGGATTATTTTTATTTTCATTTTAGTTGGGTTTTCAATTGTATTTTATCCATTATACTCCCCCTAAAATCTAGGCTTATAGATGTAAGCATGTTAGTGTGTTGATTTCATTGTTTTATGAAAATAACACTTGATCTAACCTCCTCTCTATTGTTAAGTTCCTATGATCACAAATGGAATTCTTGATGGGACCTAAATCACCCCAAGTACCAAGAATACTAATATGCAACTCCTAACTTTTCAAATGAATGCTTGAATATCATCAAAATTAGAGTTTTAGCTTTATTTTTGCCATATTTTTTTATGCTAACTTAGATTTACACAAAGATCAACATCGGTCAAACTTAACCAACATCAATTCTACCTAACCATCATCAATTCTACCTAAACCAACATCGGTTCTAGGTAACCATGATCAGTTAGGGTTTAGGGTAAAACATGGCCTAAAATCTTACATTTTGAATCTTCTTACAACTCCTAGTTGTTATTTCTTGGTTTCATTGATTTGAATATTCCTTGAATAATAATATTAATTCAAGTTTTATGGAGTTTTTATGATATTTTGAGCTAACTAACATTTTGAGATTCTTTTTGTTTTACCTTTGGGTTCATAGGTAGTTGATATTGGTCTTTGTTGACTAGCATCAGTTTTGTGCCCAACTGGCATCGGTTACCTTATAATCAGCATCGGTCACTACCAACTAATATCAGTCTCTATGTAAAAAATACAAAGAAACATGAGATATATTTTTTCAAAACTTGTTTTTTCATCAATTAGTGTGCTTAAAAGCATAAGGAAACTCTCTAATCCTTGAAAGACCAAGGCAGGAATAAGACATAAATTTGTAAGTTTAAAATCTTGAATACTTCATT
Source organism: Torreya grandis (assembly GCA_037957365.1). Taxonomy (NCBI): domain Eukaryota; kingdom Viridiplantae; phylum Streptophyta; class Pinopsida; order Cupressales; family Taxaceae; genus Torreya; species Torreya grandis. The sequence continues at coordinate 1,083,521 of JARHVA010002355.1, forward strand.
TTGGTGCCTCAAAAGAAAGTTTAAGTCTTGAACCTTTAGGTTTAAGTGATTAAAATAAACTAGGTGATTTTTGCTAAGTTTTTTTGTGAAATATATTACAAAATTTGCAAGTTTAAGCTAAGGGGCTAAATAACTTTATCAAACATTTCATTTGGTGCAAAAAATTAAACACTTACTTAGATTACTAATTCTTTAAAGTGTTTATTTTATTACTTGTTTATTTTTTTGTGAAAAATTAAGAGTGTGTATGCTCTCCTCCCATCCCATATAGGTAACTTGGGTGACTAAAAGTGCCTTTTCACTTATAATTTGTTCCTAGTCAAAGGCATGGAAATAATGTTGTCTAGACTCTCCCCAAAACTTGTATGGTTTGGGTGATCTAAAAATAACCTCTAAAGTCTTTCCACTTTGTAATCCCCTTGTTAACCAAACCTAACTTGTGTTTTCATTATGAAAAGAGAGATTAGACACTCAATCCCATGGCTCTTGCAGTATGCATGCCTTGATTTTTATGCCCCACCATGGAGTGGGGTTAAAACAATGTCAGGAGATGAAATTTTAGGTAAAAGATTCCCTAAAAAACTCATGAAGAAGCTATGAACTCCCCTTCACGAGCCTTCATGCAATTTAGCTCGTGAAGGGGAGTTCATAGCTTCTTCATGAGTTCTTTAGGGAATCTTTGACCTAGGATTTCATCTCCTGACTTTGTTTTAACCCCTCTCCATGGTAGGGCATAAAAATCAGGGTATGCATACTAAAAGAGCCAAGAGATTGAGTGTCTAATCTCTCTTTTCATAATGAAAACACAAGTTAGGTTTGGTTAACAAGGGGATTACACTAAGCAGTACATAGATGGAATCACTATGTAAAGGAATAGACTCTTGCATAGTAAGTTAATTGGTATAAACTTAATTGACATAATGCATCTCTAGTGTTAATCACACTTGGGACCACCTAGATGATCAAAAAAATTAAGTTTTAGACAAACCCCACTTGTCATGGAAATATTATTTATGTAGGGCAAGTATCCCAAAATTCCATGTCACCATACAATCTCTTGGGAGAAGGAGGGTGTAAAAACCCTACTACTTCATGTGCTTTTATTTTTGGATTAATATTTGAAATCCTCCTAAGAGCATGTATATAGATGAATTTCAATAATGTGATGTAACCTTATCAATGTTAGGGCTTAGGATGATTTACATAATTGTATTTGTTCTTTTTCCTTTTAATTGCTTGATCTTTGAGTCTAAAACTTTTGTTTACTTATGCCACATCAAAACAAGTCTTGTATCCACACTACTGTATTATTTGAGGAGGCATTATGTTTTTCATTTTACACCTTGTTTATGCCTTGAAAATTTGTGTCAAAAACATTATGTATGTCACTTGATTAAAATGGGTAACATTACATTGCCAAAATCATTTCAAGTTTATGCCTTGGAGTCTTGAAACAAACCATTATTCATACCTTTAGAGATCAATAATGTCATTATGTTGCTTGAATCATTTCATTGACTCATCTTGATTTATGTCCAAGTTTTTATTTCAAAACAAAACCATGTACGCATTTTGTGATCTTTGTCTAGTATTGTTATGCCATTCAATTTTATCTAGCTTGTTTGTTCAAAAATCCTACTTTTTCTAAAGTTTTAATTTTTAATTAACCTTGACAAGTTCGAATCCAAACATTGATTGATTTTTATTCATGCCTTATATAATTAGGTCTTATACATTGATATTTAACTTTTGGGTCACGTAACTTAGGTTAATTCTTTACCCAATTTTGAGAACTATTATTTTTGCCTTTATTTGAGAGAAAATAATCTATCTCCAAGTGCCTTTTGTTTTGTGACTCATACTCAATTGACCAAGTTCATGTCTAAAATCAAGTACCTAGTCTATGCTAAAGTGTTTCAAATTTATTATATTAAATACCCCTTTGTTTTAAGTCTACATTTTGACTCCACATTTGGCTAAAAGTCCTAGCACATGCCTTTTTTTGAGCCTAGTTTTTGACACCACATTTGGCCAAAAAACCTAGCAACCTTTATTTTCCTAGATTAGACCTATTTGGAAAAATTTAGACCTAGAGTTTGGAATTTGTTTTTAGTTCATCCACTTTAAATTTTTGTGTGATAAATTTGACGTTATACTATTTTATACCAACTTTTGTTACAAACCATTTTAGAGATATAGATCCATCAATTTAACCAAGTTAGATCAATTTTGAACCTTTTATCTTTATAGACATTATTTTTTAGAGTTTTTAGAACTCTAATACATTTTGTTGTGAGGCACTTACCTTTGATTTGAATATGTCTCACTACACACATAGTGGCATCATGTACAATCAAGGGTATAATAATGTGGTCATATAAGAAGACTTTGTTCGAGACCCCTAGGGAGATGATGTCATTTATAATATGGATCCTTATCCACCTTACAATGCATAATCAAGGGAACAAATCCAAGACCCTTTATCCATTTATTTGGTCAACATGCCTCCATACTTAGAGCAAGACCAAGAACAAATGACGTAATACCTCACTAGTATACATACGGTTGTAGAATAAGTCTAATTACAACTATACTACATTATAATTCCATCAACCTATAACCCTTATTTATTTGATCATCACTTACTTTTGAACAAGGTCTAAGTCTTAATCATAGCTATGGAGGGAGGGGATATATTTTTGGAAAACTTTCCCCATGAAAACTTGCCAAGTCTAGTAAGAAGGCCTTATAACATGTTTTTTAATCAAAATAATAAACATGCCTCTTAGAGAAACCCTCACACTATATTGTTGATGCCATTTCAAGACCCTCGTATGCTTATCATAGCAAAGGGCCTCATGTAGGATCACTTCATATAGATACATACAACATACCAAACCTATTTTAACTTAGCATGTAACTTCAATAACATGACCATGTCCAATGCTCCTCATATAGAGTTGGCTCCTTCAACGGGAGTCTTGATGTAATTGACAGGCCAAGAAAATTAGGGTATAGACCCATTCACATACACTAATTTGGTTGGAGACATGTTCAATACCCCTACCATCAAATAAGTATGTTATACATCTATGTAGGATAATGAGCCAAATATAATGGACAATGTGCAAGTATCATCTAATATGACCAAAGTGGTGTAAATACGCAAACAACTAGTCCAGAATAAAATGTGCCTTTAGTTAACACCATGAGTGGTTCACAAACATAAGGGGAAGTAACTTATACCCCCAACCTTAATAAATAATTACCTCTAATCCTCAACCAGTTGCTTCATCAAGCACACAACCATAGGGGTTATGTAGTTAAGCAACAATGAGTACCATACCATAAAAAAATATGAAAAATGTTACTCCACCACAATAGGTGACAACTAACATTCCACAATAATAATCACAGTCTAACATACCCACATAGCAGAGGCAAAACATCTTGCCACCTTAACAAGGGGAAACCAATGTTCCACCTCACCAAGTAGTGATGAACATACCTCTTCAGTCGCAGACCAACATGTCATTGCAATCACAAAAAAATTCTAATCAAAAGCATACGAGTATTGATTAACAACAAATGTTGAACCTTCAACATACTTCTACTTCCAAATAAGGATTCATGCAACTAAGAGGTTCTAATGTTCCACAAGTACCGATTAGGCAATAATTACCATTTGTGCCAAACATGCCACCAATTCAGTGACAAGGCTTTGGTTCACAAGTTCCCCTTAATCATCAAGGTTTGACTAGTTGACAACAATTCCTTATTCAACCTTAGTAGTCATAGTAAAACCATATCCTTCCATCTCAATGATAATTTCTCCAAAACCAAGCCCATATCCAAATCTTAATCAAAATATCACACCACAAGATGTGCAATTCCAATAATCACACCTTAATCGATGTACACATATTCTGGTCAATTCACAAACCAAACCAACATTCCCCAACAAATGCCTCCACTATACCTTGATCAAATTAATCCACTTTTGATTGCCTAGCCTCCACCTCAAGCCATTGTTACCTTTGGTTTCCTTGAATAAGAAATACAACAAATGAAAGATGCAAGTACCACCATCCAAGATAGGAAACATACTAAGAAGTTTAAGTTGGACGATGTGTGTTCCTACCCTTTCAACATGAAGTATTTGAAAATACCATTTCTTCTAGTGTACGAACCACCAAAGTTCAATAAATACAAGGGGAAAGGTGCCCCCAATTCCCATTTGATGGAATTCTTTGTTGCATGCTAACAAGTGGCCTACAATGACATATACCTCTTACTATTTTTTTCATGGAGCTTATCAAGACAAGCATTAGAATGTTTTTAAAATTACTATAGAATTTAGTTTTTTATTTTGATGATCTTTTAGACAAGATCATGTAACATTTATCTTACAATCTTGAGCATGAGATTTCATTGGTATTTGATGCAATCCAAATAGTAGGTCAGTGAAATATTTTCAAGTTATTTTCAATGATGAAGAGCCCTTGCAAGTTGATTTACCCACAGTCTGATAGACAAGAAATTACCATTTACTAAGAATTTACACATCGAGATATCTTACCATTTGGAGCTACAGTGTACACACACTTTTAAGGAAATCATTGACAAATGTTTTTTGATCAAAATAACCCTTATTAACAAAGGTATCATTAAACTTACCTCATCTAATCAAACCCAAAATCAAAACCAAAGTAATGGCCAAAACTAGAACCAAATCCAAGTGCAAGCATCACAACCAACCATGGCCAATAATTATGATAAACCCAAGCAGTTAAATCACAAAAATAATGTTGTGAGAAATGGAGTAACTGATTCGTGACATGTCCAAGTGGTGAAAACACCATCTACTCAGCTTACACTGCATATTCAAATTAATCCTAACTAACAACCTCTTTAACAAGCATATTAACCTAGCTAGCACAATAAATACATCAACCTTTACCTTTACAAAACCCTCCTTCAATAAGAATTGCACCTACTCATTGTGTATTTAGTGACCTTGGAGAACCCATTGATCTATGTTTCACAAGATGGCCATTGCTAATCTGATTGACTAGCCTATTCCAAAGCACTATCCTGAGGGCATTGACTATCCAGACTGGTATAGGTAAAATGAATTATGTGAGTATCATTGAGTTAATGGCCATAATTTTCACCATTGTATGCAAATTAAATATTTTATTAAGAATATTTTGGAAAATTGAGAGATCACATTGGATCTTGGAGCTTCCACATCCAATCAAATCCTTAGTATCTATTAAAACCCCTTTTCACAACATAACAACCAATAACAATAGCTAGTTGATCTACATCCCTTCTCAGGGATACGTCTCCCCACTGAGGTGATCATCGCACACCATGTGTCTGACTGAGAATCACCTTAGGTGCTTCATGACTAGCCATATAGGGATTTGGAAGAGGACCCAGATCACTCCAGAGATTTTAGTGTGATGGTCAGTCCTCCATTTAATAGAGGACTAGCCATCACACCAAAAGCTCCAGAGTGATCTAGGTCCTCTTCTAGATCCCTATATGGCTAGTCATGAAGCACCTGAGGCAATTCCCAGTCAAACATGTGGGGTGCGATGATCACCTCAGTGGGGAGATGTATCCCTGAGAAGGGATGTGGATCATGCCCACCAACTTCTATGGGTTTCAACCTCGAGACCTAGCTCTGATATCAATAGAGGACTGGCCATCACACCAAAAGCTCCAGAGTGATCTGGGTCCTCTTCCAAATCCCCATATGGCCAGTCATGAAGCACCTGAGGTGATTCTTGATCAAACACATGGCATGTAATGATCACCTTAGTGGGGAGACGTATCCTTGAGAAGGGATGTGGATCATGCCCACCAGCTTTTGTGGGTCTTGACCTCGAGAACCAATAGAGGACTGGCCATCACACCAAAAGCTCTGGAGTGATTTGTGTCCTCTTCTAGATCCTTATATGCTTAGTCACAAAGCACCTGAGGTGATTCTTGATCAGACACATGGTGTGCGATGATCACCTTAGTGGGGAGATGTATCCCTGAGAAGGGATGTGGATCATGCCCACTAGCTTTTGTGGGTTTTGACCTCGAGACCTAGCTTTGATACCAATAGAGGACTGGCCATCACACCAAAAGATCTAGAGTGTCTATGTCCTCTTCTAGATCCCTATATGGCTAGTCACGAAGCACTTGAGGTGATTCCCAGTTGGACACATGGCATGCGATGATTGCCTTAGTAGGGAGATGTATCCCCGAGAAGGGATGTGGATCATGCCCACTAGCTTCCATGGGTTTCAACCTTGAGACCTAGCTCTGATACCAATAGAGGACTGGCCATCACAACAAAATCTCTAGAGTGATTTGGGTTCTCTTCTAGATCTCTATATGGCCAATAATGAAGCACCCAAGGCGATTCCCAGTCGGACATGTGGTGTGCAATGATCACCTCAGTGGGGAGACGTATCCCTGAGAAGGGATGTGGATCACTAGTACAATAATAATAAAAATAAAAATAGTATCAACATCTAAGCTAGAAACCACAAAATTAGTAACAAAATCAACAACATGAAAAAAATGGATGTAGCTAAGGCTAAAACAATGCCAAAAACTAATAGAACTACCATATAGTTTCACATGACTATAACAAAGTTGTAGGCCATATTGCAGGAGGTTATGTTTCCACTATCTTCATTAATTTGAGACCAAGTACCAATCAAACAAGACCATTGTTAATTAATTCTAATCAACCAAACCATATTATTAATCCTTCCTTGACATGGGACCTAGGCATACTAGCAAGCAGGGATTCCCATTTTTGGACCTTATATTGATAACTCATCATTGGCCCATGATCACACATAAGTGCACCAACAAATGAGACTTATCTTATTTGGACCCCCTCCAACATCATTTTTTAGTAATAATGGTCATATATCTAATCTTGATTTTGCAATCAAAACTCAATGGTCAAAGATTACCATACCAAGTCCATAGTGTAGACATCCTATTCTTATCACCATTTATGTTAAAATTGTCAATCTTACTCGAATTGCACTCAAATGTAAATTTTAGGTCAAAATCATTAAAACACCCTAAATGGCTCAAAATTTTAATTTATAAGTATTGATTTAGATCAAAGTATCCCTAAATAGGGCAATGCATTTTATGGGCTAGCTAACTTTGATCAGATCATTTCGAGTCAAAATGCCAATTTTGCACCTAGGTGCCCTGGATTACTCTTTTCTATCAAGTCTCTTGCATGAGACATATGACCTTGTCATTTGGTGTTTACAACATCCTAAATGAGATAATGGTTCCAACACATCTAACATTGCCTTCTAACTCTTCTAGAGTCAAATTACGACCCAATAATATGACTTTCTGACCATTTTGATTAATTGTGCACCAATTTCCAAAGAATTGCACTAAACTTGATTAACCTTGTTTAAGATAATTAATCAAAATTAAGAGCTTAATTAATAATTCCATTTTTGAATATATCATTATAGAAAATTGATTGTTGATATCTGCATCACCTAATGACATCATAATATGGGGTGACATCCATAAGCCATAAATGCATAAAATATCAAGATTATGGGTCTCCCATGCTTCATTAATACCCTTCATGCCTCTTAAAATACCCTCTATCCCAAATATTTATGAGGGATATTTATGGATTTATTTATATAATTGGATTAATTCATGGCCACACGTCTCAATCTTGAGATGGATGGTCATGGTTGATCCTGATCAATCTCAAAAATCTATAAATAGAGAGGCCATGAACATCATTTTCAAGCTTGATTTTTGCAAAGTTATAATGATAAATTATCTCCAAAATCCTTTGTTTTTATCATTATTTTTCATTATCAAGCTTCATTTGATAGGTTAGAGTAGATATTTCATCTACTTTGAGTCTAGGTTATGCAAAGAATTCTTGAGACATGGGAGGAGCTACCATCATTGTTAATGAAGACAAATCTTGATCAAGGGATAACATGCTTTTGAGATACTTTTTTATGGTGAATCCACTGCAGAAGGTAATCGGTGTTTCTTTCTTTCAATTTTTTTTGTTATCTTTTTTAATTCTCGCATGAATAGATATGCTAAGTTTTGTTTTCTTTAATGCATTTTTCATGATTTCTTGACTAATGCTTAACTAACTCTCTTTGTAATCCTCTCTACATTTTGGCATGCTCAGTGGGACCCTAGCCCCACAAATTTTCTCATAAAGGCTCTTTCAAGCAAACTACTAACCAATTTTATGCAAAATCTTGGAGTGAAGATGTCAAAAGAGTGAAATTTTAAGTTAATATTTCATTTTTTTGATAATTATGTTTTTGTTCCTAGTAACATCTATTTTGCTTTCTATTAAAATATTGTTGTTTATTGAATAATTATTTTATATCCCTGAGAAGCAATATCATTTATTAGAATAGCGAGCAATAATTTATCAAAAATAATTATTTTGTCTTAAAACAATATTATTGCTCACCCTATGCAATGATTTTGTATTTGATAATATCGATTTTGTCAATAGAATAGTGATTTTGTATTTTCTATCTGGTAATAGTAATTTTATAGGAAAATAATGATATTATGTTTTTCTGATGATCTAACCCATAAAAATGATATTTTTGTCTGGTGATTACAATTTTACATGGAAACAATGATATTGATTGTGTAATAACGATTTCGAAACAGAGAGCTTGTTTTGAGAAGTTGCTTCACTCATTTTCAAATTATCTTCAAAGCTAAAGCACATACTAACTTTTTTATTGCAAGATCAAACTTGGAATTTGTTAAAACATTCTTTTTAGACCTTTTTTTAAAGTTTAAAATGGATTATGAACCTTGTTTTGGTGCTTAATGAAAAATTTAGATGTTTAGGTGAATGTTTTGACAAATTGTGCTTTCAAAGTTATAATTTAAGGCTAAGGGACAAAAAGAACATCACCAAATATTTGTTTTAGTGATTAAAATTGGACTCATTTATCAAGTTTGTATGCAATAGATGATTAATTATTTGATTGGTAAAAATAAGGTTCATGTGTGTATGTTCTTCCATCTGTCCCCTTTAGGGAATTTTTGGAATTAAAAACACCGTCTTTATTGCAAGCATGCCTAGTCCAAGGTATAGAAAGAATGTTGTTTAAAGTGATCCCAAAAACTTGAAATAATATTGGGTGATCTTGAGGTAACCATAAATTATTTATATCTCATGTCATTTATTTTATGCAAACTTGGCTTGTAAAGGGGATTTCATCACCTCCCATAAGTGTTTCATCTCCGGGAACTGACTTCATCACTCCTACTAAGATTGAAGGTTTGAGTGGTGAAACCACCTTCTAGTGTTGGAGTTGCACACGGGATGTATTTGTACTTTGGACATCACACTAAATTGAGCAAGTGATGGATTTAGTGGTTGTAAAAAGGATAAGGCCTTTTTGTAACAAGTCAAGCACTACAAACACCCAATTAAAGTGTACTTCTTTAGCATCATTTGGCATGAAAGCCATTATGTAATTGATCCATCTAGAAAAATTTGAAAACTTATAGTTTTTAGATAAATCCCCACTTACCATGAAAGTGTTATTGATTAAAGGCGTACCTCAAGGTCCATGTCACTTTATTTTCATTTGATACAAGGAGGGTGTAAAAACCCTACTATGTAATTCACATTTACTTTTGGATGAACACTTAAAAATCCTCTCAAATGATGTATATAGATGGATTCCAACAATATCATGCAACCTTGTCAGTTTAGACTTAAGATGATTATTTTTTGTATTTAAATTACTTGGTCTTGATTTGTGTCTAAAATTGCTTGTTAACTCAATGAACTTAACCAAAACATATTGTCCTCAAAAATTTTGAGCAAGGGAGGCATTACAATGTCCAATTGGAAAATTTATCTTTTCCTTATTTAAAATTATTATCAAAAACTTTTTTGTCATATCACCCACTTTGGTATAATTATGATGCCCATTTGAGTCTAGATCATTTACCCAATTTTATTTAAGTCCCTTATTTATAATTCACATTCAAAATTGAACCTTTCTAAGTTTTAAGGGTTGGTGTATTAAATTGGGTTCACCATTTTGACACTAAACTTGCTCTAACTTAGGTTCAATTTTTCATTTAGATTGAAGGCCATTTATTAAACTTAAAATCACATTACCACATTGATGGACTCAAGTCATCTTGTGTATCGATCATGCTTTGAGTCCTAGAACATATTTTATCCTATTATAACCATGTGGCAATGTTGTGCTACCCATTTGGTCCTGGCTTTATACTTAGTCATTCATGTATGTTTTTACATCTTGAGTTGCTTAGTTTATAATGTCTTGTTTGTAATCTAGAGAGCTTTCCTCTAATTTTATAGGATCAACTCCTTGTAGTTTGAACTAGCTTTTATGATATAGGTGTATCACAAAGATCTACGTTGTGGTGTACTAGTTTTCACCTTGGATCTTTGAGTTACCTTACCTCTTCCAATCTATATGATTTTAAATTTACCAAAAGTTGGGTAAATTAGTGAGCCAAATATTCTAATTGTGTGTGGTTCCAAGCCACCCTCCCTTTATAGTCTCTTTGGTGCCTTAGTCATTTGTTTGGGAAAGGATCAAAATTCATATCTTATTTAAACATTTGAAAAACATTGTCTAAATCTTATCAAACATTGAGAACACTATTTTTAAATAATAACACTAAGGTACACTTACAATAGGGTTTATTATGGCCCTAGTTGTAAGGTAGAGCATTTTTATGATGGACATGAGCACTCCATCTTATTTGAGGATGTTTTCCTCTTTGGGCCTATCTATTGAAAACCAATCACATCCATGCTAGTTGTTGTAAATTATTTTCAGCCTTCCCCTTTTATTTGTACTATGTGCTTGAAGGTTATTATTTTTGGGTATCCTTTTTTTCCTTCAGCTTGTATGAGCAAGAAAGTTCCATAATGTGCAAAGGTTGCCATTTTAGGACCTCCTACTTTGGTTTGCAAAAGCAACCAAAATAAGAAGCATCCAGTCATTACCATTTTAGGACCTCCTCTTTTGGTTTGCACAAGAAACCAAACTAAGAAGCATCTAGTCATTACCATTTTAGGAACTCCTCATTTGGTTTGCATAAGCAACCAAACTAAGAAGCATCTAGTCATTACCATTTTAGGACCTCTTCCTTTAGTCTGTACAAGCAACCAAACTAAGAAACATCTAATCATTACCATTTTAGTATCTCCTCCTTTGGTTTCCACAAGCAACCAAACTAAGAAGTGCCTAGTCATTACCATTTTAGGACCTCCTCTATTGGTTTGCACAAACAACCAAACTAAGAAGCATCCAGTTATTACCATTTTTGGCCCATCACTAATTTTTGATGAACCTATTGTTGAAGAACCTCCATTTGATGAACTAGTTGTGTTTGATCCCTTCTTCAATAGTCTAATTTTTGGAGGGTTCATTATTGAACCATAAATCATTGCTCCTACTAAACCAAATGTTCCCCACTTTAAAAATTATGTGTTGATCTTTGAGCCAAAATAAGAACCATTACCTCTTCAAGAGCCATCTTATGAGGACCAAAATGTGTTCAAAATTGATTTTTTTCAACCAATTGTGAACCAAAACCATGATGATATTTTTGAAACACCCATTTGTGACAAGTAAACTTGTGATAAGTTACCTATTCATATTTTACCTATTTTTAAAGAGCCTCATCTCCTTGACAATCCAATCTCTATAAAGTTATCTCTTGATCTTTTTCCACTCATTAAGGAGTCTCACTTTGACAGACATGATTTTGTTGAGACACCCCTTGAGTGATTCCCTCTCTTTGAGGGGATTCACTTAAATGAGCCAGTCTATGTTGAACCCTTACAAGATGAATTAGTTTTTATGGAACCCGTTATGCCATCACAAGCCATTACTTATCAAACATTTAGAATTCAACCAAATATTATAAAAATAACCACATCAGATGAAGAATCAATATTAGATTCAGGTTTCATATTTGAACTGACATCAGATTTAACATCAAAAATAGAATCAACATTAGTTATGGCATTGGATTCAGAGTCCTTTAGATCAAAAACATATTATAGTGATCCAAAACTCGAAAGCTTTGGTTGAAAGATAATTCAAGAAATAAGAACAAAACAATTCAAATAATGCTATCTCTGATAAGAGATGTTTTATTGATCAAATTTGTAGACCCAAACATATGTTTATCTCTGAGAAGAGATGTTTGATTTCCATTTAGGGCTACATCTTAATTTTTACATGTTTTGAAGGTGTGGGGAGGATGTGGAAGGTCACCAATCTTGAGGGAGATGAATTGGTTTGGCTTCCATGATTTAAAACAATATAGAACTCAAGGAATTACTATTTTTAGAAACTTACTATTTTTAGACTACACTACTAAAATTGATATTTGGGACACTTCCATTGGCTTTTATGGGTTCAAAATTCATTGATTAGAGCTCCATCCCATATCATGACATTCCCCTCATTATTAGCTTTCCAATGGTTCAAACGGTGAGTAAATAAGAGCTACAGTGCAAAAGTTATGGCTCCCAGAAGTTCTGCCATCAATTGGGGTGGACCCATCACCCGAATTGTCATCTAAATTATTGTCCAGATCATTCCTCCCTTCTTGAGAAGCAATGGTCCCCATTGCATCAAGATTTTTCATCAAGTTTGGTAGTTGTACTTCAATTTGATTCCCGATGTATACTTGGAAGGGATTGTGATTTATGAAACTATGCAAGGCCTGATTGTTCACCATTTCTATCTAACCATCAGTCTGTGGATGGAAGGCCATGAAATTCTTCAGCTCGATATCTATTTGCTTCTATTGTTGTGTTGTTTGTGTAGTCAGGGCTATAACATTAGCCCTTTTGGATTCCTATGGCTTAACCACCATGAGAACAAATTTCTTAGCACCAATCAGAGAGACAAATGTAGAAGGTGATACTTATGGTACCCTATAGCACCGTGTTCCAAGAGTGAGAGTGATCCTTCTAATTCTTGATTCATATATACCATGACGATCATACATGAATGGCTGACCAAAGAGTAAATCACAAACATCTAGATTGACCACATCACATAAGACCTCATCTTGGAAAGGTTGTATTGCATATGAGAGAAGACATTGGTGGGTGACATGGAGGTTTCTCCCTAGACTCAACCATCCAATACTATATGGTTTTGGATGAGGCTTCAAGGATAAATTTAGGCTTTTCACAATATTAGCAGTGATTAAATTATTTTGACTTCCACTATCAAGAATGAAATGCAGAGGCTTACCTTTCACCCATAACTTAGAGTGAAACAACCTTTCCTTGTCATCTAGCATCTCGTTGTGTGTCTGTGATGAAGCAATAATGGCTTCAGGATCAAAATCTATAATTTCTTCTTTAACCTCTTCGACTATAGGTTCTGTATGAGGTAGAGTAGTAGATGTTGAGGATTGTGACCCAGAAAGCAGTGATTTGATAGTTCAACATTCTTATTTGGAGTGTGTTGGGTGAATATTTTGTCAGTCAGCTGTCTAATTGAGCAAAATAGGGCTTATCATCCATAGTAAAGGGGATTGGTCAGCCCAATGTGTAGGTTTACTACATCAAAGGTGGACAAATCTCTCCTGTCATCAAGGGGAGGTTCCCTATAAATATGAAGGAGCTATATACTATAAATATATAAGCATAAAATAACACTCAGGGGTAGGATACACCATCCATCTCTCTTCTTTTAGAGATGATGTTCACAAACAAAGGAGAAAATCCTAGTGAAAACACTGAAGGCACTTCTCTTCTTTCAAAAGTGTTCTTGTAGGGGATAACAGGAGTTCTTTTAGGTAGTGACAAAGCCTGGTAACAAAGGATAGGAATTAGCAAGATGAAATGGAACACAAAGTCTCCACTTCAACTACCCAAAGAGTGAAACACAAAGGATAATGAGGGCACAAAGTCATCCTGAAATCCTCAACACAGAAGGAAAAGAAAAACACACATTGAAAACAATTGTGAAAGCAAAAATTCTTCCCATAATTGGCTTTAGGACACCTTCCTGATTACTTTCACTAGTTCTGCTTGCCAAATTAAATAAATAAGAACACATTCTGAAGACAGACATAAGAATAATCTCCTAAAATGATACAAGCTAAAACAACACAAAGTCTGTAAACAACTTACTTTTTCATTCAGATAAAATGAAATAAACAAAAATCTAAGCTCAAAGTCTCAATATTCTCCTTTCAATTGGGCAGAGTTTCACTTCTGTAAAATGAAATAAGTCCCCCCTTCATAATGAGATAAATTACAATGTATAGCAATCAAGCAAGGCTTGGTGCTCTTTCCCATGCCACGGCCCATGCTGCAGTCAATGTCTTCAATGTGCCTTTAGTTCTATTTGGAGGGACCATGCTGGGAATAGCGCATTACCTTAACTATGGTGTGTCCATTCATCTAATATGTCTCTTCTTTAGTATGGATTATCTGGTCATTTTCCTGATTCCTGCATAGTTGTCCAATTCGCCATTACTTCATGAAAGAAAAATAGGTTACATCCTTGATTTGGTGTGCTCAGAAGTCTACTTGATCCACTATTTCACCTACTGGAAATAACTCCCTTGAAGATATTTATGATCTTTTGCATCTATCTTCTCTCTCTTGTAGCAATTTGAGCCTTCAAGCTCTCTTTTTACCCAGTCACTTGGTTCTTCCTTAAAATTCCATGTTCTATTTGAGTTTTAATAGATATTCCCTTTAAATTTGATATCTTCAAGGCTGTTAATGGTTGTTATCCACTTGAACCATGTTGAACCTTGAACCTTCGAACCTATGAACCATTGAACTTTGAACTCTTTTAATTCAAGGTTCAATCGGTTCATTGGTTCATCCTCTGCCCGTCGCTCCCTTGTTCTTTCTAAGCTCTTTGATCTTCATCACACTGGTTGAACCTTTGAACATGTGAACTTGTTGAACCTTTTGATTCAATGGTTCAATCGATTCATTCTTTGAAGCCCTTCTCATCTAAGTCTTTGGGGGGCCCTTTTTGCGTCTTTGACAAGTGGCAAGTTCTACTATTATGAAACTTATTAGAAACTTATAGAAAAAGGGATCCATGAGACTTCTTACCCTAGCAGCTTTGAAAGGGGAACATGGATGTAGACACTTGTTATGTTTCACTGAGTTATAATAGAACACGTGGCACATTCTATAGCTTTGAAACTTATTAGAAATTGTGTCTCAGCAGATGACACTTGGTAGCTTCCGCTGCACTTTGTCTTTTTCCATCGGGCATTTTTTTGTGGGCTTTTCCTTTGGACAAAATGTCCAAAGGAATTCTTTCAACCTCCTTCACTTTAGTCATTTCCATCGAATAAAAAGTCTGAAGGAATCATTCCTTTTGGGCCTTAAACCAAATCTGAAGGAATTCTATCTTTTTTGTCTTCTCTTTGACCCTTGAACTAATGTTGCCTACCCACTGCAAGGGCATTTGTTTCTAGTTCACTGCCCTCTATAAGGGCATTTATTCCTTCAGCCCTGGGGCAACCCCTTGAACCTATTGATTAAACTGACCAATTGGACCAACTTTGGTTCAACGATTCAATCAGTTCAATCTCTTTATTTTGATAAGTCCTTTTGATCTTTTGAACTAAACACGTTGAACCATTTCGTCATTAAACTCATTGAACTGATGAACCAAAATGGTTTAAGGTTCAACAGTTCAAGCCTTTGTTTAGAAGCTTGCCGATGGACAATTTTGATCAAACCAAGTCATTGAACCAAACCTAAAAATGACTAAGTGTTGGAAACTTGTTCTTTTGATTGAACTCACATGTAGAAGCCTTTGAACCTGTTGAACCTGCTAATCCCTTTACTGAAAAAGCTTAGAAAATGAGGAAATTGAAAGCTCAGAACAAATTTTGAAAAGGGAAGAGATAATTTTTTGGTCTCACGAGACCAAAATAGTTCATATGTTGTCTCAAAAATAAGTGACATTTTTGGGGACAATAGGTGGCTCCAGTTGGGGAACTTCCTTCAGTTGAAAACTTAGAACAGCTGAGGGGAGTAGAAACCAAAATCTCCAGTGCCTTAAAGTATGCCATTGCACTATGAAGTCATGCTACCCAAAAAGAAAGGCTCTAAAAAAAATTAAAATGAACAACACAAAGCAAAAATAAAGACTATACAGATATACATATATACATGTGAACTTATCTGATACTTCAAGAATTGAAGTGATTCAGATGCTGCCCATTGTGAGACAATGAAAATGGCATTCCATCTTGATAAACCAGCAGGAAACCATTTTGTCCCTAGAATTGGTGACAGTTGAATGGAACTCTCTACCAAGAATCACATTTCTTGTGCACTCCTTTTGGTTCTCTCTTCTTGCGCCATGGCAAGACTTGATCTCCAACCCAAAAATCATGGTTCTTTGCCTTCTAGTCAAAGAGCTTTTTCACCAAACTTTAGTGGGCAGCAATTCGGTCCACCACCATAATTTTTTGTTCTGATGGTTCAGTCCAGCACATGATTTGATTATCAGCATCAAACTCTTGATAAAACTCAGTTCAGCATCTCCTTTAGCATGAAGGAGTTTGACACCTTTTGAGCAGCCTTCAACCCGAGTAATAGAGATTCATACTTGGCAGTGTTGTTGGCATTGTTGAACTACAACTCATGTGAAGGAGTAAGAATGTCCCCTTGAGGAGATATCAACACCATCCCAGCTTCAACATTGGTAGAATAATTATTGCCATCAAATTCTAGGATCCAAACATCATCAAAAATTGATCTTCTATCAAATTTCTCTTCATTAGATATGGAAGATCTTTTTTCATTTATACTCCACCCTACCAATTCTTTTGATGTCTTATTTGAATCAATTTTAGGATCACCACCTATAGGACTTTCATCTATAGGAACATGAACACCCTCTATGGATAAGAAGTAATTACCCTTACCTGAAGACTCAAATAGAATCTGAGCTTTAGGTGCTGATGTCTGTGTGACAACATATTTTGTTTCCTTTTCAGGGAGCAGCCTCTTCATAACACCTTTGACAGGGACCCTTGCCTCAGATAGGTCCATGATTAATTCTCCTCCCACATCCTTGCAAAAATTTCATCTAAGTAGAATGCCATAGGATGTTGGGATGTCGGCCACCAAAACTGTCATCTTGATTCTCTTGTCTGGGAATGTCGCAAATACAAATTGGGCATCCTTGATTTGCCCCAGTAGTGGCACTTGTTTTTTCTCCATGGAGAAACATCTTCCAAATGTTTTGGTCAGTGTAAGACCAAGAGATTCTACCACTTTGGCAGGCATGACATTGTCTGAAGCACCAAAATCAATGATGCAGTTGATCAGCTTGTGACTGTTTATCAACAAGGAAACATAGAAAGGATCTACTTTCCCAGGGGCAGCAAGAGGAGTGATGACAAGATTGTTTGAGATGGGCATGTTCCTTGGGGGATCATGAGTTACCTTTCTAATCTCTTGTCCTATAGGGATGGCTATATTCTTCACACACTCCACCAACTTGTCCAACTGCTCAGGGTTGGCTTGTAAGAATTCAAATTTAGTCATTTGAATTTTGGTTTTTTTAACATGGTCAATTATGTCAAATGACTGAAATGGACTATGAAGAGAGGATGGGAGTTCATCCTTTTAGTTTTTAGGGGGGGAGGACTGATCTGTGAATTTGAAGTAGAAGGTGTAGGGATGGTTGATGTACTTACCTTCTTAGCAATCACCAGCTCCTTTGTCTAGAAAGGTAGAGTGGTCCCACATTTAGCAATTGAAATTGTTGGTTGAGGTCACTCCTCTATCTTTTATTTATCAGCTTGTTAGGCTAATTGGTTCTTGGATTAGGTGAACATAGCATATGATCCCTTGACTGCTTCACCTTTACTTTTGGGTTCATCCTGGTAATTTAGGAAACTAATGTGGGAGTCACTAGCTAACTCTTCTTGACCCTCTGTGAAGAGATCATCATCATTTTCTTGATCAAACTCAGGTTGGAAAGAGAAATCATGTTCAATTTCTAGATATCCAACTACTGAGTTGGTTGGAGGTGCTTCAAGGGTAAGGTTCCTCTATGGGGGAGGAAGATGATTTGGCTGCCTTTGATTCCTGGCAGTGTTACCTTGGTATGCCTAATTCTAAAATGTCCTCCTTGGCATATCCTGATAAGGAGGATAAGACATACTTTGGTCCACTTGTCTTTTCAAGGCTAACAGTTCATTTTCTAGCTTTTACACCATTTGATCAGTGGTGGCTATAGGTGAGTATTCAAAATATGAATAGGTTTTATCTCTATTTGGGTCTCTCCTTATCTTTCTAGTCAAGATAAGGTCATCTTCTACCTCAGTATCCAAGTCTTGAGCAGCAACAAGGTCTATGTGTCTAGCCTGTCTCAATAAAAAACTCACTTCAGGTAGCTGTGAGTTGATGAAGAAACACTTGAGATTATGAGGTGTCAGCTGGGCGATCATGGGAATCCTATGCCTCAACTTGTCAAACTTGGAAATGAAGTCTCTCATAGGTTCATGGGACTCCTTCATCTGTGTGAGCTGGGCCAGCAAGGCATGTGCATCTTCTATAGGCTTGAACAAGGCTTCAAATTTACCTTTAAGAGTGTCCCAATTAGTTATTGACTGAGCTTTTAGATGGTAGAACCAGTCTGCAGTAGTGCCTTATAGTGTCTCTATGAATAGCCTGATTGTTATGTCTTCATACTCCACACCTATTACACCACAGGCTATGCTAAAGGCAGCAATATGTTCATTAGGGTGAACTTTCCCATCACCAAAAATTTTGAGGAAATTCTTTCTTAAGCTATCTGGAAGCTCATGCAGGGGTGGGGTCAAATTTAGTGGACCAAAAGAGTTACCCCAGGGGCCTTGAGCCATGATTTTATTATGTAGAAGTGGGATCACAAATCTGGGTGGAGTATGGATAGGCAAATCTCTATTAATAGCAGAAAAAGAATCTCTACCTTGTATTCGTGACCTGATAGGAGGAAGACTCCTAATTCATTGAATGTGAGGTTATGGAGGAAATAAATCAAAATTGTCAGGATCTTGCTCCACCAATTAGAGCACATATAATTACCTCTTGTATTAGCAACTAAACACGAAATTTAACCAGAATGATAAGTAACTAGAAATATGAAACAACATAGGAATATGAGAGACAATACACAATTGTATTAATAATCACTCAGAAGAAAATACAATAAAGAAGATGCCACTTCTTCTTCCACCTCAAAGGCTTGCCACACCTCAAGACCTTCTTCCCTCTCTCTCTCGGTCCCAACAATCAACTCCAATACAGAATTGATGTTCACCTCCACCAGTCAAAAACAACACTACCAGTACACCAAGCACACAACCATACTCCAAGTAGATCTCCTGCTCTCTGCTGTCACTTACAAATCACTAGACCTTACTCACCAATGTAGATCTCCAAAAGAAGCCATGCACACCTGCTGACCAAGATCATACAAACACAAAGAACCTTTTTGATTCTCCAAACTAGCACCCACACTTGGTACTGTGGCACTAGGAGGAACACACCATTGCTCTCCTCTCTCAAAAGGAGCTTATTTTGCTCTCTTACTCTCTAGCACTAATTTACAATACAACCCATGAGTCTATATATATAGATCTCATGCTTACAATAATTAGATTATCTTAATTACAATAATTAGACACGCAACTCAAGACTATAATTAGCCTTTAACATGCAAACTAACAGTCCAAAAATAGACTCTCCAGAATTTGCATGTAAAATGCATGTTCACAAACACAGGTTGCCAACGTCGGCTCCTCCCTGACCGATGTCAGCCGACTTGTAACCAACGTCAGTTGCTTCTGCACTACTATCTGACTGACGTCGGTTGATCAGACTGACGTCAATTGCCCTGTAACTCATTCTGCAACTCCTTGCAACCTCTGTAACTCCTCCTATTTGCATCCTAGTGGAGCTTTTAGCTCCATAACCTAACAATTTCCCACTTGGAGATAAACAACTGCACCTATACCTGTACTTGTACACCATCTAATTCATTCCCTAACTTGTATCCCTCTTCAAGATCAATCCTGAAGACCAACCACCACACACCCTGTGATGCTACACCTGTCATCCAAGTAACCTGCCACATCCAAACCTGCAAACCCATGTAGTGAAGACCTTGACCCTGCATAACATGTTAACCTGCTACTAGTCCCTCTCAAATACCTAAGAATCCACTGAACTGCTCTCCAGTACTTCTTCCCTGAATTGGCTCCAAATTTCTGACAACTCCCACTGCTTGGGAAAACTCAGGCCTACACTAGACCTCATGTGATTTTGAACCCTATTTTAAGCTAAGCTTGAACTGTCCAGCCCTTGGTGTGCTTATCGATTTTGCATCCTACATCTTGAACCCCGCCAGCACTGTCTTCACATCAGCTCTCACTAGAGATCAACCTGTGATCTTCCATGTCTCTTATGCCAAAGAATTTTGCTACTCCAAATTCTTCATGGCATGCCACTGAACTAACCTTACCTTTAGCTCAGCAAAACCCTGTATGTTTGAACCTGCCCCAAGCTCATCCTCCACATACAGTAACAAGATAATGTTGTGACCATCATCCACCTGGTAAGATAAACACAATGGTTATACTGACATTGACAAAAGTTCTGCTTTGTCATCTACTTGGTACCACCTGTCAACGCTATACCACTATCCTGTAGCTTCTTCAAGACCATATACCTTGGCCTTCCATCTCACATATCCATCCACTCTCTTCTTTAACTTGGGAATCCATCTGTCTCTCAGTGCTTCCTTCTAGCTGACAACTCCACCAAAAAACACCTATTTGGTTCTTCTCCAAGGACTCACACTCCTCATCCATGCCAAGCTCCCACTATATCTAGATTCTACCTGCATTGCATCTTCACATCTTCCTGGTTCTTGACCATCAATAATCAATATAAAGAAGGTGAACAACGAATATGAGGTTCACTTACCCTTTCTGACCTCCATGTGGGTGTTTGAGACTTGTTGACAGCTTGTTATCTTCCCACCATCCATTCTAGTGACCAATCTCGGCCATCTCCCAGTCTGCATCCGACCGATGTCAGTTCCTTGCACTGACCCTGACTGGCGACGTCATTTCACTGGCCGACACTGGTATCCCTTTTATCGACATCAGTTCCTATCTGACTGACATTGGTCTTCCTGTTGCTGATATCGATTAATGTATGACTGACGTCGGTACCTGTGTTCACCTGTGAGTGATAAATTTTTACCCACGAGCTCTCCATGGATCAAAACCCTGTTCAAATCAACATAGCCCTGCTCAGAATAATTCAGTCCCCTCAGCTGATCTCTGTCTGTCATTTCCTCCATGAACACCAAGGCCTTCCATTTCTTAAGTTTATCAAAGATCTCTGTCTTTCGCTTAAGAACATGCATTCCCCTCCTACATATGTGACCAAGCCTACAAAGCCACATCTCTACAATAGAAGGTGAATCAGTAATATAAGTAGATAGATAAAGGATACCTACTTTCTTACCACCATCTAATTCAAGTGCATCCGCTATGAGAGTTATTGTGCATCTCCCATCACCCAACTTTCCTGAAGAAATTAGACTCATCTCCAAGACTAGGCCCTGCATGACTTCCTTCAACCCCTGTGTGTTATCCGTCTACAATTTCAGCTTCACTTCCCCTTCATCAATAATCTGACAAGACTCACCAACCCCTAAATAAATCTCTCCAAGTTCTCCAAAGACATACCCATGAAAAGATGCTCTATTTCAGGCTGCATGGAAAGAGGCAAAAGAATCTGTAAACAAAGATTCTACTTTATCCAAAGCAACCTGTGCAACATCACCTACAACATCTACTTCTACACGCTGATCTTCTATCGACCAACAATCTCCCTTTACCTACTCTTTCTTTCCATCAATTAGACCATTTGTGCTATTTAGTTTCTCCATTCGTAGCTTACTTTTTTCTGCCATTGCTATACTCCCACTCAGTTTGAAACCCCTGAGAGTGACTTGTAATCAACAAACACTACCAGATCTGAACCACCTGTTAGTAACCCAACCAAAAGCTCTGGTACCACTTGTCAGGATCTTGCTCCACCAATTAGATCACATATGATTACCTCTTGTATTAGCAACTAAACACATAATTTAATTAGAATGATAAATAACTAGAAATATGAAACAACACAAGAATATGAGAGACAATACACAATTGTATTAATAATCACTCAAAAAAAAATACAATAAAGAAGATGCCACTTCTTCTTCCACCTCAAAGGCTCACCACACCTCAAGACCTTCTTCCCTCTCTCTCTCGGTCCCAACAATCAACTCTAATATAGAATTGATATTCACCTCCACCAGTCAAAAACAACACTGCCAGTACACCAAGCACACAACCGTGCTCCAAGTAGATCTCCTGCTCTTTGTTGTCACCTGCAAATCACTAGACCTTACTCACTAATGTAGATCTCCAAAAGAAGCCATGCACACCTGCTGACCAAGATCATACAAACATGAAGAACCCTTCTAATTCTCTAAACCAGCACCCACACTTGGTACTGTGGCACTATGAGGAACACACCATTGCTCTCCTCTCTCAGAAGGAGCTTATTTTTCTCTCTTACTCTCTAGCACTAATTTACAATATTGCCCATGAGTCTATATATATATATAGATCTCATGCTTACAATAATTAGACTATATTAATTACAATAATTAGACACGTAACTCAAGACTATAATTAGCCTTTAACATGCAAACTAACAGTCCAAAAATAGACTCTCCAGAATCTGTATGCAAACTGCATGTTCACAAACACAGGTTGCCGATGTCAGCTCCTCCCTGACCGATGTCAGCCGACTTGTAACTGACGTCGATTGCTTTTGCACTGCTATCTGACTGACGTCAGTTGATCAGACCAACGTCGATTTCCCTGTAACTCATTTTGTAACTCCCTGCAACCTCTGCAACCTCTGTAACTCCTCCTGTTTGCATCCTAGTGAAGCTTTTAGCTCCACAACCTAACAAAAATTGCTCTACTGCACTAACTCAAACATAGGGTCAACAACACCTTCAGATTTTCTGCTTCTGGTATAATATGGAGTTGCTAGATTGTAGAACAAAAATAGAAAAGAGCAAGATCTACTTTAGCTTGAAGCTTGAGACTTTAAACTACGCGCTCTTCCCTAGTAGAGTCACCAAAAAGACTGTTGCGTGAGGCTGGGGAGGAAAAATTAACAATGGGAAAGCACTGGAGTAGTTCATTCTTCCACAAAAAAATACATGGATAAGGTTATAATGATAATGGGTAAGACACAGGTGATGTTTCAATCTAAAACTTGAGGTTTCAAATTGCAAAAAATTACTGTCCCTAGTGGAGTCACCAAAAAGACTGTTGGGTGAATATTTTGTCAGTCAAGTATCTGATTGAGTAAAATAGGTCTTATCATCCATAGCAAAGGAGATTAGTCAGCCCACTATACAGGTTTACCACATCAGAAGTGGACAAATCTCTCCTCTCATCAAGGGGAGGTTCCCTATAAATATGCAGGAGCTATATACTATAAATATATAAGCAAAAAATAACACTCAGGGGTAGGATACACCATCCATCTCTCTTCTTTCAGAGATGATGTTCAAAAACAAAGGAGAAAATCTTGGTGAAAACACTGAAGGCACTTCTCTTCTTTCAGAAGTGTTCTTGCAGGGGATAGTAGGAGTTCTTTCAGGTAGTGACAAAGACCTGGTAATAAAAGATAGGAACCAGTAGGATGAAATGGAACACAAAGTCTCCACTTCAACTTTCTAAATATTGAAACACAGAGGATAATGAGGACACAAAGTCATCCCAAAATCCTCAACACAGAAGGAAAAGAAAAACACACACTAAAAACAATTGTGAAGGCACAAAGTCTTCCCACAGTTGGCTTCAGGACAACTTTCTGATTACTTTCACTAGTTTTGCTTTCCAAATTAACTAAACAAAAACACATTCAGAAGACAGACATAAGAATATTCTCCTAAAATGATACAAGCTAAAATAGCACAAAGTCTGCAAACAACTTGCTTTCTCATTCAGATAAAATGAAATGAACAACAATCTGAGCTCAAAGTCTTAGTATTCTCCTTTCAATTGGGTAGAGTTTCACTTCTCTAAAATGAAAAAAGTCTCCCCTTCATAATGAGATAAATTACAATGTATAGCAATCAAGCAAGGCTTGGCACTCTTTCCCATAGGATGGCCCATGTTGTAGTCAATGTCTTCAATGCACCTTTAGTTCTATTTGGAGGGACCATGCTGGGAACAGTGCATTGTCTTAACTATGGTGTGTCCATTCATCTAATATGTCTCTTCCTTAGTATGGATTGTCTAGTCCTTTTCCTGATGCCTGTGTAGTTGTCCAATTTGCCATTACTTCATGGAATAAAAATAGGCCACATCCTTGATTTGGTGTGCTCAGAAGTCTACTTGATCCACTATTTCACCTACTAGAAATAACTCCCTTGAAGATATTTTTGATCTTTTGCATCTATCTTCTGTCTCCTATAGCAATTTGAGCCTTCAGGCTCTCTTTTTAGCCAATCACTTGGTTCTTCTTTTAAATTTTGCAATCTATTTGAGTTTCAATGGATATTCCCTTACTTTAAATTTGACATCTGTGGGGTCGTCAATGGTCGCTAGCAGCTTGAACCATGTTGAACCTTGAACCTTTGAATCTATGAACCATTGAACTTTGAACTCTTTTGGTTCAAGGTTTAATCGGTTCATTAGTTCTTCCTCTACCCATCGCTCCCCTATTCTTTCTAAGCTCTTTGATCTTCATCACACTGGTTGAACCTTTAAACCTATGAACTTGTTGAACCTTTTGGTTCAATAGTTTAATTGGTTCATTCTTTGAATCCCTTCTCGTCTAAGTCCTTGGGGGGGCCTTTCTGCATCTTTGACAAGTGGCAAGTTTCACTATGATGAAACTTATTAGAAACTTACAAAAAATGGGATCCATGACACTTCTTACCCGAGCAGCTTCAAAAGGGGAATATGGATGCAGACACTTATTATGTTCCACTGAGTTATAACAGAACACGTGGCACGTTCTGCAGCTTTGAAACTTATTATAAATTGTGTCCTGATAGATGACACTTGGTAGCTTCTATTGTACTTTGTCTTTTTCCATCAGGCATTTTTTCATGGGCTTTTCCTTCAAACAAAATGTCTGAAGGAATTCTTTCAGCCTTCTTCACTTTAGTCATTTCCATCAGACAAAATTTTTGAAGGAATTGTTCCTTTTAGGCCTTGAACCAAATCTGAAGGAATTATATCTTTTTTTCTTCTCTTTAACCCTTAAACCAATATTGCATGCCCTCCACAAGGGCATTTTTTTCTAGTTCACTTCCCTCTGTAAGGGCATTTGTTCCTTCGGCCCTGGGGTAGCCCCTTGAACCTGCTAATTGAACCAACCGATTGAACCAACTTTGGTTCAATAGTTCAATGGTTCAATTGGTTCAATATCTTTATTTGGATAAGTCCTTTTGATATTTTGAACCAAATGCATTGAACCATTTGGTCGTTGAACCCATTGAACTGATGAACCAAAATGGTTTAAGGTTCAATGGTTCAAGCCTTTGTTTAGAAGCTTGCCGATGGACAATTTTGATTGAACCAAGTCATTGAACCAAACTTGAAAATGACTAAGTGTTGGAAACTTGTTCTTTTGATTGAACTCACCTGCAGAAGCATTTGAACCTGTTGAACCTGCTAATCCCTTTACTGAAAAAGCTTAGAAAATGAGGAAATTAAATGCTCAAAACAAATTTTGAAAAGAGAAGAGACAATTTTTTGGTCTTGTGAGACCAAAATAGTTCATATGTTGTCCCAAAAATAAGTGACATTTTTGGGGACAATAGAGTGAGTTCTAAATTTGTGATAATCACACCACTTCCCAGTCTTTTCTTCTTTTTTCTTCTAATTTTGGCCTCGTGTTTGACTGTCTTTGTCATTTTTTCATTTTGAAGACTGATTTTTTATATTCATTCTTCCATGCTTACGCTCAATCTTCACTGCAAACTTGTATGCCTCACTGATGTTTTCCAAATTGAAGAGTTCCATTTCTCCCTATATGTACTATTGTAGTCCACCACAATATTTGAGAACCTTATGTTTCTCACTTTCTTGGATGCCTAATCTCACAGATAGAGAATGAAAAATGTCAGTGTAATCTTGAACAGATTGTTCCTTACCTTGGTGAAGTTGTTGCCACTCTATTTACAGATCATCATATGCTCCAATGGGGTAGTATTCTTCCTTTATAGCATCTATGAAATCATCCCATGTAGGTTCTGTCTTAAGGCCAATATCATCTACATTGAATCTCTTTTTGTACACTTTCCATTAATTTTTGATAAGCAATGATGCTTTCAGAAAAGCAAAAGTAATCTTCTTTTTATCAGTGAATTTATTTATAAAAAAATAAGTTGACAATTGATCCAACCAATTTTATACTACATCAGCATTTATTTTGCCTTCAAATGTAGGGATATAAAAATTCACCTAAACCTTGAAGGGTGTTGGGGCACTGAAAGGATGTGCAGGTGTAGATGAGGAGCCAAAATTTCCCATTGAGATTTGTTGGAGAATTTGAGTGAATTGTTTTAGCATCTGCACTTATTGCTATTGGAGGGCTTCATTCACCATTTCCTTAAAAAAATCAGATGCCTCGGTGTTGTCTGCCATTTGAAGTCATTTGGAGTGAATAGGTGGATATTATGTTGGTTCTATTTTCCACCCAAGCTTTCTGTAATCTGACCTCATCCTCAAGATCATACACTCTAAAGACAAACCACTCTGATACCACTGATCTAAAACTTGAAAGCTTTGGTTGAAAGATAATTCAAGAAAAAAGAACAAAACAATTCAAATAATGCTATCTCTGATAAGAGATGTTTTATTGATCAAATTTGTAGACCCAAACATATGCTTATCTCTGAGAAGAGATGGTTGATTTCCATTTCAGGTTACATCTTCATTTATACATGCTTTTAAGGTGTGTGGAGGATGTGGAAGGTCACCAATCTCAAGGAAGATGAATTGGTTCGACTTCCATGATTTACAATAATACATAACTCAAGGAATTACTATTTTTAGAAACATACTATTTTTAGATTGCACTACTAAAATTGAAATTTGGGACACTTCCATTGGATTTTATGGGGTCAAACTTCATTGATCAAAGCTTAATTTCATCTCACAACATTCCCCTCATTATTAGCTTTCCAACGGTTCAAACAGTGAGTCAATTGGAGCTACGGTGCAAAAGTTATGGCTCTCAAAAGTTCTACCATCAATTGGGGTGGACCCATCACCCGAATTGTCATCTGAATTGTTGTTTGGATCATATAGTTATTATTACAACATTGGTTACACTTGTCTTACAGATCAATTTCAATATATTTGTGATCCTTCTATGGTTTTTAAGGATGATTACTTTAGCATTGACATAAGTTCTCCTAGTATTTTCTATGAGTATCATGTTACCTTTCATCATCCCACCATTCTTACCACCCAACATAGCCATTATATTGACATTATACCTGTTAGGTTGTGGAGCTAAAAGCTTCACTGATGCAGACATGGAGAAGGCCATTGGAGGAGTTGCTGGAGTGTCACAGATACCGGTGTCGGTCAGGCCAACTGACGTCAGCAGAAAGGAGACATGAAGCAACCGACGTCAGTCAGAGATCGGCCGACGTCGGCGACCCTCAGGCGGACAGGGACCGACGTCGGTCGCCTGTGTGGTTCGAATGCGAGTATATTACGGGCAGTTGGTTGATGAACCAAGTGTTTGCATGATGAGAGCTAATTTTAGACTAAGAGCTGTGGATCTAATAATTGTATTAGGTGTCTAATTATTGTTTGGATGAGTTCTATATAATAGACTCATGGTTGTATTGTAAACTTGTGCTAGAGAGTAAGAGAGCATTATTATAAGCTCCTTCTGTGTGTGAGGTGAGCAATGCTGTGTTCCTCCAAGTGCCACAGTACCAAGGTGGGTACTGGTTTGGAGAATCAGCAGGGTTCTTCAGGAGTGTATGATCTTGGTCATCAAGTGTGCATGGCTTCTATAGGAGATCTACATGGTAAGTAAGATCATTGATATGTAGGTGTATGTGTGTGCAAGGTCAAGGTTCACAGGTGTGCAGAACTACGTTGATTTGCAGGTGTGTAAGATCAGATAGGACAGCAACACAACAAGGAGCAGAATCAGGTAGGATCTACTTGGAGTACAGTGTGTACTCAGATAGATCAAAGAGGAAGGCAAGGAAGATCCTTCCATAAGTAAGGTCTATTGAGGTGTAGGTTGTTGTAGGTTCAGGGGAGATCTACTTGAAGTACGTTTGAGTACTTGTGGAGTGCGTGGAGCACTTGTGGTGTGCGTGGAGCACAGGTATAAGGTGAACACCAACTCAGTGTTTGAGTTGGGTGTTGGGACCTAAGAGAGAGAGCTTTGAGGAGAGAATTACTGTTCACTTGAGGTGTGGGAAGCCTCTGAAGAGGTGGTGGAGAAGAAGTGGCATCCTCTTTATTGTATTCGTTTCTGCAAGAGTTTTAATACAAGTTGTGTATTGTCTCTCATATCTTGTGTTATTTATGGATGATAGTTACTTGTTGATTCTGGTTATTTCTGCATATTAAGTTGCTTGGTATTTGGTAATCAATTGTGTGCTTCTAGTATTCATATCCCAACATGTGGTATCAGAGCTAAGGTTGTAGGAAGCGGTTTTGTGTTTGGTTACAGGTCACTCTCAGGGGTTTTTGATTGAGTGGGAGTAGAGCAATGGCAGATCAAAGTAAGCTAAAAATGGAGGAGTTGAAAAGCACAGATGGTCACTCATGGTCCTATGGAAAGAAAGAGCAGGTAAAATAAGATTGTTGGTTGGTAGCAGATCAGCATGAAGGAACTAAAGATGCAAATGTTGCAGGGGTTATTGCACAGGATGCTTTGGAAGGTTTCTTGGATAAAGTTGAATCTTGGATAATAGATTATGTTGCTTCTTTCCATGTAGCCCCAGGGAGAGGAGCTGGTGAGCCTTGCCAAAGAATAGGCAAAGGGGAAGTGAAGCTGAAATTGCAGGCGGCCAACACATGGGTGTTGAAGGAGGTCATGCAGGTCCCAGGTTTGGAGATGTGGCTAATTTCTTCAGAAAAATTGGGTGATGAGAGATGGACGAGAACTCTCACAGCGGATGCACTTGAATTAGCTGGTGGTAAGAAAATAGGTACTCTTTATCTACTTGTTTATATTACTGATTCTTCTTCTGTTGTGGAGACGTGGCTTCGTAGGCTTGGTCACATGAGCAAGAAGGAGATGCATGTTTGTAAGCGGAAGATAGATATATTTGATAGGCTTAAGAACTAGAAAGCCTTGGTGTTCTTGGAGGAGATGGCGGATAGAGACCAGTGGATGGGGCTGGATACTTCTGAGTAGGGCAGTTTGGACATGGGGATTGATTCAAAGGAGCTCGTAAGTAAAAATTCATCACTCACAAGAAACATAGGTACCAGCGTTGGCAGAAAAATTGACATCGGCAGTAGATAAGACCGATGTCAGTCACGAGGACCGACGTCGACAGAAGGAGGACACCGACGTCAGCAGGGTTGGTAGTCAGGACAGGCGCAGGAACCGACGTCAGTCGGATGCAAACTGTGTGGTGGCCGAGGTCGGTCACTGTAACATATTTTGGGTGGACAGCAAGCTGTCAATGAGTCTCAAACACCCATATGGAGGACTGAAGACGTAAGTAGGCCTCAAATTCGTTGTTCCTCTTCTTTATACTAGTTGATGACTGCAGAGTAGGAAGGATCTAGGAAACAGTGGGAGCGTGGCATGGAGAGATTGCAGAACCAGACGGGAGATTTGGTAGGGTTGCCAGCCGGTATGTTAGCACTACAAGATGAATGGATTTCTTAGTTGAAGAATAGAGAGAACGGATATGTGAGACGAAAGACCAGGTCATATGGTCTTGAGGAGCTATAGGACAGTGGTACATGGTTTGACAGGTGGAGGATGAAGCATGGCTTCAGTCAATGTCAGGTAACTACTATGGTTTGTCTTACCAGGGGGATGATGAGTCATGACATCATTCTATTGCTGTATGTGGATGGTATGTTTGCTAGTAGGATTGTACATACAGGGTTTCACTGAGCTAAGGGTAAGATTAGTTCAGTGGTGTGTTATGAAGAATTTGGAGAGCAAAATTCTTTGGCATGGGAGACATGGAGATCACAGGTTGATTTTGTTTCCAGTGGGAGCTGATGTGAATCAGGTGTTGGCGAGGTTCAGGATGCAGAATCAGAGCACACTAAAGGCTAGACAGTTCAGTGTTCGAAATCACATGAGGTCTTGCATAGACCTGAGTTTGCCCAATCAGTGGGTGTTATCAGAGAGTTAGGAGCTAATTCAGAGAAGTGAGTTCTTAGGGATTTGAGAGAGACCAGCAGTAGGGATTCATGCTATTTAGGGTCAGGACTTCACTACATGGAATTGTAGGTTCGGATGCGGCAGGGTACTCAGATGACAAGAGGTACACCACAGGGTGTGTGGTGGGTTGTCTTCAGGATTGATCTTGAAGAGGGATACAAACCAAGAAATAGATTAGATGGGGTACAGGTACAGTGCAGCTGTTTATCTCCAAGTGAGAGATTGTTAGGTTGTGGAGCTAAAATCTTCACTGATGCAGACATGGAGAAGGCCATTGGAGGAGTTGCTGGAGTGTCATAGATACCGGTGTCAGTCAGGCCAATCGACATCGATAGAAAGGAGACAGGAAGCAATTGACGTCGATCAGAGATCGACCGATGTCGGTGACCCTCAGGTGGATAGGGACCGACGTCGGTCGCCTGTGTGGTTCAACTGCGAGTATATTACGGGCAGTTGGTTGATGAACCAAGTGTTTGCATGATGAGAGCTAATTTTAGACTGAGAGCTGCGGATCTAATTATTGTATTAGGTGTCTAATTATTGTTTGGATGAGTTCTATATAATAGACTCATGGTTGTATTGTAAACTTGTGCTAGAGAGTAAGAGAGCATTATTATAAGCTCCTTCTGTGTGTGAGGTGAGCAATGTTGTGTTCCTCCTAGTGCCACAGTACCAAGGTGGGTACTGGTTTGGAGAATCAGCAGGGTTCTTCAGGAGTGTATGATCTTGGTCATTAGGTGTGCATGGCTTCTATAGGAGATCTACATGGTAAGTAAGATCATTGATATGCAGGTGTATGTGTGTGCAAGGTCAAGGTTCACAAGTGTGCAGAACCAAGTTGATTTGCAGGTGTGTAAGATCAGATAGAACAACAACACAACAGGGAGTAGAATCAGGTAGGATCTACTTGGAGTACAGTGTGTACTCAAATAGAGCAAAGAGGAAGGCAAGGAAGATCCTTCCATAAGTAAGGTCTATTGAGGTGCAGGTTGATGCAGGTTCAGGGGAGATCTACTTGAAGTATGTTTGAGTACTTGTGGAGTGCGTGGAGCACTTGTGGTGTGCGTGGAGCACAGGTATAAGGTGAACACCAACTCAGTGTTTGAGTTGGGTGTTGGGACCTAAGAGAGAGAGCTTTGAGGAGAGAATTACTGTTCACTTGAGGTGTGGGAAGCCTCTGAAGAGGTGGTGGAGAAGAAGTGGCATCTTCTTTATTGTATTCTTTTCTGCAAGAGTTTTAATACAAGTTGTGTATTGTCTCTCATATCTTGTGTTATTTATGGATTCTAGTTACTTGTTGATTCTGGTTATTTCCGCATATTAAGTTGCTTGGTATTTGGTAATCAATTGTGTGCTTCTAGTATTCATATCCCAACAATACCTCCCACAAACATTGATTGGGATCTATAGAATCACACTTTGCTGAACTACATCCATGGTGACATACCATTTGCAAAATCTTAGGGGGGCAAAACCAGATTCATTTAGAAGAAGAAAAATATTCTATTGAAACCTTTCTAAACGTGCTAGGGGACGATCAAAGATCAAACTCAGCATATTTTATTCAAACCTTTTTTCAAGCACTAGGGGATAAGTAAAGTTCAAACTCAACATCTTTTAGTGAAATTTTTTTGGAAACACTAGAAGAGAATCAAAGTTAAATGTTAGCATCTCTTTGTGAAAACTTCTTGGAGGCACTATGGGTGATGAGTGTCGTTTAACTCTTCATTTAATCAATCTTTCATATTGATGTCTATCAAACTAGGGCCGGTGTTCAAATCTATCTGCAGTAAGGTTTATGGTGGTAGATCTATAAGTTGGTCTTGGGGGGATTTTGATGATTCTAATCTAACTTTTACCAATGAAAGAATTATTCTAAGATAATTGCTTCACACAGTTTCTAAAATAAGAGATTAACCATTACACTAACTAATTCAATCCTTTTCTTGAAATTAAAGCATCCTTAATCTACTTGCTTGAAACTGTAAATCTAAATATAATTCATACTTGCATGGAAATGTAGATCTATATCTAATTCACACTTGATGAAATTGTAAATTTAAATCTAATTCACACTTTGCTTAAAAATGTAAATTTATATCTAATTCACACTTGATAAAACTATAAATCTAAATCTAATTCACGCTTTTCTTAAAAATGTAAATTTAACTCTTCACTCACACTTGCTGGAAAAATGAAATACTATTGAAATGTAAACCCAAAATTTACTATTTTATGAATAACTAAGACATGTAATGATTGAAGATAATTTGATTATCTAATAATAGAGGATTAATTTAACATAAATATAAATACCGTATAGAAATCATTGGTTCCAAGGAGAGTGGGCCCTCGCTCTTCTTGGAGTCAAGAATGTAGTCTACTCAATACTGAAAACTAAAATAATTCTGCATTAACTCATGAAAGCTAGAAAGTTTACAATATTCTTGGATATTAAAATATAGCTATATTCATTATTTTATACTCCAGATGAAAGCATACATATTTATACTCATTCCTTAGATAAAAGACAATATGCTGAAAAATAAAACTACTAGTCAATTTGTTTCTCCCCAAAGATAGGAGATTCAGATTGATTATAATCCTAGAGAATCCAACTATTATCAAAAAATAGTTATACTATCCCTATAATAGTTTTATGGTCCAAATATGTACAAAGTGCATCAAAATTGAATCCTTTTTAAAATGGAAAACAAATATTCCTTTGGTGTGATCCATTTGTAGCCATATTTCTTTCCTGCAACTCCCATATTTCCTAAATCTCAGATCTACAAAGTCCATAGAAATAGACCTATAGAGTCCATAGATTCTGAGTCTATAGTGTCCGTAGAATTAGTTCTACAGAGTCTGTAGAACTAGTTCTATAGAGTCCATAGAAGTGGTTCTGTAGAGTCCATAGACGTTGGCCAAGTGAGTCTGTAGCTTTAGAAAATTGGAGCCACAACTAAAGCTTCTTCCAAATGCTTCTTTTATCACCTTTCATGTGTATTCTTTCAATATCAACACACTAAAACATGCTTCTTATTAGGTAGAAATGACAACATAGTAACTCAATCTTTGGTTTGACATAAATGAGATAAAGTATCTATTTTTCCTGTTATAGTAAACTAAAAGTCTATAATTTGCATAAGATTAAATCTTTAGAGAGATGAAATGAAAGAATTTTCATGTCAATAATGAGCCATATTTTGGGCTCATCATCTCCCTCAGACTTTACCTTTTATAAGTCCCATTGCAAAACTTCAACTGGTGTCATCACTTTTGAATCTATCTTCCATGCCTTTGCTTAGATTATAATCATCAAATTCATCCTCAATATGATTTTCTGCATTATTGGTAAATATTTTATACATTGAACCATTTTTTTCCATATTTCAAATTGTTCATCTGATTGGGCTATCTAGTTCTACCATCCTAGAATAGGTATAAGTAATAAAGGGGGTATGTGCCTCATTCTAATCCATAGTTTTTCCATTATAATTCAATGCTGTTACAATCTCATCAAGGACTAATTCAGCTCTTCTTTTACTCCATCTCAAATTATTATTGGATATAACCTCACGTCTTTTGAGAGAGACAGGTAGTTGATCTCATCTTTTAACACCAACAATGAGAACTGACTCAAATTTTTGTCTTATAAATAGACCAAATGAAATTGTACAATTGTATAAAGCTTCCAAATAATTATCTTTAACACTAGGCTTATAATAAGCACTCATGAAATCTTGTTTGATTACTCTATAAATGGGATAAGCTAGTCTAATACATAGTCCTATGGTCTTGGCATGCCTTGCATAATCTTCAAATCTACCTTTCAAGGCCAACTAATTTTATTAATTAGAATAGAGGGATCTCAACTGGACTTCCCCTACATGTAAATTTATTAATAATTTAGTTTTTTCATGTTCTCCTAATATAAAATCATGTGGGCAGAACTCACAAAGAAGATCTTGATTATCAGGCTCAGATTTGTAAAATATTTCCAAGAATGTAGTAGGATCCAAAATCTTGTAAGGAAGATGAAAACATATTCTAAGGATCTACCATCTACAAAATTGTTTAAAAAAAAAAACTTTATGTAGAGGAGGGTTGTCTACATGCTAGAAGAGCTTCTCCCAATTGGCAAGCATTTTGCAAATCTTCCTCTAGAGTTTGGTTTTTAGTTTCTAATTCTTGTTTTTCATCTGCCAGTACTTTGTTTGAAGCAATTAAAGCTTTATTCTATTTCTTGAGTGTTTTAAACTCCTCTTGATATTGATGCAATATTTATAGTGGAGGAATGTATGAATAACTGGTCTAACATCCCTGATCAACAAAAACTTTAGGAGGAGTAGGTTGACTATCAATTTCAGGAATAGCAACAAGAGCTATCTGAGAATATTTCACCAATTTTTTTTAACAATCTATTTTATTTCTCAAGATTATTTATATATATCCATGTATCGACCTATTCCTTTTATTGTTTTTGTTCTTAAATTTCCAAAAAAAACTTTGAAGATACTATTTCTAATATTTTTACTAAGTCAAAATTAAGTTGATCCTTTGTGTGTATTTTGCTAATTATGTCTATAATATCAGCTAACTATTGTTGGATCCATGCTTGGGATTCAAAAATCTCTTTGGTTAACAGTATGATAGGACTATTTAGGCTAGATGATTCTCCTTCTTTAAATGTACATGGATTTTTTCCTTTATCCAATAGAGCTTGTTATTTTTATGTTGTGTTGCTTTGTTCAAGTTCTAGTTCCTATGTTTTTACAGGAGAGTTTCTTGATTCCTCCAATGGTTGAATGGTAGGGCTTTCCTCTTATTCTTTTATAAGAGCTACTTTAGGAGCCTCTTATTCTCTTATATATTGTTATATTTGTAAGGAAACCTAGAACAATAAACATGCTCTGATACCACTTGTCAGGATCTTGCTCTATGAATTAGAGCACATATGATTACTTCTTGTATTAGCAACTAAACACAGAATTTAACCAGAATCAATAAGTAACTAGAAATATGAAACAACACAGGAATTGAGAGACAATACACAATTGTATTAATAATCACTCAGAAGAATATACAATAAAGAAGATGCCACTTCTTCTTCCACCTCAAAGGCTCGCCACGCCTCAAGACCTTCTTCCCTCTCTCTCTTGGTCATAACAATCAACTCCAATACAGAATTGATGTTCACCTCTCCAACCAGTCAGTAACACGCTGCCAGTTCACCAAGTACACAATCGTACTCCAAGTAGATCCCCTGCTCTCTACTGCTACTTGCAAATCACTAGACCTTACTCACCATTGTAGATCTCCAAAAGAAGCCATGCTCACCTGCTGACCAAGATCATACAAATATGAAGAACCCTAATGATTCTCCAATCCAGTACCCACCTTGGTACTGCAGCACTAGGAGGAATGCACCATTGCTCTCTTCTCTCTGAAGGAGCTTATTGCTCTCTTACTGACTAGCTACAAGTTTACAATACAGCCCATGATTCCATATATAGATCTCATGCTTACAATAATTAGACTAACCTAATTATAATAATTATACGCGCAACTCAAGACTGCAACTAGCCTTTGACATGTAAACAAACAGTCCAAAAATAGACTCTCTGGGATCAACATGCAAACTGCCTATTCTCGCACAGGCTACCGACATCGGCTCCTCCATGACCGATCTCAGCCGACTGGTAATCGACGCCGTTTGCTTCTCCTTTGCTATCTGACTGACGTCGGTTGATCAGACTGACGTCAGTTTCCCTGCAACTGATTCTGCAACTCCCTGCAACTCTGCATCCTCCATAACTTCTCCTATTTGCATCTTGGTGAAGCTTTTAGCTCCACAACCTAACAATCTCCCACTTGGAGATAAATAGCTGCACCTGTACCTGTGCCTGTACACTGTCTAAATTATTCCTTGGCTTGCATTCCTCTTCAAGATCCATCCTGAAGACCAACCACCACACAATCTGTGATGCCACACCTATCATTCAAGTAACCTACCACATCTGAACCTACATATCCATGTAGTGAAGAACTTGACCCTGCATAACAAGAATCCCTGCTTCTAGTCCCACTGAACTGCCCTCCAGTACTCCTTCCCCAAATTGGCTCCATACTTTCTGACAACCCCCACTGCTTGGGAAAAACTCAGGTCTACACTAGACCTCATGTGATTTTGAACCCTATTTCAAGCTAAGCTTGAACTATCCAGCCCTTGGTGTGCTTTTCGATTCTGCATCCTGCATCATGAACCTCGCCAACACCGTCTTCACATCAGCTCCCACTGGAGATAAAATCTCCATGTCTCTTATGCCAAAGAATTTTGCTGCTCCAAATTTTTCATGACACACCTCTAAACTAACTTTACCTTTAGCTCAGCAAATCCCTGTATGTACAAAACCTGCTAGCAAATTATCCACATACAGTAACTGAATAATGTCATGACTCATCATCCACCTGGTAAGACAAAACCACAATAGTTACAATGACATTGACTGAAGCCATGCTTAGTCATCCACCTGTCAAACCTGTACCACTGTCTTGTAGCTTCCTCAAGACCATATGCCATAGCCTTCTATCTCTTGTGTCCATCCACTCTCTTCTTTAACTTGGGAATCCATTTTGTCTCTCAGTGCTTACTTCCAGTTAACAACTATACCAACAAATCCCTATTTGGTTCTTCTCCAAGGACTCACTCCTCATCCATGCCAAGCTCCCACTGTATCAGGATTCTACCTGCATTGCCTCTTCCATCTTCCTGGTTCTTGACCATCAATAAGCAATATAAAGAAGGTGAACAATGAATATGAGGTTCACTTACCCTTTCTGACCTCAACATGAGCGTTTGAGACTTGTTGACAGCTTACTGTCTACCCACCATCCGTACCAGTGACCGATCTCGACCATCTCCCAGTCTGTTTCTGACTGATGTCAGCTCCCTGTACTGACCCTTACTGCCGACGTCATTTCCCTGGCCGATGCCGGTGTCCTTTCTGTTGACATCGGTTCCTTCATGACCGACGTCGGTCTTCCTATTGCTGACGTCAGTTACTGTCTGACCGACGCCGGTACCTGTGTTCGTCTGTGAGTGATAACTTTTTACCCACGAGCTCTCCACGGATCAAAATCCTAATCAAATCAACCCTGCTCTGCTCAGAATAATTTAGCTTCCTCACTTAATCTCTATCCGTCATCTCCTCCATGAACACCAAGGCTTTCCAGTTCTTTAGCTTGTCAAAGACATCTGACTTCTGCTTCAAAACCTGCATTCCCCTCCTACATATGTGGCCAAGCCTATAAAGCCACATCTCTGCAATAGAAGGTGAATCAGAAATATAAGTAGATAGATAAAGGATACCTACTTTCTTACCACCATCTAATTCAAGTATATCCACTGTGAGAGTTACAGTGCATCTCTCATCACCCAAATTTCTTGAAGAAATTAGACTCATCTCCAAGATTGGTACCTGCATGACTTCCTTCAACCACTGTGTGTCATCCGTCTGCAATTTCAACGTCACTTCCCCTTCGTCAATAATCTGACAAGGCTCTCCAACCCCTAAATAAATCTCTCCAAAGTCTCCAAAGACATACCCATGAAAAGATGCTCTATTTTGGGCTGCATGGAAAGAGGTAAAAGAATCTGTAAACAAAGATTCCATGTTGTCCAGAACATCCTATGCAATATTACCTGCAACATATGCTTCTACGCGCTGATCTTCTACCGACCAACAATCTCTTTTTACCTACTCTTTCTTTCCATCAATCAGACCATTCGTGTTATTCAATTTCTCCATTCGTAGCTTACTTTCTTCTACCATTGCTATACTCCCACTCAATCTGAACCCCTGTGAGTGATCTGTAATCAACAAACACTACCAGATCTAAAACCACCTGTTAGTCAACCCAACCAGAAGCTCTAATACCACTTGTAAGGAAACCTAGAACAATAAACATGCTCTGATACCACTTGTTAGGATCTTGCTCTACCAATTAGAGCACATATGATTACTTCTTGTATTAGCAACTAAACACAGAATTTAACCAGAATCAATAAGTAACTAGAAATATGAAACAACATAGGAATTGAGAGACAATACACAATTGTATTAATAATCACTCAGAAGAATATACAATAAAGAAGATGCCACTTCTTCTTCCACTTCAAAGGCTCGCCACACCTCAAGACCTTCTTCCCTCTCTCTCTTGGTCACAACAATCAACTCCAATACAGAATTGATGTTCACCTCTCCAACTAGTCAGTAACACGCTGCCAGTTCACCAAGTACACAACTGTATTCCAAGTAGATCCCCTGCTCTCTACTGCTACCTGCAAAACACTAGACCTTACTCACCATTGTAGATCTCCAAAAGAAGCCATGCTCACTTGCTGACCAAGATCATACAAATATGAAGAACCCTGATGATTCTCCAATCCAATACCCACCTTGGTACTGTGGCACTAGGAGGAACGCACCATTGCTCTCTTCTCTCTGAAGGAGCTTATTGCTCTCTTACTCACTAGCTACAAGTTTACAATACAGCCCATGAGTCCATATATAGATCTCATGCTTATAATAATTAGACTAACCTAATTACAATAATTAGATGCGCAACTCAAGACTGTAACTAGCCTTTGACATGCAAACAAACAGTCCAAAAATAGACTCTCTGGGATCAACATGCGAACTGCCTGTTCTCGCACAGGCTGTCGACATTGGCTCCTCCATGACCGATGTTGGCCAACTGGTAACCAACACCGGTTGCTTCTCCTTTGCTATCTAACCGACGTCAGTTGATCAAACTGATGTCAGTTTCCTTGCAACTGATTCTGCAACTCCCCGCAACTCTGCATCCTCCGTAACTTCTCCTATTTGCATCCTAGTGAAGCTTTTAGCTCCACAACCTAACAATATTAAAGATTGAGATAGCTATTTAAGACAATCCAAAGTATTTTCAACTTCTTGTTCATCTTCATCCAAAAGGATCAACTTCCTTCTTCTTTTCTTGGTTTTATGAACTTCATTTGGTTATTATTCTATTGAGGGAGTAACTTTTATTTTTAATTTTCTTCTTTCAGAGTGGAGGGTTGGTTCCTCAACTGGTTCTTGAGGTTCTTGTGGAGGCCTTGTGAGGTTTTGAGTAGCTTGACACCTTGTAATTGTAGTTGAAGAGGGAGGAGTTTATTTCACAGTTGCTGACTATTTCTATTTTGTTTTTGAATTTTGCTACTTGGGTTTTGGGGTAGTTATGGAGACTAATTCTATGATCAATTTGATCCTAATATCCCAGCTTTTTCCTGTACAAGTGGGGTTGGAATTTTTCTAATGACTCTATTTTCAAAGGCTTCCCAAACTTCTTACCCATGTTGTAGGAAATGATGTTGAATAATTAGGTGAATGAGGACATGATGCCTGAAGGAAGCATTAGGGGTGGTAGTCATTACTTAGAGGGAACCATACAAGAAATATGGAAGGTTAATTTTGAACTAGGGATTTTTTATGCCATATTTTAAATGTAACAATATTTTTATGGATTCTCCTCCCAAAAGGCTACATTGCCCTTCACAAGTAACATATTTAATTACCCATGATGCAATAGATTGTCAGGGCTCTAGAAGTGAGTCTTTATAGATTCCCTTAGCTTTCCCTTTTGAATTAATTAAACATGCAACTCTAGTCCATTTATTACCATTAAATTGAGTAATTAGATCATTAAATGGAACTCTTCCTATTACTTTCATTCCTTCATCTAGAATCTCAATGATTTCACTGATAACTTGACTAGATACTAGAATAACTATTCCTTCAATAGTAGAAATCTTAAGAGTAAGGTCGTTCACAAATTTACTTACTAGTGGTTCATGGAAGCCCTAAAACTTCTGGATGAATGGTAGCTATCCATTTGACTCAAATACTGCTACAGAAGCTCTATCACTAAGAAACTTGGTGGCCTTCTTTGGCTCTAACCTTGTCTTTTTCCCCATGAATTTTTTTTGTGAAGTCAAAAACTAGATTTCTCTCTAACTGTGAAAATGTTGCTTAATGTAGGCAAGGTTTTGTAGTGATTATCCCCTTTTGAAATCCATAGAGAATACTTCAAATGCACTCTGTAGTTACCTCTATGGCATGGTATGCATGTGGGGTTAATATAACATGGGCTAGGAATAGCATAATCATGAATTCACACATATTTATCCATGTACTTGGAATCTACAGAGTGGAGCTATTGACTATTATTGTGACTTGGTCGATGACATGACTGTTGAGATGATGGCATGGCATGGGGTAGTTTAACTACTCACATGGGGGGACAATGATTGTGTTTTCCATAGTAAGATTCTACCATATAATGATTAAACCATTTTGATTTAATTATTTTTATAGGATGACACCATAGCCTCATCATAATGATAATGATGAGAGGAATTATGTTTGATCAGTTATAACAGGTGGACCTTCACTCCTCACTATGCATGCTATGATTACTCCTCATTTTTAGGGAATTAATGATTGCCCCTTTGTACTTTGTCATCTCCATAAAATGAATCTTATTTAAATCAAAAGACTTCTAAGGTACTAAAACATGAGCAAATAAAACTTTATAACTAATTTAGTCATACCTTAAATCTTGTCTGTCTTGTGCCATTTATCCTATACAAGCAAATTTGCATGAATGAGTTAGCATATTTTAAGGATCAATTCTGAGATTTATTTACATGTGGAGTTCAATCATGATCTGCATGATCTAAGTCCCTTTTTTTTTTTTTTTGCCCCTTGGCTATCCATTGTTGGTTTTTTAACCAAGGCCCTTTTTAGCAATGCATAACCAACAAGGAAGCTTGTTTTCTAGCTATGCATTGTCAATAGCATCCTTGAAAGGATTTTCACTATTGATTTTTTTAATTTATTATTTATTATATATATGATCCAGAAGAGCAACATCAAAGAACAAGTTTCCTAGAAGAAACAAGTTCTTCCAGGAAAGTTGCCTGGCATTACATAGTTTGGACAAATTTATCTTTGTTGAGAGGCTTCGGGTAAAGTTTTAGTCTATGTCCATTGACTAGCAAAGTCTTCCTACTGTCATCAATGGGCATTAACTTGATAGAACCATTTTCAAATACTTCCTCAATTTGATATGGTCTTAACCACCTTGTTTGTAGTTTACCTTTGAATTATTGAAATTTTGAGTCAAACAATAATGCCCAAACTCATTTCTAAAACTTTTTTGGTTTGATGTGTGAATCATGCCAAATCTTCCTCTAATTTTTTACCAATTCAGTCCTCTGTAATGCTTCAATTCTCATTTCATCAAGTTGATTTAGTTGCATGAGTCTCTCCTTCTGTATTTTTTCCATTTTAATTCTTACTTCTAATGTTGTTTTCAATGTTTGTAATTCAAATTCAATAGATAATAGAGGTCTCTTACCATACACTAGCTCATAAGGATATAAACTAGTAGTTGTTTTCCAAGTGGTATTATAGGCCCAAACTACTTTTAGTACTTTCTATACCCAATCTTTTTTGTGGGTACTAAAAATATTGGTTAGAATGGTTTTTAATTCTCTGTTGGTGACTTCAACTTGTCCATTAGCTTGTGGGTGATATGGAGAAGACTTCATGTGCTA
The DNA here is from genome assembly GCA_037957365.1 of Torreya grandis. NCBI lineage: Eukaryota > Viridiplantae > Streptophyta > Pinopsida > Cupressales > Taxaceae > Torreya > Torreya grandis. The sequence goes on from JARHVA010002355.1 coordinate 1,125,724, forward strand.
TGCTTGATATACATTCATGAAGTACTTTATCATGTTTGACATGAACTAAGGTCCTTGATCTGATACTATCTCCCTTAGAGCACCAAATCTCTGCATAATTATAAAATATATGAAATATGCTATAGTTTATTCTCGAGCATGTGTTAAAACTTCAACTTTTGCCCATTTGGTAACATAGTATGTGGAGACTGATAGATATTCCTTCCCTCTGGATGGGGGATCCATAGGTCCTACAAAGTCAATTCTCCATTTCTTAAATGGTTCTAAAACCAGAAGAGGATGGAGAGGCATCTCAGCTGAAAAAGTGAATTTTCCCATTCTTTGACATTCATCACACTGTCTGACATATATTTTTACTTGTCTGTGAAGAGAAGGCTAGTAGTAGCCTACTCCTAGGATTTTGTGTATAGTCCTTTGAGTTGAGTAATGTCCTCCTGGTTCATCATGATAAGCTTTGATGATGTCTTAGGATTCATTATTGGTTACACACATATGAAACACATGATCAAGTCTGAATTTAAATAAAATTCCATTAATCCATTTAAAAGAAGAAATTTCTCTGATTAAATGTTTTCTTTGCTTTCTTGAAAAATATAGAGGAAACTTCCCTATAGCAAGGTAATTATCTATATTAGCAAACCATGGAGATTTTTCTGAAATAACAAATAGTTGTTCATCTAGAAAATCATCCTCCATTGGTTCTTCTTCACCTGAAGTGTCAAGCCGAGACAAGAAATCAACAACCACATTAAATTTTCTTGGTCTATCTATATTAGTTATAGTAAAAGTAATAGACATCTGATAATCCTTCCTCCCACTATTGGTTTGTTGGTAAGGTATCTAATAGATGAATGGTATATATAGATAAACACCTTATAGCCTATTATATATTATCTGAATTTATTTATTACATATATTATAGCAAGGAAGTTTTTTCAGTTGTGGTGTAGTTTTTCTCAACAGGTGTCATATTTTTGTTGATATAATAGATAACATGCATTTGATCATTCTCATATTTTTGTCCCAAGAATGCACCTATTGTTGTGTTAGAAGCATTTGTATATATATGAAAAGGTTGTGTCTAATATATTCCTCTTAATATTTGGGTGTTATTAAGCTTGGTTTTGATTGTTTCAAAATCTTGTTGGTAATCAACACTCCATACAACCTCACTGTCCTTTGTGAGCAAAACAAACGTAAGAGTAGCTATTTTACTAAAGTTTTTTGTAAAACATCTATAATAGCTAAAATTTCCTAAGAAACTTTTAAATTTTGTTTGTGTATGTGGAATGGGTAGGTTGGAGATTATCTCAACTTTCTTAGGATCTACCTAAATGCCTCTTGTAGAAATGTGATGTCCTAGCACTATTCCTTGATCCATCATCAACAAGCATTTTTCATGACTTAATGATAATTGATGTTACTCACATCTTGCCAAAATCATTTCTAAATTAGTAAGATCTTCTTCATAGGTTTCTCCATAGACAATGAAATTATCCATGTACACCTCCACAGAGTCATTAGTGAGGTCAGAAAATATTGCTAGGACTACTCTTTGAAAGGTTGCAGGAGCATTACAAAGTCCAAATGGAAGTACTCGATAGGAAAAGGTTCCCCAAGGAAAATTGAATGTGATTTTATCCTAATATTTAGCTGCTACCATTATTTGATTGTATCCACTAAACCCATCTAAAAAAGAGAAATATTTTTTCCCTGCCAAAATTGTCCAGAACTTGGTCAATGAAAGACAATGGAAAATAATATTTTAAAGTGGCTTTGTTCAATTCTATATAATCTACACATACATTCCATTTCCCATTATTTTTAGGTATAATTACCAATGGTGAAACCCACTAGCTATCTGAAATGGGGTAAATAAATCCTACATCTAGCAATTTTTGAATTTTTGTTTTAATTGTCTTTTAATGTTGGATTTATTCTTCTTTATGGTTGTTTTATTGGTTTTATTTATTCTATGTAGATATGATGTGTGCATAAACTTGGGTAAATTCCCTTCATATCAATGTAATCCCAAGCAAAATCTTTGATGTGTCGTTCTAAGACTTCAAAAAGTTGATCCTCTTCATCATTTGTCAGCCAACTACTGATGTTCAAGACTTTTCCTAGTAACACCATGAGAGGTTTAGTGCCTAGATGATTAGGTTCCACTTTCTTAAATTCACTCATTAATGAATTCAAAGGACATGGATGAGTAAGTATCATATGGAATGTAGTTATGTTTTCAACAAATTCTTTTCCAAGAGGAATAGCTCTTGCTAATGGGCAATGAAATGCACTCAAGAAATGGGTTTGTTGTGTTTCTATCCAATTCCAAATATTTGTCTAAATTATCCCATGATCATATGATGAAGAAGTAGAAAAAATGTTGAGAGGATATGTCCTAGAAAATTTTGAGGATTCCATAGATTCTAGACTAGCTGAGTCCATAGAGAGTAGACTGGCAGAGTCCGTAGATTCTGGACTAGTTAAGTCCATAGATTTTGGACTGGTAGAGTCCATAGATTCTAGATTGACACAGAATTTTTTTTGAATGTTCATGTTCTTCATAACCTTGGATTACTTCTTCAATCAATTCTTCTAGATGCTCTTTAATTGTAATTGTGGCCAAACATGAAAAATCCTTTGTTATATTATTTGGCTTATCCACCCAAAGTTTTTCAATGTGGTTGACTGATGGTTTTGCAAGAGGGTACAAAGAAATGTTTTTAGATTTTAAACCATTAGAAATGGTCATGTCTCCTAACCTACAATCAATTAGTTTTGCCGCAATAGGTAACCATGGTCTTCCTAGGATTAGGGGATATCTTAAATTCTTGGTTTTAGGCTATAGCACCATAAAGTCAACTAGATACTCCCAAAATTCAATAAGTACTACAACATTCTCTATATTTCCTTTTGGTTTAGCCACATATTGATCTTCCATTTGAAGGATGGTAGTTGTAGGTTGCATTCCCATTAGGGATAGTGTTTGGAGAGTATCAGTTGTCATGACATTGATTGTTGCCCCTAAATCCACTAGAACATTTGAAATTTCCTTTCTTCCTATTGTGACTATTATGATAGAACTACCTAGGTCTGCATACTTGGGTATTAAGACTTTTCCTGCTAACAAATCAGTAAGCTTTCCATTAACATGTATGGTTTTTGGATACTATTTCTTTCTTCTAGATGTCTTGACACACAAATTATTAATGATTTTATTAAATTTAAGAATATCCCTAATATCGTGTAGTAGGGGTACCTCAATACTCATCTTTTATAACTCATGGATCAAATCTGATTCTTCTTTGGTTTCAATTTCTTTTAATCTCTTAGGGAAAGGAACTACTGGTATAACAACATTTCCCTTGTGTTTATGAGAGTTGTCCTTGCTTTCAATTTCTTTGTTGTTTAGTTGAGATTGTTTTATTTCTTCATTTTCATTTGGTATTTCAAAAATGACAATTGATGATTCCTTTATAGTTTTACCTAAACTTAACTGAATATTAGAGTATTCAATTTCTCCTACATTCATTGTGTCAAATTTTTCACTGACATAAACAGGTGGTGGATACTTATTCTTTGGATTGGCTATTGGTTATGCAGGCATTGGAGGTCGATTGACTTGTTATGGGTGTTGGGCAATAGGTGGTGGCATGATGGTTTGATATTGAGGTTGTCTTTTTATTTGGTTGTATTGCTCATGTGCAGTCCATTGAGTATTCCATTGTGGATGTGACTATTACTGGGGCACCCATGGCTATTGTGGCACCATCCATGGTTGAGGTGGCATCCATTCTTGTCCTTGCCATGGCATTTGAGATGATGGAATCTATGTTTGTTCCCACATGGATGGAGGTATTGTAACATTCCATGATGATGTCCAAGGGTTACCTAGATTTATGGAAGTAAATTGTCCTTGGTGCTAGTTTTGTAGAAAAAATCTCTACCTCTGAATATAGTTTAGCTCTTCACTAGGTTGAATGTTTGATTTCATCTAAGTTTTCAAAGTGGAAAGATAAGTACAATGATATGTGTCATGATATTTTCCTTCCTAGATTTTATAAGATGAAATGTTTGTTTTATCCAAAGGATAGGCTCTAAGGGCATATTTCAACCTACACTTAGGATAATATATTGCCAATGGTTATGTTGTATTAGCTTTAGCCTGAAGGCCATCTAATGTAGTATTAGGTGTGACCAAAATGTTTGTCTTCATATTAGCAAATTCTTCCATCAATTTACCTATTTCATTGGATTTCCCTAGTCTTATTCTCCTAATCGTTGGTTTTCTCCTGGAGTAGTTAATATAGAGTTCTAAAATCTAATGAAAGTCTAGTTTATTTATGTATCCTCTTCCCATTAGATTTAATACATCTCTAGTTTCTTCATCTAATCCTTTGAGGAAAATAAGTTTCAATACTTCCTTAGTGAGTGGGTAACTACTCTGTTTATGAATAAATGTAAATCTATCTAGATAGTCTTCCAAGGATTCATCATCATTCTATTTTTTTTTTAAATCTTCCTTTCTTTCCCATACCCTGCAATAATCTTGATACTTGATTAGAAATATAGTTTCCATTTTGTCCCATGTGTGAATGGATTTACCTGACAAGCCTATTGGGTGAATATTTTATCATGAGCTAACTGATGAGCAAAATAGGTGATTTCAACCACAACATAAGGAGATTGGTCAGCCAAATGTGCAAGTTTACCACATCAGAAGGGGACAAATCTCTCCTCTCATCAAGGGGAGGTTCCCTATAAAATATAAGGGGCTAGATACTATATATATATGCAAAAAATAATACTCAGAGGTAAGACTACACCATCCATCTCTCTTATTTCAGAGATGATGTTCATAGACAAAGGAGAAATCTTGGTGAAAACACTAAAGGCACTTCTCTTCTTTCAGAAGTAGTCTACAGCAAATAGCAAGAGTTCTTTCTGATAGGTAACTAATAAGTAAATGTAATAAGGGCGCAGTAACCAGTAGAATGAGGTGTAGCACAAATTCTATACCTCAACTGCCCAAGAGTGAAATATGAAGGACAATGAGGGCACAAAGTCATCCCAAGGCCCTTTACATAGAAAGAAACTAAAACACACAGACACAAAAGACAATTGTGGTAACACAAAGTCTCTCCATAGTCGGCTTCAGGACACCTTCCTGATTACTTCCACTAATCCTACTTATTTCATTAAAATGGACAAGATTGCATTCAAGAAATAGACATAAGAACAATCCCCTAAATGACACAAGCTATTACAGCACAAAGTCTAAAAGTAACCTGCTTTCTCATTCAAATAAAGAAATATGATTAACAATCTGAGCTCAAAGTCTCAGTAATCACCTTTGAATTTAGGCAAAGTTTTGCTTCTATAACTGAGAGATCTCTTCTTGCATAAAATAAGAGATTAAAATATATAACATCCAAGAAAGGCTTGGCCCTTTGTTTCATGGAATGGCCCATGCTACATTCAATGCTTTGAATGCATTTCCAGTTCTGTCAAGGGGCCATGATGGAATAGGACATCGACCTTGACTTTGGTGTATAGAAACATCTTGAATGTCTTCTCCTCAGCATGGGTTGTCTGGTTTTTCTTCCAATATGTACGCAGTTGTCCCCTCACTTTTATTCAAAGGGAGAAAAATAGGCCACACCTTTTAATGTTTGAGAGCTCAGATGTCTACTTGGTGGACTATTTCACCTACTGAAATAACTCTTGCATAGATATTTCTGGTCTTTTTGTATTGTTCTCTCTTTACTTAACATATTTTCTCTCTTCCTCATGATTTGAGCCCTTGGGCTATCCTTTTTCCATTCTGTAGGCTCTTTTGGCTTCCTCTTCATCTGATCACTTAGTTTGTTCTTTAGGTTCCGTGCCACATTTGAAAACCAATGGATATTTCATTACCCTAAATTTGACATCCACATGGATGTCATTAGTCACTGGTCATTTGAACCATTTTGAACCATGAACCTTTAAACCTATGAAATTTCATTGGTTCAATGGTTCGAGTGGTCTTATCAGCTCCTTGGTTCCATCACTTCTTTGGTTCATTCACTTTCCTAGTTCAATCACTTCCCTAGTTCAATCACTTCTTTGCTCATTAGTTGAACCATCTCTTTGAACCTTTGAACCATTTTGGCTCAAGGTTTAACATCCTCTTTCTTAGAAGCCTTTATTTTCTCTAAGTCTCTCGAGCTTTGAAATTCCTTTGGCTTTATGTCTTTGGAACACCCTGAAGGGAAGGTGTCCCTTCGGGCTTTGAGAAAGGTCCATTTCCTGGTCGTCGAGACCCCCCCGCAAGGGTACATGCCCTTCGAGGTTCTTCGGGCAACTTTCTTCTTCAAATCCTTCAGATAAAATGTCTGAAGGAATTCCTTCAGACATTTTGTCCAAAGGAAATCTTTCCTTTGCTTTTGTCACTTTCTGTTGGGCCTTTGAACATTCCTTCGAACAAAATGTCGAAAGGAATTCCTTCAAACATTTTGTCTCAAGGATTTCACTTGTAAAATTCCACTATAGAAAATCCCTCTAAAAGATATGTTTTCATTCCATTTGCCCTCCACAAGGGCACTTGTCCTTCAGGCTTTGGGACACCTTCCTTTAAACCTTTTGATTGAATCAACTAATTAAACCAACAATGGTTCAATGGTTCAACGGTTCAATTTTGTGTTTTACTCATTCAATTTAGCACTTGAACCAACCATAGAGTCCATATAATAAGTCTACATAGTTTGTAGAAACAAGCTTGTGGAGTCTATAGAGTCCATAGAAACAAGCCTATAGAGTCTGAAAAAACAAGCCTATAGAGTCTGTAGAACAAGTTTGTAGAGTCTATAGAAACAAACCTGTAGAGTCCATAGAACAAGTTTGTAGAGTCCATAGAAACAAGCCTACAGAGTTTGAAGAACAAGCCTATAGAGTCTGTAGTTTTGCTGGACAGAGAACAAAATGATTACACCTTCGGTATTCACTAGGGATATTCACTTGAAACAATGTTCATTCTGTTACTAGAGTATTTAATTTTTTAGCTAAGCGACTCACAGGTTCAATAGGTTTAACGACTTCAATATGCGAGCTCTCACAAAGAAACAAGTTCCCAACACTTAGGCAATTTCAAGGTTGGTTCAACACCTCGGTTCAACAAGTCCAAAGGTTCAATGACATTGGCAAGATTAAAGATTTAAGCGCTTTAGCAAAAGTTCAAAGTTTAATCACTTCAGCAAGTTCAATGACTTCAAAATACTTAATGAAAAGAAGAAAGATTGAACTATTAAACCTTTGAACTTTGAACTCTTTTGGTTCAAGGTTCAACGGTTCAACAATTTAATCTTTCTTCTTTTCGTTAAGTCTTTTGAAGCCATTGAACTTGTCAAAGCGGTTAAATTTTGAACTTTTGCTAAATCACTTAACTCTTTAAGCTTGCCGATGTCATTAAACCTTTAGACCCATTGAATCAAGGTGTTGAACCAACCTTGAAATTGCCTAAGTGTTGGGAACTTGTTTCTTTGTGAGAGCCCACATATTGAAGTCGTTGAACTTGTTGAACCTACGAGTCCCTTAGTTGAAAAAGTAAATACTCTAGTAATGGAATGAACATTGTTTCAAGTGAATATCCCTAGTGAATACTAAAGGTGTAATCATTTTGTTCTCTATCCAATAGAGCTATAGACTCTACAAGCTTGTTCTTTAGACTCTATAGGCTTGTTTCTATGGACTCTGCAAACTTGTTCTATGACTCTGCAAGCTTGTTTCTATGGACTCTACAGACTTGTTCTATAGACTCCACAGGCTTGTTTATTCGAACACTGTAGGATTGTTTCTATGGACTCTACAGACCTGTTCTATGGACTCCACAGGCTTGTTTTTATGGACTCTATAGACTTATTCTATGGACTCTGTAGACTTGTTCTACAGACTCTGCAGGCTTGTTTCTATGGACTCTACAGACTTGTTCTATGGACTGTACAGGTTTGTTTCTCTTGACTCTTATTGCAGATGGTAGATGCTATGAGATGCAATAGTGATGTGGCTATTACAGTGGCATGAGACCAAAATAGTTCATATGTTATCCCAAAAAATGAGTGACAAATTTTAGGAACAACAGCTGGCTCCAGTTGGGGAACTTCCATTAATTATAAAAATAATTGAAGGGAGTAGAAACTAGAATCTCCTGTGCCTTTAAGTATGTCATTGGGCTATGGAGTCATGTTACCCAAAAAATAAAGGCACTCAAAATGAAAATGAAAGCATAAAATAGAACTAAAGACTATACAAATATACATATGTATAATTGATGTCACCTGATACTTCAAGGATTGAAGTGCTTTAGATGCTGCCCATTATGAGGTAGAGAAAAGGGCATGCCATATTGATACTTCAATAGGAAACTATTTTCACAATGAGCTGATGGATAGTAAATGGGCCTCTCTATAGGTAATCAAATTTCCCATGCATTCCCTTTGGTTCTCTTCTCTTGTCCAATAATAGAACTTGATCACCAATCTGGAACTCATAGTTTTTTGCTTTTTGGTCAAAGAGCTTCTTCACCAGACTTTGATGCACAACAATTTGGTCCACCACCACAGTTCACTGCTCATCCAGCTCAGTAAGGCACATGATCATTTTGTCGATGGAGCTTTCATATGTTTGATCTTTGACGGCCTTTGCCAATTTTAATGATGGAAATTCTAGGGTGATTGGTATCTCTACATTGAGACCATACAAAAGTTGGAAAGGTGACATACCTATTGACCTTTTGGGTGTAATTATGTCTGTCCATAAAGCATCAACCAATGCTTTATGCCATGTTCATTGGTTGTCAACCACTAGCTTCCTAATGATGGTTACCGGGTTTTTGTTGCTTGATTCAGCTTGGCCATTCCCTTGTGGAAAATAATCAGAGGAGTGGGAGAGGGTAATCCCATAGTAAAAATAAAACTGAGTGATCTCATGAGAAGAGAAATAGGCTACATTGTATGTCACAATCTTGGTTGGAACCCCAAACCTAGAAATGATGTTTTCCTTTAGGAAATCACATACCACTTCTGAAGTAGCATGCTTGGTTGGAATTGGTTCCACCCATTTGGTGATGTAATCTGTGGCTATAATGACATAATCATGTCCAGTGCTTGAAGATGGGTTTATAGCACCAATGAAATCGATTCCCCATTACTGAAATGGCTCTTCTATTACCACTAGTTTAAGAGGCAAAGCAGCTAACTTGGGTCTTCCAACGAATTGTTAGCATAGTTCACATTTTCGTACCCATTTGTATGCATCTTGAAACAGAGTAGGCTAGTAATACCTAGCTCACAAAATCTTATGAGTAGTTATAGGCACAGAGAAATGTCCTCCACTAGCCAGATTATGGAAGGACTCCAAATTTTGGTTTTGTTGCTCTTTATCCATGCAGCGAAGGAACACTCCATCAAGGTTCCTCTTATACAGGCCATTGTCCCATAGGACAAAATTGGCAGCTTTCAATTTAACAGTCCTCCTTTCTTTATGAGACAGGTGAGAGGGACACTCACCATAAGTAAGGAAATGAGCAATACTTAAATACCACTCATTCATGGTGGAGACAAAGAGGACTGCTGGCATGTCTTCCACTTCTATTTCTTCATGCCCTACTTCTTCGGGTCTGTTGTCAGCAATTAATTGATAGAGGCCCCTTCCCTGCACAAGCTTCATCAATTTGATATCAAGATCAAACTCCTAGATTTTAGCAATCTAATTGCCCCTTTTTGTTCCAAACTCCTGCTGAGTTAATATAGATTTAACTATGGTATCAGGAACCAGGATAGTAACATGTGAATTTAGGATGTAAAAATAGAAGTGCTTTATTGCCTTTATCACAGCATAAGCATGCTTCTCCATGTTTGAATACTTCATCTCATGAGCTTTGAGAGGACATCTCATGAAGGATATGTGAGATTCCACACCTTCTTCATTATGTTGAACCAAAATTGCTAAAAGTGTGTGCTCAAAAGCATAAATATACACTATGAAATCCTTGGTATAATCTAGACAAACCAAAATTGGGGTGTGGAAAATAGCTATCTTGATGTCTCGAAATGCCAATTTGCCTTCTTCAGTCTAGCTAAAAGTGGCCTTTCCCTTCATCATGTTTACAATATGGTAAGTCTTCTCTGCGAACTCAGAGCTGAACCTTCGTAAAAAATTCACCTTTCCAATGAAAGAGTGAACTACAATGTTACTTGTGGGTAGAGTAAGCTCCCAGATGGATTTGACTCTTTTTGAGTCAATCTTTATGCCTTCTCAGAATATAATGTGTCTAAGAAGTTTCCCTTCTGTTACCCCAAAAATTGACTTCTTGGGATTTAGAGACATGCCATTCTGGTGACATCATTCTAGCACTTGTTGTAAATGGTGCACATGATCAAGATGATGCTTGGAAAAGAATGTTAAATCATCAAGGTACACCACAATGAACTTACCTATTTCATCTTTGAAATCAAGGTCCATTGCTCTCTAAAAAGTGGCACTGGCATTTATCAGGCCAAATGGCATTCTTCGATATGCAAAGGTGCCCCAAGGCATGGTGAAGGTAGTCTTATGTTGGTCTGCTTCACCGACTTCTACTTGATTATACCTTAAGAAATGGTCTAACATTGATAACATCTCTGAACCAATCACCATTTGAAGGACTTGATCCATGATGGGCAGAGGGTAGTTATCCTTTAAGGATGACTTATTCAAATTTTTGAAATCCACACAAAGGTGAATTTTGCCATTCTTCTTCCTCACAGGGACTATGTTTGCAATCCATGTGGAATGATGGTTTGGGAAAACTATTCTAGCATTCAACATTTTTTGTATTTCAGACAAAATAGTACCTGATATCTTGGGATTGTACTACCTAGATTTTTGCTTGTAAGGCACCAAATCACTCTTGAGAGGAATTTCATGATGAATTTATTTAGGCTTAAGTGACTTCAGATCATCATAGGAGTATGTCAAAACATCGATGTAGTGGTGAAGTAGGTCAGTAAATTGGAGTCTCTCCTCTAGAGTACAACACTTCCCAATGTTCACCATCTTGGGATTTTCTTTGGTACCTAAATTTATTTGATCAAATTTTTAGGAAGAGCTTGAAACCATTTGTTGCTATTTGATGAACCTGTCGTGCTTGTCAAACAACTTCTCAAAAGAAACCAATCCTTTGGGAATTTTATTTCCCTTTAGTTATAGGAATTCCTCACCTACGTCTAAACTTGATTCAGGGCTGGTTCAAGCTTCTGAGACTCACTGCCTTCGAAGTGAAGCTGTTTAAAATTGTCTTTTTGTTTCAGGAAGGCAATGATTTGGTTGTTGCCATTGAACACTTGCCAATGATTGGCATTATTAGGTACACTTGGTTGAAATATCAATTCAATAATGTACATGTCTTCTTTAAAATCTGAGTGAGGAACCAAAAGAGTTATTGAAACAGCCAAAGCATCAGCTCGGTCATTGAATCCCCTAGAAACTATAGAGATACTAAAAGCATCAAAGCTTTCAATTTAATCCCAAACCAAATTATGATAGTGGCACAATCTCTCATTTTTGGTTTGGTACAAGTTTCTCACCTGACAAACTACTAGCTTAGTATCTCTTTTAGCATGAAGGAGCTTGACGCCCTTGTCTTTTGTGGCCTTTAATCCAAGCAGTATAGATTCATACTCAGCAGTGTTGTTGGTTTTGCGAAATTGAAACTTATATAAAGAAGGAAAAATATCTCCTTAAGGAGATATCAACACAATCCTAGCTCTTGAACTAGTAGAGGAATAGCTACCATCAAATTCTAGTATCCATACGTTATCAAGAACTATTTTTACCTTAGATTCTTCTTCGTTTGGAGGGGAAGATTCTTCTACACTTCTACTACATTCTACCAATCCTTCTACTTTTTCATCTGATCCATTTTTTAGATTATCATTTTTAGAAGTTTCATCAGTCACCACATGAACCTCCTTCGTAGATAAGAATTAATTACCCATGCCTGAAGACTTAAATAGAATTTGAGCTTCAAGCGCTGATGTTTTAGTGAAAACATATTTTGCTTCCCTCTCAGGGAGAAATCTCTACATGATACCTTTGATAGGTATTCTCACCTCAAATAGGTCCATGCTTAACTCACCACCAACATCCTTTCAGAAATTTTGCCCAAGAAGAATTCTGTATGAGGCTGGGACATCGGCCATAGGACTGTCATCTTGATTCTCTTGTCTGAGAATGTTGAAAATGCAAATTGGGCATCTTTGATTTATCCCAATAGTGGAACTTATTTGTTCTCCATGGAGAAACATCTCCCAAATGTCTTAATCAGTGTGAGACCAAAAGATTATTCCACTTTGGCAGGCATGACATTGTTAGATGCACCTGAGTCTATGATACAATTATTCAGCTAGTATCCATTTATCAGTAGGGAGACATAAAATGGTTATGTCCTCTTGAGAGCAGCAGGAGGAACAATGATAAGGTTATTCCAGGTGGATGTGGGAGTCACCATTGGAGCAGCTGGTCCTATAGGAATGGTTTTATTCTTCACACATTCCACTAATCTTTTCAACTGGTCAGGGTTGGATTGTAAGAATTCAAATTCAAACATTTGAATTTTAATTTTCTTGAAATGGTCGACTATGTCAAATGTCTAAAATGAATTATGAACAGGGGAAGGGAGTTCATCCTTCTAGTTTTTAAGGGGGGAGGACTAATCTACAAAATTGAAGTGGAAGGTGAAGGCGTACTTGAGGTACTTACTTTTTTATTACTCACTGGATCCTTTGGCTAGAAAGGCAGAGAAGTTCCTCATTTGGAAATTGAAATTGTCGGCTGAGCTCGCTCCTCTGATTTTTCTTTATCAGCTTATTGGGTTGATTAATTCTTGGATCGGGTGAACACAGTGTATGATCCCTCAACTACTTTACCTTCATTTCTGCATTCATCTTGGTAATTTAGGAAACCAATGTTGGAGTCACCAATTGATTCTTCTTAGTTTTCTATAAAGAGATCAGCGTCATCTTCTAGGTTCAACTCAGGCTAGAAGGAGAAATTAGATTCTATTTCAAGATATCCAACTGCTGAGTTGGTTGGTGCTGCTTCAATGGCAAGTTTCCCTTGTGGGGGAGGAAGATAATTTGATTACCCTTGATTTTTGGCAATGCCTTGATATGACTAATTAGGGAATGTTCTCCTTGGTATATCTTGATACGAAGGAGCAAAAGACATCCCTTGTGCTATTTGATTTCTCAGAGCTAGCAACTCATTTTCCAACTTTTACACCATTTGATCAGTGGTGCATGTAGATAGATATTTAGAAGATGAAGAAGATTTACTTCTATTAGGATCTCTCCTTATCTTTCATGCCAAGATAAGGTCATCTTCCACCTCAGTGGCTGAATCCTGAGTAGCAGCAAGGTCTATGTGCCCAGCCCATCTCAATAGGAAACTCACTTCAAGTAGCTGAGAATCGATGAAAAAACATTTAAAGTTCTCAGGTGTTGGCTGAGTGACTATAGGAATTTAGTTCCTCAACTTGTCAAACTTAGCAATGAAGTCCCTCATAGGTTTCTTCATTTGTGTGAGTTGGGCTAGTAGGGCATGTGCATCTTTTGTAGGCTTGAACCTTGCTTCAAACTTAGCTTTGAGGGTGTTATAGTCAGTCACAGTTTGTGCTTGTAGATGATAAAACTAGTCTACAGCATCACCTTGTAATGTCTCCACAAACATCCTGATAGCCACATCCTCATACTCCATGCCTATCATGCCACAAGCTATGTTGAAGGCTGCAATATAGGATGAACTCTCCCATCACCAAATAATTTGGGAAAATTCTTTCTTGAACTGCATGGTAGCTCATGTAGAGGTGGAGTTAAATTGGGTGGCCCAAAAGAGTTACCCCAAGGACCTTGAACCACCATGATTTGATTATAGAAAGGGGGGATAAAAAATCAGGGTGGAGTATGTATAGGCAAAGCTCTGCTAATATCATAAAAAGAAGCTCTACCTTGTATTGGTGACCTGATATTGGTAGGAGGAAGACTCCTAGTTCATTAAACTTGAAGTTGTGGAGGAAATAAATCAAAATTGCCCTACTACACCAACTCAAAAATAGGGTCAACAACACCTTAGGCTCTCTAGCTTCTTGTATAGCATGGAGCTTCCAGATTGTAGAATAAAAATGGAAAAGAACTGACCCTACTTCAGCTTGAGGCTTCAAACTGTGCACTCTTCCCCAACAGAGTCACTAAAAATTGTTGGGTGAATATTTTGTCACCAGCTAACTAATGAGCAAAATAGGTGATTTCAACCACAGCATAAGGAGATTGGTTGGGCAAATGTATAGGTTTACCACATCAGAAGGGGACAAATCTATCCTCTCATCAAGGGGAAGTTCCTTATAAAATATGAGGGACTAGATACATATATATATGTGCAGAAAATAACACTCAGAGGTAGGACTACACCATCCATCTCTCTTATTTTAGAGATGATGTTCACAAACAAAGGAGAAATTCTAGTGAAAACACTGAAGGCACTTCTTTTCTTTTAGAAGTAGTCTACAACAAATAGTAGGAGTTCTTTCTGATAGGTAACTGATAAGTAAATGTAACAAGGGTGCAATAACCAGTAGAATGAGGTGTAGCACAAAGTCTGTACCTCAACTGTCCAAGAGTGAAATACGAAGGACAATGAGGGCATAAAGTCATCTCAAGGCCCTTTACACAAAAAGAAAGTAAAACACACACACACAAAAGATAATTGTGGTAGCACAAAGTCTCTCCACAATTGGCTTCAGGACACCTTCCTGATTACTTCCACTAATTCTGCTTATTTCATTAAAATGGACAAGAATGCATTTAGGAAATAGACATAAGAACAATCCCCTAAATGACACAAGCTATTATAGCACAAATTCTAAAAGTAACCTGCTTTCTCATTCAAATAAAGAAATATGATTAACAATCTAAGCTCAAAGTCTCAGTAATCACCTTTCAATTTGGGCAGAGTTTTGCTTCTATAACTGAGAGATCTCCTCTTGCATAAAATAAGAGATTATAATATATAGCAACCAAGAAAGGCTTGGCACTTTGTTTCATGGAATGGTCCATGCTGCATTCAATGTCTTGAATGCATTTCTAGTTTTGTCAAGGGACCATGCTGGAAAAGGGCATCAGCCTTAACTTTGGTGTATAGAAACATCTTGAATGTCTTCTCCTTAGCATGGGTTTTTTGGTCTTTCTCCCAATATGTACACAGTTGTCCCCTCACTTTTATTCAGAGGGAGAAAAATAGGCTGCACTTTTTAATGTTTGTGAGCTCAGATGTCTACTTGGTAGACTATTTCACCTACTAAAATAACTCCTACATAGATATTTCTGGTCTTTTTATATTGTTCTCTCTTTCCTTAACATATTTTGTCTCTTCCTCATGATTTGATCCCTCAGGCTATCCTTTTTCCATTCTATAGGATCTTTTGGCTTCCTCTTCAGTTGGTCACTTAGTTTGTTCTTTAGGTTCCGTGCCACACTTGAAAACCAACAGATATTTCATTACCCTGAATTTGACATCCATGAGGATGTCATTGGTCGCTGGTCATTTGAACCATTTTGAACCATGAACCTTTGAACCTATGCAAGTTCATTGGTTCAATGGTTCAATAGTTCAGATGGTCGTATCAGCTCTTTGGTTCCATCGCTTCTTTGGTTCATTCGCTTTCTTGGTTTAATCACTTCCCTAGTTCAATCACTTCTTTGCTCGTCAGTTGAACCATCTCTTTGAACCTTTAAACCCATTGAACCTTTGAACCATTTTGGTTCAAGGTTCAACGGTTCATCCTCTTTCTTAGAAGCCTTTGTTTTCTCTAAGTCTCTCAAGCTTTGAAATTCCTTCAGCTTTATGTCTTTGAAACACCCCAAAGGGAAGGTGTCCCTTCGGGCTTTGAGAAAGGTCCATTTCCTGGTCACCAAGAGCCCCCTGCAAGGGTACATGCCCTTCAAGATTCTTCGGGCAGCCTTCTTCTTCAAATCTTTGGACAAAATATCTGAAGGAATTCCTTCAGACATTTTGTCTGAAGGAAATCTTTCCTTTGCTTTTGTCGCTTTCTGTCGGGCCTTTGAACATTCCTTTAGAAAAAATGTCTGAAGGAATTCCTTGAGACATTTTGTCTAAAGGATTTCACTTGTAAAATTCTACCATAGAAAATCCCTCTGAAAGATATCTTTTCATTCCATTTTCCCTCCGCAAGGGCACTTGTCCTTCGGGCTTTGGGACACCTTCCTTTAAACCTTCCGATTGAACCGACCGATTGAACCAACAATGGTTCAATAGTTTAACGGTTTAATGCTATGTTCTACTCATTCAATTGACTGCTTGAACCAACTACTTTGAACCAAACTCGTGGAACCTTTGAACTTTGAACTCTTTTGATTCAAGTTTCAACGGTTCAATCTTTCTTCTTTTCGTTAAGTCTTTTGAAGCCATTAAACTTGCCAAAGTGGTTAAACTTTGAAATTTTGCCAAAGCGCTTAACTATTTAAGCTTGTCGATGTCATTGAACCTTTGGACCCATTGAACCGAGGTGTTGAACCAACCTTGAAATTACTTAAGTGTTGGGAACTTGTTTCTTTGTGAGAGCCCACATGTTGAAGTCATTGAACCTATTGAACCTATGAGTCCCTTAGCTAAAAAATTAAATACTCTAGTAATGGAATGAATATTATTTCAAGTGAATATCCCCAGTGAATACTGAAGGTGCAATCATTTTATTCTCCGTCCATCAGAACTACAGACTCTGCAGGCTTATTCTTTAGACTCTGCAGACTTGTTTCTATGGAATCTGTAGACTTGTTCTATAGACTCTACAGGCTTATTTCTATGGACTCTGTAGACTTGTTCTATGGATTCTGCAGGCTTGTTTCTTCAAACTCTACAGGCTTGTTTCTATGGACTTTGTACACTTGTTCTACAGACTCCACAGGCTTATTTCTATGGACTCTACAAACTTGTTCTACAGACTCTGCAGACTTGTTCTACAGACTCTGCAAGCTTGTTTTTACGGACTCTATAGACATGTTCTATGGACTCCACAGGCTTGCTTCTCCTAAATCTTACTGCAGATGGTGGCTACTATGAGATACAATCGTGACGTGGCTGCTACAATGGCACGGGACCAAAATAGTGCATATGTTGTCCCAAAAAATGAGTTACAGATTTTGGGAACAACAAAGCCCATGAACCATCTCATGGATGCATCTTTGAGAGTAGATGGAAATAATTTGAGTTTTTGATTGTCTATTGTATAGTCATAAGTTTGGCAAAGTACCTTAACTTTAAATAAAAATTGGTTAGGGTCTTCTATATATTTTCCCCAAAAATCTGGCAAATTAGCAAGAGAAATGTTTTTCATATAAGTTTGATCATTAAGATCTGAAACAATGGGAAAGGAAAAAGTCCTCCCTATTATTTCAAGTTGCTAGTTTTATTTTTGAGCCGTGTCTTCTTCTTCTTTTGATGGTTTTTCAAAACTAGGATTAGTTTCCTAATGAATGTTGGTTGAAGGTTGTTCAAACTATTTAAAACTCTCTTTAGTGATGGCTTGTTCAAATGCTTCTTCTAAATATTTTTCAAACTCTAAATACTCTCTTCTTGAAAATAGATGTTCTAGGTGAATTCTTTTTATAGGACTTGGTTGAGACAACACTCTAGTCCTAAATAATATTTTAGAAAAATCCTAAAGATGTGATTCCACAGCTTGTTCAAGGCTCTCAACTAAAGATGATGGACTTCTTTATTGGAGATCTAAAGTAGAGAGTTCAGCTTTTCTTTTTGGAGGGTATTTAGGGACAAACCTTCCTTTAAAATCTCTAGGTTAGAACATATATTGATTGCTCCTTGTTTGATTTTTGTTTGTTTTAAGTTTTTTTTTTACTATAGATCAATAAGGTTTACCTTAATAACACCTAAGAATGTTCCCCGATAATGATTCTAAAAATGATGAGTGTCATTTAACTCTTCATTTAATCAATCTTTCAGATTGATGTCTATCAAACTAGGGCCGGTGTCCAAAGCTATTTGTAGTAAGGTTTATGGTGTTGGATCTATAAGTTAGTCTTGGGGGGATTTTGATGATTCTAATCTAACTTTTACTA
Organism: Torreya grandis; assembly: GCA_037957365.1. Classification (NCBI taxonomy): domain Eukaryota; kingdom Viridiplantae; phylum Streptophyta; class Pinopsida; order Cupressales; family Taxaceae; genus Torreya; species Torreya grandis. Next base: position 1,143,891 of record JARHVA010002355.1, read on the forward strand.
ATGAAATAATTCTTCTAAGCTAATTGCTTCACACACTTGTTAAAAGAAGAGATTAACCATTACACTAACTAATTCAATCCTTTACTTGAAATTAAATAACCCTTAATCTGCTTGCTTGAAACTATAAATCTAAATCAAATTCACACTTGCATGAAAATGTAAATGTATATCTAATTCACACTTGTTAAAACTATAAATCTAAATCTAATTCATACTTTGCTTTAAAATGTAAATTTTTATCTAATTCACACTTGTAGAAACTATAAATCTAAATCTAATTCACACTTTGATTTAAAATGTAAATTTAACTCTTCATTCACACTTGATAGAAAAATGAAATACTATTGAAATGTAAACCCAAAATTTATTGTTTTATGAATAACTAAGACATGCAATGATTGAAGATACTTTGATTATCTAATAATAAAGAATTAATTTAACATAAATATAAATACCATACAAAAATTCATGGTTCCAAAGAGAGTGGGCCCTTGCTCTTCTTGGAGTCAGGACTGTAGTCTACTCAATACTGAAAACTGGAATAATTCTATATTAACTCATGAAAGCTGAAAAGTTTACAATATTCTTGGAGCTCGATATGTAACTATATTGATTATTTTATACTCCAAATGACAACATCCATATTTATACTCATTCCTCAGACTAAATATATTATGCTAAAAAATAGAACTACTAGTCAATTTGTTTCTCCCCAAAGATAAGAGATTCAAATTGATTATAATCCTAGAGAGTCCAACTATTGTAACAAAACATTTATACTATCCCTATAATATTTTTATGGTCCAAATATGTACAAAGTGTATCAAAATTGAATCCTTTTTAAAATGGAAATCAAATAGTCCTTTGGTGTGATCCAGTTGTAGCCATCCTTCTTTCTTGCAACTCTCATATTTCCCAAATCTCGATTCTGCAAAGTCTATAGAAATAGACCTACAGAGTCTGTAGGTTCTAGGTTTACAGTGTTCATAGAAGTAATTTTTCAGAGTCTATAGAAGTAGTTCTATAGACTCCATAGAAGTGGTTGTGTAGAGTTCGTAGATGTTGGCCAAGTGAGTCTGTAGCTTTATAAAATTGGAGCCACAACTAGAGATTCTTCTATATTTTACTTTTGTAACCTTCCCTGTGTATTATTTCAACCTCAACACACTAAAACATGGTTCTTGTTAGGTAGAAATGACAACATAGTAACTCAATCTTTGGTTTGACATAAATGAGATAAAGTATCTATTTTTCATGTTATTGTAAACTAAAAGTGTATGATTTGCATAAGATTATATCTTTAGAGAGATGAAATGAAGGTATTTCAATGTCAATAATGAGCCATATTTTAGGCTCATCAATGGGATGATCAAAATTAATTCATTGGTGAAAACCTCATCGAGGCACCAATAGTTGAGCAAAAAAGTTATTCACTATTTAATGAAGATATTATTCAAGATCAAATCAAAATAGCTTCCAATCTATAGCATAATCAAATGGTAAGATCAAGAAACAGAATAATCTAGTGGTCATATTGAGAGCATCTTCAGAGGTCTTTGGCCCCACCATAACTAAATCTATGTCAAATCCAACATTAGCAACATTACATGTGATTGAAAGTCCTAATCTTCATTTTTTTCCCCATTCATTATTCATTTCATTATCACCCACCCATTCATTACCCACTTATATCATTTATCACTAGCAGCACTTTCCTTTACAAAGGCTACAAAGTTATCTTATCTCAGTGTTTGAAGGAAATAGACTCAATGACTAATGGGGATCACAACAACATTATTCAAGTCTAGATTAGCAACAGTTATTGATAGAGTAACTTTTTTGAAAGGGAATTGGGTAGCAAATTTATAACTAATCATTTTTGTTATCTCACATATTGACTAGGATGTGCTTCTCCATGTCAAGAAGAGCAATAGAACCATTTTCCATTTACCATTTACCCATTGAACATTGTCCTTGCCTAGTCTCATGGGGGCAAACACATAGACCATTTTATTATAGGCATTATTATACCATTGTGATCCACGAACCATGTTGTTTGAATTACATTGACTTGAGGTCCTTAAAGACTATGTAGGCAGTGCTCAATTTTTATTGAGGTCAGCTCGATCACCCCTTTTCCATGATCTCACCATTTTACAAGTAACCTAAGTAATTCTCTCATGGTTTTGTGAGAAATATAAGCCAATCATCACTTGGGGGAACTTGGTTGCCACTATAGCCAATTTTATTCTGATCATTTTCCTTATACCATTTTTACTATACCATTTCTTTATTATTAACCCAAGCTTGATTTTAGTTGTCTTACCAATCCCATTTTAATCTTGGTTCCTTTGGTTTATCTTGCACTTTTTGTGGGGGGATTCCAATCTAGTTTCAACAAATTTAGAATTCCATGTTGAATGATAGTCTATGGCAGTAGTGTGGCATTTGATATGGTAAGTTATCTTTCATCTATCATCTTATTTGGTATCATTGATTATAACCACCTATGGGAAAATCAATATTTTTTTGGTGCCCCTGATTATAACCACCTTTAGAAAAATCAAAATTATGATGTTATTTCCTAATTATAACCACCTATGGAAAAATTAGGTATAATGTCTTTTTATCATGTGTTGTTGTATCATCTAGTCATTACTATTATCATTTGTCTTATTGTTCACCTTTATTTATGAATTTATTACGACTTGGTTAGTTTTTCATCACCTTTTGTGTGGGTAAAATTACTATGACTTGGGATTATTTTGGGGTTATATAGGTTGTGCTCAATTCATGTCGAGGTCAACTCAGTCCCTCTTATCATACACTTTCATCATATTACGAGCATTTTAAGTTGGTGCATGCTCACTATTTCATGAGCTAGACTGTTCTATATCTCTTAACCCTCAATTGAGTTGATATACTTAGCAAATTCTAAAAACATTTTTAAAACATTTAAAAACTCAAAAACATTTTGTGTGTGTTTATTTGATTATTATTGTTATGTTGGTCTATGTTTACCTGTTTGGTCTTGCTTCTTTGTTTTATTTTCCAAGTACATCTTGATGGTCCACATAGATCTCGATTATTTATGTCTCGATCTCATGTTTTTAAGATGTCTTGTTTTTATTTCTTTGTCTTTGCTTTTTTGTTTAAATATAAATAATTGTAACTCTAGTTTTACCATTATTCTTAGTTATAGGTATTCACATTTGAACTAGCTCAGTGCAATTAGAATATTATGTCATTCTAATCTATTCACACTTATGATGCCTAATTTCTTTTTCTATAGAAAAAACTTTGTGCTTAGATTTCAAAATCTTAACGTCAACATCACTCAGATGAACAGTTCTTAAGAACACTTTGCATAATCTAGGCTCATGATATGAAATTAGGCATCTAGGTATCATGCATTTTATCACTTTGACTCTATGCTTAGATGTGCATCTCTTCTCATACATTATGAGTCTAACCAATTCTTGGTCAGTTTTTTTCATCCCAAATTCCATTTTATCCCATTCTTAGGAGAACTACATTGGCTTGAGGTCTTACTAGACTATGTAGGCAGTGCTTAATTTCTATTGAGGTCATCTCGACTATCTTTCATTCTTATTTTCATCTCTTTCATCACTTTATGAATTCTCATTTGCTTGGTTTTATGTGGCTTTCTAAACCATTACACCTTCACATGTACATTTGTGCCCGCTCAATCTTACCTATCTTTTAGGTTATATCCTTGAGATATTTTGCTTGTTAATTGCCCATGTTGGGGCACAACATTTGAACAATATTAGAATCAAATCATCCCTAAAGGGGCAAAACCATTATTTATTCTTTATCAATGATCAAAATTATCCCTAATGGAGCACAACTATATTATCATGATCAAATCTGCTCTATTGGGGCATTTCTTATTATCTTCTATTTGGAGACCCCATTATAGTGGTGATTCCCTTCCTAAAATAGAACATTCTCTCTTTTCCTCTAATTTCAAGATCTCCACACTAATGCCTATGATGGCAATACTTAGTGTGCAATGTTTCTCGAGATTGATCAATGTCATAAGCACGCAGCTTGTACTCTCAAATTAGGTACATTTAAAGTGTGTCCCTTACATTTATGGATTATATCTTTCCCATCCCCCCATCTACTAGAGCTTATTATACCTCTAAATTATATTTTTATGATTTATTTTGATCACATGTGTAAGCTTTAGCTCATTTGGATGTGATCTATTCCATGGGTTAATCAATCTATCTCTCTTTCTTCGAGAGTCCTTTCTTCTCTTTCATCTTAGTATGTCCTCTCAAGGGGGCATCCAGGGTCATTTCCAATTTCTTCTTGTTAACTCTTTTCTTTGAAAATATGTTTCTTCATCTAAATGTCTCACTATGCCTTCTTAAATAGGGGCAAAATGTAGACATCCAATTCTTAACACCATTTATGTTGAAATTGTCAATCTTACTCCAATTGCACTCAAATGCACATTTTAGGTCAAAATAATTAAAACACCCTAAATGATTTGAAATTTTCATTTAAAAGTGTCAATTTAGGTAAAATTATCCCTAAATGGGGCAAGGCATTTTATGGGCCAACTAACTTTGATCAGATCATTTCAAGCTAAAATGTCAAATTTTCACCTGGGTGCCCTGAATTGCTCTTTTTTGTCAAATTTCTTACATGATACATGTGCCATTTTTATTTGGTGTTAACAACATCCTAAATTGGATAATGGTTCCAATGCATCTAACATCTCCTTCTAATTCTTCTTGAGTCAAATTATGACCCAATAATATGACTTTCTAACCATTTTGATTAATTGTGCACCAATTTCCAAAGAATCGTACTAAACTTGATTAACATTTTTTAAGTTAATTAACCCAAATTAAGATCTTAAGTAAGAATTCCATGGAACTTGTCAAATATATCATTATTTAAAATTGATTGTTGATATCTGCATGACCTAGTAACATCATCATATGGGGTGGCATCCATAAGCCATAAATGTATAAAATATCAGGATTATGGGTCTCCCATGCCTCATTAAGACCCTCCATACCTATTAAATTCCCCTCTATCCCAAATATTTATGAGGGATATTTATGGATTTAATTATATAATTAGATTAATTCATGGCCACACATCTCAATCTTGAGATGGACGGTCATGGTTAATCCTGATCAATCTCAAAAATCTATAAATAGAAAGGCCATGAACATCATTTTCAAGATTGATATGTGAAAAGTTATAATGCTAAATTATCTCCACAATCCTTTGTTTTGACCATTGTTTTTCAGTATCAAGTTTCATTTGATAGGTTAGAGTAGAGATTTCATCTACTTTGAGCATAAGTTATGCAAAGAATTCTTGAGACATGGGAGGAGCTACCACCATTGTTGATGAAGATAAGAACTCTTGATCAAGGGAGAACATGATTTTGAGCTATACTTATATGTTGAATCCACTTTGGAAGGTAATTGGTTTTTCTTTCTTTCAATTTTTTCTTGCTATCTTTTGTAATTATCGCATGAATAGATAAGTAAGTTTTGTTACATCTTTAATGCATTTTTCATGATTTATTGACTAATGCTTGACTAACTCTCTTTTTAATCCTCTCTACACATATCCATATTCCACTTCACCCATATAACCAGCCATTTTGGCTAGGAACAAGCCATTTAATGCTACGCAAGAAAAGATATTTGATATTGTGGAGTAATTGTAAAATATGTCTGCACAAATCTCCATTTTAGATTTTTTGTGTATATATACCATCCATAAAAAAATCTTGATAGAATTCCTTGGCCAATCTCAATTTATAAATGACATATCTCTAGACAAATTTTAAGGTTTGGTTGGATAGTTAGATCCAGGCCTATAATTAACCTTTGACAAAGTGATATGTCATCTCTTAGCCCTCCACATAACAATCCATTATACATTTAAGTTGTCATAATATGGCACAAATTGAAATGTGTCCTCTTAAACAATATATCAAGTCTAAATATTATTTATCTAAATATCATCAAGCTTATTGGGTACATGACAGATGATTTATAGCCAGAAATAATTATCATCAAGGCCTATGATAATGAGGAATGAGAATCACAATGCACTATTAGCTTTCTAATTATTGTTGGGCCCTTGACCCACGATAGACTATGCCATGTGTTAGACCTCAATTTTTCATATAATATGCTTTTGGTTAGACCTTGGATACATGAAATATGTGTAATCTATTCAACATTACACCAATGTATCAGGTTCTCCCATTCAAATATGGAGGTTACTATCCATGGAGATTGCATCCATACGAGCATTACAAACATTTAGAGACTGATTACCAAAGCTATAACCACCATTTTGGTCTAAATTTGTTTCTTAATAAAGACAAAGGGAAAGAAATACTTTTTGATTCACTTGAGTCTAATTGCATTGACCCTGATACCCTTGATTCCCTTTCCCACATGTTGCCTCCTAAAATGTCTAATCATTATATCATCTCAGTAATGGCCTAGGAGAATATTTGACCCATGATACATTCCATATTACCAAGATTCTATAGAATCCCAAGTCTTATGGAAGATCTAAAGCTAAACCACCCTGCTTGTAATGGCAAAGAGAGGGTAAAGGCAAATTACACAATCCAACACCTATCATTTTCATACCAGCCACTAGGAAAGAATAGGACCCTTTTTAGATGATGAATCTTAGTTATATAATGAAAAAATGGTTGATTTTTACCTTAATATCAAGTATCCCATTTCAAAAAAATCATGGAGAAACATGCCTATGAAGGAGGAGGCCTTAGGCTAAATCAACAAGGTCCACTTGAGCCAATTTTAGCCACTCAATATAAAGGAACACATGGACTTGGATTTAAACCACCTAAGGGTGACTCCATATACCTTATTCATGTTCCATCACCAATAACTAGTGATGATGATGATAACAGTGAAGTAGAGTCCAATCATATCCCTTTTGATGACCTAACCACTACCAATTTATTTAACACTAATGCCATTTATACCCTTAGACTAGTCATTTGCCATAATCCACTTCCTTTTTATTATCCTCAACTGATAGACTAGTACCAACAAGAATCAATAGTATTGGTTGATGAATTTTAGAATGATGAAGCCTTCTGTGAATTTCTAGACCTAAGGGACAATGTTCCATTGGGAAACTACAAACAAAGGTTCTCAATCAAGTTGGATCCTGTAGCCTATTTTGGAGAACGGGTAAACACTTTAGCCATAAACAATTAAATAAAACATTGAGGTCTTAAAGTGAAAACCTCTTTTAGGTGATTTTGGACCATGAAAATAGTAAAGAGAAAGGCCAATCTAGTAGTGAAAACCTATTTTAGGTGGCATTAGATAGGGATGTTCAACCTTCCTCAAACATGGCTTAAAAGACCACCAATGATGAACTTGCCTACAAGTCTATGTTCAGTCTTTAAGAACAACAAGATTTTGATCAAATTATCCAAGAGTTTCTAATAGTATTTGTCACATGTCCATCCCTATCATTAGGGGAATCTGATTCATTATGCCTAGGAGAACTTGAAGAGTAATTCTTGATAGAGGACTCTTCCATTGTAGTCTAATTCAAATCTTTACCAACTATTCTAGAAGATGGTTTGACCCTTCTTATAAAATACACTATAAAAGCTAACATCAAAATGTTAAATGATCCAAAATGGATCAAATTAGGCATGTTCTTAACTAATGAGGAATGTTAAGTCTTTACAACCCTATTGAGAGCATTTTTTGATATATTTGCATGGGCCTATTCCAACATGTCAGGTTTGGACCCCATCTTAGTTTTACACCACCTTGTGCTACATCTTGATGCCAAACATGTAAAATAAAAATTATTCAAGATGCATCCTCGCATTGTTGTATTAGTGAAGAAAGAGTTAGAAATAATTTTTGAAGAAAGATGTATTTGATCAATTGACTACTTAGAGTGGATCTTCAATGTTGTGCAAGTCGGCAAGAAACCTGAAGGAATCAGAATATGCACTAATTTTAGGGACATAAATAAATCATACCCCAAGGATGACTTTCCTCTACCAAACATTGACATGATTATCAACTCCATAATGGGTTATGAAATGCTTTCACTGATGAATGGATTCTTAAGCTACAATCAGATCTGAATCACACTATAAGACCAACATAAAATAGCATTCACCACTTTGTGGGGAACATTTTATTATCAAGTTATACCATTTGGTCTCAAAAACATAGGGGCCGCTTACCAAATATCCATAATCATCATATTTCATGATATGATGCATGGCATTGTCAAAGAGTATATCAATGACATACTAGGTAAATCAAAGACCAAGGTCAATCATCTAACCATAATAAGGAGGATATTTGAGTGATTGTGTGAATACAAAGTCAGGATCAACTCTAAGAAGCATCTTTTTAGATTTAATTCAAGAAAATTTCTTGGATTCATTGTGTCTCATCGAGGCATTGAAGTCGATCTAGCTAAAGTATAAGCTATTACAAAGATACCACCATCGACCGATTTGAATTAGCTCCATATTTTGCAGGGAAAAGTATAATCCATTAGATGTTTCATCTCTAAATTCATTGATAAGTTCCACCCATTTAAACATATACTAGATAAGGGTGTGCCATGTCATTGGGATGATAAATACCAAAATGTTTTCCAATAATTGAATGACTATCTAGTAAATCTACCTATTTTGTTGCCACCAATACCAGGAAATCCATTCCTACTCTATCTATCAACTATAGATAAATCCCTAGGGTAACATCTATTTCAACATGATGATAATGGCAAGGATCATGCCATATACTATTTAATCCTTACACTGGTCATGTATGAGCATAATTATACGTCCATTAAAAAAGCTTATTTATCTATGGTCTTCATATCTCACAAATTGTGATATTACATGTTAAATAATAAGACCATGGTCATTTAAAAATTATATATGCTCAAGTATCTACTATCCAAAATAACTTTAAAAGGTTGCATGGCCAAATGAATCATGGTCTTAAGTGAAAATAGATTATGTCAACCATAAATCTATTAAGAGGTAAGTTCTTGTAGATCAACTTGTTGATTGTTGAAGCACCCCTTGAAGATACAAACCACTAACATTCTAATACCTAGATGAATCCATTATGACCATCATGGAAACATCACTTAAGGATTAGCATTGGAAGCTTTATTTTGATGGGTCATTCATAACACATGGATCAAGGGCATGCCTTTTATTCATTACACCATAGGGGGATCTAATCCCTAAATCATTCCAAATTAGCTTTAAAAACATGGCTGAATATGAAGTACTCATTAGAGGAGTTTGACATGTAGTATAATGGAACATACAACATTTTTAAAAAAATGGTGATTCTCAGCTAATCATCAATCAAGTTACAAACCAATTTTAGACTAAGGATGACAAACTGGTGTTGTACAAGGCCATGATCAACACTCTCAAATAGTAGATTGTAGACATCTAATTTAAACATATACCAAGGGCTAGTAATAGAATAATAGATGCCATGGCCACCATTAGATCCTTGATTCGACATACTGACATGGCCAAAGAATACCAGTTCCTCATTAAAAATTTACTAGTACCAACTCATGAACCGTCAACCATCATAATGATCTATAATATTGTTGGTCCCATTTATATATGGTATTCTGACCTATATTCCTATCTTCATGTCCAAATAATTCCACCAGATATATCCTACAAATAATCGAAAGCCTTTGTCCACCATGATGGATGTTATACCTTACTCAGATCAACACTATACTGATGTATTTTTTATGAAACTTTGCTTCATTATTTAACATCAACATAATCTACATTAGCATTATGGGAAGTTTATGGATTATGTGGAGCCCATACAAGCAAGGCCATCCTATCTAAAAATCTCCTACATACTAGGTACTATTGGCCAAGGATGGATGCAGATATAACTATGTATGTGAAAATATGTGATAAATGTCAATGGCGTGCCAATCTGATTCATGCCCCATCTAAAAATTTAAAACTAATGCTTATACCATGGCCATTTTCTAAATGGGGCCTCGATATCATTGATAAGATAAACCCTACCTCATCTAATGGCAATAAACATATCCTTACCACCATAAAATATTTCACTAAGTGGGTTGAAGCTATACCCCTCACTTACATGATGAGAAAGCAAATTTACAAATTCATCTTTAACCATCTCATTTATCTCTATGGTATCCCCTCTAACATTATATTTGATAATGGAAGATCATTAAAAAACAAGTATTTTGAATCACTATGTACTGATTACAAGATTAAACAACATTTTTCCATGGCATATTACCCACAAGGTAATAGTTAGGCAGAAGCATCTAACAAAACCATTATTAACATCCTTTAAAATATTATCAATGATGTTGGATGCAATTGGCACCTCCAAATATTTAGTGACCTCTAGACATACCATATAAATCACCACACTCTAAATCACCCATTCCATATTCACTTGTTTATGGTATTGAGGCCATTCTTCCCATTGAGGTCGAGTTACCTTCTTTACACATCTCTTTGAAGCATGTCTTGGACGATGAAGATTATTGAGTAGCTCACTTGAAAGAGTTAGAGTTGATATTAGAGGTATAATCACTGAGAGTTGGAGGGGTGAATTAGTGATGCAATCAACTTTAACATTCAATTCCATTTACCATTCAATCATACATCAACTTGATCTAGCAACAACATCATGAAAGCACATATATATAAAGTATGAAACATGATTATACATCACATGACCACAAGATATTTGTGGGAAACCATTATGGGGAATAAAACCCACTAAAAAATCTTTGGACTAATATCCTATAAATGTATTGCTTCAATTTAGACTAGCACCAATTGATCAAGGAGCACCCACTCCTCAATTTAGTCCAACACCCACTAAACCTTTAACTGGCACTAACTAAAAAGGAGGATAAAAACCCTTATATTATCAAGCATAAAATCAATCACCTTTAAACTAATCTCCACATTTTATCTTATGTATAACACACCTAATGATTGACTTATCTTACTCTAATACTTGCAAACCTACCTCTCTACCTCATACAAGCCACTTAGGCTCCTTCACTGGATATGCATCTTTTAGGCTCATTAGGTCCAATGACCCATGTGTCCACCTTCAAAAAATTTATCAAAAAAAATGACTGATTCTATTCACCCTTTGATGGTCCTCAATGACTTTCTCTTTCTCTTTTAAAGGTTATTTTCTTTGCTTGAGTCTACTATATCTCAACTAGATCATTAGGCCTAATTAGCCTTGATTATATACATGAAACTTGCTCATACACTCTTTGGTTAGATATAACCCTTTGAATACTTTGCTTAAACTTTAATCAACCCTATCACATATTTCAACCTTGTATCACTTTACTTCTTTGGTCATCCTTGCTTCATTAGCCCAAAAACACAAATAGGCCTAATGGAGACTTAATGCAATTAGGTCTACCCATGCACATGTTACCACTTGGACACAAGTGAACACCATGAGACATATACAATGGGTTAAAAACTTCATATTACATGTCAATATACTATATAAATCATAACCTATGCCCCATAGCTCTTGGAGGGTCCATTCACTCCTTAGACCTCTTTAATTTCACTATTCATAGTCGGGTCTTCAACACAGGAAAACACTATCTTGAATAAATGAGATTGAAATAAATTTTCTCACATGATAATGCCTTTAAATCAAATGAATATCAACTTCATTACCTTAACAAAATTTCCTTGTCCATTAGACATTACCATTTAGGTCAATAGGCCTCAAAACCACTCCTGCAACTTCACTAATCATAATTATTAGTGCATACAAAAACTTAGTCAAGGATATTGAACACAAAATCATAATTTTATGAATAAAACGTGACAAAAAATAATATTTATGGATACTACATGACCTCAGAGTCATCATAACATGAGTCTTCAACTCAACCTTTGAAACCACTAACCCTTCTTTACAAGAAACTCACTCAGAGTTGCCAACCACTACAAACATCCAGTGATGAAAACATAACAATATAACACCTAAAAAAGTAATACCAAGACATTATAATTCAATTAAAATGTCATAAAACATTATTATATCATCCTCCAATACAAAAATCATATGATTCATTGATAACTTTACTCCTACAAATCATTCTCACTATCTTGGGTTCCATTGTCTTGTCTTACATAGACTAGTCACTTTGTGAGCATCTTATATCTTATTTATGAGAAACTTAAGAAATTATCAACTAAGTTAATAGGATTAAAATGTCATTAAAAAATACCCCAATCCATTGGATTCATCCCTATTCATCTTCATATCATCCCCAATCACTCTACTTGGTTATTTATCACTATTTTCATTGTTTGTAGTCTAGCAATAGGACATCTTGATTAACCTATATGATTAACATAAATACTATATATTTCCAAACTAACTCTATGTTCATCAAGAATGAGTCTTGGCCTTTAATATTCATCCACTTTCATAGTTTGACCAGGTTAACATTGACTATTACAATAAACATTTTTGAAACAACACTTTTTCTATGGGTTCAACTCATGATCATGACCAACTAATTCCATTTCCAAATGCTTGAGAGAGTTGTATACAAGATCCAAACCTCATAATATATTCTTCAAACCATTCTGAGCCATTTGCATAAAGTTATTCATCATCAGGTTAACATGAGGATTTTAGGAGGGTTTAGACCACCTACAAGTGTTAATGATTGTTAATAAAGGTTAATCCATTAAATGAAAAACAAATGCTATTAAATTTCACTCAGAACCCCTCCCCATCTTCCACTAACATCTTATGACACCATGAAGAGGATGAACATGTCAACAAGCTCAAGAAATTCTCTCTTGGGTTTATATCTCTTCATTTTGTGAGGTTGAGAAGCTTCAAAAGATATTTTATGCATTGTTATTCCACATGCTAACCTAAGACTTCATGAAAACCTATAATACATCATTATTCACCTTTCCCAATCATCACCTGAGCCTTCTTGCTTTAAAATTCTACATGGTATCTCATTAGGCCTTGCCTTCTTCAGATTGCTTGTACTTGAGACCAGAAAACCATTGTTCACATACTTTACCTTCATTCCTTGACTTTTAATTTCATATACATACTAGATATAATTTTTAATATCATGAAAAATACTCACATTATCTCATAAGTCACCAATCCTGCTCAAACTACTTCATTAGACCACCTAGGGTCATAAGGCTAAGCCTAGATGTAAACTCTCAATGAATCTTTGCTACTGTAGTTCACCATTGAGAGTCATGAACTGACTATATACTTCATATACATGATCCAAACGTAATATTCTCAATTTTAATCTCACACTATTCTATCTTATCTCCATCTTGTCTCTACAAGACATGAGCATGCCTAAGCAATGACATCCCTTTAGGCTTCCTTGTTACCAAACCACCTTGAGCTTCTAAAATACCACTCATGTAGCTCACAAAGCATATTACAACACCTAAAACATCTCACAAGCCTATCATATCATTCTCTATTGATCAAAGCAAATCAAACCACATGGATCACTTATCAAGCACACAAGGCCTTCTTGTCACTTCATGATATCATCCTTCATAAATCACCACTTTATCATTACATTTGACATCAATGACAACACCTTTTCCAAAAATCTCCCACTTTGTCATTGATGGTAACATATTCTTCTCCTTCTCCCCCTTTTCCATTAATGACAAAGTGATTATATACTCTTCTCAGGTTTATCTACACAGTCCTCTAATCCTAGGACTTGACCACTTGCAAAACTCCCCTTTGTCCATGCATAAAGATTCAATACATTGTCAAAACACATGACTTATTTTAATCAAGTCATCATACAAAATTTTTGAGTTCTCATCTATAGTAGACTTCCACATCTCTACCATGACTAAAACATCTCACATATGTTCCTCCTCACATCATGCACATATCTTCAAGCCTTTCAAACTATTTGAGTTAGCTACTCCTAACTCCGTGATCCATCTAAAAAATTCATGTTCAACAATTTTATTCAACCAACTAGGTTAGCAAGCAACTCTTCAAACACTATCCATACATAGTCAATACCCTCATGGAAACACCAATAGGTCTTATGGAGACCTAATCAACATGGATCCACTCCTCACTTATCTTTATACTCTTAGATCAATTAGACCACCTCAAGTAGGTTTGAAAAAATGCACAATATGGCAAGGCAAATCCTCATTCATCAACTTTTTAATCTTTGATAAACACAAGACATTAAGGCTCAAACCACTGTAAGATGCCCTCTTGATCAACAACCAGTCATATTAGGTCTATGAGACCTTATATACTATAGTAGAGCTTTGACATAACTTTGACTCCTTCAGATAAGTAAACACAACTTTGAATCCTTTAAATAATCAAACAAGGACTAAACAACGTGCTTTGATCATTTATGACCCAAAGGTCATCTTCATACTCATACAGTATACTAAACCTTCAATATATTCTTCAAAAATTAACTCTATATGCACACACAAAACCCTACTTAAGAAACTCAAAAAATGTGTCATACTCAGGTCACTGTCACTATTCATATTACTTAATATCTTTATGTCCTTTAAGAATCATGCCAACACACTCATATATGACCAAATGAGGTCATCAATATATCCAAGAGACATTACAATCAATGACACTACTTCTCAAGAACACCATGGTAGACTTATTTAAGCTCACAAGCCATCTTGTCAAGTTACAGATCAAGGATCATCTTTAGAAAACTAATGATCACTCGCAAGTCACAAATAACAAGTAATCTTACCTCTTAGAACATTGTCATACTTTGGAACATGATAACAATCAATTATCTTCTTTAAAAGCATTGATCTTATAGACCAATCTTTAGCTTACAAACCCTTATCTTGAACAAGTCATTTTGGATATTACCTTGTATGTAAACATGAATTAAAATCATGATGACAACTAAAGGAAACATTGCATAAACCTCACCTAGTGATCATTGAGCATCACAAGGCCATTAACATCAAGAACAACCACCTTAGGATTTGTAAACATCAAACCTTCAATACATTGTCCTTTGTTACTTGATCTTATTTACCACATCAAGGACCAAACTGACCCTACACAAAGCACCTATAGGTGTCTCATGACCTTGAGGTCATCTCCAAACTCTTATATCAAACATTTTAAGTTACCAAAGTTACTAAACAACTTACCTAACAACCTTTGTCTTCAAAATACTAAAACTCCTTCATGGCTTTTGTATGATATGTTATAATTGTTTAGATTCTTTGTGTTAGTCATCTTTCTCTCTACCCCTAGCTTCCCTTGACCTATAAGACTCCCTTAGAGACTTCAAAGGGCAGGACTCTTATGCAATCCCTAACCTAGATGTTCACATGCTACCTTTGTTTATGATTGTGCACTTTGATCTTTAGTGACTTCATCCTTAACCTTGGCACTCCTTTTTTTTAAAGTAATCTTGTTCATAACTCTTGAGAGTCAACTATCCATATACTTCAAGTCTTCATTGTGAATGATTTTTTGAGAAAACATAGACATACCTTCTTTGGTTTTCTTATCTTGAACCTTGGGTTTTGCCTTCTTGACCCACTTCATAGATGTATTTTTGACTTGACTAATCATCCTTAGGTGTTTCTCCTTGCATAGCCTTGCAATATGTCCTTCCTTATTGTAGTTATAACACACAAGTTTGTTCCTTTTGCTCTATGAAGATTGATATCTACAGTCCATTTCCCTACGCCCATATTGATTACATGAAAATCAATAACCCTTAAACTCATTCACATACCTTGTTCCTTGATAACTGAATGAAGTAACTTTTCCTTGAATCACTCCTGAGGGAATTATGTTCTTATTGACTTGATGATGGTTACCTTGATCTTCAAATTTAAATCTTTTTCACATGTGTGAAATTTGTCCTTACCATTTCTTCTTGATGGCTCACAGTGCTTTTCAACTTTATTTGAAGTTATCTCATCCAATTTTACTCTAAATGACTCCATCTCCCTTCTAATCTTAGTACACTCATCCTCCTTGATCTTGATATTTGTAGAGATGTTCTTAATATGAATCTTTACCTTTTTAAAAACATTTTCATGTTCAATGTCTTTGAAACTTAGCCTTTCTTTGAGACTATTTACTAGTTCCTTATGGATTTTTCCCAAAGTCCTTAACATCAAGTTTTGCTTCCTTTGGAGTACCAATTATTCCATGATATTTAAATTATCCTCTTTGTTATTTGAATCTTCATGTTTTACAAGATGCTCTCCCTTTGACCTACCTTCATTTTTCTCATGATTAATACACTTATTATCCCTTTTAGACTTGTTGTAACCATTTTCATCATAGGAGATACCATCCTTCAATCTCTTCTTGTTCTTGAATGACTCTTTCTTGGTTGAATGAATCCTTTTAGCTTTATGATTAGCATACTTGAGTACCTTGGATATTCCCTTAAGGATATTAGACCTTCTCCAAAGGACTTGGCTTTAACACCAATTATTTGAGGTAAAATCATTAAGAGAAGGGGAGGTGGTGAATCAGTGATGCAACTAATCAACTTTAACATTCAATTTATTTTACCATTCAGTCATACATCAACTTTATCTAGGAACAACATCATAAAAGCACATGCATACAAAGCATGAAACAAGAGTATACATCACATGACCACAAGATATATGTGGGAAAACCTCATGGGGAATAAAACCCACTAAAAAAATCTATGGAATACTATCCTATAAATTTATTTCTTTAATTTAGACCATCACCAACTGATCAAGGATCACCCACTCCTCAATTTAGTCCAATACCCACTAAACCTTTAGCTAGCACTAACTAGCAAGGAGGATACAACCCCCTAGATGATCAAACACCAACTCAATCACCTCCAAACTGATATCCACCTTTGATCTAATGTCTGACACACTTGATGATGGAATTCTCTTGCTCTAACACCTACAAACATGACTCTCTACCTCATACAAGCAACTTAGGCTCCTTTGTTCAATATGCCTCTTCTAAGCTCACTAGGTCCAATGACTTTGTGTCCACCTTAAACAACTTGATCAGATAAACATGACTGGTTATATTCACCTTACTATGGTCCTAAATGACCTTCTATTTCTCTTTCAAATTTTATTTTCTTTGCTTAAGTCTACTATATACCAACTAAATCATTAGGCCCAATTAGCCTTGTTTATATACATAAAACTTGCTCTTGCACTCTTTGGTCAGTTGTAACACTTTGAATAATTTTATTAACCTTCAATAAACCATTACCACATGTTCCAACCATGTATCACTTCACTTAGTTGGCTTTCCATACTTCATTATCCCAAAAACACAAATAGGCCTAATGGAGACCTAATGCAATTAGGTTTACCCATGCACACATTACCACTTAGACACAAGTGAAAACATTGAGACATATACAATGGGTGAAATATTTTATATGAAATTAAAATATATTATATAAATCATCAAATATTCCCCATATCTCCTAAAGGGTTCACTCACTCCTTGGACCTCTTCAATTTCATTATTAATAGTCAAGTCTTCAACACAGGAAAACACTGCCTTGAACAATTGAGATATACAATCAAGTTTATCACATGAAAATTCCTTAAAATCACATTAATATCACATTAATTAACTTAAAAAAATTTCCATGTCCATTATATATTACCATTTAGGTCAATGGGCCCCAAAACCACTCCTACAACTTCATTACTCAGAATTGTTAGTGCATACAAAAACTTAGTCAAGGATATTGAACAAAAAATCACACTTTTTACATTAAAAAATGAAAAAAAAATCATGTGTATGGAAACTAAATTATCTTAGAGTCATCATGCATTGAATATGAGTCTTCAACTCAACCTATGCAACCACTAACCCTTCTTTTTAAGAAGCTCACTTAGAGCTGCTAACCACTATAAACATCTAGCCATGAAAACATAACAATCTAACACCTAAAAATCACTACCAATACATTATAATGTAATTAAAATGTCATAAAAATTACTATAGCATCCTAAAACATAAAATTTATATGATTCAATGATAACTTTTCTCCTACAGATCATTCTCATTGCCCTCAGTTCCATTATCTTGTCTTACACAAACTAGTCACTTTGTGAACAGCTTATAGCTTATTTATGAACAACTTCAACACTTAAAAACTAAGGTAATAGGAGGAATAGGTATTTAAAAAATACCCTAATCCATTGGATTCATACTATTTATTTTCACATCATCCCTAATCACTCTTTCAATTTGCCTAGTTATTTATCATTTTCATCATCTACAATCTAGTGATAAGACATCTTGATTGATGTAGATGATTTCCATAGAGATTATATATTACCAAATTAAATATATGGCCATCAATAATGAGTTTTTGTCTTAAATCTCCATCCAATTGCATAGTTTGACCAAGTCAACATTGGATACTATAACAAACTTTCTAGAAATAACACTTTTTTTGTAGGTTCCACTCATAGTCAGGCAAACCAATTCCACTTATAGATTCCTAAGAGAATATTATATAAGATCCAAACATCACACTATCTTCTTTAAACAATTTTGAGCCATTTCTATAAATTTCTTCATCATCAGGTTAGCATGAGGGTTTTAGGAGGGTTTAGACCACCTATAGGTGTTAATGATTGTTCATAAAGGTTAATCCCTTAAATGCAAAACCAATGTTAATAAATTTCACTTATAGTCCCTCTCCATCTTACAATAATATATTAGGACACCATTCAGAGGATACACATGTCAACAAGCTCAAGAAAGTCTCTCTCATGTTCATATCTCTTCATTATGTGAGGTTGAGAAGCCTCAAAAGATATTTCATGCACTTTTATTCCACATACTAACTTGAAACTTCATGCACACCTATAATACATCATTATTAACATTTCAAAATCATCACCTAAGCCTTTTTGCTTTGAAAATTGCATATGGTATCTCATTATTCCTTGCCTTCCTTATCTTGCATGCACTTGAGACCACAAAACCATTATTCACATACTTTACCTTCATTCCTTGACCTGTAACTACATAGAAATACTAGATAAAATTTGGTATATCATGAACAAGACTCAAATTATCTCATAAGTCACCAATCCTACTCAAACTACTTCATTAGGCCACCTAGGGTGATAAGGCTAAGCCTAGATGCAAACCCTCAATGAATCCTTGCTACTGTATCTCACTCTTGAGAGTCATGAACTACCTCTATACTTCATATACATGATCCAAAAGTATTATACTTAGTCTCAATCTCACACTATTCTATCTTATCTCTACAAGACATGACCATGCCTAAGAAATGACCTCCTTTCAGGCTCCCTTGTCACTAAACCACATTGAGATTCTAAAATACCACTCCTATAGCTCACAAAGAATCTTAAAAAACCTAAGAACATCTCATAAGCCTATCATATCATTCTCCATTTATCAAAATAACTCAAACCACATGGATCACTTATCAAGCACACAAGGCATTCTTATCACTTCATGATATCATCCTTCATCAATCACCACTTTTTCATTACCTTTGACATTAATGACAACATCTTTACCAATAATTTCTTGATGCTAAACATTTGGTTGTAGTTAATAATCTTCAAGCATATCATAATAGACTTCATGGCTACTAAAATCAATGTGTTATATAGAGAGAATTTGAGTTTGGTGATCTTGTACTTAAAGACTACTATGATCAAGAATAAACATAAAGGCAAGTTCAAACCCAAATATATTAGTCCTTTCATCATCATTGCAATCTATGAAACTAGACCATACAAGATCGCTACACCACACATAGATGAACTTGATGAGCTAATGAACATTATACACCTAAAGTGTTTCTTCACTTGAGAGATCTGGAGTATTGTCTATGAGGACCATTTCAATTACACCATAATATCAGCATTCTTCTCTATACCATATCATTCTATCACTTTTCCATTTCACCATTATGTTCTACCATACCTTTTTTATTGACCAAGTTGTTTTTACCCCACCCTACCTAGCCCTTTAACTTCGTTCCATTCCATTGGTTACAAGGCTACTTTTAGTATGAAGATTTGGATCAAGTGTTAGCAGTTATTTATATATTCTAAATAGAGGTTATATTTTGGAGTAATATGACAATGGTTTGGAAATTGCATCCTACATTTATTATTCTATTCTATAAAAAGTGTGCCTGATTATAACCATCTTTAGGTAAATCAATATTTCACTATCATGCCACTAATTATAACCACCTATGGGCAAATTAGTATCATTGACCTATGCAATTTTTTCTTAATTATAATTACCTATGGGTAAAGTAAGAGCAACACTTATTTATCGTGCCTTAAAGTACCACCTTGCCATGCTTATGCCATACTGTGTCATTTGCCAACTTTGTCTATTTTATTTGAATTGGCTGCTACACTAGTCACATTCCTCTACCATAAGGTGAAACTATAGTGACTTGAGGTCCCATCTTAGGACTATGTAGGCAACATTTGATACATGTTGAGGTTAGCTCAGTCATCCCAAGCCCTGCTCTCACCATTTTGTGAGAAACCTAAGCCACACTCTCACCATTTTGTGAAAATTATTACATTTGAACATTCACCATTTTATGATCTTGGACCATTTAGTATCTCATACTTCTCCATCAAGTTGAGATACATCAAAAATTCCAAAAATATTTGTAAAATCAATTTATAAAATCCAAAAAAATAAGCACTTATTTGCCTTAAGGATTTTGGGAACCCTCACTAAGTCACAAGAAACCACTTGTTCTTTAGTTTCCCCATCCTCTTTAGCCTGGTATCCCACACACTTGTTGTTTTGCAAGCTCATCCCCATATTCTTCTATCACACCCATCATGTTTTTATTCTCATCATTTTCTTCTATCTTATATCCTGGGAGAACTACATCTGGCCTAAAGTTTTTTTTGGATTTTATTTCCATAAAATTATGTAGGCATTGTCCACTTGCCTAGAGCATTTGGAGATAGCTCGACTACCCCCTTCCTTTTTTTCTATTCCCCCCATTTTTTATTTTTTTTTTGTTTTTTCTTCTTATCTAAGGGAAATGTTCATCATTTTATTTGTGTCATGTTATTTATACTAACATTATGATTAACTATTGTTTGTTTGTTATTTCTCTTTATTTTGTTTTGTTCCTTACTTTATTGGTGTTTTGTTTATTTTTTCAGTTGTTTGCATGTTTATTTATTTTCATGTTGTACCTTGATTAAGTCTATGTGTGTTCATTAGTGACTCCTTACACATTATTATTTAATATATCCATATTCATACATCAACATTGTCATCATGGTTTTTATCATTGGTACATTATTTTCAATTGAGTATTGGATCATGTGTCAGTCTATATGCATATTTTAGCCAAGTTATCATGGTGTTCTATCATGATGCCTATAGTCAAAGTGTTATAGCAAAAATCAGCTCAAGGAGTCTACATGGAAATACAACAATGATATATCTCCTTAAAACCAGTAAAAATTTTGATCTAATCTAAATCATATCCTAAACAAAGTAATTAGGCAATAGAAGAATTTTCACCTTTGCTAGTTCAAACGAGCATCTCCCTACTAGTAGGTTTCCTAAGTTCATCTTTTTCTTCTATTCCAATTTTCCATCATATTCCATATCAAGTTTACCATAATTAGGGTATAATTATTATAATCACCTTTGGGCAAATCATTGTACACCATCCCACTTGCATTACCAATGACTCTAACTACTTATGGGCAAATCATTGTGTTTTCATCCATTTTAGGGTTAATGATTATAACCACCTTTAGGAGAATCATTATCTTTCTTCTGCCTAAATGGAGTATGTTTTCATTATGATCATGCTTATAAACACCTTTAGGAAAATCATTATCTCTATCTACTCAATTGGATCATGTTTTATCCTCTAATGATTATAACTATCTGTGGGCAACTCATTGTTTTCCCTTTTGATGATTATAACCATCTTTGGGAAAATCTTCTCTTGTTACCCTAATCCTTTTTCAATGTTTATAACCACTTTAGGAAAATCATTACCTTTATTATCCCACCTATGTTGATGATTATAACTACTTATGGGCAAATCATCTTATTTGTCTACCCTAATTGGGGTAGCTCCATATGCCACTGATTATAACTACTTATGGTCAAATCAATCCCTTCCACACCATCTCATCTTTTAATCTAATCATTTATTCCATTTGAGGGACTGATTACCAACCCCTTTGTCAACCACTCCCTTGAGGGGACACCTATAGTTCATCCACTATTGTTAAAGTCTTAAGAATACAGGACATTTTCATCTCTAAGAAGACATTACTAAGCTTGCATCTTGCAACACCTTCTCAAATAGGGGTAAGCTATAGACACCTAAAACTAGCCACCAATGGCCTTCAATTGGATTCCATACCAACCTTTATAAATTAATCCTAGGAATCACTGAATGTCCCAAATTTTCTTGTACATCATTTATGAAAGCTCAAAATCTTATTAAGACATCCCTAATTGGGTTATTTTATCATAAGAAACAAAAAAACTCTCATGGATCATCTCTAATCATCTTATGGCATCACAACATGTAATTTAGCTTATAGACCTATTAAGTGGGGCACATAGTCATAAAATCAAATCTTGAAAGAGATAAAATGGCTAATCAAAATTAATTAACAAGCTAAACCAAATTAAATGCCTAGTTAAATTATCCATCTGTAATTAATGAATTAATAAAAAATGAAATTCAAAAATATAAAATATCCTAGCTTTTCATGATTACATTTTGTGAGTTGTCAAGTCTTTGAAAAATATCTCAAAATATCTCACCCATGCATATTCACTGCAAATCATTAATTATTGATGAATTTTAACTCTACTAGGGTTAATTAACTCACTTAGATTAGGTTTGAACCTATTCCATGTTTGAACTACACTTTAACTCACTTTGAATTGGGGTTAGTTCCTAAGCCTATAAATACAAGCCTTTGCCTCTTCATTAGAGAGCTTGGAAAATAGTAGAGTTATAATGTAGGTTTTGTAGCAAGATTTATATCAATAGTGTTATAATTCCAAAATATTAAGCCAAGCCATCAAGAAACAAGCATATGACAACATAAGTCAATGGTTCCAAGGAGAGAAGGAGCAAAGAATGCTCCATTGCCAAAGACTCTTTTAGCAAAAGCTGAGTAAGCCATAAACATATCATTTGGATCTCTCAAAGAAGGTAAGGATTGTTTTTATTTTCATTTTAGTTGGGTGTTTAATTTAATTTATCCATTATGCTCCCCCTAAGATCTAGGATCAAATATGTTAGCATGTTAGTGTGTTGATTTCATTGTTTTGTGAAACTAACACTTGATCTAACCTCCTCTTGATTGTCAAATTCTTATGATCATAAGTTTTAGACTTGGACATGTTGATGCCTCTATATGTATCAGAGGTTCTCTTTGTGTTTACAGAATACTTCTCATTTTATAATTATGAGAATTCATGACATGAGTAGTAGGTTTTGGTAATCTAGTTACCTGTGATGAAATAGAGGTAGAGTAAATTAAATTGTTTCACAAATTTATATTGATTGGTGGCTGGGAGACACCATGGTCCTTGTGAATTTTTAAGTATCCCTGATGATCCTAGTGAATTATGATCAAAGTTATACACTAAATACTAATCTAAATGAATATTTTTAGTTAGATATAAACTAAAGTGATTTAGTCAAAAGAGAATCAAAAGGAAGGGCAGGGAAAAAAGAAGGTATGTGATTATTGATCCTTGCCTTAAACACCTTGACAAAGTTTCAATTTCAACTGAACATGCATTTAACCAGTATGTAATGTAAAGTAACAAAATCTCAAATCACATCATATACCAAGCAGATATCAGAGGAAAACATGAAAAATACAAGTATGAACTAGCTTTGTTTTAAAGGTTTACTGTTGCATTCAAATAGCATTTGCACATCCTAATGCAGAGTAAATAAAATGAAACAAAGTCTAAGAACATTTGAATAATCTATATTTAGCACAACTTAGCAACCCTGTATCAAAGATACACATTTAGAATTCATGAAAAACCATTCAAATTCAAGACTTAGAATAAGCAATTGAGAGAGAAACCAGGTAATAATTGATATGAACAAATAAATACAAACTTTTAAGTATTCCTTGCTTATATTAATTTCTCAAAATTATATAAGTTTTGGCTCAAAACTCTCTCCCTTTAAAAAATGGTAATATTGCCTTTTATAAAAAATATAGGTAGTATATTGGTCTGTCATAAGATTACACATGTACAAAGATAAGGATAGTTATCCTTATTTATATTACTAGAATACATTTCTCTTTCCCAAATGGACTGACCTATAGTCAAATATTCTAAAAAATTAGCATATATCTTTACAAAGGAATATTCCACATTCAAATATTATAATGCTTTACAAAATGGAATATTAATTGACCAGTGGGCCCTGTGTTGAAGGACTCCCTTATTGCTCTTAAAGAATCTCCACATCTCTTTGATGTTTCTCTTTTAAAAGCTCCAAATCAATAGTTGGCTTCAAGAGATAGATATCCTCTTGATCAATGAAGTTACCAAGGGCTCTATCATTCCTCGCCATGGCCTCCTTGATGCTCCTTGCTTCTGCAATCTTCTCTTTAACAGTGAAGATAATGCCCATGATTTGACTATTGTCACTTCTAGATTAGCCTTGGCTTTTACTTCTAACTTCTTACATTACCAAAGTGACTCTGTGCTTGTACTCTTTATCATCAATGATGCCTAGGATGCTGGACTTTGTAGGATTGGCCAACATGGTACTAAGGAGTTGCTTGACTCTAGATATTAGCTCTTCATCATACCTTAGGAGTCTATCTAATCTCTTTGACCAAGCACTTAAACTTTGGATCTTATCAACAACTATCTCCAATATTGTATTCAAGTGGGCTAGGCTAATGGTTTTGAAGCTAGGAATCCTACCCTTGATTAGTATGTTGATAAGATCTCTTATTTTGTCCCCTACATCCTACCACTACACCACCAATCCTTTGGATATCTCAATTTATTGGTTCAATTAATCCTACCTCAGCTTCATTAACTTTAAGGATTCAAATATGTCAAATAAAGATGCTTCAAACATCTTTATTATTGCCTCAGGGATTGATAAGACAGCTAGTGTCTCTAGATTATCCTTTTATTTCTCTAGGTTATGTATCTTTTGCTTCATACCCTTGATGCCTACTTTAATCTAAGTTGAATGAGCCTCATCCAATCCTTCTATGTCCTCCTCATGGATAGGATGTTCACCAAGCTTCCAACCTCCAATGGGGGTTAAACCAACAAAGGGCTCAACTCTTTGACAGGTGAATTCCTCACCTTCAACCATGACCTTCTTGGTTGTCACCCTCTCCAATAATGTTGTTTTTGGATTGAATTATACACTGGTTGATGACTCTATGATCTTAGGAGGCTTGAAAATCTCCACTGGTGTGTTTCTTGAGGCTCTTAGAGTGTCCACTTGAGTTCCACTTGATCCTACTATGGCAACTAATCTTCTCTCTTCCTCCTCTTTCATCAAAGCCAATATCCATGGCTTAATTTATTCATGAACATCAATTTGAATCATTTGGGTCAAGGCCCAAGAATGGGATAAAGTGGTAATCTTCTACATTTTTCCATAAAAAAACCATTTAGGGATAATAGTTCCATGAATGGGGTATTCATCACTGAATAAGTTGACCTCACTAATGGGGTGGGTGAAGATCAACTTGGGCTTCTTTCTCACAACTAGGACCAATGCCAATTATGTTTTCCTTTTGTGTGGGGTTCTATTAGAATTAGGTCCAAAACAACCTCTTTCCCTTTATCTTGCTCTATTTCTCCAACCTAGGCTTAGGGTTCCTCAGTTTGTTATTCTTCATCTTCTAACCCATAAGCTTCAATAAGCACCTTAAGTGTATCCTCTACTATCTCATTAGGTTTCAATGCAATCATATCAATGGACTCTATAGGAGACTCTGGTCTTTTAGGTGGGGTTGAAGATGAGGCTTCCCCAGGTCTCTCTTCCAAATTCTCTTTACCAAGTCCTTGCATTATTTTTGCCTGGGGTTGTTGAAGTGGTTACTCTGGAGGGGGACTAAAAGAGGGTCTAGGTAATAGGTGATATTGTAGGGTCCCCATTTTCCATATCTCACCTAGTGGTTTGCCATCTCCCCTATCAAACCTAGGCTTAAGCTTGATGTTATGCCTTTTCAATCCAGCTAATACCTCTAAGAAACTAGAGGCCTTGATTTAGAATAGGTCATGGAGCCCAGGCTGATGTTCATATGTATTGTTTATGGTTTTAGACTTTAGATGTTTAATGATAACCCCATTGGGGTCCCGTTGCCTCAAATCATCTTTCTTCAGGGTGAAGGAGTCCTTGTGTCTAGCAATAACATTTACATGCTCCTAATTTTTCAACACAATTCTATTGATTGTTAAAGGAAAGGGATGGAGGAGGCCTTTCCTTTTTTATTTGCAAAATCCATCTATACTATGAAGGAGTTGGTACATAATTTCTTGCTCTGCCATCTTAGTAGGTTCATAGATGGGTAACCTAAAGGGTTGTGTCAAATTCCATTCAATCCTTATTACTATGCAATCCAAGTAGAACCATATGTCCCCTATCAATTCCACATATTTTTTAATCAATGGGTTGACCTTGCTCATGGGGATTCTTGTGATGACTTACACTATGGCTGGATAAACATAATCATAGATTAACTATATGTTGTGTCTATATCTGAATATGTAGAGTTTGTAATAATGATGGGAGATAGTGCGTCTCCCATCAGGGGACCAATTCTTGATGTTTGGGATCTATTTGGAGGCTAAAAGGGAATCAATTATATAGTACATCATGTAAAAGTGTTTTCTTGTTTTCTTCTTGATGGCTGTGAATTGTGACTTCAAACGGATATTGATCATCTCACCTAATGGGTGAGTGAGTCTGTTCTCAACCATGAAGTAAAAAAATATGCCTAGATTTTATCAATATGTGTGGTGGAGGGGGCTCCACATAACCTATTCAGTAAGGTCATTATTATTCTGATCCCTTACCTAAATTAGAAAATTAGTATTTTTTTTGTGGGGTCTTGGATTACTTGCTTCCCAATAAATAGCCATGGGGCCAAGATTGTGTTCAAGTTATGCTCTCTAATCCACTTTTTAATGGTGGGAAAGTCTATTTGAGGCTTACACAGTTTATAATATCTCTCAAAAGCAAAGGGGGAAATGTATGCTATTTTATTAAAACTACACTCATGCACAATCCAATCATTTTCAATTTTATAATCCTAGAAAAGAGGAGAAGGACATCAATGTAATGTAATACCTTAGGCTTAGAGGCAACATAGTGTAGGCTAGTCATCTGGACATTTACTAGGTCATTATTTTCTACAGGATGGTTGTATTCTTCTATTCCTCCTTGGTAAGATCTTATATGTTGTTAATGATCTAAAAGAGTTCAGACCAGTTCCTATTCCCATTATTCAGTGTTGTAGTATCTAGGTTTATGTCCTTAAAAACTCTCCCCTCATTGTTTGACATCAAGTATAACTCAGTTTCATCCCTATGTTGTTATCTATGTATTGACATGATTGTAGAAGTTAAAATTGCTTATAAATGAATTGAAAGTAGCCTCTAATTCCATTTATTATTACTTAAATTGCAAATGAACTCTTCTTGGTTTTAATGTGACTAATTTGAGCTCGAATTAGGGTTTTTCTAGATGTTAGGGGTTTTTTAAATCTTTAATGGCAATGGTAATTTGGACTTAAGCTCATTCATGTCCCAAATTTTATTGAGACCTAGGCCTTTATACCTTTGCCTTTTCAATCACATAAAATCTTTAATTTTGTCACTTTGTGCTTGCATGGCATCCATTTGACAACTTTCATAGCATTTTTAATAAATACCTTGATGGAGTAGCCGTTGTCTTTTGAAAATCCAACTTTGCCTTTGTATCAGTGGATCCTTATTCATGGATCAATGTGGACCATTAATGATGATCATAAGGCTCAAGGATCATTGGCTACTTTATGTCAGGCCCTATGGTTATGACACTAGGCACTTTCACAGGCCTCCTAGGCTCTGGCTTTTGTGCAGTGAACACATGCTTGCCATGTGTGGATCCTATGAGCCTTTCGGGCTCATTGAAAAGTCTTCAACATCTATGTTCCATCCAATCATCCTCTTATGATCAAGTGTGGACCATTGATCTTAATTCGAATGGATGCATGTAATTGGTTTGATTGATAAAATTCCTTAGATTCATTGGGTCTTTCGCTCCATCCGATAAATATCTGTGATGAAGTATGGGCCATTGATCCTGTAAAAGGGTGATAACCTTAATTGGTATCCTAACATAAGAAGGTAATTAGGCTTAAATACTTTAGTCTAAGGTTTATTTCATGTTTGATAAACATGTTATAAACTTTAGGCTAGAGTATTTTAGCCTAAGTTTTTGGAATCCATAGAAAGGAGACCCATAATAAATATTTTAGGCTAGGGTTTATGTTGTGTTAATAAACACAACATATAATTTAGGCTAAAATATTTATGTTAAGTTCTTAGAATATGTCCAAAGGGGACAAATAATATAAGGACCAAATGTTAGGTTTTAACCTAGGCTTTTATTGCATTAATAAACATGATAAGACCTTAGGTTAAAAGCATTTATGCTAAGTTTTATGTCACAAGGACCTTTTAAAATAAGATTTAATAAAAGTCTCTAGCCTAACGTTTATTGAATTTAAACAAACAAAATTGGGACCTTAGGAAATAGACTTAGACTAAGTCCATGTCTTTATATATTTAGATGACAAGATAATTTTATTATTTGAATTTCAAAGATCTCAAGTGTTTGAACATCTACTGAGGGGTCCCCTTGATTTACAATGTAAGCCATAAGCTTTTAGCAACATTTTGAAACATGCACTTATGTCTAAGTAAAATAATTTATTATCTTAAATATGATGATCTCATGGATATCAATGACGGCCTCACGAACATCAAATGATGGTTGTAAGAATGTCAAATTTAAGTAAATAGATCATTAGGTTTGATGGGCTTAAATTTGATGATCTTGCGGACATCAATGATGGTCTCTCAAATGTCAAATGATGGTCATGATAATGTCGAATTTAATCTCATTAAACCCTTCTAGTCCATAGACCTTAGATTCGATATGCTCCATTAGACTAGAAATGACACTCTTCTTAATATATTTCCTCATATGCTTCTTCATAGGGATTCTCAATAACATCATGGTCATATGAAATGGAAGTATAATGACCATAAGGTTTTCAGTACTCATAGGGCTGATAACAATCTTGATAGGGTTGTTGAGACACATAATTGGAAACATGACAAGGTTATTAGGGAGGTGCATAGTATAATATTTCATCATATCCATCTATACCAACTTCATTGGTCAAAAGAAACATAAGATAACATCAAATTATTTCACAATAAGTACCTAAGATGATTATAATAAATTGATTGTATTTAGAGTCACCATAGGTGTTTGTTGAATGCTTCCAAAAGTTGATAGATAAAAAAACACACCAAAAATTTCTTCTACTCTTTTGGACCTTAGTCTCATCGATCATGCCAAAAATGTTGTCACTCAATTTTACACCCTTGGAGAGGTTGTTCAAGCCTCATCCAAATTGAGTGAAACATTGGATTACCTTTAGGCATGTGAGTTGTTCATAGCAGAGGTAAACCTCTAGATTGAAAGGTATTGCAGAAGCATCACTACCTTTGTACATATTATTCTATTTTCCTATTTTGAGTCATAAGGGAGTCAATATAGTCATATTATGTTGATAGGAATCAATCTCAAGTTTTAGGGTGTTGTCAAATTTGAATTTGACCCACTTAGGCATTATTCCACCTAGATGGTCAATTCAAATATTTGAAATATTTTGTATTATTTATCAAAATTTGTGATGTTGGTGAAAGGTCAAGATATTATGGCCTTATGTCATTAGGGGTTTTAAGAGTGTTTAGGGTGTTTTTTACTTGTTAGAAGTTTAAAAGTCTTAACTAGACCTAAAACATGTTAGTGATAAGCCTATTATCACTACATTGGGAGTTAAGAGGTGGTTAGGATAGTTAGAGAAGTTTTTGATATAGGTAGGTGTTTTTTATTAACGATCATTCAAAGAGGAGAGAAGTGTGAATTGAAGAATGGTAGAGAGGTTTTGCATAGACAAAGAGAGGAAACTTGGCCTTACATGTTCTATTTTTTACATATTGATCAAGCACCTTTAATATACAATAATGAAGGATCTTTGAAAACTTGTCTTGCTCAATGTTATCCTTGGTGACTGATAATTTAAGTTTTGTTACATTATTTATATATATTAATATTTTTGTCCCCCAAAAATATCACTCATTTTTGGGACAACATTTGAACTATTTTGGTCCAACAAACCAAAATCCTCTCTCCCCTTCTCAAAAATTGATCTGGGCATTCAAATTCTTCATCATTCAAGCTTTTTTAGATTTCTACGGACTCTACAGGCTTGAATCTATGGACTCTGTAGGCTAAAATCTACAAACTCTGTTCAACAAACTTCATAGAAAGGAATCTATGGACTCATTTCTATAGACTTCACCAGTTCTACAGACTCATTTCTATGGAATCTACAGGTTTAAATCTACAAACTCTATAGATATGTTTCTACATACTCAACATGCTTGAAATTATCAGGTTCAACAGGTTCAAAGGCTTCTACAGGCGAGTTCAATCAAAAGAACAAGTTTCCAACACTTAGTCATTTTCAGGATTGGTTCAATGCCTTGGTTCAACCAAAAGAATTCATCAGAAAGCTTTTATGCAGTGTTTGAACATTAAACCATTGAACCATTGAACCTTGAACCATTGTTGTTCAATGGGTTCAATGGGTTCAAAGGTTCAACGTCATCAACAAGAGTTAAGCACATTTGTCAAGGTTCAAAGTTAAACCACTTCAAAGTTCAACAACTTCAAAACACTTATCAAAGAGAAGAAGGCTTGAACCATTGAACTGTTGAACCATTGAACCACTTTGGTTCAAAATTTCAACGGGTTCAAAGGTTTAACAGGTTCAACGGCCCTATGGTTCAAAATGGTTTGTCTCAAAGCATTTGGTTTAAGCGGTCAAGTAAATGAATGGGACACAAGAGATTAAACTGATTGAATTGTTGAACTACTGAACCAAAGTTGTTTCAATTAGTAGGTTCAAAGGGCTGGCCCAAAGCCAAAAGAAAAAGAGTCCTTGCGGAGGGCATTGAACCAAGCTGACATTCCTTGTGGATGGCATTGAACCAAGTTGAGTTCCCTTGCAGAGGGCAATGAGCAAAAGCGAACAAAGATAATTCCTTCATAAAAGTGAACTAAAGAAAAACAACCCTTATGGAGGGCAGGTAAGGAGCAGATGGACCGTTGTAAAAGTCTAAAGGATATTTTTTGGCTTGAACAGTCCTTACGGAGGGCACAGTTCTCTTTCAGGAAAAGAATGCGGAAAATGATTAAGGCATTTCCTTCAAACAAAATGTCTAAAGGAATTCCTTTGGACTTTTGTTTGAAGAAATAAGCCCAAAGCAAAGACAAAAGCCCGCTGAAAGAAAACCTAATTGAAATCAGAGGCAAAGAGAAGGAAATTTTCCTTTAGACAAATTGTTTGAAAGAATTCCTTCAGACTTTTTATCTGAAGAAAAAGTCTGCCTGAAAGATCCTAAAGGGTAGGTACCCTTGCGAGAGGCTCTTGCCAGGGAAAGTGGACCATTTCTCAAAACCTTGAAGGGCAAGTTCCCTCCAGGAAAGATCAAACCTTAAGTTGCAGTGGAATGTGTCACGTGTCCCTTACAAAGTGCAATGGAAGCTGTTATGTGTCATCTGCCGAGACAGTTTTTAGTAACTTTCAAAGTAGTGAAATGTGCCACGTGTCATTTATAAAGCTCAATGGAGGATGCCAAGTGGCAAGATCTATAACTTCTTCCTTTTATTGAGTAAGGACTACGGTGGGTCTCGGGTGAGTGGCTAAACTCGAGTGAAATGCACCACGTGTCATCATCTGCATGAGTTCAAAAGAGTCTCAAATGTTTCTATAGTGTTTCTATGAGCTCAATAGAATCCACCATGTGTCATCTTCTGTAGGACTCTCAAAAGGCCCCCAAAGCCTCTATAAGTAAAGTGTATGTTGCCACATGTCCTTGCCTATTTCACAGTGGAACACACCACGTGTCACATGTTAAGAATAGTGGAAAACAGCCAAATCAAATAGGAAAGACATGAAGGAATTGCTAAGAAGGATGACGGACCTGCAGCCATCAAAATCAGGGCAACCAAGTAGCCATTAGCTTTCAAATGATGATGGACCTGAACACGTCAAATTTGTGACAATGAAATAAATGTTGATCCTATCAGGCTTAAGCACAGACCCTGTGAATAAATTTAGTGACCAACCAAAGAGATAGCTTGAGAGCTCAAATCACATAGATAAGGGCAAAATACAGCCAAGAAAGGGGGAATGATGAAGAAGGATCAAAAATATCTGTGCATGGGATATGTTTCTAGAAGGTGAAGTAGTCCACCAGGTGGACATTGGAGAATGCAAATATTTAATGGCATATCCTGTTTTCCTACATTGAGTGGAGCAAACAGCTATGGACATATAAAGAAACACATCAAGAAGCCCATATTAAAAACTAATGCTTGATTCCAACATAGCCTATGGACATAATTTAAAATGCATTAAAGGCATTGAATGCATCGTAACACATTTTTGTCAAACAAAATGGCCAAGTCTTTTTTGGAGCACTATATATTAGACTCTCTCTTATTATTTTGAAGGGATATCTCTCTCTATTATCAAAAATAAAACTCTACCCAAATTGAAAGGCATTACTGAGACTTTGAGCTCAGATTGTTGATCATATTTCATTATTTGAATAAGAAAACAAGTGACTTTTTAGACTTTGTGTTGGAACAACTTGGTTGTTGGGGAAATTTTTCTTATGTTTGTTTCCTTAATACATTTTTATGTCCATTTAATTGAATAAGCAAAATTAGTGAAAATAATCAAGAAGGTGTCTTGAAGCTAGTTGTGGAGAGACTTTGTGCCCCCAAAATTGCCTTTAGTGTGTTTTCTTTCTATTCCTATGTAAAGGATCTTGGGACAACTTTATGCCCTCATTGTCCTTCGTAGTTCAGTCTTTGGCAGATTGAGGTGAAGACTTTGTGCTATATTTCATCCTGTTGTGTTATTGCGCTCTGTTACAGTTATTTGTCACCACCTGAAAGGTTCCTTTTGTCTGTTCAATAGCACTTTTGAAATAAGAGGAGTGGTTTCTGTCATTTCATCAGGATTCCTCCTTTGATTTATGAACATCATCTCTAAAAAAAGAGAGATGGGTGGCTTATCCTACCCCTGAGTGTTATTTTTTGCTTATATATATATTACATAACTCCTGCATATTTACAAGGAACCTCCCCTTGATGAGAGAAGAGATTTGTCCCCTTTTGATGTAGTAAAATTGCACATCTGGCCAACCAATTTCCCTATGTTGTGGTTGAAGAGACCTATTTTGCTTATCAGTTAGCTAATTGACAAAATATTTACCCAACAGTTTTTGGTGACTCCACTAGGGATTTACGTGCAATCTAAAGCCTCAAGTTTTAGATTGAAGCAGTCCCTACCCTTATCCATTATAGACTCTAGCGACTCCGTTCTGTGTCTTACCCATTATCATTATAGCCTTACCATCTCCCTCCACCTCCATGCCAACTAGGATAGAATGTGCAGTTTTAAACCTCAAGCTTCAAGCTGAAGCAAGGTTAGTTCTTTCCCATTTTTGTTTTACAATCTGGCAGATCCATGGTATACATGAAGCCAAAGGGCTAAAGGTATTGTTGACCCTATATTCAAGTTGGTACAACAAAGTAATTTTGATCCATTTCCTTCACCATCTCACCTCCAATGAACCAGGAGCTTTCTTCCTACTAAAGTCAAGTCTCCATTACCGGGCAAAGCCTCCATTTCTTCTATTAATAAAGCTTTGTCAATACTTACCCCTCTGAGATTTATTATTCCACCTTTTCATAGTCATATAATGGTATTTCAAGGTCCTTGGGGTAACTCTTTTGGCCCACTCAATTTAACTCCACCTCTACATGAGCTACCACGCAGTTCAAGGAAAAATTTCTCTAAATTCTATGGTGATGGGAAGGTTCATCCTGATGAACATATTACAGCCTTTAGCATATCTTGTGGCATAATAGGTGTGGATTATGAGGATGTAGCAGTCAGGTTGTTCATGGAAACTTTACAAGGTGCTATTGCAGATTAGTTCCATCATCTGCAGGCCCAAACGGTGATTGACTAGAACACCCTCAAAGCCAAGTTTGAAGCTAGATTCAAACTTGCAAAATATGCACATGCCCTATTGGCTCAACTCACACAAATTAAGGAGCCTCATGAACCAATGAGAGATTTCATAGCCAAGTTCGATAAGCTGAGGAATAGGATTCCTGTAATTTCTCAGCCTACACCTGAAAACCTCAAATGTTTCTTCATCAACTCTCAGCTGCCTAAAGTGAGTGTTTTGTTGAGACATGCTAGCCAAATAGACCTTGATACAGCTCAAGATTTGGCTACTGAGGTAGAAGATGACCTTATCTTGGTAGGAAAGATAAGGAGAGACCCAAATAGAGGTAAATCTTCTTCATCATCTGAATATCCATCTACAAGTACCACTAATCCAATGGTGCAGAAGCTGGTAAATAATTTGCCAGCTCTCAAGAAGCAAATGGCACAAGGGATATCTTCAACTCCTTTGTATAGAGATATGCCAAGAAGGACATTCCTCAATCAGTCATACTAAGGCAATGCTACTAGAAATCAAGGACAGCCAAATTATCTTCCTCCCCCATAAGGGAAACTTGCCATTGAAGTACCCCCAACCAATTCAGTAGTTGGATATCTTGAAACATAATCTAATTTCTCTTTCTAGCTTGAATTAAACTAATAAAATGACATTTATCTCCTTGTAGAAGATCAAGAAGAGTCAGTTGGCGACTCCAACATTGGTTTCCTGAATTATCAAGATGAACCCAAAAGTGAAGGTAAAGCAGATGAGGGATCATATGTTGTATTCACCTAGTCCCAGAACTAGTCAGTCCAACAAGTTGATGAAGGAAAAATAGGGGAAAGTTCTCAACTTGCAATCTTAATTGCCAAATGAAGAGCTTCTCTACCTTCCCAACCAAAGGACCCAATGAGTAATAAAAAGGTAAGTACATCAAGCATTCCTCCATCTTCAACTTCAATTCCACAGACCAGTCTTGCCCCTCCCAAAAACTAGAAAGTTGAAATGCCTTCCTCTGTTCCTAATCCATTTCAGTCATTTGACATAATAGACCACATTAAAAAGATCAAAATTTAAATGTTTGAATTTGAATTTTTGCAAACCAATCCCAAGTAGTTAAATAGGTCAGTTCAGTGTGTGAAGAATAAAGTTGTCCCTATAGAACAAGAGATTAAGAAGGTAACTCATGATCCCCCAAGGAACATGTCCATCCCAAACAATCTTTTCATTACTCCTCCAGCTGCCCCTAGGAAAATAGAGCCTTTCTATATTTCCCTATTGATAAATGGTCACAAATTGAGTAATTACATCATTGATTCTAGAGCTTCAGACAATGTCAAGCCTACCAAAGTGGTAGAATCTCTTTGACTCACGCTGACCAAAACTTTTGGGTGATGTTTCTTCATGGAGAAAAAATAAGTACCTCTGTTGGGACAAATCAAAGATGCCCAATTTGCATTTGCAGCATTCCCAAACAAAAGAATCAAGATGATAGCCCTGGGGGCCGATGTTTCAGCCTCATATGGCATTCTTCTAGGGTGAAATTTCTACAAAGATGTTGGTGGTGAATTAAGCATGGACCTATTTGAAGCGAGGATCCCTATCAAAGGCATCATGTAGAGGTTTCTTCCTAAAAAGAAATCAAAATATGTCGTCACTCAGACATTAGCCCCTAAAGCTCAAATTCTGTTTGAATCTTTAGGCATGGGTAATTACTTCTTAACCACATAAGATATTTATGTTTTAGTAGATGAAATTCCTATAGGTGATGATCTAGGAATCAAATCAGATGAAACAACAGAAGATGTGAGAGAGCATAGTGCAAACATAAAAGAATTTCCTCTTCTAAGCAAGGAAAGATCAGTTTCTAATAATGTTTGGATCTTGGAATTCGATGGTAGTAATTCTTCTACCAGCTCAGGGGATGGGATTGTGTTGATATCTCCTCAAAGAGATAATTTTCCTTCTTCATACAAGTTGCAATTCAGCAACACCAACAACACAGCTGAGTATGAATCTCTATTGCTTAGATTGAAGGCTGCTCGAGATAAAGGCATCAAACTTCTTCATGCCAAAGGAGATGTTGAACTGGTGGTTTTTCAGGTAAGGAACCTGTATCAAACTAAAAATGAGAGATTATGCCACTACCACAATCTAGTTTGGGACCAACTTGAAAGCTTTGATGCTTTCAACATCTCTACCATACCTAGGGAATTCAATGACCGAGTTGATGCATTGGCTATTTTAGCAACCCTTTTAGTTCCTCATCTAGACTTCAAAGGAAACAAGTACACTATTGAATTTATCTTTAGACCAAGTGTGCCCAATAATGCTAATCATTGGCAAGTGTTCAATAGTGACAACCAAATCATCACCTTTCTGGAACAAAAAGATAGCTTTGAACATCTTCACTTCAAAGGCAGTAAGCTCCAAAAACTTGAATCAGCTCTTGAAATAAATTCAGATGCAGGTGAAGAATTCTTGCAGCTAAAAGGGAATAAGATTCCTAAAGGATTAGTTTCTCTTGAGAAACTATTTAACAAGCACGATAGGTTCATCAAACAACAACAAATGGATTCAAGCTCACCCTAGGGGTTTGATCAGATAAATTTAGGTACCAAGGAAAATCCCAAGATGGTAAACATTGGGAAGTGTTGTACTCTAGAGGAGAAACTCAAATTTACTACCTGCTTCGCCATTACATGGATGTTTTGGTGTACTCTTATGATGATCTAAAGTCGCTCAGGCTCAGGCCTAAGGAAATTCACCATGAAATTCCTCTCAAGGATGATTCGGTGCCTTATAAGTAGAAATCTCGATAATATAATCCAAAGATATCAGGTATTATTCTATCTAAACAAAAAATGTTGAATGCTAAGATAATTTTCCTAATCCATCATTCCACATGGATTGCCAAAATAGTCCCTATGAGGAAGAAGAATGGAAAATTTTGCCTCTGTATGGATTTCAGGAATCTAAATCAGTCATCTTTAAAAGATAGCTATCCTTTGCCTATCATGGACCAATTACTTCAGACAGTGACTAGCTCAGAGATGTTATCAATGCTAGATGGCTTCTCAAGATACAATCAAGTTGAAGTTAGTGAAGCAGACCAACACAAGATGGCCTTCACCACACCTTGGGGTACCTTTGCTTATCGAAGAATGTCATTTGGCCTGATAAATGATGGTGCCATTTTTCAGAGAGCAATGGACCTTGCTTTCAAGGATGAGATGGGTAAGTTCATTGTAGTTTATCTTGATGACTTGACCATTTTTTCTAAGCATCACTTGGATCATATACACCACTTGCAACAAGTGTTGGAGCATTGCTGCTAGAATAGTATTTCCTTAAACCCCAAGAAGTCAATTTTTAGAGTAACAGGGGAAACTTCTTAGACACATTGTGTCTAAAGGAGGCATAAATATTGACTCAAATAGAGTCAAGTCTATCCAAGAGCTTACCTTGCCTATAAGTAAGATTGTTGTTCGCTCTTTCTTTAGAAAGGTGAATTTCTTATGAAGGTTCATCCCTGAGTTTGTGGAGAAGACTCGACACATTGTGAACATGATGAAGGGAAAGGCCACCTTCAGCTAGACTAAAGAAGGCAAGTCAAAATTTGAGGATATCAAGACTGCCATTGCCCATAGCCTAATTTTGGTTTGTCCAGACTATAACAAAGATTTCATCATATACAGTTATGCTTTTAAACACACGCTTTCAACAATTTTGGTTTAATAGAATAGAGAAGATATGGAATCTCCCATTTCTTTCATGAGCTACCCTCTCAAAGCTCATGAGCTGAAGTATTCAAACATGGAGAAGCATGCTTATGCAGTGGTGAAGGCAGTCAAACATTTCTACTTCTACATCTTGAATTCTCACACTACTACCTTGGTTCCTGATACCATGGTCAAATCCATATTAACTTAGCAGGATTTTGGGATGAAAAGAGGCAATTAGATTGAAAAAATCTAGGAGTTTGATCTAGTCATCAAGCCAACAAAGCTGGTATGGGGAAAAGGCCTATGCCAATTAATTACTGATAACAAACTAGAAGAAATAGAGCATAAAAAATTAGAGGTGGAAGACACACTGATAGTCCTCTTTGTCTCCACCACGAATGAGTGGTATTTAGGTATTGCTCATTTCTTTACTTATGGTGAGTGTCCTGCTCACCTATCTTATAAAGAAAGGAGGACTATCAAGTTGAAAGATGCCAATTTTGTCTTTTAGGACAATGGCTTGTACAAGAGGAGCCTTGATGGAGTGTTCCTTTGTTGTGCAGATAAGGAGCAACAAAGCCAACTTTTGAAATCCTTCCACAATTTATCCTATGGAGGACATTTTTCTGCTCCTGTGACTGCCCATAAAATTTTACGAGCCAAGTATTACTGGCCTACTCTTTTTCAAGATGCATACAAGTGGGTAAGAAAATGTGAATTGTGCTAGTAGTTTGTTGGGAGACCCAAGTTAGTTGCCTTACCTCTCAAGCCAATGGTCATAGAGGAACCATTCCAATAATGGGGAATTGATTTTATTGAAGTTGTAAACCCATCTTCAAGTGATGGACATGATTATGTCCTTACAACAACTAACTACTTCACCAAGTAGTGGAAGCTATCCCAACCAAGCATGTTACTTCAGAAGTAGTGTGCAATTTCCTCAAGGAGAATATCATTTCTAGGTTTGGGGTCCCAACCAAGATTGTCACAGATAATATAGCTTGTTTCACTTCCCAGGAGATTACTCAATTTTGTTTTTACTATAGGATCACCCTCTCTCACTCTTCTGACTACTTTCCAAAAGGGAATGGACAAGCTGAATCAAGTAACAAGAACTTGATGACTATCATCAAGAAGCTAGTGGGTGACAACCAAAGGACATGGCATAAAGCATTGGTTGATTCTTTGTGGGCAGATAGAATTACACCAAAAAGGGCAATTGGTATGTCTCCTTTCTAACTTCTTTATGGTATCAATGCTGAGATACCAATCACCTTGGAATTGCTGACATTAAAATTGGCTAAGGCAATTAAAGATCAGACATATAAAAGCTCCATTGATAAAAGGATCATGTGCTTGACTGAGCTGGATGAGCAGAGAATTATGGTGGTGGATCAAATTTTTTCCCATCAAAGTCTGGTGAAGAATCTCTTCGACCAAAAGGCAAAAAACTATGATTTCTAGGTTGGAGATCAAGTCCTACTGTGGGATAAGAGAAGAGAACCAAAGGGAATGCATGGGAAGTTTGATTTTCTTTGGAGAGGCCCATTTATTATCCATTAGCTCAATGGTGAGAACAAATTCTTGTTGAAATATCAAGATGGCATGCTCTTCTCTCTACCTTACAATGGGTAGCATCTGAAGCACTTCAATCCATGAAATATCAGATAAGATCAGCTTGTATATATGTATATTTGTATAGTCTTTAGTTCTATTTTTGTGCTTTTATTTTTATTTTTATCACCTTTATTTTTGGGTAGCATGACTTCATAGCCCAATGGCATACTTCAAGGCACTGGAGATTCTGGTTTCTACTCCCCTCAGCTACTCCAACTGAAGGAAGTTCCCCAACTAGAGCCAGTTGTTGTCCCCCAAAAATATCACTCATTTTTGGGACAACATTTGAACTATTTTGGTCCAACAGACCAAAATCCTCTCTCTCTTTCTCAAAAATTGTTCTGGGCATTCAAATTCTTCATCATTCAAGCTTTTTCAGATTTCTATGGACTCTATAGGCTTGAATCTATGGACTCTGTAGGCTAAAATCTACGGACTCTATTCTATAGACTTTATAGAAAGGAATCTACAAACTTCACTAGTTCTACAGACTCATTTCTATGAACTCTATAGGTTTAAATCTACGAACTCTGTAGATATGTTTCTATGGACTCAACATGCTTGACATCAACAGGTTCAAAGGCTTCTATAGGCGAGTTCAATCAAAAGAACAAGTTTCCAACACTTAGTCATTTTCAGGATTGGTTCAATGCCTTGGTTCAACCAAAAGAGTTCATCGGCAAGCTTCTATGTAGTGTTTGAACCATTGAACCGTTGAACCTTGAACCATTTTTGTTCAACGGGTTCAATGGGTTCAAAGGTTCAACGTCATCAACAAGAGTTAAGCACATTTGTCAAGGTTCAAAGTTTAACCACTTCAAGGTTCAATGGCTTCAAAAAACTTATCAAAGAGAAGAAGGCTTGAACCATTGAACCATTGAACCATTGAACCACTTTGGTTCAAAGGTTTAACAGGTTCAACGGCCCTATGGTTCAACACAGTTTGGCTCAAAGCATTTGGTTTAAGTAATCAAGTGAATGAATGGGACATAAGAGATTGAACCATTGAATTGTTGAACCAAATTTGGTTCAATCGGTCGGTTCAAAGGGATGTCCCAAAGCCAAAAGAAAAAGATTCTTTGCGGAGGGCATTGAACCAAGCTGACAATCCTTGCAGAAGGCATTGAACCAAGCTGAGTGCTCTTGCGAAGGGAAACAAGCAAAAATGGACAAAGAGAATTCCTTTAGAAAAGTGAACCAAAGACAAACAGCCCTTGTGGAGGCCAGGCGAGGAGCAAATGGACCGTTGCAAAAGTTCAAAGGATATTTTTGGGCTTGAACAGTCCTTATGGAGGGCACAATTCTCTTTTGGGAAAAGAACATGGAAAATGATTAAGGCATTTCCTTCAGATAAAATGTTTGAAGTAATTATTTCAGACTTTTTTTTGAAGAAATAAGTATGAAGCAAAGACAAAAGCCCATCAAAAGAAAACTCGACGGAAAGCAGAGGCAAAGCGAAGGACTATTTCCTTCAGACAAACTGTTTGAAAGAATTCCTTCAGACTTTTTGTTTGAAGAAAAAGTTTGCCTAAAAGATCTCAAAGGGTAGGTACCCTTGTGGGAGGCTATCACTAAGGAAAGTGGACCATTTCTCAAAACCCTGAAGGGCAAGTTCCCTCCAGGAAAGATCAAACCTCAAGTTGCAGTGAAACGTGCCATGTGTCCCTTACAAAGTGTAGTAGAAGCTACCACATGTCATCTACCAAGACATAGTTTTTATTAACTTTCAAAGTAGCAAAATGTACCACGTGTCATCTGCAAATCTTGGTGGAGGCCACCAAGTGGCAACATCTAAAACTTCTTCCTTTTATTGAGTAAGGACTGCGGTGGGTCCCAGGTGAGTGGCTAAACTCGAGTAGAATGTGCCACGTGTCATCATCCACATGAGTTCAAAAGAGTCATGAATGTTTCTATAGTGTTTCTATGAGCTCAATAGAATCCACCATGTGTCATCTTCTATAGGACTCTCAAAAGGTGCCCAAAGCCTCTATAAGTTAAGCGGATGCTGCCATGTGTCCTCACCTATTTCACAGTGGAACACACCATGTGTCACTTGTTAAGAATAGTGGAAAGTGCCTAAATCAAATAGGAAAGACATGAAGGAAGTGTTAAGAAGTATGATGGACCCATAGCCATCAAAATTAGGAAAACCAAGTAGCCATTGGATTTCAAATGATGATGGACCCGAACAAGTCAAATTTGTGACAATGAAATAACTGTTGATCCTTGCAGGCTTAAGCACAGACCCTATGAACAAATTTAGCGACTAGCCAAAGAGATGGCTTGAGAGCTCAAATCACACAGATAAGGGCAAAATATAGCCAAGAAAGGGAGAATGATGAAGAAGGATCAGAAATATATGTGCATGGGATATGTTTCTAGACGGTGAAGCAGTCCACCAGGTGGACATCAGAGAATGCAAATATTTAATGGCACAGCCTATTTTCTTGCATTGAGTGGAGCGAACAGTTGTGGACATATAAGGAAACACATCAAGCAGCCCATATTAAAAATTGATGCTCGATTCTAGCATAGCCTATGGACATAATTTAAAATGCATTAAAGGCATTGAATGCATCGTAACACATTTTTGTGAAACAAAATGCCCAAGTCTTTCTTAGAGCACTATATATTAGACTCTCTCTTATTGTTTTGAAGGGATATCTCTCTCTGTTATCAGAAACAAAACTCTTCCCAAATTGAAAGGCATTACTGAGACGTTGAGCTCAGATTGTTGATCATATTTCATTATTTGAATAAGAAAACAAGTGACTTTTCAGACTTTGTGTTAAAACAGCTTGGTTGTTGGGGAAATTGTTCTTATGTCTGTTTCCTTAATACATTTTTTTTGTCCATTTAATTGAATAAGTAAAATTAGTGAAAATAATCAGGAAGGTGTCTTGAAGCTAGCTATGGAGAGACTTTGTGCCCCCACAATTGCCTTTAGTGTGTTTTCTTTCTATTCTTGTGTAAAGGATCTTGGGACGACTTTGTGCCCTCATTATCTTTCGTATTTCACTCTTTGGCAGATTGAGGTGAAGACTTTGTGCTATATTTCATCTTATTGTGTTACTGCACTCTATTATAGTTATTTGTCACCATCTGAAAGGTTCCTTTTGTCTACTAAACAACAGTTCTAAAAGAAGAGGAGTGCTTTCTGTCATTTCATCAAGATTCCTCCTTTGATTTGTGAACATCATCTATGAAAAAAGAGAGATGGATGGTTTATCCTACCCCTGAGTGTTATTTTTGCTTTTATATATATATATATATATATATATATATATATATATATATATATAGTATATAACTCTTGCATATTTACAAGGAACCTCCCCTTGATGAGAGGAGAGATTTGTCCCCTTTTGATGTAGTAAACCTGCACATATGGCCGACCAATTTCCCTATGCTGTGGTTGAAGAGACCTATTTTGCTTATCAGTTAGCTGATTGACAAAATATTCACCCAACAAATATGACATGAATTTTAAAAGATTGAAAGAGTGATTTGAGTTCTTGACCCTATTTTTAAGACTATATTCTGTGTTAAAGAAGTTGTATATATAGTATATAACTCTTGCATATTTACAAGGAACCTCCCCTTGATGAGAGGAGAGATTTGTCCCCTTTTGATGTAGTAAACCTGCACATCTGGCCGACCAATTTCCCTATGTTGTGGTTGAAGAGACCTATTTTGTTTATCAGTTAGCTGATTGACAAAATATTCACCCAACAAATATGACATGAATTTTCAAAGATTGAAAGAGTGATCTGAGTTCTTGACCCTATTTTTAAGACTATATTTTGTGTTTAAGAAGATGAGAGGGAGCAAAGTGATTTAGGAATATGACTCTAAGAAAGAATGTTTTGAAGATGGTCATGTAAGTTATGTTTAATCCTTTATATTAATGAATGTGGTGTGATTATTCTATAACTTGAAAAGGAGATTCTTAAGTTTGAAGAGAAGGTGTTTTGAACCCTATTTTCCTTCACATTACCACATAGACTGCCTATGTTAAGTAGGGTCAAGGAAGGAAGGTACAACAATGCTAATATTTTGAAGTTAAACATGAATTGGTGAGTCTTTAGTAAGTTAATTAAAGGTGTTTTGTATGTCAAATTTTTGTTTCATTTCCTTTTACAAATTAGATTATATGCCCTTGTTAAGACTAACATGCATAGACTGTGATCAACTAAAGTGTGATAAAGAGTATAAAAAATGAATCAAAGGAGTGGTTCTTGATTCAAGGAGGTGAGTGTGGTTTTTGTGTAATTTTATCAACCCTATGCAGAGTTTGGAGAATAGTTTTGAAGGTCTTGAATTAAATAATTTGTTTCATGAATCCTGTAACTATGACTATGAGCATAGAGAAGGCAAAACCATGAGTTAATAGGCCTAAACAGAGGACAAAATGTGATTATAAAAGAGGTTTAATATTTAAATTGGAGCAAAAAACTTCATGAGTAGATAGTTATATATAGAGGGCAGTTGAAAAGGTCAACAAGTCTCCAAGATTGGTCTATACCTATCTATACTAGTAAGAATTGCCTTAAAAAAGGCTATTATGACTTAGCATAAAGGAGGCAGAAGTTGTGTAGAGGTGAGTTGTTGCTTGGATAAGGTTATGAATGAATTGAGAGGTATAAATAGACCATAAGGAGTAAGATAAAGACATAAAAAACCATAATGTTATCAATTGAACCTCATAACCATTTCATGAAGAATGCACCAATGATCCATTAACAAAGAAGTGATTCTTAAAACAAGACAAAGAGTGTGATTGTTGTGTTACCCTCTACATCATTTGGTATCAGAGCAATAAGATCATTGAGAAGAAGGTGGATAAATTTTGCATAAATATAAGGTAAAAATTTGTTTTTATGTTTTCATTCCATGTAATTGATTAGTTCATTGAAATTATGATGAAGATTATTTATGAGGTTGCTAAAAAAAGATTACAGGTGATTGAAAAAAGTTGGTCAGGTAGTTTAAAATCCAAGAGAGGTTTAAGAA
Source organism: Torreya grandis (assembly GCA_037957365.1). Taxonomy (NCBI): domain Eukaryota; kingdom Viridiplantae; phylum Streptophyta; class Pinopsida; order Cupressales; family Taxaceae; genus Torreya; species Torreya grandis. The sequence continues at coordinate 1,188,793 of JARHVA010002355.1, forward strand.
GAGATAAATATATAAATAAGCTCATAAGGAGAGAGTAAATTGATTGCTCAAATAATTTGATCCAATGAGAAAGCTTGGATAAGGGATGGAGCAAGGTGCAATAGACTTGCTTAAGAGAGTACAGATGGAAAAGAGAATGATTGGAGAGTTGCCTAAAAAAAAGGACCAACTAATAAAGAAGAGGAAAGAATAGAGCATAGCAATTGGAAAACACTCATAGGTTTTAAATACAAATAATAATACATTGTTACAGTCATAATATCAAGGTGAGATACTTTCAAATGAACATGTGGCAGGATTATTTGCAAGTTTATCAAGTCACTTATCATTCATTCAAAGCAATGATTATCTAGACCACTATTTTGAGAAGGTGGGTATGTTTAGATCATTTTCCATGGAGAGGGAAGTCACTAATTAGGTGAAGAGTGAAAAACAACAAGAGGAAGCTCATGAGGTTGAAGAGGTTAAAGGCATTCTAGGAAAGAAGGTAGAACCATAAATAATAATACAATAGACAACATCCCCAAGTATAGAGAGAAAAAACATGTAAGTAAAATAGAATTAATTTAAAAAGGACAAGCATGATACTACTTTCATTGACTTATGTGTTCCATGTGTAGGATGGTTGTAGGAAAAGAACCAGATGCTGAAGATGATAAATTGGGAGATCATTATGCAAGAAGATGACCTCAAAGGAGAAAGCAAGAGGGATATGAATCAAGAATGAGCCATCATAAGTTTTATAAAGCATAAAAAAGGCCTATGTATCTCAAATATACCTTGGGATCTAGGAGGATATTCTATTGAATAAGAGGTGCTGAACAAGAACATCAAAGTTAGATCATTTATAACTTTCATGGAAAGTTTCATTTTACTCCTCGGTAGTATGATGTAGGAACATCACTACCTTTGTACATATTAGTCTATTTTCATGTTTTGAGTCATAAGGGAGTCAGTATAGTCATTTTAGGTCTATAGGAATCAATCTCAAGTGTTAGGGTGTTGTCAAATTTGAATTTGACCCACTTAGGCATTTTCTCACCTAAATGGCCAATTCAAATATTTGAAATATTTTGTATTGTTTATCAAACTTTTTGATGTTGGTGAAAGGTCAATATGTTATGACCTAGTGTCAATATGGGCCTTAAGAGTGTTTAGGGTGTTTTGTACTTGTTATAAGTTTAAGTTATGTTAAAATTCCTAATTAGACCTAAAGCATGTTAGTGATAAGCCTTTTATTGCTACGTTGGGAGTTAAGATGTGGTTAGGATAGTTAGATAAGTTTTTGATATAGGTAGGTTTTTTTTATTATCAAGCATTCAAGGAGGAGAGAAGTGTGAACTAAATAATGGTAGAGAGGTTTTGAATAGACAAAGAGTGAAAAATCTACCTCATAGGTTTTGTTTTGTACATATTGATCAAGCACCTTTAATATACAAGAATGAAGGATATTTGAAAACTTCTGTTGCTAAATGTTATGATTGGAGAGTGATAATGTTAGTTTTTTTCCATTATTTATATATATGAATATGACATGAATGTTTAAATAATGAAAAAGTGATCTGAGTTCTTGACCCTATTTTTAAGACTGTATTTTGTGTTAAAGAAGTTGAGAGGGAGCAGAGTGCTTTAGGAAAATGATTATGATAAATAATGTTTGGAAAATGGTCCTATAATTTCCATTTAATCGTTTATATTAATGAATGTGGTGTGATTATTCTTTAACTTGAAAAAATCTTCTCAAGTTTTAAGAGAAGGTGTTTTGAACCATGTTTCTCTACACATTACCACATAGATTGATTGTGTTAAGTTGGGTCAAGGAAGGAAAGTACAACAATGCTAAGCTTTTGAAGTTGAACATGAATTGGTGAGTCTTTATTGAATTCATTAAATGTGTTGTTTACGTTAAATGTTTGTTTCATTTACTTTTATAAACTAGATTTTATGCCCCTATTAAGACTACCATACACAAACTATGATTAAACAAAGTGTGATAAAGAGTATAACAAATGCATCAAAGGAATGGTTCTTGATTCAAGGAGATGAGTGTAGTTATGTGGACTTGTATCAACCTTGTGTATATTTTGGAGAATATTTTTGAAGGTCTATAATTAAATAATTTGTTTCCTAAATCCTATAACTATGACTGTGAGCACAAAAAAGGTAAATCCATGAGTTAATAGGCCTAAACAGAGGCCAAAAGGTGACTATAAAAGAGGGTTAGGATTTGAATTGGAGCATAAAACTTCATGATCATATATTTATAAATAGAGGGTATTGGAAAGGTAAAAAAGTCTCTAATATTCATTTGTACTTATCTGTACTAGTAAGAATTGCCTTGAAAAAAGCTATTAGAATTGAGCATTAAAAGTGTATAAGTTGTGTAGAGGTGAGTTGTCGATTTGAGAAGGTTATGAATGAATTGAGAGGTCTAAAGAGACCCTAAGAAGTAAGATCAAGATATTAGAAACCATAAGACTATCAAGTGAGCTTTAAAACCATTTCATGAAGAATGCACCAATGCTCCATTAGCAAAGAAGTGATTCTTGAAACAAGATAGAGTGTTATTGTTGTGTTACCCTCTGCATCAAAAGGGCTAGCTCCCTCAATTTGTCTTTGATAGCTTATCACCTATACTACTTTCTTGCTTTGATGAAAAGAGATAGAGAGAACATGAAATAAATATATCCTAATAAGGTGATGCATCAGTTTTAAATTAACCACTACCAACCAACTGTAAGTACACTTCAAACACAAGGCAAATCTACATATGACACTACTCTAGAACTACCCTTTCATTAGTATTTCTCATGGAGGTTTGTGAAGCTAACCTAAGATAAGAGGACTAAAAAAAGGTCATATCATGATACTAGTGTAGATAAAACTCACTAAAATCATGAAAAACACATTAGAAAACTTCAAGAGACCTACAATAGACTTTCAAAGTTGAATATAGATGCTAGCAATGACAACATGTTAAGGGAAGCTATCACTTAGCAAGATCAACTAACTTAACATACACATTGAAAATAACTCATGGATACTGTAAACCAACTAATTCTTTATTTCATAAAATCTTAAAATTATCATGGATTCACCATACTTGCGTGGAGGATACATTTCTAATCCAAAGTGGCTCAATATATAACACAAGTGTGAGAGATGAGAAGTGTGCAAGAGAGATAAGATAGATAAGTGTCATGTAAGTTACATTAAGAATAGGAGTTAGGTAAATATCATAATAGACTTACAAATCCATGTGTATCCCCTCTTTATATTCTCTATCTCTCCAAGTGGCATGGGAGGTTGAAATGCATGTTTGACACCTTGACTAACTTTTTGAAACTCTCCTTCTTCTTGACATGTTGAAGGACAAGTGGCATTCTTGGTGATCAGATTAGTTTATCCTATATTTTTTCTCTAATATTTAAACATTTTAACTGATCCCAATAGGTTCTCCTTAACACATCACCTCTTTCTCTTGCAAGGTGTTTAGAGGGCTCTTCATCTCCTTAGGCCTATTTTGTACACAAGAGTCAAAACATAGATTCAGTTACTATAGATGATCCAAAATTCATGGATAGAATATAAACATCATATTAGACCTGAAATAATCCATTTTAATGTCTCAATCTAGTCCCAACAAGTCCAAAATGTTTAGGAGTAATTTGTGGCATTTGATGTGATCTTTAAGTTCATCTTTACAAACTGGTCATTATAGTTCTCTTAGGCAGCCTGAAAGTACTTCAACTTCTTAAGGATGATTCATAAATGTGGAAGTATGAATCCTCCAAAAAAATTCACAAATTTTAATTAAATTTAGGTGTATAACTTCCCCTAATAGTTTAGGCTCCCATGCAACATGTGTGACCTATACCAAGAAAAATAATTTAGCCTCTCAAGTTGGCAGTGAGAATCTTGAGAGGTCTAAGAGAAAATGAGGTTTGTTGGTACATGTTTTGGGTTTGGTTTAACCTCAAATGAATTTAATGAGGTATATGAGGTTTTCATTGACATATTTCAATAGGTTTATTACCACAACATTTCATCAAACTTCTGCAACATGTCACTTGCTCAAACTTAGGGTTCTTGAACTAATTTACCGATCATACCCTAATAGACTATATGTACCTTGATTTCACTTTTCTCCCCTCTCAGTCAAGACTCTGATCTTCATGGAACGTTTGTGTATGTTTATAAATTTCCCTCAAGGTTATAAAAGTCTCCAATATAGCTCCACTTTCATTAACTGGTCATCATCTTCAATTGACTATTGTAAGTTTGTTTATGTGCTTTAGGACTGCAGGGCCTAAATAGTGGAATGATTGAATTTGAACCTAAGTTTTTTGATGGGATATGTTCATAATTATACAATAAATTTCCAATATTTATTATCCCTCATCAGTCTCACTTCAAACAATCCACTTTTATCAGGCTTTATGAGTCTTTAGTCACTTAGGTAAACCTAGAGGTGATTGTGTTTATGCAACATTATTATGTATGCTTATTTTATAACCCCCATTTAGTTCTTGTATTATTAAAAATATTTGATTATAATTACTATATTTAGACTCACTTAAGTACCCTAATATCTCTTATATCTTTTCAAATGCTTATACAAACCACTGTTAGGTTCTTGGAGAGAACTTTTAGTCACTTGAGCAATCCTACGGGTAGCAAACTACCTATGTATGTCCATTTGGAAAAGCTCTAAAATTTAGTGTTATAAGAGATCATTTATATTTTTGATACTTTCCTCAAACTCATGAATAGTCTTGACAAATTGAGATCTCTTTTGAAACCTTTTGAAACATTGTTCCTTCAATTATCCACCTTTTCATGATCAATCCTTCAATAGGTGGTTGTAAGTGATCAATTAGGCAGATGACTATAGATGTTTCACTTCAAAACTAACCATAATTTTTTCATGTATTTTTTATATATGTCTCTCACCATCTCCTGAGGGTCTCAAAATTTTGTCTTAACTCCAACTCACATTATTTCAATCTCTTTAGGACTGATTGTCCAAATAGGCATGTATCATACCATTAGGTTTGTGCAAGGTTTCTAATATTTGTCTTTGCTTTGGATATCCTTGAAATAAATGAATTTAAATTTATTTTGACTCCAATCTTCTCAAGATACAAACATAACCTTTAAGTTTTAGCAAACCTTAAACACCTAAACAACCTATATATGATTGTGTGTCTTTAATATGGCTATTATGACAATGAGTTATACATTTGAGATGGTATGTAGTATACATATGAGATGAAACTTATTTATCATTAAAACCTTATTAAAACCATTTAATTTATATTTATTTAATCTATACCTCATTCACCAACTTTTAAACCTAGTTTTTCCATCACCAAACTCTATCTCAGGCTAATTTCAAGCTTGATTGTAGGTATGCATTTTGAGAAAACTTGATTATGTATTAAGCCTTGGATTGAATTCATATACTAGATATTTTTTTGTATAAAAGTTAAATAATATCACTAAGAACTCTTTCTTACTAAATTATTAGGTCTACATCATCTTCAACTCTTATTTATTGGCCCTATAGTCAAAATCATGTAGGTGTTAATTTGGTAACTAGCTTGTCTGCACTTCCTTATCTTTGAGGTTCCTTGGAGATTTTATCAATGCATACCTATTTTCAACTTGAAACATCACATTTTTTCATACTTTGATGAACTTACTGATAAATTGATAACATTATATTTACCTATTTGTAAACCTATAGGCCTGTAGATGATAGATCCTATAACTTGTGCTTGAAACTTTGAAGAGATGCAAGACATGATTATGATATTCAAAGGTCATTTTAACTTACATTAAATCAAAATGTGTAACATGAAAACACAATATCAATCTCCTAGAAATGTATATCAGAACACTCAAATCACCCTGCTCATGAAAACGCACATAATATAGTCTACAAATGTGAAAGGATAGATGACCATCTGTTCAAATGTGTACCTTCATGGAAAGATTTAAATAGACTTTAAGAGGCTTGAGAGTATTTTTTAATACTCATAAAAACTTTCTTATTAAAAAAATGTTCCACCATTATACTTGGAAAGCTCGAGAAAGACCGCTATCATGATTGACTATCAGATTTTATACCCTTAACTTATTAGTGATTGTTCATAAAGATAAGAAGATGAATCTAAGATCCAATGCCTAAAGATTTAATCTAACCAAGACTACAATAAATTCCCAAATTTTTAGGCTCTTACCTTCTCTCTCTTGGCCATACCATTCAAGCCATTTTTGCCTATATGAGCTTGTGAAGGGGATGATGAGAGAGAGAAGAATATTTATACATTTTTTGGATTTAAAAATTCATTGCAATATTTATTATAACCTTTATAATATTAAAGGACACCTACATAATGTTTTCACTTTCACATGACTTCAACATGTACATACAACTTCCTCTAACTCTTCAAAGTGGTGTTAAACTCTAAGAAACTGACTTTATCTAATAAGTTGACAGGTGTGGTGGTTGAGTAACTACTCCAAGCTCTTTTAAAGGTGTATTTTATATATTTTAAAGTTATTGAACTTAACAAACATCAAATTTATCCAAAAATCACATTTTAATGCATTTTCAGTGCCTTAAAGTTAGTAAATGATCTCCATACATTCCAAAACTTCATGAAACATGGTTAAAATGTGTTTTAGACATAAAATGACATTAATGAACCCATAAAAATATATGACACAACTTTACCATGTTTTATCTCTCGATGACACCCCTAGACCACTATATGACCATAATATGACTTTACCTTAATTTCTCCAAACTAACCTTAAACCATGATAACAAGGTTAAATTAAGACTTATAGGGACCTTATAGGATATGAAATTACCATATGACAAGTTTGAATTTATAGGTGGTTGAAAAATTTGACTTGGGGTTAAATTTGGTCAACAAGTAGAAGGTACAACATGAATTTCATAAATCCATAGTCTCTCAAGGAGCAAATTATATGACAATTCTAGGTCCAAAACATGGCAAAGAATATCATGGGTTAGAGGCCCAATGATAACTAGAAAAAAAATGGTACCTTGAGATTCCTGATCCTCATTTTCATATGATTTTATTGTAATGGTATTTGGCTAAATATTGGTTGTTATATAGCCAAAGTGTTTGACCAGCTTCAAAGTTATAATATTGAATCTTGAACCATTATCTATCAAAACTCTTTTAGCTTTATGCCAGGAAATGATTGCTTCTATGTAAAGTAGATTATTATGCAAAGGTCTAAAGGATGACATATCCATTTGATCAAAGGTGATTTATTTGCGTAGATCCAAATGACTCAAGTGTTTTAAACTTATCACACATAATGTCACTTGGGACCTTAGATTGGCTTAGAATCTCATTCAATATGTTTTTGTGGACATTTGACATATAAATTTACACTGGGGTATTTAATAGTTTTTCCATAATATCATAAGGTTTTCCATGAATAAGAGCAATCATCATGGTGTTCTGAAGCAAAAGACCTTGAATGGGATTTTTAGAGGGAGAAGGTGTAGGACCTTGAATGTTAAACTTATAGCATTGAGTTATAATTATGCAACCTCAATTTAGTGGAGGGTTACTATAATTCAAAGAATGGGAATAATGTCCCAAAATTTTAAGGGATATTTCTATAGTTGACTTGATTAGAATGGATATCTTAACCTTGATTCTAATTTGGTTATTGTTGATTCAATCTCTAACGCTGATTTTGAGGAGGTTTATTCTGATTCTAATTGTTATTAGCATTATGTTACAAAAAATGGTTTTGATATATGCCCAAATCATGATTAGATGTTGTAGCCATGTTATCCAATTATATTTCACCATTTTCAAGTAGATCTTGGATGATATGATAAAGTTTCACACATCTATGAAAATAATGGCATTTAACTAGATAATAATCACAAAGTCATTCTGATTATACCAATCAAGCTTAGGTTGGTTTTATAGAAATAGTTTTGGCACTAGCTAAATGATCATGTAAGTGGTAACTATATTTTTGAAAACCATCTCAATATGCTCACCAAGATTACTAAAAAATCTATTATGATAATGACCTCTTATTAGAAGTGGTCTTTGTAAAGCAAGAGGTTGAGTGGGTGGGTTTACTTTAATCGGTGATGGTTGTACCATTTTCACATGTCAAGATTCAGTTACCCATATCCTATAACATTCATGTTCCTATTAAATGGCTTAGGCTTCTTTGATGTACTTACTTGTGTTTAGGTAGGAGCTTTCACTTGGGCCTTATTCTAATTTTGATTCTAAGAGTTAAGCTTGATTACTCCTTTTTTAGTGAGGGCATGCTCAATATAGATTCCCTTAGCAATAAATTTTTCAAATGTATTGGAAAAAAAATAATATTGAGATTATTTGCTACATCAAATTTTATATTGGCAGTGAACATTGCATCCAATTACTTATCAGGGAGATTATGCAAGATTTGGCTAGATATTGAGTTCCAATATTACAAATAGGTAGAAAAGCTTTCTCTTCCTCTTTGCTTAGTCTGGCCATGATCAACCATAGATAGCTCTTGTTCAATATCAAAGGATAAATGTTTCATGATTTTTTTGACACGTCATCAAAATTATAAATTGAAACCAAAGAACCATTTAAAGGCATGACCAGCCAAACTGTAGGTAAACAATCAAAGTCAGTGTATGGGGATATATGCAACTTCTGGGGATACCATGAAAAAATCTTTTAGATGTTCTTTGGGAGCACCCTTTCCTTTGTATTTTTCAAATTTAGGAATCTTAAAATGATGCAGGAAAGGTGTCTATAGCTAACTCATATCAAAAGGATAAGAGCATAAGTCATCTAGTTTTAATTTTTTGTTCTAATTTCTTATTTGAATGGTTGAAACTATATCTTTGACCTCTTATAAATCCTATAAAGTGGGATTCAATTGAGAATAAGTGGTTAAATTTTTTGAGTATTTAAAGGTATACTACCTTGACCCTGATAAAGAGGTTATATAGACTATTGAGCAATTTGGATACAATTGGTTTTATCAGGAATATTTACTCTTTGGCTAAAGTTGTACTATTAATAGGGGATTTATCATTGCTAAGGAACTTGCTATTGAGTGCATCATTTATTTGGAGGGAATTGAGGCCTTAATAGATGAATGTTTTGTTGATAAATGAACAAGACTTGTTTGGATTGGAGAGGATTTTACTGTTGATTCTTAGGAATATGTCATGTAGGAGGAACATATTGTTGAGTTGAAGAGGCCACTTGTTAAATAGGAGAATTAAGTGGTTAACTGATGGGAACACATTTTTGGTTAGATAAGTTTGGTTGAGGATTAATTGGCACTTGTTGTAATGAAGCATTAGTCACCATGTATTGAGGTGGGGGATTAGTTTCCACTTGTTTAAGTGGGGGAATGGTTTCCCCTTGTGGAGGTAGGGTATTGGATGAACTTTATGTGGATTGGGGTACCCTTATTGAGATTTATCCACCACATGTTGGAAAGAGTTCATGGGGGATTCAAATTAGGATTAGTTACTAGATTGGTTTCAGTTATGGGTGTGATAAACATATCGACAACTAATTACTAGCAAATGGGTCAAGATTATACATAAGATAGTTGGATAAATCCAATGGTTGTTTAGTTAGAGGATTTAACTCTATCAATGATGGATTTTGAATGTCCAATTAGGCAAGGGATATAGTGAGACTAGATAAAATCTATCTAGCTTATTGGATTTGGTTTTCAAGAAATTAGCCATGAGAAGATTTATTAATGAGTTAACACTTCCCTTTGTTTGACATGACTAGAGATTGATTAAAAGTTTCAATAAAGCTTGATCTTGACTAGGGGTAGCTTGGTTATCTAACAATGCAAGAGACATTTATTTGGGTGTTCTAAGCAAATAGTGAAAATCCTCTATTGGAAATCCAAGGCAAAAAAAAAAAATCTTTTCTAGTAATTCAATAAGATGTTCATCTTTGTTGTCATATAATTGTCAAGTGAATTGGTCTTATCTATATTCATCATTAGATGGTGTATTCATGAGGTATGTTAGATTATGCCTATGCTCTATATCAAATGGCATATGTGCAAGGTATGGTTGATATTGGCCTTGTTCAACATTAGGTGATATGACTGAAGGTAAGGATTGTGTTTTTCAATTTCAATATTATAGGGCATGTTGGTAGGGTATTGTTGATATTCAATGTCTTCTATATAGTGGTCATATCCATAAGGGTTGTAAATTGTCTCCTTATCAAAGGTGGGGTTATAAATAGCCCCACTACATGTGTAATTAGGAAAGGTTTTGTCTATGATTTTTTTGGATAAAACTTGGATATTTGAAACTTTATCTTGACTTAGGTATGTGACCTCACTCAAAATAACACTTGGGAAATGGTTGGGAGGTAACAAGTTTAGATTAGGTCAAGCAAAATGTCAAATAGAAATATACTAATCAAAGGTAAATAAATATGAATGTTTCAAACATGCTTATCCAAGGGTATGTCTACAAGTTTTAAGCTCAATGGTTTCAAATGTACATGTTTAATGTTTAGACTTTGGAAACATTTGAATTTGGTCTTGTCTTGAAAATTTTTTATCTCAAAAACTTGACCTTGTTCACAAAGAAAGGATATTTGTTTTCTTTCAGGCATTTTAGAAACTTTTAAATTTTCAAAGGTTAGCACAACAATTGGCTTTGGTTTAAAATCAATATTTCAAGTAGTCTTTAATTTTTTGGCTTCCAAAGGAGTTGGTTTTTAACATAATTTGACTAGACTTAAAACTTGGTTTTGGAATTGGAATTAGTTTGACCTTAAAAACAAGGTTAATTGGAATAGGCACTTAGATTTTAACTTGGGACTAGACTAAAATGAATGGCATAATGACACAACTTTAGAAAATAAATTAGAACTTTTGGTCTTTGACTTGGTTTTCAATTTGGATTAAGACAAGGCTTTTGGTTTGAATTGGATAGCCTAATGGTGTGGTTTGGACAAGAAATATAGGCATTATGACTAAGTTTAAAATGTCACTTTTGTTTACCCAAAATTTTGGTAGAGTAACACCTTTTTGTGTGTGCATAAAAGTGGTTTTGACTTGGACTTGGTTGGTTTGATTTGGTTTTAAGTATTAACAATGTTTCAACACAACAATCATACAACAACACACAAACATTACAAGGTACTTTAGTAACTGAGAAGAGTTTGCATCACATCCATTTAACCTTTTGAAACACTTCTCTTGAGCAAGGATTATAAAGTTAAAATTTTATTAAAAAAATTATTGTAATTATTGATAGGGTTTTTAATCCCCTTTCTCTCTCAAGGTTTGTACGATAAAGGTGAACTTTAGGAGTTGTTGCCTTTGCACCCATGTGTCAATGTATGATATATGATAAAAGAGTCATCTAAAAATCAATCTAAGATCAGGCCATTCATAATAGGGTCATGTTCTTTCTCAACCAATTCAATGGTAAGGGTTTTAGTGAAGTACTACTAGATTTAGGGTTTACTTACTATTTTACAATGGGCTATCTAGATGGTCCCAATATACAACCCATAATAAAGAGTACATGGGCATAAATCTATCGATGAAGAATTTCAATCTCATTTTAAATATTTCTCCTTTAAATGGTATGACATATTGACCTAGTATATTGGAAAGATCTCAGGGTTGCTTTTCTCACATGACATTGTGAAAGCACAATGCCATGTCTTCATGATGGCAACACTCTTCAATTTATATACCCCACTAGATAAGTGGCATTTGTTATGATGTTATGATGTCACTTCCTAGGTCAAATCACCCCTAAAAACTTATGGGAAGGTGATAAAATCCACCCCACTAAGTCCAATGAAAAATAGGGTAAAGATAAATAGCAGCTTTTGCATTTTTAAGTCACCCAAAAAGGGGAGAGCATACATATAAAAGAACCCCACAAGATAATCAAGAAACAAGAAAAATTGAAATAAAGTAAATAACTTTGAAGTGAACAAGTTTTTTTATACCCAAATTTAAATGGGAAATATGTTTAATACCCAAATCAAAATGTGAAGTAATATTGATTTTTTTGACTCAAAATACCACTTCTTTGGTCAAGGTCCTACATCAAACCAATTAGTAGTTTGTTTGTTTTTACTTTGGGTAGTCTTTGGAAAACCAAAACCTATAATATCAAAATATTAAAAATATCTCAAACACCAAATATCTACAAGTTATAATATACATATGAAACTTAAACCTTCAAACTTTTAAAAGTTAGAAAACAACTAAATGAGATAAAATGAAATAAAAAATGAAAACAAACGATTAGGAAAATGATGATATCTCACAAAATATAAATCAAATTATTAATAAATTTAAATATAATTTAGATAATACAAATCTGTGCCCCCTTTTAAAAAAATATAAGAATATTTTTTGAAAATTAGAAGATATAGATTATTTAACAATTGTTTTTATTTAAAAAATAGATAGTTATTAATTTAAGAATATCTCCTAAAATAATGATCATATTGATATTAAATTTGGAGAGAATTATTATAAAATAATTAAAAATCAGCATAACAAAATTTAGAGAAAAATAGTGAACCAAATAAAAATTATAGTTGTTTTACCAACCATTTGTTTGCTTAATATAAGAAAATAGAATAGAAGGATTGGAGGAAGAAGAAGGTGTGGGGTATGTAATTAAGAAATCCCACTAGGCATATCATTATGTAGATAAAAAATACAAGAGTGGTTATTCAATTATTAGTGAACAAATCCAAAACAACTTAAAAACATAACTTCTCAATCATAATCCCTATGTTGAGTTATGGGGTAATCAAACAAGAAATGCAATTTGGAAAGATAAAAACAAAATTTTTACCTACCTTGAAGATATGTTTGAGAATCAGTTTGAAGAGGTTAAGCTCAGCTTATATAACTAGAGGTCTTTGGAAATGTTGACTCCACATGTGAGCAACATTTCCCCTTGTCTACACATGATTTTGGCTTTAGATTGGCATGGAAGCTTAAAGTTCCTTGTATAATTTGGCATAGTAAGTCTAAGTAAAGAAGCATGTCTAAATTAGATGAAGAACCTCCAATTTATATATTTTAAAATGGATTTGAACCATCCATATTGATCTCAAGATGGAGGTTTTAAATTGAGTCTTCATAAAAAATTATTTTTTAATTCAAAATTGGAATCTTAAATTAAAAATTAGAGTGGAGAACATGTGGGATCTACAAATGAATATAAAATTCATTTGGGAGTAAGATATAACATAAAATTGGTAAGTAGGATTGAGTGGAATCTAAGGTGAATTATTAAATTGGAAAGATGAGGAAGATAATATTATAAAAGTTTAATGATGGGGGACAGGGGGAGCCTAGAGCATCTTTGAAATTTTGGAAGGGGAATGGAGTGGAGGATGATATCATGATGTGAGGATAATTATATTTTTTTATTTATAAAAATTATAAATATTCAAAATCCATGAAATTCTTTATTAAAAAAGGATTCGTTAATTAATTTAGATTGATTGACTTAATAAATATGTAAATAGTAAACCATGAATAGTGATAATGAATAGTAATGATTTATAATGATGATGAATTAGGATTAGGGAAAACTAGGTATGATTAGGGATTTAGTGTAAATAAGGTTAAAATCAACACAAAGTGTCTAATTTTAAGTGTCTACACTCAAAACCATGAATACCCTCAATGAAAGCAAACACACATTCAAAAGAGTGTTTTTCCCAATTTACAATCACAATTAGGCATAACTATTTTAATTATTCCACACCTTATTCTAGTCCTACTCCCCTACTTCGACATCATTGCCTTAGCTCTTCAAGGATTCTTAAAGTAAACAATTATATGTTTCTTATACTCTTAATGCTTTTCTTAATATCAATAAAAAATTATTCTTATCATAGCTTTATACAAACTTGAAAACTACAAAGGCTTAGTCTTTAACTATTGAAATAGGTTCCAAGATTACTATACAAGGTTCTACCAAGTTAAGCATGAAAGAGACTAATATTATCAAACACGCAAATTTAACATTCATTTTCATAATGCATCTAAAAATTTCCAATAACGCACTCTACTATTGTTTTATTGCTTATCAATTGATTAATTTAACTAGTTACAAACTTTATTGATTGGACCACATGCTCTTGCTTACTATTACACAAGTATGAGAACATTTATTTTCCTATGAATGTGTTAAAGCAAAGATTTTAGATGAACAATACTTAATTTCACAAAGTTATTGATATCAATTACCAAAGTACAAACTAAGTGTCAATTGCAAGGTTAATGGTTGATTAAGAGAAAACATATAACATCTTAGTGAGCTTGCATGTTTTTGTACAAGTTACATATGCCAAAATAATTATAAACTTGGAATAAATTTTAATTAAGGTAACATTTAATCCTCAGATTATCAAATTAGATAGAGTATGATACATGTATTTTGCATTGGCTCATGAATATTGATGTATTAAACTATTAAACCAACTAAGTCTTCTCATAAATAAGGTATGATTGTAACCTTGGGTCTAAGATGCCACAAGTATATAAATTACCTGCAAATTTAAAGTGGTACAAAACCAGATAGATGTAATGGTAGGTAGGCCTCTATATTAAGCATCATAAATCTTTTTAAACTATAGGCAAAATCCTCACCTAATTATATGCATGTAATAACATGAAATAACGATTATAAAATCTAAACTTCTAAGATTAAATTGACAATGAGGTCCATGATATTTGCTTTTGCCTTCTTGTAGTTATAAACATAACATTTATGATATGTTTCTTAAAGTAAACAAGATATGTTATTTAAGTTAGTTCAGTCATAATGTTTAAAGTGATAGTAAATAAGAAAACGAAGTCTTAATAGGTTACTTGGAAATCACATATATATAACTTTGAAGAGAGAGAGCGAGAGAGAGAGAGAGAGAGAGAGCAATTAATTTAATATCAAATATCAATCAATAAATTACAAAAGATAGATTGGAACATAAACTTAAGAATTCTGAGCTTGTGAGTGTAGTTCACACCATGAATCCTCAACCACTAAACAAGGAAATGCATGAAAAGTGCAACTTATTCATCTAGTTAACTTTATATATATGTTATAATAAATCCCATCATGGTAACAAGAATACAAGCAACTGAAAATATTCCCTCCATTATAATTATTTATTTTTAAGGAAATATCTTCTCAAGAAGTATAATAATCCTTAAATATTTGTATTTTTCATGAATGATAGATCATAATAACATTGGAAATGTTATTTCAAAAATAAGCTACCTATGAACATTAATTCCTAAGTACAATGATATCTCAATGGAATATCCTTAAAATATCCTAGGGTTATGATTAGCACAATCAACATTTTGAAGCAAATTTTGCAAGTTAAATACACTCCTACAAATAAGTAGTATTAAACAGTACACTTGTTCCTATATATACAACATAACATCCCTTGAGAAAATTCACTCATAGCAAGATATTTAAACATGTTCAGATTTTTTCATTTTAATAAAAACATTAAATCTCATTAATAGCTACAATAGATTAAAACTATGTTTTCTCTTATAATATGCAAGATAAATACACATTATTATATGCATTTATAAGCTCTCAACATGATGAATAAAACCCATAAATGGTTTAATATATTAAATTTCATGAATGAGCAGTATTTAAAATAAAAAGATGCTTAATTTGAGAAAAATAAACATTAATAATATAAAAAATTAAAATGTTATTTTTGCCCTTATTATACAAGGGGAATATTCATTCTTGTATGTGTTTTGAAGATTCTTAGTACAATGAACAAAAACTAAAAATGGTTTAGTATATTTAAATATCATGGATGAGCAATATTTAAAATAAAAAGATGCTAATGTTGATAATTAAATCATTAATAATATAAAAAAATAAAACTTTGGTTTTTATTTTAATATACATGGGAGATGCACATTCTTGTATGTGTTTCAAATATCTTAGCACGATGAACAAAACCCATAAATGGTTTAATATAATTAAATTTTGTGAATAAGTAGTATTTAAAATAGAAATATGCCTAGGTTGATAATAAAATCATTAATACTATAGTAAATTAAAACTTTATTTTATACCTTAATATAATGGAAATAATTTTGGAAAAAAAAGAAAATGATGAAAATAAAAAAATGGAAACAAAACAAAAGGAAAAATATATATGGATTGACCACTAAGTTGAAAAGCTTTAAAATAATGGATTGGTGAAGTGGGTCTCAAGTGTGAGACAATGTTTCAAAACTAAAGTAAATATTGGTTAGATTCTTCATAAAGTTACAAAATAATCTGTGTGTATTGTAGAAGTCAACCGTAGTGATAATAAAGGAAACATATAGAAAAAATATATAAATATCCATGTGATACCTATGTAGCATCGAATGGAACTTTTTAATATCATCCACACATTTGGTTGAAGCACTGAATGAGTTCTTAAAATTCAGATAAGGTTTCATGCATACTATGTGGACTCAAAAACATGATGAAATGAAGATACTCTTAGAGTTAGAAGATGACTAATAGGCCAAGTAGATAGAAAGAGTAGTTACCATGAATGAGATAGATGAGTATGGCACATTGGTTAATAAACAATTAGAGAAGATGAATACTGTCACCATTGCACATGAAGCCTAATTATAGAATCAAAAGATAGATGCCAAGTTTTTAAGGAGTGTGTATTACTATACTATTAATCCAACATCACAAGTCGAATGAAGATACTATGGTATCTTATGTCAGATGTCTAAGTTTCAAGTTGTTGATTATGTTGCACATTCGTAGGAGATGTTTAATTTTGAAGGTATCTGGTGGTATAGGGTAAATGTGTTGTTTTGTATTATTCCTACTAGGATTATTCAAAGATGTCTCAATGATGAGACAAAGTTATAAATTTAGGTAAATGTTAGAAGTATTATTGAGAAGAATCATAAGAATAAAAAAGTACACCATAGAGGATACAATCATACCACAATTGAATGAGTGTTAACAAATAGATAGAGTAGAGTATTATACCTTTCTAGGCTATGTGGTGACGTATAGAGATTCACGACATAGTCTTGATACTTGGATAAAAAATATAATATAGCTTATATAGGGAAAATGTATAGACATTATGGTATATAAATAAATATCTTCAAATTTGTATTTAATAAGGTAAATAAGTGTAAATTAATGTTACCAAAGGTAACTATTGGTGAAGAGATGTAACCTTTGCCTTTAAAATGCTATATAAAAAATGAAAAATAATGTGAAAGAGAAGAACATTCAACAAATAACAACATAATAAAAAGAGAGTAATATTAGTGAATATATGTGAGATATATATAAAATTATATGATAGATATATATATGCATAAGATAAATAAGGTGGAACATAGATAAATATATATTATAATAGAGAAATAGTGTAGGTATAGATATAAAGAGTATATGTGGAATGTAACAATATTTGTGTGTGTGTGTGTGTGTGTGTGTGTGTGTGTGTGTGTGTGTGTGTGTGTGTGTGTGTGTGTGTGTGTGTGTGTGTGTGTGTGTGTGTGAAAGGAAGTTAGTGTATAAAATTAATGTGTACTAATGTAAGTTTTAATAAGATTAGACCCACTTCAAATTTTGTGAATGCATATCCTAATAAGGAATAAATATCAACACTAACCTATGTACAATGTTAGCTCTATCATAAGTTTACCAAACCCATAAATTATATGTACCTAGAACCATATTTTATGTCAACACACCCTAACCATGAATGCATCAATTTTTAATAAAGAAATGGTTTTACATACTAGGGTGAGCACGTGAAACCCTTTAAGAGTTAGTTGCAAGTTGTGAAAGATAAGTTTGTATTATCAAAGAACAAAATGACACACAAAGGAACTCCTGATGGAATAGTGAGAAGAGCACAAATAATTGGATACATAGAAGAAATGATGATATAAATCCAAACCCATTTGGGGGCTATGGAAATTTCACAACACATTGGATTTATTATTGAAGTTAGTGATGGTAAAGATGAAAAGGAAGCACTTAAGTTTAAGGTGTAAGAACTAGGAGATGAATTAGAAGATATATGTATGAAAGACATTGTTAAAATGGGAAGCAAATCACGGTTAGACACCCATAGATATTTTTGTAAATTTTTTCTTAATGAACTCATTAAGTGGATTACTGAGTAGGATAAATATTTTCATTATGAACAAATTGAAGATCCCAAGAAAGTGAAGTTTTATTATAAAAATTTGAAGGGACATGCATCCTTATGGTGGTATCACATATAGGTGGAAAGAGTACAAAAAGGTAAAGAAAAAATAAAAACTTGGGACAAAATGATTACAAAACTAAATAGTAATTTTTTACTTGATGATTATTAGCTAAGGTTTTTTTTTTAGAAAAATATAGAATTTGAGGTAAAAGGAGATG
This sequence comes from Torreya grandis, assembly GCA_037957365.1. Taxonomy (NCBI): domain Eukaryota; kingdom Viridiplantae; phylum Streptophyta; class Pinopsida; order Cupressales; family Taxaceae; genus Torreya; species Torreya grandis. Next base: position 1,207,301 of record JARHVA010002355.1, read on the forward strand.
AGTGTAAAATGCTATACCTAGGAGTTTTACTATCTCACCATCTTATTTGATAATGTTGATTATGTTGTAGATAATATCTTAAGGTATGTGAATGGTCTTCTTATTTCTATAAAAGATTATTTTATAATGATAATATTGTGTTTTATATATGAATCATATCAATGTGTTTTTAATATTGAGGAGAAAGTTTATAGAAGTCAACAAGATTAGTAGGAAGGTTCAAATTATAAAAAGTTAAAACCAATAGTGGTAGAGGACAACACACTCATGAATTTGAAGCAAACATTTCATTAGATGAGAATAAAACATTAAGAGGAAGAGGGTATAGATTCATGGGAAAATTAATTGAGTGAAGAGATATTGGACATAGAGCTTTCAAATGTCCTATGGAATTTCAAAACAATAGAAGAAATGAAGCAAGAAATGGCAAGTGGATGAATAAAACGTTGCATCACCCAATCATATAGAATAACTAGAACACAAATAAGTTGTCATTATGAAGAGAGTATTGCTCAAACTAGATAAGGAGGATGGATTGGTGTAAAAGAAGAATATTTTCCTAAACTATATGAAAATATTAAGACAAGTGTTGAAAATTTATTGTTGATTACATTAATGTATCTCCAAGAATCTAAACTAGCCACATGGGTTTGGAAAAGGGGGTAAAAATAAAAAACCTATGGGTTGAGGGATGTAGAAAGCCACTAGAGGTCTATGGTAACAATTCAGTTTTTCAGTTTGCACTAAGCCATAGTCTAAACAAATTACTTAGATAATTCACATAATAGAATTATATATTGCATAATTAAGATCATAATAAGTAGAACCACAACAAAAATTGGCAAAAGAGAAAAATACTTAAATATTATGATTGAGCCACTTTGAGGGGGAAACATCCACAATAATGAAATAAGAACAAAATTACAATATGATGATAAAATACTAACCACTACCTCATATATATACTCTAATTAGCCATGGTTATTCCATAAGTTGACCATATTAAGAACATTGCTAAATTCACAAGCTAATATGGTGTGTAAGTCACAAGTCAGTCATAGATATCCCTAGATGCATTATAGGTTAAGGGTATAACATGCCCCTCCCCTTCAAATCAATGTTATCTGCAACATTGAATCAAACTATGATGTTTTTTTAGGAATGCTTCATCCTCCCATGTTGCATCTTCAGAATGTAGGTTCTTCCACTTGATCAAATAGTGCTTAATGGCTCTATTTTATAGTTATTTAGTGCACATGTGAAGGATCTCTTCAGGCTCTAGAATGACTCAACCTTCTTCATCTAAGTTAGGTAACTCAGTCTGATTGCAAACTCTATATCTAATTACTTTCTTCACGTAAGATACATGGAATACTTGATATATGCGAGTGGCTAGAGGTAATTCCAGCTTGTAATCCACATTACCAATTTTATGTGAGATATGATAAGGGCCATAATAATTAGGTGACAACTTGTTGTCCTTTTTTGGTTTCTTTAGAGACATCTACTTATATGGCTATAAACGCATAAATATCTAATCACATGTGCCAAAATATTGCTCATTATAGTGTTGTTATGCTTATTGCTTCATTCAATTGTGTGCCATTTCTAAATTCTCTCACAAATTAATGAGTACCTCCTGCTAATGGTAAATGTGTTCCTTAATATCTCTAACCTTAGGATGCATTGTCAAAGCTAAAGTGATGGATGGGGCATGATAACCATGCAATGACACAAAGGGAAACATCTTGGAAGAAGTGTGAAGAGAAGTGTTATACCACCATTCAACAAGTGGCAGTTAATGAACCCATTTATCCTATTTGTCAAAAAAAGAACAATGAAGATATCCTTTGAGACATTTGTTGACTACCTCTATTTGTCTATCAAATTGAGGATGATAAGATGAGATGTGAGCCAACTGGGTGCCCAAACATGCAAATAATTTAGTCTAAAAATTACTAGTAAATATGGGATCTCAATCACTTACAATGATATTTATAGTACCATGCAGTTTATGAATTGTATTGAGAAAATAAAAAAATATTGTACTGGAAACAAATAGTTGTGATAAGGAACAAAAATGAGCATACTTGGTGAATTGATCCAAAACTACCATGATAATATTTTTACCCTTAGACCATGGTAGCCCCGTAATGAAGTCCATAAAAACCTCTTCCCAAAATTGGCTAGGGATGGATAAAGGTTGTCAAACTCCTGGGGTCTTAATGGTTTCACCTTTATTTTTTTGACATAACATGCATTTAGCCACATGTTTCTGTACATACCCCTTGAGTCCTTACCAAAAGAAATCTTGCCTGATTCGATGATCTATTTTCAAAAATCTAGAGTGACCTTCTATTGGAGAGGCATGAAGTTTCTAAATAATTTTATGTTTGAGAAGAGAATGCTTATAGAGGTATAATCTATATTTATACCATAATGTGTTCCCTTTCCATGTAATTTTTTCATATTCACTAGAACTTTACCAAAGATTTTGAATCAAATCCTTGCTAGCACTATCAGTCTCCCATTTTGATCTTGCTTCCTCTAGCCAATTTGTCTGCCACATGGTCATGGCACATAATAATGCCTCAACTAATTTATATCATTATAAGAGGGAATATGCCACCACATTCTCTTTGCCTTTTTTATACACTATTTCAAAATCATATCCTAACATTTTATTCATCCATTTATGTTGTTCTTCAAATGACAATCATTATTCCAAAAAATATTTAAGGCTATCATGATCAGTCTTTACCCAATCAAATAAGGTATCCATTGCTTCACTACATGTAGACTAGCCATAATCTCTTTCTCATATATTGGTTTGAGCCTAAATTTTTTTTGTGACTTTAAAATTTTAGTGGTTTCCCTTCTTGTATGAGTATATCCCCCATGCCATATCCCAATGCATCACACTTCACAACTAAAGTTTTTGAAAAATTGGGAGTGACCAAAACTAGAGTTATGAACATAGCCATTTTCAATTTTTCAAATGCCTTGGTAGGTTAATCAATCCACTATAAGGAGTTTTAAAAAAAGGTGAGTGGGGCTACAATGATACAATAATATTTGAAAAACCTATGATAATAACTAGTTAGCCCCAAAAATCCTTGGAGGTTCTTGAGGTTCTTAGGAACCTACCATTCCATCATCACTTGGATTTTCTTAGGATCAACTTTCACACCTTCATGTTAAACAATATAACCCAAGTACTCCACCTCTTGGGCACCAAAATCACATTTGGAAGGTTTGGCCTAAAGTTGATGTTGTTACAAAACTGAAAGCACTTGTTTCACATGTTTCAAATGGTCTTCCTAATTTTTGTTGTAGATGAGGATATCATCAAAAAACACTAACACAAACTTTCTCAAAAATGGCCTAAAAATTATATTCATCAAAATCTAAAATTTAGATGCTGTATTTGTGAGGCCAAAAGGTATGACCATAAATTCATAATGGCCTTCATGAGATCTGAAAGTTATTTTAGTTATGTACTCATCATGGATGCAAATCTGACGATACCTAGAGCAAAGGTCTAACTTGGTAAAATTAAATATCACCATGCAATTCATCTAGCAATTCATCAATTACTAGAATATAAAACTTATCTTTGATGGTGTATTTATTGAGTTATATATAATATGGGCACATCCTCCAGCTATCATCCTTCTTCCACACCATAAGCATTGGGGAGGAATATTCACTTTGACTATGTTAGATGATTCCTACCTCCAATATCTCTTTTATAATCTTTTCAATTTCACTCTTCTAGGTATAGGGATACTTGTAGAGTCTAATGTTGGGTGGTGTACTCCCTGAAATGAGTCTGATGGCATGATCATGTGCATGGATTAGAGGAATTCCTTTTGACATGTCATCAAAAATAACATAATGGTCATCAAGCACCCTTTGTAAATCAAGATGCATATATTTCTTGGTTATTTGAACGTATATGGAAAATAAGCATGCCATAAAACCTTATGTACCTTTTATGATAATATTCATCATTGGGTGGGAACTAACTAGTTTTGGATATTTAGCTCATAATCCACCTAGTTTAAAGGTCATGCCTTTTGAATGGAACCTCATGTATAGTTATTGAAAATTCAGCTCAATAGTGCCCAAAGTGGTGAGCCACTGCACTCCCAAAATAATGTCAGCTCCTTCCATGGGAATAAAAAACATAGGGGAATCTGAGAAATAGTCTCCTATAGCAAGCTTAATGTTATGACATTTTATAGAATATTGATTATACTGCCATCTACAATCATGACCTAAAAGTCTGGAGCTAGATAAATGAAATAATTTAAATGAGTAGCCAACTTACTATTGATTAAGTTATGTGTACTCCCTGAGTCAATTAACAGTCACCTTTTGTTTCTTTACAAAAGCCACCACCTTAAGAGTTTGAGGAGTAATGATGTATGAAAGTGCATGATAAGAAATAGTAGGTTGAAAATATTTAGATTCATCATCAGGTTCTTCCAAACTTGCCCCTAAAGCCTCCTCATCATCTTCCTCCTCATTGGTAATGTCAATGTAAAATAACTTATTTTTAGCACATTGATGTCCTTTATTCCATTTACCATCGCATCCAAAACATGCCTTTTGCATGATTTTCTTCCACTTATTTATGTGTCAATCTGATAGGTTATGGAAATGATGGTGTTGGAAAGGTGCATGATAGACATTAGTGAAAGGTCTTCATTTGACCAGTTATTTTTCTCATCCATGCATACCCTTGGTATGGCCTCAGATATAGTATTAGGATGAAACAACAAATTTCCAATTGGATGCTATCTTTGAGGCCACCTAAAATTAGATCAGTCATATTTTCCTTGACAATGTCTGCCACATGTAAGGAGAGATTATGAAACTAATGAATGTATTCATTTATAGTCCCAGCCTAGCACAACTTGGATAGTTGACTAAAGTAGTTTTTATAGACATTGTTGTGATAGTAGAGATGTAACTCCTCAGAAAATACCAACCATAAAACTAGGACACCCTTATTTTTATTTTGAGTACACAACCAGCGATACCAAATGAATAGATCGTGTTATAGATATAGAGAGGCCATAACCACTTTTTATAAACATGGAGTTTGATGTAGATCAAATAAATTTTCAATTTGAGTGAGCCAGGTGAGTGGATCATTACCATCAAACTTGTGTAGGTCCACTTTTGGAAACATTAGCTTAGGACCAAGATTGGTGTTGGTATTTTTTGGAGGAAGAGAACCAAACTAAAGTAGTGGAGGGTTATTTTAAAGTGGTTTATTGGACAAGTTGGATAAGTGACTAGATATTTATTGTAATTGATCCTTCACACTATCTAGATCCATTTTCAATCCTATAATGTCCCCTTGAACTATATCAAACTCATATTTTTTCACCATACCCTATAACTTTGACTTAAGTTGTCAAATTAACTCTAAAATACATAGATCAAAAGTTCTAGAATCCATGTCATCCTTGTGAGGATTTTTTGGAGTTGCTTGCCCTTTCTTGCATCCATGAGTGTTCAAATCAGCCATGCAAAAACTTTAAGAAAGTTTAAACCCCAAAAAAATTATACTGGTGGAATACACCATTAAAATCATCTCATAGAGATGAATCCAACTACTACTATTATGCACAAGGGTGAAAATTTTATCCTTAAAAAGTTTATCAATCAAATATACAATTGCAATCATCCTGCAGAGATGAATCCAATGATTGCTTATTTACATAAGGTAAAAATAAAAATTTGTTGGAATTATTTATTTTTATTATTTTCTTACTTGAAAAAATGTTTTTTTTTGTAAAAAAACCACACAAACAAAACTGTGGTGACAAAAAAATTCAATTTATCCTAAATCACAAGTTATGTTTTTTTGACCTTCTAGTGCTCAGGACACTAGATCTAAAAAAACCTACGTTATATAACATGCCCAAATTATATCTATGATACCACTTGTAATGAAATTACTTAGATGATTCATAAAAATATAATTAGATATCACAAAATTAAGAGTAGAATAAACATATCCATAATAACAATTAGTGAAAGAGCTGAATACTTGACTATTATGACTAAGTCACTTCGAAGGGAGAACTTCCACAATAATGAAATAAGAACAAAATTTAAATATGATGATAAAAGACTAAAAACTACCTCTTATATACTCTACTTAGCCATGGTTATTCCATAGGCTAACCATAATAAGAACATCGATAAATGCACAAGCTAATATGAAGGTGTGTAAGCCACAAGTTGGCCATGCATATCCCTAGATGCACTATAGGTTAAGTGCATATAGATACACTTACATAACCAAGTTAGGGTTAGCGTGATCAAGATCATAAAAGAAGTAGGTATCTCTAACTGATCTAACCATAGTAATGCAAGTGTCTACAGGAAATAAAAAATGTGTATTTAATAGGAAAGCAAAGCTATCTAAACAAGTAAGCACTATCAAGAAAGTAAATCAATTGAGAAACATGCATCCCTATGGAAATGAAAGATGATTTTGAAAGAAAGATGTTTTCAAAGGGAAATGCATAAACAATTCAGAATATATGCTAGAAACTTCTTCAAAATAAAGCTAACCTTAGCATGTAATTTCTAGCCCTAGAAATAACACTACATTAAGATAAAAAGAATGATTTCACCTTGAAATCAAGGTGTCCTTAGATCATGATTAACCATAATGTAAGAAAAATACCAAATGAGAGTGCAAGTTTGATCTTGATTGGATGAAGATCAAGATGTAGTGTAGAGCTTTGTCCAATCTAATACAAACTATTTGAGAGAGAACGTGATGCATGAGCAAGCAAGAGGTGTGATAGCCAATCTAAGTGTAAAATTTAAGAATAATTCCAACTGATGGAGTAAGAGAGTATGCAATCAGTGCATGCATGAATAACTATGGAGAAATAATGGTGAATTCAATCCATCTATCAAGTGCAAATGTGAATTTACCTCAAGAAGGATAAGAAATTTGGATAGTGGTAGTATGATGCCAAGAGAAGCAATAATAAACCAAGAAGATCCAATAGGAGTCCTAATGATCCATAAGTAGGTGAATCAACTAGAAAACTAAATAACTAAATAAAGAGTGATGTTTACAACTAAAATAGCCATGTACATGGGTGAGCTGGGCTAAAACTAGCTATTTTTTTCCCTTGTGTAATAAACAAGAGTGAAACTGGGGAGTTTTGGATAAGTGGAAACCTAGGTCATTAGATATTAGGCCACTTGGTGGCCTAGATCAATGGCAAGTCACTAGTTATGCAAGAACTAGCGGTCTAAGATGTAAACATGTAAAATAGATCTAGATGAGGCCCAACAAGAGCCACACAAGGTGTTAAGAAGGCCTAGAAGGGCTTTCTCTAGAGGGTTGTTTTTAATCAAAAATGTCTCTTGGTGTCTAGGTAATCAATATGAAGAATAGATGTAACATCATAGGGAGGATTAGGTTGAGAGGAATCATGATTACATATGCCCCCAAAGTAAAGTGGTAGGTGTTCAAAATAATGAGTGACTATTGAGGTGTTGTCAATGATGTATCCAAGGTGTCCAAGAATGTCCATGAGGTGGAAAAGAGTGTTAATAAAATATCAAGGTTGATATTTAGTCAATGACAAAGTGTACTTTATTAGTCATGCATGGACCTTCAGTGTTTGATTAGATAGGCAGGTTTATGGATGTTAATTCATGATGTGATCATGTTTTAGAGGCCATATGGGGTGTCAAGAGTGCTTGGAATGCTTGAAAAATTGTGAGGTTTCTATTTGGTTCATCCTTGTGGTCATCTAGGCCTAGTTGGTCTTTTGGAAAATCAGGCTGAGTGAGCAAATTGATGACATCAACATTCACACATGTGAAGGTCACAAAAAAAATAGTCATATGGGTTTATTGAGGTTTGTGCCTAGATCATGTGTTTAAAATTTTAGGTCTTGAAATGGTGCCTATAAAAATTTATGTTAGTTAAAAGTTTGTCTTCGAGGCATATTTCTCTTTTTTTCCATAGCCAAATTTGCATTAAAAAGTGACCATTGGAATTCAAATATTTGAATTTACAAAGGAAAACTAGTCCTCATTATTTTGGCTATAATTGTTTATGTTGAATGAATTTGATGGTTGTATAAAAATAAAAGTGGTATATAATTCAAGGGAAATCTAGGAAAAATAATTTAGAGGTTTGAATGGTCGTACACCTACATTAATTATAGTTCAAAGTTGACTGAGGGTTTGACCTTCTTCTGTAAATGACCCGAGAAGGATGTTTGAGTTTTTATTGATTATATTTAGATGTTTCAAGGTGAATTATGTATTGGAGAGTGTTTTATACACCATTATGGTTATTTTTATGGATTATGGTGGTTTTAAAAATCAATATTCAATATTAACAATTACTTGTAAGTTGACTTTTGGTTCGTTCATGGTGATTTCATGTACAAGGCAAATGTTTGATAGGTTTTGCATATGCACTGGTGTGTAGGAATGAATAGAATAATTTTAGGATGGATTAGGGGTCATGTGTCATGGATTTATGTGATTTTAATTGGTCTTGTGTTCCTATTTTTTCTTGATGAGGTGCTAAAAGTGTGAATAGGCCTCCATGGACCTAAAAGAGCTTCTTAGGCCTAATTGAAAGGTGTTGATGATTATGGGTGATCTATAAAATATATGAATGACATATGAATGTGGTTTTGATCTTATTACAAGTTTATAAAATCCTTAAGGGTTAAGGAAAGTTTTGTGTCTGACCAAGAAGGTGATGACCATGTAGACTCTATAAAGAGCAATATCAAAGGTGAAGGTTTCTAGAGTTGATATACGAAGTAGTGAAGTGTGAGTGTGCTTTATGGATGGATTAAAGAGAATATCAGGTTTATTAATGTATGAATTACCTATAGGTCATATTTATAATTGTATAATATTGTTCTTGTAGGGTTAAAGATTGAAGATGAGTGAAGAAGTAGAGAGTGATCCAAAAGGGTGTTTTGGATGCATTGCTTATGTGTAAAGGCTTGAGAGAGTGTGAAGGATTAAAGAGAGGTTTCATACATTATTTATTAATTATATTAAAATTAATTCAAATTTATAGATCTATTTATATCAGAGGTGTCGTGTTGGTTCTCAAAATCTAGGACAAGTTGGTGTGTGTTCATGCTTAGGGGTAGGTGATCCTCTTGAAGTGGGTGCTTAACTAAAGGTCTCTTGTTTGTGATCTATTATAAGAATTTAGTCCATGTTTTTATAGTCTTGAGAGTGGGTTTTATCCCCCATGAGGTTTTCCCACATAGTTCATGTTTTATCTGCCATTGATCTTGCATAGCTTTCTTTATGAATGGTTTATATGCTTAATGAATGTTTATGATTGAGTGCTTGAGAATTTAAAGTTTTAGAATTGGATTTGAATTGCTTACATGATTGATTCACCTCCCCTCTCAGTGATTTTACCTCTAATATTGATATGCAATACCTTTAATCTACACCAAAAATTAATAAAGAGACTAAAATGAAAATAGAGAACATTACCTACACTCACTTTATAGGAATAATGGTAGATAAATAGATGATGACATGATCTGATGTGTGTACATTTAAAATATACACAATCCAACTCTAGATCCATCTCAATCTCCTACATAATAGGGGATAAAATATGATATCAAACCTGAAAATACAAGATGACATTCACCAAAGCATTTGTCGTAGTGTTATCTTAATGAGGGATGTGGGAGATTTGGAAGTCCTCAAAGGAGAAGAGCAAATTAGGTGTCACTTATAAAAAGGGGATCAACTCAATTCAAAATATGCTCCATACCCTGATGAGTTGAGACACAGCAAAGAGTGAGTTGTAAATTAACTTTATATAGCACATCCCTAGTGCACAAGCATTAGTCAAGGCTCTAATGATTGCATGATACTCAATGGTGTTGTTCATATTGTTGGTAAGGAATAAACTAGCCATAAAAATATCATGGACCCATGGGTCATCAATAGTCTAGGCAATAATTATAGGTCATATCCTTGACTACCACCATCATTAAGAATCACCACAGAGTGTTTCACCATGATTGGGGTCAAGGACACAAGACAACCTTAGGGGGACTATCTCAATATGGAATGAAATAATCAATTTGTAAAAGGGAGACAAAGAATGCAATCAGAGGAGGGATAAAAATTTCATCCATGGTGAGATGGGAAGAGGGTGTAGGAGGCTCATTAAATATAAATACTAACCTAAAAAAGGCTAGACCAAGTCTTCAACAACTACATCCATTAACATGTAACATTTGCAAAGACCATAGTGAAAGAGAGAGAGGGAATCAGTAGAGAACCAACTATGAGTGATTAGTAACATTACCAATTAAAATAATAAAAATACTTTATCTCTATCCCAAGGTGAATCTAAAGAGGAGTGTATATAGAAATCAACCAAAGAGACCTACAAAGTCTAACATTCGATAGCATGAGAGTAATGGTCTATCAAAAAGGGGTCTAGTGAGGGTGTTATGGCAAGATCTAAGGCTTACCAGACCACCAACAACCCAAGCCACAAATTACCTCAAGGATAGGACACTACTTTACCTAATCCATGACCTACCTTATGGAGGGATATAAAACCCCTGGCTAGACCAAATAGAGGCCAAACAGAAGAGGAACAGGGAGAGTAATGAAATGAAGCATCCAACTCTTTAAGTTCATAGTTCATGACCCAAATGGTGGGTACTCCAATAGTGTGGCCATTACCAGTGGGAAATATATTTAAACCCAAATGAGTAAGAGGGTGATAGATTTTATGACACACTATCATGGGCTTATTATAATCCCTCCTCTCATTGAGTGAGTTACATGTTGTGACATGGATGAAATGACACTCAAGATCTGAATTGATAACTCCAGAGGCCTGTATAAGGGAGGTATTAAGGGTGTCAATGCCATCATAAAGAAGTAATATTAATTTAAGAGGCTTAACATTTAAGGATACATCTTGAAATAGGTCTTATAAGAATCAAGAGCCATATTGATGCCCAAAAGAAGAAGGAACCAAAGAGCATGCAATGGGTGCAAAAGGAATGAACATTGATGACTAGTAAGTAATATCAAACCATTCATCCTTGAGAAGGTAAGATTCATCAATAGGCTCCTTGGGTGAACTATCAGGGCCCCACAAGGAAATAGACAAAGCCTTATCATAAGGATCTATCTTAGCATATAACCACCCCCATAGATCTGGGTCAACCTCCAAGGTATGAACATTACCTTCATGCATGAATTGGACCACATGAAACATTTTTTATACAATTACCTACATGGATTCAGTCCAAGGATGAGTAAGGGTCATATTGTATGAGAGATCTAAGTCTGACACATAAAAATTGATCATAATAGTCTTTGGTCCAAACTTGACCCAAATCTTCACATACCCACTAGTGTGACTTTGTTATTATTGAAATTGACATAGTTGTGGTGAGATTCATAGAGCTTCTTGTGGTTAATACCCATATCATTGAAGATCAAAAATGGCATGATGTTCAAGTTAGCATGCTCATCAATGATGTAACTCTTGATGCAATTGATGTCAACTGAGGTATTGATGTGGAGTGGGAATCTAGCCCTCTTTAATATAGTGGAAGGATCAGGTAAGGTGGGGTCAAAGGATAAGATAAGTGGGAGAAGGTTATTGGGGATACCTAAGTTGAAAAACACTTTAGTGATATCCCAGTATGGCACCTCACTAGAGAAATAAAGCTCATCAAAGATGAGGCCCCTTTGCTCAGGGTAAAGTTAGAGAAGGTCCTAGATGAAGATCATGGTAGAGAGGGACTATAACTCCTCTATGATGGATTAAGGGTACTACCTATCTTGGGGAGGGATATTATGCTAAAATTCAAATATGATTTTTTTATTCCTTACCCCCATGAGTGCGCTTAAGTTCCTCTCTCCACTAGCATCTCAAATGGGGTCAGTCACATGACCCAATCATTTGTTGATGAAGCACTCATATCCAATAGAGATTATGTTAATGGAAACAAAGAAATTACTACTATCATGCTTAGTTTTCCCTTTCAAGTCAACCAAGGATGAGGAATGTTATGATCCACACTTATAATATTTGTAAATAATGCAAAATATAATGTAGATCAACATAACACAATAGATATTGGTGGGCTAAAATTCCCAAATATTTAATAAATGTAAGAGTATAATACCCTTAAAGTAGGAAAACACCATACAATACTCCTTTAGGAAGGAATACCTCCATAATGTCTCTTCGAGGGGAAAACCTCCATTATCCTCTTATAATAGAAGATGCAATGCTTACTTGATTCCTTTACAATGATAATCATCTCCTTTATATAGACCTCAATCTAAATAATAATAGATGGGTAGCCTATTAATCCCAATGTAGGTTGACCATTACTTAATGCACTAATTCCACAAGTTACTCAATTATCCTAATATATTAGACCCATATAACTAAGGGGGATGTGTGCCACATGTCAACATCTCCATCAACCTATATACATTAATCTATCATATGCCTAGGTACATATCATTCCTTCCCTACTTGACATGTTTCATCCCTAAAACATAGGAAGAAAGCAAATAATGAGTGTGCTTCAAATCTTTGCACACTTATCTCCAAACTCAATTATCCAACCACTAGTATGTGATTTTGGTAGGTGATAGTTTTCCAACCTTATTTTCAAATTCTAATGTGCTAGTCTGATTCTATTCATTATCATAACTATACTACCTTGGTGTCCATGAATAATTATTCTTCCTTTGATTACATGTACCATATTCCATTGCGCTACTCTGATTTTATACCTAGTCATAGTAGTTCTGCCTTGGATTCCATGCATAGCCATAGTTATTAGAACTTTGGTTTCTTATATTGCCAAAGTGTTTGCTATTATGACACTACCTCACATGGCTCCATGATTATTTTCTCTCATGATGATGTGGGTGTCTATATACCTCAACTTTTTTTGGTACTTTGACCTTATCAACCTTTTCTTCTACCTCTTCCACTTTTTTCTTTGGTGGTTCCTTTGTCTCTTGAGTAGATGAAGTGTTTTTATTTGCTTGTATTATTTCTTCATCTATGTCTTCATCTAAATATTTCACATGCTCTTCTTCACATACTTTAATCTCATCATCATGATCTACCTTGACTATTTTGTGTGCCTTTCCAACATGATCTCCTATAAAGTGACCTTATTTTTAATATACCAAAACTTTATGAACTTATTCTGAACATTTATATTGATTTTTTCCAAAGTCTCTAACCATGGATATCCAAGAACCATATCCACATCATCTATATCCAAAGCATAAAAATCTGAATGCAAAACATATTTCTCTATAATGAGCTTCAAATCTTCAAACACTCAAATATTATTACCATCTACTTGAAACTCCTTGATATTCTTTGCTTGAACATTTAGATGCTTGGCCACATTCATGTTGATGAAGTTATACTTGTTGGTAGGGATTATGGACACAACAACCTTCTTATTTTGAATGCATCCATGAAATTGAAAAATTCACTCAGATTTCTTTGGAGTCAAATTATTTGAACCCTTATCATACAATTATTCTTCATCTTATTTGAGATCCTCTACCTCTCCTTTTGTACCATTTGTACTCTCCTCATTATCATTATGCTTGATTTCTTCTTCTTCATTATCACTTACATGTTCTTCCTCATTGTCATTATTTTCTTCCACTAATTTTTATTCTTCATCATTTCCATTATCTTCTTCATTAACATCTTTATTTTCTTCCTCTTCTTCATCCTATTTTTCTTTTATATCCCATAAATTTAGGAAGACATGTTCCATTTCTTCTCATGAAGAATACCTATTTGTGAAGCTCAACTATTTAGACCAATGTTGTGCAGGCCCAGACAAAGAAATAGATAAGCATGTTTGCCAAAAAATTATTTGAGTATTATTGTCCTTAAAAAGAAGACACCATTCTCTAGCATCAATATCATCTTCCCCTAAAAATACTTGTAACTTCATGATCCACAAAAAAACTAGGGTTAATGAAATACCCTAAAATGTCAATAATTCATTCAAAACTAATCAAAATAATCCCAAATTTTGACTGTAGCTTCCCCTTATGATATTGGAACTTTAGTAAAACTTTTGTGAAAAAATTCCACAATTTTCAACCTATAGATTGAATATATGAAAAACCATAAAATCACAATAAATCACTCAAAACAATTCACAAAAAATTTAAATTTTGAATATGTTTCTCTTGTACTTTCGTATAGTATAAGTAAAAATTTAATAGACATATTACATATATTTGGTTTGATATGACAAAATTAGTATAAACCCTAAAATATTAATAACTCCCTCAAAATTAATCATAAAGTATCTACTTTTTACTGTGAATTCATTAAAATATTATTCATCTCTAGTGAAAAAATTGTGCATAAATTCAAACCAATTGAAATATATTGATGATTCCACAAAACTAGGGTTTCACCGCACATAATTTACCCAAATCGAAGCTTTGATACCACTTGTTATGATCCACACTTATAATATTTGTAAATAATGTAGAATATAATGTAGATCAACACAACACAATAGATATTGGTGGGCCAAGATGCCAAAATATTTAATTATGCAGAAATAAAATACCCTTAAAGTAGGGAAACACTATGCAATACTCCTTTTGGAAGGAATAACTCCACAATGTTTCTTTGAGGGGACAACCTCCAATATCCTCTTACAATAAAAGAATCAATGCTTACTTGATTCCCTTACAAATATAATCATCTCCTTTATATATACCTATATCTAACTAACAATGAATGGATAACCTCCTAATCCCAATATAGGTTGACCATTACCCAATGCACTAATTCCATAAGTTACTCAATTATCCTAATATATTAGACCTATATAACTAACTAATGGGGATGTATGCCACATGTTAGCATCTCCATCAACCCATATACATTAATATATCATATCCCTAGGTACATAATAAAGAATCAAAAGAGGTATAAGAGTGAGAGGAAGAGCAATGGGCCTTAGCCTTGGATGTCTTCTTCTTCTTCTTTTCCTTGTCATGGTTAGGAAGAGGCTCTGTGAACACATTTAACTTATGATTGGGATCATAAATTTGAGTTTTCTAAGGATAAAATTAGGTCTTAGTACCAAATTTATGGGCAATACATTCCTTATCAAAATAGTCCTTTATTTGGTGGAACTTGTAGAACTTGGTAGCATCATAAGGGTATGATATTTTCTGCCCTCATGCACTCTTTTAGAGGCCTTACTTTTAGTTGGCCTCTTACTCAAAACATTTACCTCACATTCATCCTTTGTGTGCTTCATATATATTATAGAATCAATAATACCATCATCAATCGCATTGCAATTATGATCATGAGAGGAGGAATTTTGAACGGGGATGGGCCTAATGCCCACACACACCTCAAAGACTTATATCTTAAGACACTCATTAACAACTTCATCATAAGAGGTGGGATCATGCTTGAGGAAATCAAGGTGAACCTATTATCTCAATGCTCAGGTGAACATATTATAAATTTTATCATCTGTGAACCTTATTCTATACATGTGGATAGCTAACTCCCATCTATGTATGAAGTTGAAGTTCATCTCACCCATGGCTTGGACCATGAAAGTGAGAGATTGGATGCCAAGGTTAAAAGGTATAAATATATTGAATTACTAGAGTAAATCATCTAGTAAGGCCAGGAAAATAGATAAAGAATATGGTGGTAGATTTTGGAGCCAAACCAAAACTTTGACTCATAGGGTGTGAGTGATGATTTTTAACATCATTCCTTCATCATGTTCCCAATCCATACAAGACATCATGAATGTCATGATATTCTCCATGGGGATAATTCCCTTATTTCTATTAAACTTGGTAAATTTAGGGATTGAACTAAGAAAGGGAATGGCATGCACCTAAGGGCTAGAGGATTCCTATGAAGGTACTCATAAGAATGGTTGATGGTAGGTTGGCAATGAACTCCCTAATGATGGTCGTGGGGATCACGATGTTTCCTACACAAGTATGGGTCATCATGATCTTTGGCATGTAGTAGATGGTGTCAAGGCAACTCCTGGTATGGGGTATTCCTATGATGAGGATCCTCCCAATCATGTAGTGGAAAATGGCCATGATAAGGGACTTGTTTGACATGGGATGATAAGTTGAAGAGACATGACCATGGGGAGGGTCATGATGCCCCAAATCCCCATGGTGTTATCCAAACATGAAAATTTGAAGGTTTAACTGAGGGCTTTGATGCTCATGATAATCATCCCATGGATCTCAAACCCATGGGTGATAATTAAGATCAACATGAATGTTTGAAACCCTAGAAGAAGGATCAGGAGGATGGGAATGATCCACATGATGTGAGTGATAAATTTGATTAAGATGACTTTGATCCTTCACAAAGATGATATGGGGTTCTCGTTGTAGAGTTTCCTACTATAAATGGGATAGGGAATTCAAATGGGAATCGGTAGAGGTAGTCAAATGAGAAGAGGTGTTGGTTTTATCTCTAGAGATAACATGCAACCTACTCCTATGGGAGAAGGTAGGCTCAGTATCTATGTGAATTTGTTAGTAAAAATCATTGATGATTGCACACAAATCTTTAGGGCTCAAATGTGAAAGTGGGTCATCATCAGCCATTTTGGGTAAACATTGGACAAAATGAATTTGTGAGAAAATGCCCTTAGATAAACCAAACTTGGATTGCTAAAAAGGAGAAAAAGGCCATCACTTGTATAGTTTATACTCTTATTATGTGTGGAACTTGAAGGGGTCACATCTGCTAGACTAGGGTATGTTCATTTCTTGGGCCCTAAAGGCCTTATGCCACTCAAATGTGTTCTCAATTTTATCAAGAGTGATCTCAAGTTTGATTATCCCTAAATACAATGGGACTAGCATCTCAAAGATAGGAGGATGACCATGGATGACACAAAATAATAATAGGCAAGAAGGCAAAAAAAGATAAAAAATGATGGAGAACTAGTGGGTAGAAGGATGCAAAGATGAAATAAGGTAAAAAACTAGAAGGAGAGCCAAAACACAACTAAAGACAAAGCCTCGTGGCTATTAGATATAAGTGGGATAAGAGAGTTCTAAATGGGATATAAATATAATGAAACCTTATTTAAACTCCACCAAGTGCACTAGAATGTAGCTCCAAAAATTCAAGTGAGCCATTAGGGTTTGGAAGAGAGGGTAAAAAGAAAACACCTATGTGTTGAGGCATGTAGGAAGCCACTAGAGGTCTATGGTAGCTATCTATTTTTCTATCTTTCACTAGGCCATAAGAAAACTTACAGAACTATTTTAAGGATAGCATGATCAACTCACAAAGGAAGTAGGTGTCTCTAATTGATATAACCATAATAATGCAAGTAAATAAATAGAATAAACAATGTGCATTGAACATGAAAGTAAAGCTATCTAAACAAGTAGGCACTACCAAGCAAGGAAAGTGATTAAAAAACATGTATCCATATGGAAATTAAAGATTATTTTGAAATAAATATATTTTCAAAATGAAACGCATAAATGATTCATAATCTATGTTAATTACTGTTGGAATAATGAATATTTAAGCCTACCTAGGGTTAATAGGCTAAGTTATTTATTACCTAGGGTTAATTTTATTTACCTAGGTTAATTTGTTTTATTGTTGAGAATCTCTCAACAATATATTTGTTCATATTATGTGAAACAAATAGTTTGTTTTCTCTATTTTGTAATCACAACAAATAGTTTGTTGTCGTAAAAACAAACCATTTGTATTATATATACTTTACAATCTATGACAAAATAACGAGAGATTAATGAGAGAATACAGAGAATTTTGTGGATTAGCACCTATTTTTTAGGTGTGAGAGAAACACATTTTATTCTCTGGTATTATTTTCAGGTTATTTGTTGTGGGTTCTTTCTCCTGGATTGATCCTATGGATCCTGTGTATCTCCTGCTCATTCTTTCATGGTATCAGAGCTTGGAGTCCCAGTTAAAGATCCTCTTCCCTGCAAATTTTTCATCATTTTCATCTATTAACATAGTCAAAAATATTATTTTATTGATGTGTTACAGATATTAGTTATTCTCTCACATTTTGGTTCTTGTTTACTAGTTTTTTCAGAAATTTTTGTACTTTATGCTCATTTATGACCGTACAGATTTCCAAAACCAAAAATTTTATGCACAAGGGCATACAAAATCAAGTTAGGAATCCATTTTAACTTGAATTTTTTCATTCTATGCTAGCTGTATAGCTCTTTCCTTCAAAAACTAGTTGATTGGTTCATTTTGACAGACTGTAGTACCTGTATGGTTTTATGAAGTGGCAGATCATACGGTCAGCTTTTTTGGAAATTTGAAACCTATTCATGAGAGCTGACTATGCTAGCTTTCATTCCATATAAATTAGTATGGATTTTAATCAGGCCGTACAGTGTTTTGGGAGGTTACAACAGGAATTTAAAATCTATTTTTTTGTCTGCAGCATAGCCGTATGATTTTCTCCATTTTGAATGCCTTATACTGCATAAAATCAAAATCCGAAAATTTTATGTGATAACATACTTTCCAGGCTTTCATTTCCAACTGAGAAGTATAGATTTGGATCAGGCCATACAATCCTTTGGGCAGATCCTGTGGAGATAATTCTGAATGTGCTTGGAGTTTTTTTCCTTGGCCAGTATTTACAAAATTCCTCAAAATTTTCCTTGATCACCATGCCTTGTTGGAACAAGAGATTATTTATGATAAAGCCAAATATGATTCAGCATTTATCTCACACGTGTGAGTCATTTTGGCTTATTTTTTATTAATTTCTTAATTTTTAGTGGTTTAAATGCAAGTCTCTAGCTTTAAATGTAAGAACTTGACTTTGTTAAAGTGGCTAGAGGTATTTTGTTAAAAATTGGTAGGGAGGAAGTCTTGGGGTCAAATCCCCCTACATTTTTTTTACATAAATCCATTTTTTTTACTTTTCTATAAGCTAAGGGTAATAAAAAAATTCATCGAGAGACGTTAAATTGTAACAGGATGGGTGTTTTGAGAAAAAATGAATGTCTAGGTTATTCTTGTCAATGTCATCGTCTTCCTCGGGAATGGAATCCTGATTGTTTGAACCCATAAACTCCACAAATTACCATGTTTGGAAGCTAAAAATGCAACAACTCCTTCAATCAAAGGGCTTATGGAGAATTTTTTCAGAAACAACACCTGTGGCATTCACCATTGAAAAAGACAAATATGCATATGGTTGTAAGCTGGATGAGGCTCTTGGATTGATTTGCCTCAACGTCTCAAATAATCTTCAATTTCACATTGCAGATGCTATAATGCCAAAAGAGGTATGGGATAAATTTAAAAACCTACTTGGCAAAGTTAATGAGTTTAAAATTTTGCAATTAGATGCAAAATTGAGTACTCTCTCTCCATCAGATTTTCCTTCAATAGATGAATTCTTGGCAAAATTAAAATTTATTAGGTCACAGTTGAAAGCTGGTGACAAGGATAAAAGTGATCAGGAGTGCATTTTCATGATTTGGTCAAATTTGAAAGGACCATATAGTGTTTTTTCCTCTGCTTTTTATACTATGATGGATACATTATGTGATGAATTCAAATGGCCTTCCTTTGAAATTTTTTGTGAAAGATTGACTAGGGAGCAAACAAAATTAATGGCCTTAGATGTTCTATCTGGACCTAGTCATGCTCTAGTTGCTAATTCTTCTAAAGGAAAACCTTCACCTAAGTCTAAACAAAAGCAAGCACCTTCAAATAACCCTCCAGAGTCCACCACCCAAACACCTCATCATTCTAAATCTACTAAGACCAAAAAGTCCTTTAAGCAAAAGAAGAAAACATTTGGTCCATGTAATTTTTGTGGTGGTCCTAATCATGATGAAAGTAGATGTTTTAAGAAGATGGAAGCATTAGAGGCAGTGGTCAGACAACATAAAATTTCCATTGTCTCCATCTCCTTCTACTTCTCCTGCAGGAAAAGGGAAAGCACTTTCAGCCAGGGCTATATCTTCATGTCATGATCAGTGGATTTTTGACTCAGGTGCTTCTCACCATCTCACACATTCTAAGGATATATTTATTGTCCACCAAAAATATCACTCATTTTTGGGACAACATTTGAACTATTTTGGTCCTACAGACCAAAATTGTCTCTTCCCTTTTCAAAATTTGTCATGGGCATTCAAATTCCTCATTTTTCAAGCTTCTCAGAATCTACGAACTCTGTAGGCTAGAATCTATGGACTCTGCAAGCTAAAATCTATGGACTTTGTAGGCTTACATCTAGAAACTTTGCAAGATTGAATCTACGGACTCAGCAGGAAGAGAAATCTATGGACTCTGTAGGACAAGTTCCAGACTTGGTTTCTACGGACTCTATAGGCAGGTTCATTTTTACAGGTTTAAAGGCTTCTATAGGTGGGTTCTATCAAAAGAATCAATTTCTAACACTTGGTCATTTTTGGGATCATTTTAGTGCCTTGGTTCAATCAAAAATGTCCATTGACAAGCATCAGCAGTAGGTTAAATGCATTTGGTTCAATAGGTTCAAAAGCTCTCAACACAACTACAAAGTTCAATCGACAAAGTTCATCACTTTGGTTCAATCAAATGGTCTAGTGCTTCGGTTTAAGGCTTCATTTGAACCGTTGAACCAAAGCTTGGTTCAACGGTTGGTTCAATGTCTTTTGGTTCAAAGGTGGGTTCAATCAAAGGAATGGTTTAATGGCTTGTTTCAATAAAGCAGTTCAATGCTTTGTTTCACTCAGTTGGTTCATCTGCTTTGTTTCAATGCTTTGGTTCATTCATTTGGTTCATTAGCTTGAACCATCGGCTTGAACCATTTTGGTTCAAAGCTTGGTTCAATGGATTGGTTCAACATTTTGTTCAACCAAGCGGTTCAATTCTTTTAATTCATCGCCGATTAGTTCATTGCCTTGGTTCAACAAATTGTTTCAACGAAGCGGTTCATTAACTTGGTTCAACCAAGCTATTCAAAGGAGTGGTTTAATGGATTGGTTCAACATTTGGTTCAATCAAATGGTTCAATAGCTTGGTTCAACTAAGTGGTTCACTCAAATGGTTCAAAGGAGCGATTCAATGTAAAAGTTCAAAGAGCCTCCCGAAGGACAAGTGCCCTTGCGGAGGGCACTTGGTCAACAAAAGTACCTTCAAAAGGGTCATTTTCAAAGAAGACAGTTAAGGTAAATTCTTTCAAAATTTTGTTTAATTCAGATAAAGGAATAATTCTTTCATACTTTTATTTGAAGGAATTCCTTCAGACAAAAAGTCTGAAAGAATTCAGAGAAGTTGCGGGCAAAAAGCCCAAAGAAATTTCCAAGGAGACAAATCAATTTTGCAGACTTTTTGTTCGTGGGAATTTGTTTGTGGACTTTTTATCTGTGGGAATTTGTCTACAGAGAAATCTTGGGGAAAATGCCCGTGGAGAAAGCTAGGGGAAAATGCGAAACTTTGCCCCTTATCAGAAGTGAAACTTTGCCCGAATTGAAAGGCATTACTAAGACTTTGAGCTCAGATTGTAATTCATATTTATTTGATTGAATGAGAAAGTAAGTTACTTGCATACTTTGTGTTGTTATAGCTTATGCTACTTTAGGAGATTGTTCTTATGTCTATCTTTTGAAAGCATTCTTATTTATTTGATTTAACAAGCAGGACTAGTAGAGGTGATAAGGCAAGTGTCCTGAAGCCAACTACTTTCAGACTTTGTGCTGTCATAGTTGTCTTCAATGTGTGTTTATTTTCTATTTCTATGTAAAGGACCTTGGGATGACTTTGTGCCCCCATTGTTCTTCATATTTCACTCTTGGGCAGTCGAGGTGGAGACTTTGCGCTACATTTCAGGCTACTAGTTACTCTACACCTTTGGTTACCAGTTACTTACCAGAAAGATTCTTGTTGTTGCAAGAACAAGCACTTCTGAAAGAAGAGAAGTGCCTTCTAGCATTCCATCAAGATTTCTACTATCCAAGAAGGGATTTGGCTCTTGGCTGAATGTTACTTCTGAAAGAAGAGAAGTATCTTCACCAATCACCCAAGATTTCTCCTTTGTTTGTTAGCATCATCTCTAAAAAAAGAGAGATGGATGGTTTATCCCACCCCTATGTCTTACTTTCTACTTATATATATAGTATATAGCCTCTATATATTTAATAGGGAACCTCCCCTTGATGAGAGGAGATATTCGTCCCCTGTTGATGTAGTAAACCTGCACACTAGGATGACCCATCTCCCTATGCTGTGGTGATAGGAACTATTTTGGTCACCAATTAGCTGGCTGACAAAATATTCACCCAACAAAGTAAAATTTTGATCTATATTGGATGAAGACCAAGTTATAATGTATATATTTTTCCAATCTAAGAGAGAAGGTGAAGTAGGAGCAAGCAAGATGTGTGAGAGTTAATCTAATTGTATAAATTTGGTGCAATGCCAACCGATGGAGAAAGAGATCATACAATCAGTGCATGCAATAATAAATATGTATCAACAATGGTGAATATAATCTATATAACAAGTGAAGATGTGAATTTACCTTAAGAAGGATAAGAAATATGAATAACAATAGTCTGATGCCAAGAGAGGCAAGAGATGCCAAGAAGATCCAAGAGGAGTCTTAAGGATCTAGAGGTGCCAAATAGTAGCCAAGAAGACTCAAAAATATATAATATTAATGAGGATATAAAATTAGGTGAATAAGATGGAAAAATGAATAATTGAAGAAAGGGGGAGGTTTGCAGTTGAAATAGGCAATCAAATAGGTGATCCAGGCAAAAACTAGTCATTTCTAGCCATTGTGCAACAAACATGAGTGAAAACATGAATTTATGGATAAGTGATGACGAAGGTCATTTTCCAATAGGCCACTATAGTTGAGCATTATTCTTTTTGTTGAGGTTTGGCATTGATGTTGTCATTGATGTCAAAGGTTCTTGAGAAAGGTCTTCATGAAATCATTGAAGAATGTAGCTATGAGAGAGGATATTGATCAGTGTTGTAATGATTATGAGAGTGTAATACATGTTTTTTATATTTTATTATGAATATATGATTGATTTTAAGGTCACCATGGAATATCCTTGTTGTCAACGTTGCCAAGTGCTTGAACCTAGTAAGTGACTTGAGAAGGTATGTGCATAGGATGCCTAGTCTTGTGCATGAAAAGTCATGATGGCTTAGTGAGATGAATGAAAAAAGGAATGAAAGGATGTATATATGTTTATAAGCATGATATAAGTTGCTTTAGTATGTGATTAAGGTGGAGAGGGTATGGAAAGAGGCTTTAAAGTTAGTTTCAAGGCTTATTGTGGTTTGCAGGTTAAGGTCTAAGCAAGCAAAGAGAGAGATGGTGGCCAAATGAGGTATGAGATAGAACATGATAATTTTTAGTGGTGTGATATATTTTTATAGGTGTTTTTACCAAATTTGAGGTCAAATTTTGAAGGTTTAGGCTTGAAAAAGTGTTTTAAGGTCTCTCAAGTGCACAAGATGAAGAGTTATCTACCCAAGAAGGTTCTTCAAGTATTTTTTGGCACATGCAAGATTTTAATGGGAACCTAATATATTCATGGTATATGGGGAAGGTTCGTATATCAAACTTCCAATCATTAATTTTTAGAATGAGGGGCTAAGCTTTATGAATGAATGCTAATGATGGAAGATGGTTTAAACCCTTAAAGAACCCCAATAGTGACTAGATATGAAATAAGTTGTTCTAAAGTGATCAAAATGGATTGGTATGGATATTTTAATGATTTTATTTTGTATTCAACTCTCCTAGGCATCTTTAGGTGTGATTGACTCTTTAGGTGAGTGAGTTGACCCTATAGGAAAAACCATGTTTCTCAATTATTTGTTGTAGCATTCAAATTTGACCAAGTAAAAGTTTCTAAATATATGGAGGATGAAGCTTGAGAATTATATTTAATGTCTAAAAAGGTTTATGTACAAGTTATATCCCTTAGGTGTGTTAAACTAGACATCCAAACTAGCTAGTTTCTTATAGACCTAATGGTGGAAACAATGAGAAACCCAAGCAACAATGAGAATATGATTAGGGATGTGTTAACTTGGAATTGTGATGGAACCAAGTTCATGGAGGTGTTTTTGAGGAATTTTAATACATTCTCATGTCTTTTATAATTTTTGGATTTTAGTGGTTATAGTGAAAAATTTTCTCACAAGTTGACTTATTTGGCTCAGTGAGGTCCGAATACAATGAGGTCCGAATACAGTGAGGTTATGAGATTGGTATGCAAGATAAATATTTCCATTTGATAATATTATCTATCTATATAATTATGTTATAATAATATCATAGGATAATATACATGCATAAAAATTCATTTAAGGTATCTACACAAATGTTGAAGGTCATTATCACCATGAATGTGCTTGAAAATATTCTAGTTCTGAGTGGGCTATTTGTATAGAAGGATTTGAGTCCTTTTACCCTGAGTTATGAATTATAAATAATATGGTTATGTCCCTAATTTAATATATATTTTTTATATGTATTTTATTTCCATTATTGATTAGCTAAATAATGCTTAATCTTCAGTAGTTTAAGATATACTTTTATGTACATTCACAAGCCTAATTGTGAACAGTGTTACTGACGTGCTTCAAGTGGTGGTTGGAACTAAAATATGTCATGGATATAATATAAGATTATTAGGGGTCTATTTTAGTTTCATATGAATTTTTATTATCATGTGTGTTGTTTGAAAGTTTTCGAAGAAGATCAAAGGGTAACGTGTATTAATGAAGGCCTAATTAAATTAGGTCTCCTTAAGGCCTAAATAAGGATTTGGTCCATTGAGATATGGTCAACATAATGTAATGTTATATTCATGAAATAATGCTTATTATGTGAAAAATATAAGTGATCAAGTGTGTATGGCTGACTAAGAGGTGTATAAGCAAAAGCCTAGTATAAAAACAAGGCTTAATAGGCCTAATTGACTAGTTAGAGAATGAGGGAGTGGAAGTGAAGGATATAGTACTTTGAAGAACTGAAGGAGGTTTTTTAAACCATAAAAAGGGTAAAAATAAACTACCATGAATATCTAAAATAGTTATTGTTTATGAAAATCAAGGTCTGATGACCTAATCAAGTTAAGAAGAGGGTTAGTTGAGTGAAGAGGCCTATAAGGTAGTTTGAGAGGGATAAGAGTGTGAAGAAATGAAGAGGAGGCCATCATTAGCTAGCTGAGAAACAAGATGATCTGAAGGTAATCAAAATAATTAGGTGGCTTAGTTATTTTTGATTCATCTAGGGGGTTGGTTCTTCCTTGTAAGTGGGTGCTTGCTAAAGCCTAGTTGGGTTGGTGCTTAGCTAGTTGGGTTTGGTCATCTATGTGAAGTTGGTGCTTCACTAAATTTGATCTTTTTACTTATAAGACTATAGTCCATTTTCATAGATTAATGGGTTTTCTTTCCCTTTAAGGTTTCCCACTCATATCTGTGTTTATTATGTTATGCTTATGTGAATGACTCTTTATGCATTGATATATCTTTATATTGCTTTGATGGTTCAAAGAATGTTAAATTACATGAGAAATAAAATTTTCAAACACTGATTCACCCCCTACCATCTTAGTCATTGTGTTTCCAACAACTATATTATCTTGTCTCAAAGTAATGTCATTATTAATGTAGGAACCAATGACCTAGGTCATAAATGTGAAAAACATGTCCAAATGGGTCTCAAAAATGGCCACATTGGATGCCAAGAAGGTATATAATGGCTTGGGGTAATGAGGGAAAGTATAACTCTCTATAGAGGGTAGTCTTAGATCAAAATGTCTCTCAGTGTAAAAGCAATTGGCATGAAGAGCAGACATAACATTATAGGGAGGATGAGGGTGAGAGGAATCATGATTACAAGTAGGACTAATAACCTTGCGTCAAATGAGATGGTAGAAAATCTTGGATTGAAGAGGATCAACCAAATCTATATAAAGTGTCTCATTTGCTAAAAGGATATAAAGTTTTAGTAAATGAGCAATGTTTTGTCAATAGATTGGGTGTCACAAGGATTAAAAAAATTGTGACATGATCCATGTGGATGTTTTTCATGTGTTATTATGAATTCCTTGAAATTTTGATAGTGTAGTAACCTAAATCTGGTCATAAATACTTGATCAGGCCTATTTTATCAATTTGTATCCTTAATTAACTTGTGTATTTAATTGGTACCTATTTTTCTATTTTACCCTATCCTAAACCTAAGAGAGGACCTATTTTATCTTTTAAACATCATCTATAACACATTTAAATGTCATGATTGCTAAAAAAACCACTATGAATTTGTATTCCTTAGTCTAGACCCAAATCCGAGCATGTTTCCTTAGGGGACAAAAATTATAGATAAGGACAACAATGATTGTCAATGTTATCCCTATCCAACATTCTTTTTTATTTATTGAAAATGATCATATTTTCAAATTAAACCCTCCATAAGGTCATCCTCCCTATTTTTAGGATTTATAGCATGTTTTAATCTTAATAAAATTGTTATAAATACACATTCAAGCCACTTATTACAAAACTAGCATTTTTAATTCAAAAAGATTATTGACACAAGTGCACATTGAGCAAAAGTTCCTATTCTTTCCAAATGAGGTTCCAACCACTTTAAGAAGTCATTAGCCAAGTTTAAAACTATTTTTATGTATCCCTAATCCTACATGATCAGGTATTCAAGTTGATTCTAGATGCATTCATATAGTTAAAGGAATAAAATTGCATAAAAAACTTAAGTGGGAGAATTGCATGAGTTTTGATCCCTCTTCAGAGTATTGGTACATAGGAAACACTCAACATATAGGGTGTTGAGGTCTAACACAACCTCAAATGCTAACATTTATGACACCTTTAATTACTCCTCCATACCATCCCACTCTCATTATTCACCCACAACTTATAATGGATTCTATGGTCCAGGTTATCAGTATCTAGATAAGTAGGTCATCACATCAAGGTAGAAATCAACATGTTCCTCCTCAACTCCCTTCTCCTCCCACATGACAAGTAAATTATCTAAAGGGGTATGATATTATTGACTAACTAAATAATATACCCATGAAAATTTCAATCTTAGATCTACTAAATACCTCATTAGTGACATCCTTTATGAAACATTAAGGGATAATACTCTTATTCTTAGTGATATACAACCTAATGCTTTTGCTTCAATCATGAATTCTTGTAAATATATGAAAATATAAATTAATTTCAATAATGATGAATTACCAACACAAGATGTAATCACAAAAAATATTCGATTGTTTATTCAATTAATAGCACAAAATAAAGGTATTAATATATTTGTTTAACCCTTTTAGAAATAAGGGAAAGTGAATATTTTACTCAAGCATGGAATAAACCATTCTAAGAAGCAGGAAAATTAAAAAAATTAGTTTATTATATTCTATTTTAGTGATAAATTACAAAAATGATAAATATAGAAAGTACAATTTCAAATAATATTTTGATTATATAATCATGAAGAAAGAATAATACTTATACAATGATGTACAAACAAATTTGAGATATACAGGTGTATAAATAGGTTGTCTAATGATCAAGAACTAGTCATCAGATTCTATAAATATTCTTTATGGTT
Source organism: Torreya grandis (assembly GCA_037957365.1). NCBI lineage: Eukaryota > Viridiplantae > Streptophyta > Pinopsida > Cupressales > Taxaceae > Torreya > Torreya grandis. Next base: position 1,235,041 of record JARHVA010002355.1, read on the forward strand.
GCCTAAACACTTACATCAACATGTGGGCACTTGCATCAATGCTACTATCAGTATCTTGATGCAAATTTATTGTAAAATCTAATCACTATATCAAGATGTGACCAATTTCATTATTCTAAGTTTTCTATCACCTTTTGTCTGATGTATCTGGATTATGTACACATGTTATGTATCACTATATGTAGTTCAAACCGTAGATATCCAACTTAAGTTAGGTTACCTTGCAAAAAATGGGTTAATGGGATCACAATATCAAACTAACCTTAATGGCCCCTCTATCAATGAGTGTTACCTACCTAGCCACTACTTAGAAGAGGGCCTCATACATATATAGTTATCCCCTATGTGATGGTATGTGTGTGAAAAATAGTGTAGAATGTTATATGTGAGTGCATTTAATGTTCTAACTTGTAACTTGACAAATATGGCTCATGGGCTGATTTTTGAGTGATTCAGACCTATAGTATGACTACTCCTATGATTAATATGTAAACAAGAATGAATAGGGAAGTACAACTTAGTTGTACAATTTGATTTTCAATAGTATGTCTAAGTTTTTATGGATATTGATTGGTATTGCTTGATGTCCAAATGAAATGGATTTGAGTTTTATTTATACTATTATTTTTTAAATGATCCTCATGATAGGGTTAATGAATTTTTTAGGCTAAACTGTACACATCTAGATATTTTTAAATTTGAGTATTTACAGGGTGTGGACATTGGGTTAGAGCAAGGAAAATAGTGTCAACACTATTGTCCTACACAAAACATAATTATCCAAGATTAAGGAATCTTTCTAAGGTTTTTAACTAAAAGTAAAGGATTTATATCAATTTTTGAGTTTTTTGTGGTTACAGTGAATATAGATAATCAGAATAAGCATGGTTAGACTAAGAAATAATTCATTACACTTGGTGAAGTGGCAAATGTGAGCCTTTCAACTACAAGGAAGGTCAAACTGAAGGTTAGAGCCTTGAGGTATATTTTTCAAATGTACAAGACTATATTAACATATAAATCCATATTTAATCATCTACATTCCCCCTCTCCTTTAATCTAGTAATGTGTAAGGATGAAATTACTAGGTTAAAGGAAAGAAAGCGTGTACCCTGGTGTGTATAACACACATTATATTTTATTGTGCCCACTTGAATTATTTGTATGTGAATGAATTAAAACCAAGATCATGTTACATGTGTAATTAGTACATATAATTTGAAATTAAATAATTAAAATTTCTTAAAAGAAAGAGAGTAAGGAAGGAGTAGACATGTGTGTCAATGTAACCATGTTTCCCCTTGGTAGTTTGATCGGTAAAGATGCTTCCTAGATGAATCATTGGAGAGATATTCAAAATTGCATCTTAGATATATGAAGAGGATATTTGGAGGGTGATCATGCCCGTAATATGGTATATGGATGTATATTAATCTAGAAAATTTAGCTAATTTAGCTAATCTTGCCTGAGCCAAATGGTATAACCATGTGAACCCACATTAATAAAGTAGTTATAAATCCATAAAGAATGAAAAATCTTGATGGAATTAATAAAAAAGAGCCAACTATTTTAGATGAGTAAAGGCCCAAATGTTACATCTTGGTAAATCTTGGTAAGGTGTGTATAATATTCAAAGTGTATCTATAATTTGGTGCAAGTGCACCTCGAATATGTCTCACGCTAAAGTATCTATCAAATTAAATTTTTCCTCTATAACATGTGTATAAAATGGAATCCTAAATCTAAAACAAATTGTCCCAAATCTATGCCTAATGCAAAGAATTTTATCCCAAATGTATATCTGAATCATATAAACTATGTAAATTGAATCAACCTTTGCCCATTTTATTAATTGTATGTTTGTGAATTATTGTTCTCTATGACATGCCCCCACTGAAATGCCACCCCTTTTGAGGTTATAGGATTCCAAAAGATGATAATCACCTTATCTAAAAAATATAAGACAACTATGTTGTATCTGTGTGAATCATGTAGTAAAGAGGTATATAATAGTTTTATGTCCATGGAGATATATCAATGAAGCTCACAGTCTACATACATAACAAGACCTATGATGCACGATATAAATCATATAAACATGTATAAGATAACATGATAAAAACAAAATCAATTACACTTACAAGAGTACTCAAATGTTACAAAAAGGGTTCCAAGGAGACCACAAACAAGGGGCATGTTTGAATGCCACACACTTAAGTGGAATACATGTGTGAATATGCACACACCAAAATAGATAAGAAACACTTAGGGCAATGTGGCCAATAAGTAAAGAACAGTTTAAATTTCCACAAGCAATACAAATAAGCAAACAAGAAGTACATTCAAGTAAGCTAATGTAAATATATGAAGCAATGAGATAAAATAAACTAGCAAAAACATGTCATACTAGTCCCTGCATACATGTATTAGCACAATTTCATATATAATAGCATATCAAATACATTGTGTAATATAATAACATTAGTATAGTCATGTGTAAGATATAGAAGCTTTTTAAGATAATGAAAAATGATCATAAACAATAGAACTTGTGTCAATCAGGATCATATAGAATTAAGATTCCCCAACGTAGTGTATCACACTGGAAGAGGAAAGGTCCCACATCTACATGCTCAAGTATCATGGGTATAATGTATACATGTATCACACTCAAGTACCCATGAAACATATGTGTGTATATAAATGATATGCTATTTACTAGCATAAATTAAAAAACATATGCAAAAACTAGTAAACATGTGTAATGCTAAATATTTTTGGTATTTTTGATTTATTTTAATGTTTTTGTATTTTATTAAATATTTATTTTTTTGAATTTATTTGAGTGTTTGAAAATGCACAATATATCCAATGATCTCATGCTGAGGACAACTATCTATGAGGGATGATAAATGAATAGCATTTCTTTAACAAGATGTAACAAATGTGTTAATAGTAGAATTAAAAAGTGTATCATATTCTTTTGCTAATATTGTACTTTCTATCTTTCCTTGAGATATATTTGCCTTTATTGTTAGTAACCATGTATTTTCGATGTTGGAATTATATTGAGTCAAAAATGGACTAACATGCAATACAATAGAGCATGATTCCAATCCAAGTGTGGCATTCTACTAAATGGATCCAACATAAAAATCAGATGCAATAGCTTTACTCACATGTTCCATGCCATATCTTAGAGATGTAAATAAATTCCAAATACATATACTGAATTCTAAAGTTGGGTCAACTATGATATTTTGACTTTTATTTCCATCTATGTAGTGCTCAATGATTTGATGCCTTGTGGAATGATTTGTAATTTATTCATATGAAGGCACACGTGTAACATTATCCATTTTTTGTATGCCTTTCCTTTTTTTTAATTGTTCTTATTGAAGATTTTGTTTGTTCATTTGGTCTTTTTCCAATCTAGTTTTTTTTATTTGTGCTTTATGTAACCATTCCTAGTCCATTTATTTTTCATTTTGAATCCTTTTATGCTCTAATTTGTTCTTTTCTTATATTTTTTACTCTTACAAATTTTCTAAGTGATCCCCTTTTAACTTAATTTATTATATTTTTTTCCTTTACCTCTTTATTGTTTATCATGTTTTTTTCCTCTTGTTTCAATTTGTGTTTATGTAATTGATCTTGTTTCATTTGTTCTTTTTACAATATTGCCTTTTACATTTGGGTTTAATTATTAGATTTGATTTCATTTGTAGATTCTTGTTATGTTGCATTAATATATTGAATATGCATCTTTGAATTATTATTATTTCCAATATATCATATGCCTTATCGATCATTGTTATCAGATGTGGAGATAGGATGAGTCATGCCTTGTGCATGTTTTCCCAATCCTTGACCATGATAACCAAAGTGTTGTAGATTTTGTTGTCCAGAACCATATTGTTTTTTATGCTAAGTATTATGATTGAGGGGTATATTTGTATCCCTTTCTTGGTCTAATTGTGGCTTTGGGATCCATTTTTGTTCTTTTTCAACTTGTGTTTTAGGAAATGCACTTATAGAGTGAGTGGGTTGTTTGATTGATGTATCTATTATAAGATCATTGCTATAATTTGTACATTATATTTTATTTTTAAAATTCAAACAAAAATATTTATGATTTCCATGTATTCTATGATATGCACAATAATATTTTTATCTCCTTATAGGATGTAGAGGATGTAGATAAATCACTTTATTTCAAAGCATTTATCTTAGGATTTCACTTGGAATCTTACTAGCCTTTCATTCACTTTTTGAATCACTAGTTGTAGATGAATTATATTTTAGATTCTTATTGTGATATAAAACCTTGTTAGGCACAACATTGCTAGATGAAGATGCAAACACATGATTAACACTAGCATATTTTGGATTTTGCATGTATATAATTTAATTTTTCAATGATGTGACCTCTAACCTAACATATTGATTTTGCATTTGCAACTCTTCCATTAACTTGTCCATAATGATGATTTGATCCTTAAGGGATTCATAATCACACACCCTAGGTACTTTGGATTGAATATACATACACACACCATCTAGAGGAGAGGTGGGAGGTAGAGCGGGTTTCAAAAGGACACATTGATTATCTTCATTTGAAACTATAGGGTTGTTCCACTTAAATATGGTTTGAATTAATGTATCAATGTATGAAATACAATGAAAAATGAATTTCATGGTGTACTTAACAAATTAAAATTATCATATGCATCTATTTTTTTAAACATAATTTATTCTTTTGATTTGGAAAGCAAACTGATTTTTGAAATAAATTTTAACAATTTATAAATTAAAAAATCATAGGGAACCCTAGGATTAACTACGAAGACTCAGAGGTCAGGTTCACACAATTTTTAACCATTTTTGGAAATAAGGGTACGAGAATAGTTTACACAATCATGGAATATAAACTATTTTAATAAGGAAGTCAACTAAATGATAAAGTCAATGATATTTTATTTTAGTGTTGAATTACGATAATGCTAAATATAGAAATTACAATGCCAAAAAATATTTTGATTATGTAATCATGAAGAAGAAATAATACTTAGCTTATGTAATGATGTGTAGATAGATCTAAGATGTGTAGGTGTAGAAACAAGTTGTATGATGATCAAGAACTAGTTGTTAGATTCTATAAATATTCTTTCTAGCTACCTGGACACTTGTGTCAACTTGTGGACACTTGCATTGATGCCATTGTCTGAGACTCAATGCAACTATCATGTATGACTTTATCACTATATCAAGATGTGACCAAGTTCATTGTTCTAGGTTTTTTATCACCTTTCATCTTATGTATCTAGATTATGTGCACAAGTTTTGTATCACTATTTGTATCTCAAACCCTATATCTCCACCTTAGGTTAGGTTGCCTTGCCAAAAATGGGTTAGTGGGCTTACGATGTCAAACTAACCTCAAATAACCATATGTCAATGAGTGTTGTCAACATATCCACTACTTCAAAAAGGGCCTCAAACATATGTATTTATCCTCTATGTGTTGGCATGTGTGTGAGCAATAGTATAGAATGTTATATGCGAGTGCATGTAATGATCTATCTTGTAACTTGACAAATATGGATCATGGGATAATTTTTTAGTGTTTTAGACCTATAGTATGACTACTCCTATGACTAATATGAAAAAATGAATGAATAGGGTAAAGTAACTTAGTTGTGCACTTTGGTTTTTTGTAGTATGTCTAAGATTGTATGGAGATTGCTTAGTATTGCTTGATGTCCAAATGAATTGGTTTTGAATTGTATTTATATTATTCCTTTTGAAATGATACTCATGATAAGGTTAATGAATTTATTAGGACAAACCATACACATCTATATATTTTAAAATTTGAGTGTTTATAGGGTGAAAACACTTGCATTAGAGTAAGGATAGTAGCATCAACACTACTATCCTAACAAAAACATAATTATCTAGGATGAAGGAAAGCTATTGAGGTTCTATAACTAATAGTGAAGGATTTATATTAGGTTTTAAGTGTTCTTTAGTTATAGTGAATTTGGATAATCATAATAAGTAAGGTTTGATTAATAAATTAAGTCATTACACCTAATGATGTGGCAATTGTGAGCCTTTCGACTGTAAGGAAGGTCAAACTAAAGGGTAGAGCCTTAAGATGTATTTTTCAAGTGTAAAATACTATATTAACATATAAATCTATATTTAAGCATCTACAAGAGTATTGATTGATGTTGGATCTATGGTAAACATTTTTAGTACTACTTTCTTACAAAAAATAGTTATTGATAATGGTAACCTTCAATAAATGGGTAAAACTATCAAAGGATTTGATGGTGTTTCAAAAAAAGTGATTGGATTTGCCTCTAGACATAACATTGGGACAAAAAACCATGTCTAATCCATTTCATGTTATGCCTAATTCATTGCATTATAATCCATTATTAGGGAGACCTTGGATACACATGATGGTAAAATTACCTTCTACTCTGCACAGATGCTTACAATTCATGCATGAAGGATATTATTACGAATTCCCTAAATATGTTACACCATTATAATATTGTAAGGTCCAAAAATATCAATCACAATAATATGATCCAATCATTTTTTATCCTCCTCAAATTATTTCTTGGGATAAAAAATTCACATATGAAATTTGAGAATCAAGTACTACCATCAAATAAAAATTAGTCCAGAGTAATTATGTAAGGATCAAAAAAATCTATATCATACAAAATTAACTTTAAAAATAAAAAATAGAATAGAAAAGTTTCAAAACAAAGTTCATAAATTACATGAAGCACATGCAAGATTGAAAAAATAATGAAAACATGATAAATAGTTGCACAAATAAATAGAACACATTGAGAAGGATAAGGTACAAAAATAAAAAATCAAGTCACAAGTGGAAAATGATAACATTACCTTAAATTAACAAGATACACAAAATCAATAAGAGATTAGACCCACCCTTATAATATAGGTTAATTCTGAAATACAAGATCGATTTATTTATGATTACTATAGTGATGACGATGAAGCCAACATGACTAATATGATGGTTGATTAAATATGAAATCCAAACTTCAATCCCTTAGATATCTATTTATTGTATGCATTATTTAAACCTATTTCACCAGGGGTGTATCGAGATGAATCAAATAAACTTTGTGTAAATCACTCAGACTTAAAAGGTAAGAAAATATTTGGGATGCCTAAGGAAGAAGATGAAAACAATGATAGAAATTATAGTTATTATATAACACTTATTTGAAAATATATCAACAATGTGTAAATATTAGAAGTATATGTTTCACAATAATTTCAAATCAAATCACATCAATATAAACCTATAATACTTTTTCAAAATTTATTGGAACATAAGCCCATAACAATACCTAATACTCAACATTGATCAACACCATGAGTCTTACAAAAAGAAGGAAAATCATTTTGTGCTTATCATAGAATCATATGACATGATACAAAACATTATCAAACATTGAGAGAAATAATTTAGAAGTAAAAACATGATGGAATTATTTGAAAATTACAAGATCAATAAGCAACATGTATCATAAAGGTTTAAAACACATTACCTACTCCTTCTATACGCAAAAAGTGTCTTCAACCAAGTAATTTAATTAAAAAAATATACATGAAAGCATCTTAATTTAAACATGTTTATATTTATCCCAAAAAAAAATAATATTCATTGTAATGTGATGGGATTAATAGATCTTGGATACAATATATAAGATTTACATCATAGTGCACATTAGGAGGAATATCTTGGATATATCACATATCCAATTACTTATGGACCCAAAATTGTTAACATAAGGGTATGGGTTATGCCTCATGTATATCATCAACCATTCACATTGGGAAAATCATGGTTACAACAGATGCAAGCTATAATATATTATAACCAAAACATTACATTTTCACATCAAGGGCAAATAATACACATATTACATGATGGTAACAATGATCAAGATGGGGAAGGAAAAGAAGAGTATGCCATGGATTTATAAAACTTTGAGACCTTAAATTATGATGATGATGATTTAATAGATGAGACTTAAATAATAAAATTACAAAAAAAATAATCAAAAAAATAATAAAAATGATTGTACATGGTTTTTGATTTATTGCATATTCTTCTTCTATTTGTTTGCATTCATGACCGTTTGATCCATTATTCTATTCCCTTGGTTTTCATTGAATTTTTGGCATATTGGACCTTCTATTTTTATGTATGGATTAAGATAGTCCTAAAAATATGATCAATTATAATTAAGGTCAAATTTATTTATATGCTTGCATAGTTTTTTTTCCAAAATTCTATTAATTTGTTTACAAGACATAGCTACTCTAAACATGATATAAACATTGATCGCTATTATCCCAGTCAGTTGATCTTGTCCTTTATCTCTTTTTTCCCATAATTTTCATGTTCATAACACATAGCCTCAATGCTTTTAATTTTTAGATAACTTGCTTAGCATCAGTATTCAATTTCTTGTCTTTCATGTAAAATATCTATTTTTCAAGATATGTTGCTCCATACATACGACATCTTTCAAAAAGTGTACATTTGATGAAATGAGAATGTATAAATTTTCATACATTTCATAGTCTCTTAGAATTTTTAATAGTTTCAATTCCTATTGCATAGGGAGAAAATTTATTATATTTCACAAATTTAAATATTTGCTAGTGTATCTTTTTCATTGACACTTGTTATGGCTTGTCTAGATCTATCTCCTTTCTTCTATTTTTGACACCTTTATTTCATTTTTGTATCTATTGTTGATTTACATAATGAAAAAATACAATAAAATTCATATATTCTAAAAAAATCATCAACATCCAAATATTGTCAAAAAACTAAAATAAGGTGTTGAGAATGATTAACAATTTAGTTTACATCTTTGCAATATGCTATTTATCTCATGATTAGTAGATGACTTATTATTTATATATCACATATGTATTTCATGGGTATCTATGAAGTGTTATGAAGGACATACATACATTTTTATAGATTAATATGTCAGACTCTCATCTACCCATTTGTCTTGATAAGTTGGGGTCATCTTATTCATAGGTGATAGTATGCATGTGTCATCATTACATAACCCTTCTACTAAACCATTGAGATTTCATATTATTTAAAAATGTATTACTAATATTTATATCTTACATGGTGTACATGAACATGCTATTTTCTAGGATATGATCACATGACCTATGCATAACTTAGACTACTTTTGATAATTTTATGTTCCATTTATGTGGTGTTAAAGTTGTAAGTGATTGGGGATGTGAAAGGGTAAGTTCATTCTGATTTGTTTGTTCTTAAGTAGGGAATCATTATGAGAATCATTTTTCGTGAGAATTTCTTTGGATTTGTGAATGAAGTGGAGATTAGATTAAAATATCATAGACTCTATGAAACTATTTTATAGATTATTTTATTGGGGGAATATACAAGCATTATGTTCTTAGTTTTGTATAAATTATGATACTTTGGATCAAGTTACTAGACTTGAATTACATAGGGTATTAGATTGAGAGCATATGCAAGGGATATGTGATATATTTTAAAATATATATATTCATGCATTACATAGGAATTACTTATATTGAATTATATAATCCATCTACAGTTGATGATTCAAAAAAATTACGTAGATTCTCAGCTATTACTCAGGTTGGAATCATATTTGTTAGAACCCATAGTGGAATTCATTTTGAAAATATATTGCATTGTGTGGGGATAAAGTTTTGTGTGATTTACCTTCTAGGAAATTATAGATTTTTAACGAGTGTTGGGGAATATTCAACTCAACCCATGATATTATAGAAGCATCTCTAATGAGGCATGATCAACCCATTATCCATTGTCTCTATAAGAAAACTAGGTTTACAAACTTACTAGTTTGTTCATTCCTTATTATTTCATTTCACATATGTTAAATATTGTTCACTTTAGATTTTATATCATAAGTGAAAATTGATTTCTACATTTTTTATGATAGGTTTACTTAAAGTAAGGTACAACACTCAATAACTACTTGAGCACACCCATCGTGTTTATCTTCAGGTATCACTTTCTATCCTTTCACTCTACAATTCCATCACTAAAATAAAATGGGGGAAATTTACACTCATATTTGGTATTAGACACTTGAAAATATCAATTTTGAGCAATTTTTAACATACTTGAGTTATGCATATACACATGAATCTTATTCACATTCTTCCTCGGCCATTCATTCATATATGGTCTAGAATTTCCCAAACTACCATTATTACTTCACAAGATTTCCCTAGCTTATCCCTGAATAACTTACTATCATTCTCAAATTATTTCTTGATCTCACATCATTATTATTGTTCACTGGACACGTTCATGCTTCATCAAACCATGTCACATTATGGACCTATCCACATGGCCTAGATTTATCCATGCACCCTTTAACTTTCATTTTTCAAAATTAAAATTATTTATACGAAGTAACTCATATGTTTCACATGTCAGTTTATACAAAATTATCTAAAGAGTTATCTATATAAGTATATCAAGCCTAAGCTTGTTACTATCTATAATTTATCTAGAAAAGCACTAGATATCACTTTTCACATTGTGAAAAATAACCCTAAATATATCAAATCTAAAATCCCTCAAAGGCATAAGCCTTGAGTTAAGTTTTAATGCCATTAGAAGGTCAAAATCACATTTTTTCAATTATTGAAAATCATTCACAAGATTGCACTACATGTCAGTAACACATTTATTACACACACTCAGTTAGGTTGGATAACTAAATTTGGTATGAGCTTCCTATTTTGAGTATTGGATACATAGGCAACACTTAGCTATAGGGGGTGTTTGAGGTCATCTCAAACTTCACATGTTTTCCCCATTCATAGTGATCTCCTTTTACAGTTCAAAGAGATAAGGTTTTTGAATCAATGGGAATAAAAGCATAGTCATTCATGTGGGACCAAATATATTTGTATACATAAGATCCATTAGAAGATGTAAATGCATCAATTAGGAATGTCACTAGTCAATGCAAACATGCAAGATAATTCCTCACCATAACACATAGTATCACATTGTGCAAGCATCTAAGAAATAGTGTACTTATCCCTGTAAGTGTAACCACTCTATTTCTATATCTGAGCACTCAAAGGCCCTTTCCAAATCAATGTTGGTGAATATATCCCTATCATAGACCTATAAAATTTATAATAAATCTTAGCATCTAATTCCTTAAGTATTTCCATAAAAAGTAAATTCCATTAAATTAGTAAAGCTTTACTAGTTACACTCAGCTTTGTATGTGAATGTTATATTTTATACAATCTAAATTTTCTATAGTTTTATACTATTAGGGTTGCAATAATCTAAAAATAGATTTAAAAATATCATGTGTAATTACCATCATCTTTGTGATCTACATCCATAGTACAATCTAGTGTTATTATGTATTTAACTGTTATTCTCTCTATTACAGTTTCCACATCTAGAATCTTTGTGTCATCAACATCACCACAAGCCTTTGGTTGCTAACACTACTACTAGTGGGAATATTGTTAAGAAGTGGGCTCTTTACAATTGGTGTAGTCATAGTAGGGGGTCCAAAAGAAGGAATGTCCTTGTCCAAGAAGGTAGAATCACACAACAACAAATAAACATTCATTTATTTTATTGTTATTTTAAGAAAGCCTTTATGACATTTATATCATAGAGACTCTCTACACTTGCTTTATCTATATGTAAGCCTTTCTCTAGGCTTTATATTAACAATTCACTTTCTCTATTGTAGACTCATAAAATCCTCTTTAAGACCTATCTATGATCTACATTGTGGTCCCTCTCTGATCTATATTATATTTCTCTAATATTCATACTTAGAAACCCCCTTTTATATGGCTGAAATTTCTTTTTATTCCCTAGGTCCGGGGCACTTCAACAACCTCATAACTTTCCCCAATCAAGAGACATTGAATTGTCTTATAAATAGTTTATTATATTTTTCTTGCATACAGTTCCATTTATAAGATATATCATGAACCTTGGCCACCATTGATTGAAATATCTTGATTATATATTTCCAATGAGATTAAAAAAATCCTCAAATACTATCCATCTATGAAAATTATGGCTATTTGAAATTTCTCAGGTTGCACATGTAGTGCTCTATTCATTGTGAAAAAATTGCTAAGATTGAATGTGAAGGTGACACTTATCACAATATTGTAAGCCCAAGGATAATGGAGATGTTGAGAAATCCATGGATTATGTTCTCTTTATGAATCTCTGACCCATGTGGTGTTCCAAAGTCCAACATACTCTGTGAAGTTTTGTATGACCCATGGGTGTTTCCATAGGTGAACAAACTCCATGAGATTTTGTATGATTCATAGGGAATTCTTGAGGGAAATGAAATCCATGAATTTATATATAGTCTGTGGGTGATTCTTTAGGTTTACTAAATTTGTGGACTCTATTGGTCCTATGGATATGTTAGATTATTTAAAAATTTAAATAGTCTCATTATTTTTGCAGTGCATTTTGTTTGGACACAGATCCATTAGATATTTTGAACTAATTAATAGTTCAAAGGGTCCATAGTGAATACCATGGCTAAAAGGACATGAATACTCATATAATTTAGGTATCCATTTAACATATGGAACCCATGTGACAAACTATAAAAAAAGAGTCGAATAAAATGTGATCACTAAGACATTATAACTTAATCTTGGAAATGTAAACATGAACCAAATATGACACCAAAGATACCAAAGTGATATTTAAGATAATTGTAACATTATGAACCAAAAATTTCCTATTACTAAAAAGATAAACTATAATAAACTCAACACTTATGCTCTGATACCACTAATTATCCCCAAATGGGAATATTGCTAAAAAGACTCAAACTAAACTAATCCAACTCGAACTTATGCTAAATACTCAAATATGATATAATCTATGATACCACTATAATATCCCTCTAGGGATAATGAATAAAATTTATTGATTCTTTTAGAAATAGCTTAGATTGACACAACTAAAATATGCATAAAGAGAACACCAACTATGATATTCAAGACATACATAAAAACTACTCAAAATACATTCATATAGAGTAACTATAATACATATGCTTACATGTATAACTTCTTTGCAATAAAATTTTAGTTTCTAAGTGAAACCACCAAAGCCAGCTAGGGAGGATCTCTCACCATCGAAACTAGAAAATATTTGAGGGTTTTCATCCTCAAAGCTTTCTTCACTCTAAGGTTTTTCATCCTTAGGAGAGGCTTAATCTAAACCAAATTCAAACTTACAAATGGGGTGGGTGGGTTTATCATATTCAACATTCATAATTTACAACTTGGAGAGACCCATCCTTATATGAAAAATAGAGAGGAAAGAGAGAGAATTAGGAAACTTCATGGAGAATGAAGAATGGAACCTCAGTCTAAGTGGGATCACTATTGATCCATAATGCCCATTTTTTCACTTGTGCCAATGGTCAAAAATGAAGGGAATCCAAGGAGATAAGATTATCCACTTCTTTTGTATTTATCTTCCACCTCCATATGATTCCAAGCTTCACTTGCACATGCTTCTAAATGACACCTCTCTCACACATGTGAAGGGGACATTACATTCCTCCCTTCTCAAAGATTGCTTATCCTCAAGCAACCTGGTTCACTTCCTAGTTCAAAATACTAGGATTCTAAACCAGTTGTGGGAATTTGTAATTCCACTCCTCAAAGCTCTTTGTGATGTAGTTGTTCCATTATGCTTCTACTATGTTACTCTGATATAATCAAGATTTAGATGACCTTCTCTAGGTGATGCTATAGCACCCACCCTCTCCATAACAATTGAAACATTCCCATATACACCACATGTGTGTGATACCATACATATGAGAAACTCCTCCTTCCACTTGGTGAGATCAAGGGTCTCACTCTCCATACTTATAACATCACATACTTGAGTTGATCTCAAATTCAACAGTTCTAGTTCATCCACCTCCATGCTACAAGTTTTATCTATGTGAATATTTGGCTTTTAAAAGCATGTATCTTTATTATTCCCACTCTCTAGGATAATAAGTAGTTGTTCTTGGGATAAATCTTCTACCACACACTATTTTCATATCTTCATTCCCACCTATATATCTACTTGGGGCTTCCCGATATCTAGCTTCACCTGCCCTCTATACTCTCTCTATTAAGGGAAGCTTGAAAGGAGAGGGGGCCCTATATATAGATCCAATCCCCACCCCATAGAAAGATTATTAATTAGATTTAGATATGGGGTGTCAATGCCAATGAAACTCTATTTATAGACTACCCCCAGATAGAGATAGAGGCTAGATGGCCCTATCTATCTATATGGGAGAATAGAGGGCTAAGACAAATCTTGAAGGAGAGGGGTTCCCTCCCCCTATATATAGATATAGATCCAATCCCCACAGTCTATAGATAGAGATAGAGATAGAGTTGATTTTGGCCCCCAGATAGAGATAGAGGCTAGATGGGCCTATCTATCTATATGGGATGCTTGAAGGAGAGGGGGGACCTATATATAGATATAGATCCAATCCCCATAGTCTATAGATAGAGATAGAGTTGGCTTTGTCATTGGCCCCCAGATAGAGATAGAGGCTAGATGGGCCTATCTATCTATATGGGAAGGGAGAGGGGGCATTGAATACCCGATTGAGCCATATAGAGAAAGGAGAGGGGGCATTCTCACCTATGTCTTGAAGGAGAGGGGGCCCTATATATAGATATAGATCAAATCCCCACAGTATAGATTTTAATTAGCCCTCTCTATGGATATGGAATTAGGAAGATAACCCCAACACATATATAGATCTATCCATTATTCGCAATGAGATATATATATATGGGGTCTCGATAGACCATATATAGAGGGGGGCTACGCTCAAGTCTCGATAGACCATATATAGAGAGGGGCAGTTTGTTCAAGATAAGATCTATAGGGGGAGGCCAAAGAAATAGATATTTGGGGGGAGGGCCAAAAAAACCCTATCCTATCTTGGGGTCCTCCCCTCTATATAAACTAAACTATAACTAACTCTAAAATTTAAACTAACTCCCATCTCTATATAGAAACTTCCCATATATATAGGGGTTTCCCCCCCAAGATAGAGTTTATTTGGCCCTTCCCCCCCTCTATATTAGATTGATTGATTAATTATCTATAGTTGAAGGTGGCACCCCTATCCCTCTCTATATAGATGGGATGGGATGGAGTTTTTTTTTCCCTCTCCCATATCTATATATGGTATGGGCCTCGATTGATAAGCCCATGCCTATATCTATATCTCTCAACCGATGGCCCTATCTATATATCTAACCAAGAGGGGTGAATGGCCTACTCCATTTAGATAGATGGATGAGTGATGTAGGCATACACCAATGTCGACCTACTCCATTAGATTGAGTAACTCCCTTGGGTAACTATATGGGCTAGATAGATATATTATTTGCTACTCCATCTATAATATATATATAGGGGGTGGGGGGCACCATATCTAGATATAGGGGGAGGAGTTGCCTATATTCTGTAAGTGGAGGAAGATGGAGACAAGATAGAAATAGAGGTTTCCCTATCTATATAACTGGGAATAGAGGTTGGTTTCGTATGATCACCTATCAATCAACTTAAGTTGGTCATCGATTGAGCACACCATATCTAGATAGGGGGCCCCACAGTCTAGAGTTGAGATATTAAATCTCAATTTATATATGGGGTGCCAAGAAAACATAGACCATGCCAAAAAAACATATACTATGGGGGGACATAGTATAGAGATAGAGATAGAGATAGAGATAGAGATAGAGATAGAGATAGAAATAGAGTCTTTCATTCACTATGGGGGATTAGGATTTTAGAGTTTAGATTTAGTTTAGTTATATATAGAGGGACCCTTAAGATAGGGTTTTTCTGGCCCTCCCCCCTCCCCCCTCTATATAAACTAAACTAAACTCGAGACATATATATAGAGAGGGGGGCCAACTGTCTATCATTTTTTTGGCAACCCCTCTCCCCCTCTCTATATAGATGGGATGGGAATTGAGTTAGTTTAAAGTTTAGAGTTTAGATATAAAGGGGAGGGGATATAATCTATATAGAGAGGGGGGAGGGGTATTCTCTATGCTCACCCCATTGATAGATTCTAGATATGGCTATTATTTAGATAGAGGGCCGAGGGCTAACCAAGAGAGAGTCTAGCCCATATATAATAAGAGGATACCCCCCTCTCCCTCTCCCTCTCCCTCTCCCTCTCTATATACTAACCCAACCCAACCCAAACCTATAATATAGAGATAGAGAGAGGGGATACTGGTTGATCACAATATATATATAAATAGGGATATCCTAGATAGATATATAGGCGGTTGATATCCCTATATATAGATCTCAGTGGGTGGGGAATGGAATCCTTCCAACTTGTTATCATTCTTTATAAATTTAATAAGCCTTCATAGGCATATAAATCCTTACTATGAGTTAGAATCCTTCCTACTATCCCTTAAATGGACTAGAGAAAGGATCGGATCTACTATTAGGCTAGGCACCCCGACACCCTATCTATATATACATGTACATTCATGCATGTTCAGTCAAGATGATAGTAGTATCAACCCCCTTGCCCCTAGTTAAATAGAATAGGCCGTCATCCCCTATCTAACTAATTTCCCCTATATATAGATATGGTAATTGATATATCCCTAGATAATGGTGGGGATGGGACCTTGCCCTCCCCAAATATCCATATTTATAGGAGTAGGGGTGGGGGAGTGTGAGACATATTGATTGGGAGAAGGTCCCTCTTCATATAGATGTCGTGTATATAAACATATGTGTTCTCCCTATCGGTTTGACCAACCATGGAATCAACCAACTCGAAGCAACCAACCAAGAAATTCTATACATAGAGGGCCAACAAGACTCTCTATAGTTATGCTTGGAAGGACCGAGGGCCTCCTTGATGGCCTATTATATATAGCTTATATAGCTCCCTATATGTCCCTATCCCTAGATTGTTTAGTTTAGATAGAGGGCCCCCTATCCCTATATATATCTACTAGATATTTGGGCCCCAACCCTATATATCTATCTGGGTTAGATCGATATAATGGGGACCCCCCTCTCTATATATATGGAGTTTCTTTAGCCCTCTATATAAACTAATCTAAACTAAACTAAACTAAACTCAAGACATATATATATAGAGGGAGGAGCCTATATATATATGGGAGTTTATTTGCCCTTCTGTATAAACTCTATATAACTCTAATCTCAATCCCATCTATATAGAGAGAGAGAGCCCCCCCCCCCATATATATCTACTAGAATATATAAAGAGAGGGGGGGGACCAAAAGTCTCTCTCTATATGTTCCCCACTATTATATAGAGAGGGGCCCACTATATATATCTATCCTAGACTCTATATATAGAGAGGGGGTGCAATGGGAGAGGCCTACTAGAACTGTATATATAGTGATTCCCTTAGAGGGTAGGGCATAGGGGACCACTCACATGGAATAGATGGGGCAGATGGTATGGGCAGATGGAAGAGATAGATGGGTAGATCAGATAGATGGGGCCATCTATCTCATATATCTATATAGAGGTTTGGGGCCTATATCTCCTCTCCATCTAGGGGTGGCTAGATATAGCCCTTAAAATTCTATGGGGCACCCTCCCCTCTATCTAGATAGATGGGATATGGGCCCATAGATATAGTGATAGATGGGATATGGGCCAACCCCTTGGATATATTAGGAAGTATCTATGGTTTCCTCTATAAATTGGATGGAATGATCCCTTGTAATGGTGTCATCATGGGAGTCAAAAGTTTCTTCAATTATTGAATTAACTTGTATCAATGCCCCTTGGAAATTTTTTAAAGATCATTTCATTGATTTAAGCTCAAATGTGAGTCGTCAAATGTATTCACCTCCTCTAATGAGTGCACATCTACATTCACCTGTTTCAGTTGTGTTAACTCCTTGAAGTAGAATGTGAAATCTTTATTATCAAATATCTTAATCAACCTCTCTATGAAATTAGAATAAGAGTTGATTTGAGCATGGCCCAAGGTCACCAACCCATGGTACCACCACTTATGAGCCTCCCCATGTAAATAAAATATGGCATACTTAATGGCTTCCATCTTTGACATGGGGTTGAGCTAAAAACATGTGTATAATTGTTGCACCCACGAACGTACACTAAACTTTTTGGAACCATAAAAATAAGGAATAGGTGAATGTGTCATCATTTGTACAAACACCTTTATTCTAGACTAGATGTATCCATTTTTATTTTACCCATTTCAAACACTCTCCTTCTACATAATAAATTTCATCTTCTACCTACAATAGTTGAAAGACTATATGCAATATAGAATTTCTCAATAGAAGATTAGGCACCAATAGGATGGAAGGATACTCTATGCTCTAATACCACTATAATGCCCCCAAATGGGATTATTTCTAAAAAGAAACAAACTATAATAAACTTAAACTCAACACTTATGCTCTAATACCACTGAATTATCCCCAAATGGGAATATTGCTAAAAAGACTCAAACTAAACTAATCCAAATCACACTTATGTTAAATTCTCAAATATGATATAAGCTTTGATACCACTATAATATCCCTCTAGGGATAATGAATACAATTTATTGATTCTTTTACAAATAGCTTAGATTGACACAATTAAAATATGAATAAAGAGAAAACTAACTATGGTATTCAATACATACATAGAAAATACTTAGAATACATTCATATAGAGGAATTAAAATACATCTACTTACATATATCACTTTTTTGTAGAATAATTGTAGTTTTTGAGTGAAACCACCAAAGCCAGCCAGGGAGGATATCTCACCACCAAAACCAACAAACCTTAGAGGGTTTTTGTCCTTAGGAGAGGCTTAATCTAAACCAAGTTCAAACTTAAAAATGAGAGGGGGGGTGGTTGGTGTGGGGTTATCATATTCAACATTCACAATTTACAAAGGAGAGACCCTTCCTTATATAGAAAATAGAGAGGAAAGAAAAAGAAGTAGGAGAATTCATGGAGAAGGAATAATGGCTCCCTATTCCAAGCGGGATCACTATTGATTCATGGTGCCCTTTTTGTCACTTATGTTAATGGTCAAAAAGGAAGGAAATCTAAAGAGACAATATTATCCACTTCTTTTGTCTTTGTCTCTCACCTTCATATGATTCCAAGCTCCACTTGCACATGCTTCCAAATGACACCTTTCTCACACATATTAAGTGGAATCATCAACAATAACATTTTTTCATCTTCCTTTCATGTGCACACATTCTTCCAAACCTCTTTTATCTTCTCCCACACTCTAAAACATTCATCTTCCCAAGGGGGCACCCCAACTATTCACCCTTGTCTTTACCACCCAAGACAAAGTCATGTGACTCATAAAAGATAAAAAACTTGTATTTTAGTGCCCCACTCCTTCACATTCACTATATTGAATGGAAAATTCTCCATAGGCCATGCCACATCATCTACAAGCCACCTCATATGTTGCATCATCACTTACCACATCACCATGAATAGTGACATGTGAATAGTGCATATGTGAATAGTAACCTATGAATAGTGACTTGACCATAATTATTCTCTTTACATCACCCAAATTAACCTAAGAGAATGAAATAGGCTATCGGTCTTTTGTTAATGCCTCACAAGGAAAGAGGGGACATTACACTTTTGTACAACCCAAGGGTGTTTTCATAAGTGAACAAACTCTGTGAAATTTTATATGATTCATAGGGAATCCTTTAGGGAAATGAATTCCATGAATTTATATACAGTTTTTGGGTGATTCTTTAAGTTTACTAAATATGTGGACTCTATTGGTCCAAAACTTTAAATAGCCTCATTATCTTTGCAGTGCATATTTATTTGGTCACATATTCATTAGACATTTTGAACTAATTAATAGTTCAATGGGTTCATATTGAATCCCATGGTTAAAAGGATTTGAATAATCATATAATTTAGGTATTCATTTAACATAGGTACCCCCTGTGACAAACTATAAAAAAGAGTTATATAAAATGTGATCACTGAGACATTATAACTTAATCTTGGAAATGTAAATGTGAACCAAATATGAAACCAAAGATACCAAAGTGATCTTTCAGATCACTGTAGTATTATGAACAAAAAAGTTCTTATTATTCTTATATAAAAATTTATAAAAATAATCCTTACCTTTTTTTGGGTGATGGAAAATTCCCTGCTCGCCTTGGATGCTCTTGCATCACTTTCCCACCACATTAAATATCTATATATAACCCCATAATTACCCTACTCAGGGTCCACTACAGTGACACCTATCTCCTCCTCATTTTTATCCTCTATCTCCTCGAGCCTCAATTCCAACACCTCCCTAATTTGTAATTTAGAGATGTCGACAACCATCATCATATGTGCGGTATTGATAGTCGATCCTACCTCATGACATGTTTTCTATTGAAATGATAATACCAAAATTTCTCAAGATTCCCATGTTAATCTCATTACCACTAACTAATGTTGATGCATCTCATAATATGTGCATCCTTAGGCCACCCAAGATGTCCCTTGTATTGTCTCCAAATGATGTTTCAACCTATAACATGTATAATATTTGCTTAAACATTATAGTGTCTCAACCATATAACCTCTATTCATGTGGGTACAACCATTGTGTAACATATGGGAGATATTGTTTCCACCCTACTCAAAATGACCCTGGTGGTCAAATCATTTCAATATGCACATAAGCCCACCAAATCCCAACCACATCTCTTCTATGTAAAAAAATAGGTCTTTGAACATATGACTACCATGCATTTACCCTAGTTATCTATTGTCCTATGACCCTCCATGTTATGAATAATATTCCCCCAACCATATGTAATTGTGAAGCCACTATTATTGACTATACTAGTATAAGATTACACAATTTAATTAGCAACAATAGTTCAATATCAATCACTCAATATAATTTTGTCCCCTAAGTGGGGATGACCCTACTGACCTCTCAAATGGTATCTCATTTATCGAATCTCTTTAACCTCGTGTAAGATCATGAACCTACACCTAACAATTGTTGATATGTATGCACAATATGCACCATGCATCCTCTAATGTCATCATTATCTCCCCAATGGAAAACAAAAAATTACATGTGTCATAGTCCCACCACTCTACTAGTGAAATAAATATAATAATGGCATATGTCATGAAGCCCAAGAAGCCAACATGCCCCATTCCTAATGTATCTATTTGGGTCTAGTCAGAATCATTGAGGCCCAACTCAATCATAGTCTCTATCATATAGCCATGGTGATGCTACCAACTATAGATCTCACCCTAAAGTCACAAAAGAACCAAAACATACAACAATATATTTAAAAATATACATAGGGTATGGAATAAAGTATAAAAACTAACTCTTATTCATTAAAAAATCTAAATTAAATGTTTAAGGTCAAAATCATGGGTGTCAGGTCATAATCCACAACTAAGGGTTAGAATCATGGGACAATTATATGCAAGGGTCACAATCATAAGATAAAACTGTCAAGTGAGGTTATAATCATGGGACATAATCTTAGGCTTTGGGTAGAATCATGGGAATTGGGTTAGAATTATGGAAAATTATCAAAATCATGGGAACAAGGTTAGGCTTATGGTTAAATATAGTTGGAATCATTGGGACAAGTTCATCATCGATCGAGGTCCTAAATTCTACCAAACTGCATAATTTTTAATGTTTAACGTTTTAAAAAATTAGAAATTTACTCAAAAATTAACAAAAATCTCCACTTTTAGCACTCACTAGGTTTATGTCCTCTCCGGTAATAACTCATGCATGAACACACTCTAATTGACTAGGAATAACAACATGTTTGGTCACCATATTTTTTCTCTCAGAGTTCAAATCAATAAACTGTATAGTCACAAATGATCAAATGAATCTCTTTTTAGATTGACTTCATATTATAAACCTTGCAATATTTTATTAAGTTTTTATACCAATTATTAAACCACCCTTGCTTATTGATCCAGTTCAAGATTTGATAATATCATTTAACCTACCAAGCAGCATGTGGATAATTTTCACCCACTTAAATTCACATTAGTGAACACCATGGTTAGACATTTATCACTAACGAGGCATTTATTTGACTTTTATCATACATTTATTTATCTTTCTTAATGCCTCAGCAATACTAAGTTATATTATTACAAAAAATGCTTTATCAAATTGAATACATCATATAGATACATGCTAGTAATTTTCAGTGGTACACAATATTATTGCTTCCATCATGGGACTCATTCATGACACTCCACAGTTAATGGGGAATGTTACATATTTACTTTTCAACATCCCCAGTTGATACAAAGATCTATGATTCCTTAAATTTACTATTTATACATCTCCAATGAGGGCATTATACCTATATATTCTTCATGATTTTCACTGATCATATTACATTAGTTTTATACCCTCCATGTAGCAATTACCTCATCATCCATCATGGGGGCATGTTCCTCTCCTAAATCAATATCACATTTGCAGCTACCATACCCACATGTATTTACATTATTTTATCTTCATGTTTCCACTCGAGGCAACATACCCATATATACTTCATGAGTGTTATTGATTTTATCATATGTATGTAGATCCTAGCACATCCATGTATTTAATGATCATACATCGATTATATCTTGATGAGCTCACATGTCCCTAGTTATTTTCACACCTAGTCACATTTATTGCCACACCTTGTCCATATTGAGGCATATATTTGCCCTTCTTCACCAAGTAATATCATTGCATTTTATTTGTGCTTCCTTTATACTATATTCATTCCTATAATGGATCACATATTCCTATTGACATTTACTTGATGATATCTCTTTATAGTTACATACATGTGTTACTTTTGTACTCTCAAATGATTTTAATAGTAAAGATTACTTTTCTCAATGATAACACATGGTACCCATGACTCTTTTATTTGAGATGAGTGATATGTAGGAACAAGTACATCTCTCAACTCAAAAGGTGAGGATTTATCTAGAAATTATATCACCAATCATTTTATCACCAGTTAAAAATTTATATGTTGGGACTGTGAATTACCATGAGAGACCAAGAGATAATCTATCAAGTTATTGTGTTTCCAGTTATAGATTTATATGTTGGGATTATGATTTCCCAAGATAAACCAAGATGACTCACTAGACCAAGAAGCACCAAATATCTACTTCCTTGATTAAGAAGAAAACTTTAATTTCCATGGTTTCCTCTAAAACTCTTCAATTTCAAAGGTTTGCATTAAAACTCTTCAGTTCTATTTTCTCAAATTTTTAGCACTAACATCAAAATTCCTAAGTGTGACAACATGGTTTGCATACCACCAGGTGTATTCATTCCTTTGCTTATTTTAAATTTAGTTATTTCTTTTACTTATATTGATTCACAAGGATATTCACTACTTACATGCATTCATGATTGTTTGTAAGTACATCAAGGTCTTTGACCACATAGTGTAGGTACACTCAGTCCAAAAAAATAAAGTTTTCCTTCCATCCCTCAAGTAGAATACAAGTATTGCTTTCTCATTTTTTTTAAAAATTTGGCGTATAAAGTTATCACATGCATACCCATCAAAGTGGAGTATCATGTCATCTATATCATTCCCACAAGTCCAATCATTTTGCTCCATTATAAGTTAAATTCATCATGAATATTGTCATTTTCTACGAAATTTTCTGTTTGGCTTTGTTCATGATAATATTGTGTAAATGGAATCTTACTAAGGTTTATTTTAATGGATATGATCTCTTCAAAGAGTGCCCTAAATGACCATTTATCATAATAAACTTATTTATAACATTGATAAATAGGAAAGGGTCTCTTTCAAATGCAGTGCTTTCCAATGAAAACTTATTATAAATTTTAAGATATTATAAAATTTATATAAATTTTGCCTACTCATTTGCTTTTCTTTGTAGTTTCTTTGAGAAAATAATGACAACATTTTGAACATCCTTACAAGGACTCTACCTCCCATCTTCTTTGGGTTACCATTGGATGTACCATTTGTAATTTGTAAATAAGATTTGACCTATCAATTTTTACCACGAATGAGTTTTTAATCCACATTATTATTAATGTGTGATAAGCTTAATTTAAATGAACTAGCAGTTGCACCAAAGGTGTAAATCACACCAAAAAGAATGCAACTTTTTGTTTTGGTAAAATGGGGTTTTGTAAAGTCAAAGAGTGTAAATTGGAAGTTGTACCTCACTCAAAACCCATGACTATTGATCTTGTCTCACCTTTTATGCACGAAATGTTAAGAAAAATAATATGATATTTTTAGAGGATGTGATGATGGAAAATTAGGTGTTGTGTTGCTTCATACATTATGAAAATGAGTTATGCAAGGGGGATACATTATGTTTCACAGTGATTTTGAGAAATGGTGAAATGGTGGGGAAGGTCAAGGCCATACAAAACATGAAAGCAATGAATAATTTCAAGGTGAGCTAAGTGGTGATGGTGAGGGGGGTATTTCAAGTGATGGACTTGAAGAAGCCAAGGAAGATACACATGAAAATTTCAATAACATGTTACATCTATTGATGTAATTTTTAGCTTCCACCACACTATTTTAGTTACCCAAGAAAAGATTGAAATAGGTGTCATTTCAATGAAAACAAGGGTTAAATATCCATCAACTCCTCTAAAAAATTAGAGAATCCACCACACGTCAGTTTAGACAAGTATCAAATTAATTACATGAAAACTATACCTTCTTTAACTATATAAAACTAAATTATATATCTTCAAAACCAATTAGATGATTCTAAAACCAAATAGATGAAAAATGGAAAGGCTTCTTAAATGAAAGACACCTCCTATATATGATAATTTATTGATGCATGATGCCATACGAATATAGATATATGGAAACAATTTTTCCAAAATTTTTCCTTTCTCCTTCTCAAAAACACTAAAATAAACCATTATTTTTGTAACTATAATGCCCATTTCTCTTTATTTGGTGAATGGAGGAAAGGCAAAATTGCCTCTAGGACTACAAGCATTGCTAATTTTGGGTAGTCTACTAAGCTTTGGTTTGAATCCCCACTAGTCTTTGCATACACTTTTCAAGCATTATGGGACTTTGATGTATCTTAAAGTAGGTACCACCTTAGCTATTATAGCTTCTTTTGTGGAAGTTGTAACTGCCACACTAAAGAACTCCAATATTAATTTGTGTAACAGATTATTGAATGGCAGAGTTGTAGCATATGTACTCTTGTAAAATAGAAATAATATTAGTTAGTGCCTACATGAACAATAGTGTGAAAGATTTGCATTTTCCATATGTGAAACCCCAAATGTTTGGAGGAGTGGATGGAATCCAAAGAAGAATAAATGGTATTGTTTATTTCCTCCATCTTTATAAAAAAATGCAAAAAAATTGCCTTTAACATCAAATATTTTATTAACGTCTTCACCTCTAATGTTATTGGATAGATGACATTGAAGATGATAATATTTGATGACAATAACATAGAGGATACTATCAATGATTAAATACTAATGTCAAACAATGACAACATATCTATTGTATACTTGGTAAACATCTCAGGCACAAGCAAAATGTAAACTTGAGAATAAGATTGTTTAGAGATGAATAAAACTAAAATTAAAAAAAAAAAAAACTAATTAGATGATGAATTAAGTGAAAAATCGAAAGGCTTCCTCGATGAAAATGTCTCTAGTGTAAAGGATAGATTCCATTAATATTCTTTAAAATAAATGTATAACTAAAAATGAGAAGACTTTGTGATATCCATTTAACAATTATATATAGTTATTTGAGTGTAGCTTTTGACAGTTGTATCATCTGAAACATTTTTCAGGGTTGGATATGGACAATTACTATAACTTAATTTGGAAGTTGAATTTTTGACTGTTTTGTTTGAAGAAAAGAGATTAACAAAAATAACTGATTTTTTATCAACATACCTAGAAAAAGATTCAATATTTAAAAAAAAAGGGATATCGCAATAGCTTGTTTTAAATGGTTATTTGTATGCAACTTACTTTGTTTTATTCTACTTCTATTTAAACTCAGGTTGCAGGTCCTTGTAAAACTTGCTAATTTTACCTTATCAAATTAAAAAATTAGTTAATGATCCCATAAATTGCTTGATGTTGTATGTTATTAAAAGCATTTAATTTAATTTAACTATCAAAATGCTTCCAAGCTTATTTTGACACATCAGTGTTGATCTATGTTCACTTTAATAATCCTTACAAAACATTTTTCCCTAAAAGGTGCTCCCTTATATTTTATGTTTTTTATCAGTAGAAATAAATAAATTACTTATAAAAATAACAATACCCATGAGCATAGACATATAATAAACTTAATTAAGCCATATGCTATTAAATGTTGTAAAGAAATAAGTTCAAATTATTCCAACAAATATCTAAATGTACATTCTAGTTCATTTCTTTCTCTGACCATGATGATAGTTCACACAATGTAATTCAAAATATTGATTAAAAAAATTATACAATTTTTTTATCAGACTATTTTTATTGATCATACAAATTCATTGTAATATAAAATAATATTTATATAAAAGAACCCAACAATTATAAAAATAAAGTTAAACACATCTAATGAATAAATTATTAATTAATTATAAAAATAATCTTAAAAAAATTATGCGATGGATAAATTATTAGTTAATTGTAAAAAATTTAACCATTAAAAAAATTAGTTCTTGAAAAAAAAATATAAATCAAATTAAAAAATATAATTAAAGCATCTATTTCAATTCAAAAATATTTTTAATTTTATTCCATATTTATCTATAATATTTTAATAAAATCATTTAATATATGATTTAATCTAATTATAAAATATATATATTCTTACCACTTCATATAAATAAAACTATTGTCATAAAATTATAAATTTAAATTTAAATTTAAAGGGTGTAATGGCATGAATAGGTTAGTAATTAATTAATTGGAAGCCGACTTAATTAAAAAAATTAACACGAAGAGGTGCGGTAGACTGTAATTAATAATTAATTAAATTTTGATTTTTTTAAGAAATATTGCCATTTAAAAAAATGAAATTAATATATATAAGATAAAATCATTCACTAATTCAAACAAGGAAAACATCATGGCACAAATTTCAAGTATGTATACAAGAGCCATATATATTTTATTTGGTTGTACAAAATTTACTTATTTCAATTTTCATTGTTGTAATTAAAATTAAAAATATCAAAAAAAATTACCGTAACTACATTATATGATTGGTAAATTAAATTTGTTATTATGGTAATTTTATTTACTTTAAAATAAAATAATTTATTTATTTATTTACCATGTTGAATGATAGGTGAATTATATTTGTTATTCTTTATTTTATATTTGATGTTGGATTTAATATCTAAGAAAATGAAAATGAAAATGTTTGATTTCTCTGCATATCAAGAATGAGAATTTTCTCTCAACTTTTTATATATTAATTTATGTCAATCTTTTCATTCAAGGTTAAAAGGACAAATATTTGACATTAAAGATGAGATGAATATATAAAATCAATAATAATTCAAATTATAGTAATTCAAATTTTAAGATAACAAATATTTGACATTAAAAATGATACAATAAAATATAACTAGCATAATTAAAACTATAATAACTTTAAATTTTAAGATAACAAATATTTGACACTAAAAATGATACAGTAAAATATAACTAGCATACCTATCTTAGATAAATTTATATATAATATACCGATAGATATCATTCTTGAAGCACCTCTATCGTATTAAATTGTGAGTACCTTGAGAATGATATCTATCGGTGTATTTTACATAGGTGTTCCTTACAGTGGCATCTGAGGTGAAAGACTGTAAAGGTTTGAGTGGGTTGTTAATTAATTAATTAGAAGCTACACAAGGCAAAGCATAGCATAACAGAGAAGAGTCAAAAAAAATATGAATTTTTAATTCAAATTTCTGATATGTATACAAGAGTCATACATATATATATATATATATATATATATATATATATATATATATATATATATATATATATATATATATAATTTGTTATTGTTGTATAAAATTTATATATTTCAATTTTTATTGTTGTAATTAAAATTAAAAATATCAAAAAAAATTGCCCTAACTACATCATATCATAATTAATTATAGAAATATATAGATTTATTTAATTATTTATTTATTTACTTGGAATATATGATATTGTATTTGTTTTTTATTAGTTCAACAGGAAAAAGGGTCTTGAGCCCTATACAAAGTAGCTCCTAGGGAAAAAAACAAAAAGGCCACCTACAAGCCGAAAACAACGCAATGACAACAGTCAGACAACAAATCCAAAATGACTAAGCAATCGAAAGATAGCAACATTGCAAAGGATAACAAACTATACAATAACAGAACCTGACCTAGTAGGTAAAACATCCTTGGCCTGAAAGTGGGTTTGAGAAACATGCTTAGGAAGACCTCGCTTCTTCTTTTGGACAACAATCCAATAAGCATCAAAATCTCTATTCACAAAAATAAGAGATGAAGGAGGTGAAAAACTCACCAATTCCTCAGAAGGGGGTGGAGCCTAGGGAGCAAACACAATAGCATCAACCTCAGTAGTAAACTGCATACCTATAGCAATAGTCCTTGACTTAGTAGTAACAGTAGTCGAGATCCCTATGATAGTCTCAAAAACAACAACAACATCAGGGGAGATAGTAGGGGAGGTCCCTGTTACATTTCTAGCAGCAAAAGAACCAAATAAATATGATGGTACTATAGTAGTTACAGTAGGGGAGATCCCAACAAAAGTCCCAATAATAGCAGTAGCAAGGGAAGTCTGAATAGTAGTCTCAAAAGTAGCAGCAATAACAAAGGAGGTCCCTATAGCAATCCCAATAGTAAAAGAGTCATGTAGTGGGGAAAGAGAATCCTTCCCATCCTCAAAAGGAGGCTTAGAAGCTTTTGAGCTCAAACCATCATTGTCAACATCTACTGTAAGGTGTTCATGTAGAACATCCTTCCACCAATTATTGGATCATTTTCCCAATGATGATAAACTCTATTACTTGGTGAAAATGAATGTATACCTCAACCTTGACAAAAGTATTCAAGGACAGATCTCAATTTAAAGAGAATTTTCAAAAAATCTCTCATATGTTCACATTCATCAAATTACTATTCTTTTAAGATTAGAATATGTTGAGTTGTGTTGTCAAACTTTATTTGACATATTTGGCCCAACATTGATTATATATTGGTTTGAGTACATTGATGATCTGAATGTTCATCTAAATGGATCATGTTCCCAATGATGTTAAACTTTATTACTTGGTGAAACTGAATGTATGACCTTAGCCTTGACAAAAGTATTGAGGGATAGATCTCAATTTAAAGAGAATTTTCAAAAAATCTCTCATATGTTCACATTCATCAACTTACTATTATTTTAAGATTAGAATATGTTGAGTTGTGTTGTCAAACTTTATTTGACATATTTGGCCCAACATTATATATTGGTTTGAGTGCATTGATGATCTGAATGTTCATTTAAATAGATCATTTTCCCAATGATGCTAAACTCTATTACTTGGTGAAACTGAATGTATGACCTCAGCCTTGACAAAAGTATTCAAGGACAGATCTCAATTTAAAGAGAATTTTCAAAAATTCTCTCATATGTTCACGTTCATTGGCTTACTATTCTTTTAATATTAGAATATGTTGAATTGTGTTGTCAAACTTTATTTGACATATTTGACCCAACATTGATTATATATTGGTTTGAGTACATTGATGATATGAATTTTCATCTAAATGTGTTATTACTGGATCATTTTCCCAATAATGCTCAACTCTATTACTTGGTAAAATTGAATGTATAACCTCCACCTTGACAAAAGTATTTAGGGGCAGATCTCAATTTAAAGAGAATTTTCAAAAAATCTCTCATATGTTCACATTCATCGACTTACTATTCTTTTAATATTAGAATATGTTGAGTTGTGTTGTCAAACTTTATTTGACAAGAGAAAGTGTCATGGGTCTTAGTTACAAATTCTTTATAAAATAATAGTTGACATGAAATTCTTTAATAAATCTTTGAAAATCAATTACAAATTACATGTGTTAGTGTAAGCGATTTTATCTTGTGCAGTGAATGAGGGCAATCCTATATGGATATTATCATCTATAAATTACTACCATAACTTATATGTTTCCTAACAATTGGTTTGTAAATATGAGGTTGAGGAATGCATATTGGATAAGTTTTAATAGTTTTATGGTGAACATCAAGAATAAGACTTCAGTAGCTACGAATTATTCCATGTGTTAAATTGCCTTATTTTCTCTAAATATCAAGGGTTGATTTGGATTTTCCTTTTTTGGTAGGTTAAATGGGTGTTAAATATGATGTCAAACAAACTAACATAACATTGCAACTTGTGTCAAAGGGTCTGGTGGTGCTTTTGGATGTAGAGTTTTTAGAAGTTTAAGGTAACAATCTCTATGTCAGACAAGTTTTTGTCAAACCATTTAATTTTGGTGTTTAAGGTCAAAGAATTTGAATTATGTTTACACATTTTTTAGAACTTGTTGGGAAGGTATTTAATGTGTTAGTTGTTGTGTCACGATTTGTGTTAAAAAACACATGTTAGGTTTTCTTGCATCAATGATTGGTGTCTGCTATTTGACACAATTGTATAAAAAACGTAAAAATAAAAAATACATAATGCATTCTTGTCTCATTTGCGTTAAAAACTTTTTTAAATATTAAATTATATTTTTATTGATTAATTACATAATAATGATGGTTTTTTGTAAATTCTTTTATAGATGACAATGATGATGATGACATTAATTTCAATAACTTTGTAACTATTTCTCATTAATATAATATTTTTAAAAGAATGTATTTAAAGAATTTTAAAAAATGATATTTAAAATCTATGTTACATTTAAAACTAATGAATGGCAATAATATTCCAATGATCATTATGTAAGTGTTATGAATCAATCAAAAGTTATTAAATTCAATATCATTTAAATTTTTAATAAATATGAAATAAATCATATTATAAAATTAATAAAAAATATTGTTTAAAAATTCTAGTTTGAATTATCATCATCCTCCACATCATGATTATATTTCTCATCACCATCATCAATAACATTGTTGGAGCCATCATGATCTAAAAAATTATCTTCTTCCTAATTGTTTTTTAAATGGCAACTCAGTCCCTGCAATGTATAAAATTAATTTTAAAATGTCAAATAAAAATTTCAAAATTACTTTTAAATTTATTAAATTTATTTTTTTCAAAATTTGAAGTTTAAAATAATATCAATTAAGAATTTAGTAATTAATTTTATTTCATTTATTACATCTATGTGTTTTTAGACACTTAAATCTGGTTACAAATACTTGATCATGTTATTTTTTATCCTTTTTAATTTTAATTAACTTATGCTTATAATCCGTACCTATTTCACCACTTCACCCTATCTTAAGCACTTATAAAGACCTATTTATTTTCTAAATTGTTATGTCATCGATTAAAGTGTTGTGATTGTTAAAAATACCCTTAAGCATTTATATGGACAAACCCAGATCCAAAATTCCACATGTTTTTTTAAGGGATAAAAATGTCTAATAGGGACAGTAGTAGGAGGCATTTTTGTCCCTATGGGACATTCCTATCTTTAGCCCTCTAACGATCAATTTTTAAAATTAAATCTTCTCTTATCTTGTCTTTAGTTTTTCAAGTTGCGCAGCATGCAATTTCTATTTTTGGATTGTTACAAAGGCACACTCAATTCACATTTTCTTCTACTTGGCAATTTCAATACAAAGGCATATTTACACTATTACACATTGAGCAAAAAATTTCTATTCTTCCCAATTCTGATTCTAATCATTATAAGTAGTCCATAATGAAGTCACAAGCCTATTTTATCTATCCCCAAGCAAAACATGACCAAGTATTCAATCTAGTTTTAGTTGCATTCATATAGTCAAAGGAACACATATGTAAAAAACACTTTAAGTGGGAGAACTATGTGAGCTGGATTTTCCTCCTTAGAGTATTAGATACATAGGTAGCATTTAGTCATTATGGGAGTGATAGGGTTAACTCAACCCAATTACATTCCACCTTTTTCTATTTGTATATTTTCAATCATTGCTAGTCATATTAAGGTTTAAACATTGGATAAGCTATTTATAGGTCTTATGCATATTTTTGAAGGTCAAATACGTGTATATAGACCCAAATTTAAGCTGTCAAAAGTGATCGTGCCCTAGATTTTTATTTTATAGGAAAATAAATTATCGACCAAGTAGGATAGTAGTGGGAGTTGATCATGTCCCTAGTCTACCAATCATGTCCTTGTTCAGTTTCAGTTCCCACTTCTGGGCACTTGCATAGTCTATTCCTATTTTTTTGTTTTCTTGTTTCCAAATTTTGTTAGTCAACATAGTCATATATGGGTATAAAAAACTAAGTGTATTTTAAATTCATAGTTAACTTACTTGCAATCATTTACAACTTGTAGAATTCAGATATTTACATTCATTTTACTTGTCAAAAGTTTATTTACAACACTCTGATTTATTATATTCAATTTATCTTAATTAGGTTAAATTGACCTTTTAATCCAAATTTTGATAAAAACATATTAGAGAACCTGAGCTATTTATTTGATTTTATTGGTGAATCCCCTAAGTGTCCTTTGGATTTCCAATCTAATGTAAAAACATGACCAAATTTGATCATATTATTACTGGAAACTAAGATGAAATATTTATAGATATTGAACAGTTGTTTACAAATGACTTACAACTCCATATTAGGTCCACGATAAGTGGCAAAAATCACTCAAAAGAGAGTGATAAAAATCAACTACATTTAAGTACCTAATTACAACTAGATCACTCAGCAACTAAACTGAGGTGAACTACAACTAACTAGCAAACTAAATTATGAAACAAAACCTAATTGGTGAAGATAGTAGAGTTTTTTGAGCATGGGAAGCCATGAAATTGTAGACAAAAGGAAGTTAAACCATATATCTTTACACTAAGAATCATAATGACCTTGCATAAATAGCTTAATGCGCACTTCAAGCTATTGGAGTTTCTCCATGTTCTCAACTTTAGCCTTTTATAGAGCTTTTATTGGATGCTTGACACATGTCTCTCATGCATTGAATCTTTGGCCTAAGGCTTCCACTACATACCAGATACCATGTCAAGTCTTGATCAAATTTTATCATGCCACATGGCATGATTATGGGAATTGGTCCTTTAGAGCTCCTAAAGATTATCGAGACCCTATTTTCCTCCTATAACCTAATTCAGCATCATGTAGACATGTGGCCAAATCTCGAAAAAGGTAAAATTCCAAGAAGTTTGGTTGGGCTTTGTAAATGCTTGATCAAATGATTTCATCAACTGCTTAAGGATCATGTAAATTGTTAGGAGCCAAACCAAAAGACTTACACAATTTTAATTGACTCTTTAGACTTGTGCAACAAACAACGAGGTGATCGAGTTAGTCACTAGTACTCCAAATGTGAGAATTGGTCACTTACCAAAAAATCATGAAAATCAAATATACATTTCTTCCAACATTCTTTACACCCTTAAAACAACTCCTAATACACAATTGTTAAAAAATTAACCTCCAAATTTTCTTTATAATTTATCTAAGAAAATGTTGGCAAAATTTTGTGCATCCCATCTTCCTTCTTACTTATATTAAAGTTAATTGATCCAAATTTAAAGTGTACCCACTCTCGATAAAATTGGAGGCCCACTACCCACTAACATTTTTTTATAATACTAATATAAATTAGATGAAGTTGGAGGTCAATTTTGCACTATTGGCTTGCACTAAATTTTATTTAAATCTCATTACAAATTTAACAGATCAAACATGTATGGTAAGTTGTAGTGAATTCCATCAATAATGTCATATTTTTTCATTAGGAATATCAGGTCAGTAAGTCATGATGGAGCCAATAATTCTATCACTATGATGACCTTTTCTCATTAATAACTTGCCCCTTTCTTATTATGAGTGCTTGCCAGACAACATAGAGACACCAATGAAAGGATTATGAGTACTTTTTACTTTAATGAACCGTAGCCCATTATTAAAAACTCATAAAAAGTTTTTTGCACTGCTTTCTAGCTCATAAACATCCAATCAATGGAAAAAGTTAAAAAGGGTCTCTGAACAGTTTTAAGTGATAAGTATGTCAAGTCATGGATGGAAAAATTTAAAATTATGAACCCCTTAGTTCAATTGAATCTGGGTTTGTTAAATTAATGAGTTAATCCTCTTTGATATAGGGGTTATCAAAATATGGTAATCCTTTTCATTTCATTAAATATATTTTATAATTCTTGGGCCTTGAAGTAATAATCTTATCTTTTATTATTTTCTCAATCTTTTTTTCTTTTTCTTTAGCAAATGTTTGGTCCATTTTTTAAATCTAATTTCATTCTAGACTTTTTCCAACCTTTTATGATAGGAATAAAGATATGCAACATTGAATATAGGACTAATGTCAAATTCTTTCAGCAAATCTATCAAATATACATTCTCATTAATCTTTTTTGAGAATCTTACAAGGACCAATTTTATGTAGTTTTAATTTATTGTATCTTGAGAAAATCTCTCTTTATGTAAGTACACCATCACTAACTCACTCTCTTGGTATAACTTTTCTCTCCAGTGCAAGTCTACATGACTTTTATATTATTCATCTGCTACTTATAGCCTTTTTTTAACTTGTTGCACTTTGTGTACATAATTCACAAAGTCTTCCACATCATGGCTATTTCACTTCCCCATAAGGAGATCAATTAAATCCACTATGCCCTTTGGATTATTTCCAAAAATAATATGAAGATGAGATTTACCTATAGCCCTGTTGACATTGGAATTGAAAGCAAATTCTTCCCTTGACAAGACTAAGTTACATTGTTTTGGGTTATCCCCAACTAAACCTCTCAATGAATTTCCTAAGTTTTTGTTCACCACCTTTGTTTGCCCATTTGTCAAAGGGTGATATGTTGAACTATACTACAATTCACTATCAAGATTTCTCCACAAAGTTCTCTAAAAGTGACTAAGAAACTTTGTATCCCAATCATTTGTGATAGTCATGAGTAGTGCATGTAAATGTATAATTTATTTAAAAAGAGATCTATAATCTTAATTGCATCAACTATCTTCTTACATGGCATAAAGTCTACCATTTTAGAAAAATGGTCCACCACAACCAAAATGGAATCAAATCCCAAGACAAATCCCATTGATATATCAACCCATGGTCCTTTAGATACTAGTAAAGGTTTATAAACCCAATGTTTTGTTGTTTGCCTTTAGACACTCGACAAATTTTGCATGTAGAAATAAATTTATTGATAGTTTTCCTCTTTTGAGGCCAAAATAACTAGTCATTTACCAAGGTGTAAGTCTTGTCTCTGCCAAAATGACCTCCCAAGCCATTTGAATGCATTTCTATAATCATTTTTCCCTCTTAGACCCAATGGGAATACAAATTAGAGTCTCTTAAACAAAAATCCATTAATAAACAAGTATTCAACATAAAATCCCCCGCACACAATTGTTGGATTGTTTAGAGCACCAATAATTTTGTTGAAATATAGATTAGTTGGACACTCATTCCTCATTTCTTCTAACCCAAAAAAATCATTAATCATAAAAACAAGTAAGTGACACACCCTACTTGGAGCATCTAACAAAATATTAGTTTTTCCACTCAAATTTTGTACCACAAATGTATAAATTTGAAAAAATGAGACCCATTTATCATGCTTATGAGGTAAGTTGGCTTGAGAATTTATATACCTCAACACTTAATTTTATGTCAATAAAACAAATTCTATATGCAATAGATAGTGCCCTGATGTAAATTTAACTTGGCAAATGCATGTTCTAATACCAAATGATGAAATCAACTTCATATTGAGCTTACAAACACAAAGCCCTAATACGAAAGGATGAATCCAATGATGGGAAACAAATTCAGATCCTCATCACATAATGGAGATCTGATTTCAAATGATGAATCCAAACACACTCTTCTTTTATTAACCTCAACAAATCATACAATGGACTTGTTTTACAAAGTTTACTCAACAAAGCTTTCTTCCACAACACTCACCAAAATTGGTGACATCATACCAAGGAGGCTCTACAAAGCTTATTCACAAAAAACTTAAATCCTACTATCAATCTAGCCTACAAATGTCATAGTTTACAATCCATTTATAAAATTACAAGAGACAAGAGCATGAGAAAATACAAAAGAAACCCAACAAATTCACCAGCCTCTACTTAGAGGGGCTATTTGTTAATAGGAAAAATTGCCTCCACCATGTGTTCCACTTTAGATTGGGCCCGTCCAACATGTGCTTTCCAAATTTTGTCCCACTCCACAAGGGTGGTCAATCAAGAAAGTTGTCTTTGTCCTTCATGTGCTTAAGATTCCAAAAAAGGTAAAAGATCTCCTTTTGGCTAGAGTTAGACTCATAATCATAATCCCCCACATGAAAATGCATCCCACTTCCATCATGTTAGTTAAAAGCAAGTCACCCATGTGCCTTGAATGATAATGGCACCCCATGCCACCTAGTCATCATGAATAGTGTTTATGATACCTCATTAGTGAATAATGTCAACATGAATAGTGTTTATAACACATCATTAGTGAATAGTGTCCCACCACCTCATCACATGAATGGTGACTATTTTCCTCCACATCATTCTCCTCTAATTGAAAATAACTCAACTCCTATGATTTGATCTGATTATTCTCCAAACATTATAGGCTCACATAAACACAAACACACACGTGTGCACACACACACACACACACACACACACACACACACACCACTCTATTTTTAGTTAATGTAAGATTACATGAACCATTGGATACTCTTGCATTAGACACTTGAGGTTTTATAATGTGATTTCCTACTCACATGGATGGGATAAGTGGTAGAACCATGCTTTTGGTCATGATGCATAATGAACATAACATCCCATTCTAATGCACTAAGTATTACAATTGTTTCTTCTTTTTCCTTATCCATCTCCAACTCCTACATGCTAGTTCTCCTTATCTCATTTTATCATTTCTAATCCTTCTCTCTCTCCTTGTGGGATCACACCCCCCATATTATGTCCTAATACACTAAGATGCTCTATCATGTATCTCACTCTCCTATGTGGGCTCAAACCCACCACTGTCTGACCTCCTCCACCTAAATCTAATTTGGCTTTGTTCACACATTATCCAACCAACTATTGGATCAATCACAACATCACACACCACCATTTACAATTACTCTCTCATGGATGCAATATTGTCTATCATCTCCTTATGTGCACTATTTTGCATAACATCCACATCCAAAGTTTCTCCAAAAGAAACTTTAGGCTTATAGACATAAAGCTTCAGAGGATTGCTCTTGGGGTTAAATGGATCATTAGAATCTTGGAAGGAGATGAAGCCTATAAAATTATGTTGAGCCACTACATTTCTCAAGGTTTCCCATTTGACAGAAAAGCCTGACAGCATTGGTTTTCATAGCATGCTTATCTTGTTAGTGTTAGTCAAAATAAGGGGCACATTTTTCATGCAAAGTATTTGAAAGGCCTGGGAAAAGCTCAAACCCCACCTCATTTGGGTGGGTGATGATTTTGAAGTGGTCTTTCTCTAAAATCCTAGTCATTATGATGGTCTCCCCATCTACACTTCCATAATGTCCCTTTTGCCATGGTCCCCTAGATCAAAATCTTGAAGCTATTTAAGAAAGGCATCCTCATGGTTAGTGATCTATTTTTTAGGAACTCTAGGGACTAGCTTCTTTGGCCTATGCTAAATTCCAAGTTTCATCGTAATAAGGAAGATGCAGAATCCATTTTTGAATTTCACATTTCCATACTTGATGAATACTTGCACAACATTAGAGCTTCCTCTCTCATGTCATGGTGGAAGGACTGGTATTGGCCTACAGCCACATCATTCTATTGATACTCTCCTCAATTGGGGTACAATTTTTTGGATCTTCATCATATTGACATTAATGCCCTTAACCATTAGTGATCTCTCCAATCCCTCCATCAAGTTTGGACCCAAAGATTTGATAACATCTGGGCAGCTTGTATTGAGCCCCAAAAAACCCACTTCCTTTAATGATGTATTCTATACTAGGGTCTACCTATGGGGAATATAATCAATCACATGGGGGTGCTAAATCCCACTTACCCAACATGTCATCACCTAGAAACCATCAAACATGTCTTTTGGTTTTGCCCTCATGCCCAACTAACCTAGAGATGGATTCACACCCTTTTCAAACCCTTCAAGGTTGAAATGTTCACTTAGAAAATGGATCTCCTGGAGGACTCCACCTTGTTACCTGTAAGATATAATAGATTATGGCAGATTTTATGTATAAATATTTTATTTCAAATTTGGAAATCTAGAAATCAATCTTGTTTTAATAATAAGATTATGGAAAAAAGTTTTATGTAACTAATAAAGTTGTAATTGTTGATGTTACACTTTAGATTCAAATTCAAATGGACATGATCCAACTTAAGCTTCATCATTTGTAGCTCCTCCTAAACCATTGGGGGAATGTTCCTTATGCAGTCAATTGTGTGCCAACTGATCCCCCATCCCACCACTCTCCTCTTGGGGGCTATGTGTGTGAGGGGCAGAGCCACAACTCTCATATCTGGAGGTCTCAAATTTGGAGGAGCTCCTCTACTTACTCTCGATGGCCATATCCTCTGAGAGGATTTGAGAGAGGCAAAGACAATGGTGGTGGGGTGGGTGGAGACCCCCCTCCACAAGATAAGTTCCCATCGCTGGTGTTAGCCATCTCTCCTCCCCACCAAGATTCTAACGTGCAACATGATTTTAAAACTAATCAAGAGGATGATGGTTGGGACTCCCTCCTAATTGACGAAGATCCCCCAACTCAAGATGGTTGGGGAGGAAAGCCTTAGGACCCTCTGCCTTTGCCTCCTCTGTTGGTTGCCATGTTGGTAATTGTTGCTTAATTTTTTCCTTGTTTGTTATATTTATTTATATTTTTTGATTGATGTGCACTTGAGTTAGTTTAACTATGGTTATCGACCAGATTGTGGCCTTTTTGAATTTTAGTTTATCCCGAAGCTCTCTTAGCTCAATTTAGCTTCCAAGATGTGACTTTTTCACCCATTTTTTTGTATGTTTCGTATTGTACTATAAGTTTTTAAAAATTAATATAAGTATGCTTTTTAATAAAAATAAAATATAAATAAAACTAACCCAAATATAATTATCATTAATCATTAAAAGAAAAAGTAGTCTTATACAAAGTTGTTATAACTTCACACAAATGTTAATATAAATAAATTATCTTGTCTATTATATTTTTAATGTGTTTTTACATAAATTATCTTTTTTACTATTTTTTAATGTGTATGTAGATTTGAAATGAAAGGATTATAATAGTTTCTTGTGTTTAATTTTTATGAGGTCTCT
Source organism: Torreya grandis (assembly GCA_037957365.1). Taxonomy (NCBI): domain Eukaryota; kingdom Viridiplantae; phylum Streptophyta; class Pinopsida; order Cupressales; family Taxaceae; genus Torreya; species Torreya grandis. The sequence goes on from JARHVA010002355.1 coordinate 1,274,866, forward strand.
TTTGCATAAGTGCCTTTGGTTCATGTGCCCACAATTTTTTCAATCGAAGCATTTACTTTATTGAGGACATATTATCTATTCATTTTTTATTCTTTTGACTTTAGGCTAAAGGCAAGTATAATCTTCATAACACAAATCAAGATCTTTTAAAGGGGTTGTTAGTCCCTATCAAGGCATAAGACTATAAGAATCACTCAATATTTATTTTTTTCTTCTTCCAACCAATCAAATAAGTATAAATAATATTATATTAATAATTACAAAGCTTTAGTTAATGTTTAACATATTAATTTTAAAATATTTCTTAGGATTTTATTTGAGAATATTCTTACACTGACATCATGAACAATTAATAACTATGACAACTTATATATTTTTATTATAATTATTTATGTTATTAATTATTGTTTATAGTGAATAATATTTAATTCAATACATTTTAAAAAAATTCTAAGACGTTAATTGATTTTTTAGCATGGTAAATCAATTACCAACAAGGGTCACTAGTCCCAATCTTTGTATTGACCATTGTTTGTGTCTGAGCTTGTAAATTGAATATGCAAAGAATTTAAGAAATTGTTAATGTTACCATGGCATCACATCAAAAAAGATGGTGTTTAGTCAAAGCATTCTCAACGTTATTATATTGTGATTGTATTCTTTGTTCATATTGATCTTAATAGATATACAAATCTTTAACATAATTATTATTTATTTAAATATGAGTCCTATCACATCACCTTTATCATAGATCAATTTTTGGTTGACTAAATTTATCAAACAAACAAGCAAACAAATTAAAGAAGAAGATGCCTTTTTACTAAGATGTATTTAAAATCCATCACTTAGGAAGCATCTTTGGTACCTAAATGACATGAGATGTGTTGTCCCCAAAAATGAGTGACATCTATGGGACAACCTATGAACTATTTTGGTTCACCATACCAAAATCGTCTCTTCCCTTTTCAAAATTTATTCTGAGCATTCAATTTCCTCATTTTCCAAGCTTTTTCAGTTAAGGGTTCAACAGGTTCAAAGGCTTCTGCAGGCAAGTTCAATCAAAAGAACAAGTTTCCAACACTTAGTCATTCCCAGGATTGGCTCGATACCTTGGTTCAATCAAAAGAATTTAATCAACAAGCTTCTAAGCACCATTGAACCTTGAACCAAAAAGGTTCAAGGGTTCAATGGGTTCAAGGTTCAACCTCGTCAGCAAGAGTTAAGCACATTTGTCAAGGTTCAAAGTTCAACCACTTCAAGGTTCAACGGCTTCAAAACACTTATCAAAGAGAAGAAGGCTTGAACCATTGAACCACTTTGGTTCAAAGGTCCAACGGGTTCAATGGTTCAACAGGTTCAACGACCAAATGGTTCAATGCATTTGGTTCAAAAATATCAAAAGGACTTAGCCAAATAAAAAGAATGAACCGATTGAACCATTGAACCTTGAACCAAAAGGTTCAACGAGTTCACAAGTTCAAAGGTTCAACCAGTATGATGAAGATCAAAGAGCTTAGAAAGAACAAGTGATGGACAAAGGATGAACCAATGAACCGATTGAACCTTGAACTAAAAGAGTTCAAAGTTCAATGGTTCATGGGTTCAAAGGTTCAAAGGTGGCCTCAGTCAAGGAAAGAAGCAGCAAACAGGTGGTTCAATGGATGGTTCAACTAAGGAGCGGGAAAGCGATTGAACCAATAAAGTGATTGAACCAATAAAGCGACTGACCGAAAAGATAGAATTCCTTTGGATTTGTTCAAAGGCTGACAAGGAACATTTCCTTCAAACTTTTTGTTCGAAGCAAATTATTAAGTAAAAGAGCCATTAGAATTCTTTCAGAAGTGTTTTCCATGGGAAAATGACTAAGGAAAAAATCCTTCAGACATTTTGTCTGAAGGAATTCACCCAAGAAGAGAGCTCGAAGAAAGTGAAGGAAAAGCCTGACTGAAGAGAAAAGCCTACAAAAAAATGCCCGATGGAAAAAAACAAAATGCAGCAGAAGCCACCACGTGTCCATTATAAAGTAGAGTGGAAGCCACCACGTGCCATCTTCTGCAAGACCCTCAAAAGGTTTCTAAAGCTTTTATAAGTTAAGCGGAATATGTCACGTGTCCTATTATGACTCAGTGGAATGCGATAAGTGTTTGCATCTGCATTCCCCTTTTGAAGTTGCTTGGGCAAAATATGTCATGGATCCCATTTTTCATAAGTTTCTAATGAGTTTCATAATAGCAAAACTTGCCACTTATTAAAGACGCAAAAAGGACCCCCCAAAGAGATTAGAAAGAACAAGTGACAGACAAAGGATGAACCAATGAACCGATTAAACCTTAAACCAAAAGAGTTCAAAGTTCAATGGTTCATGGGTTCAAAGGTGGCCTCAATCAAGGAAAGAAGCAGCAAACAGGTGGTTCAACAGATGGTTCAACCAAGGAGCAGGAAAGTGATTGAAGCAATAAAGTGATAGACCAAAAGAGATAGAATGAATTGATGAACCGATGAACCAATGAACTTTCAAATGGTTCATAGGTTCAAAGTTCAACATGGTTCAAGCAGCTAGCGACCATTGACGGTCTCGCAGACGTCAAATTTAAAGTAAGAGAATATTTGTGGAAACTCAAATAGAGCACAAAAATTAAAGGGAGAACTAAGCGACTGGATGAAAAGAGAGCCTGAAGACTCAAATTGCTACAGGGGAGAGAGGAGTGAGACCAAAGGACCAAAAATATCTTCAAAAGAGTTATTTCTAGTAGGTGAAACAGTGGATCAAGTAGACTTCTGAGCACACCAAATCAAGGATGCAAGCCTATTTTTCTTCCATGAAGTAATGGCAAATTGGATAGCTACGCAGACATCAGGAAAAGGACCAAATAGTCCATACTAAGAAGAGACATATTAGAGGAATGGACACGCCATAGATATGGTAATGCACTATTCCTAGCATGGTCCCTCTAGATAGAACTGAAGGCACATTAAAGGCGTTGACTACAGCATGGGTCGTCCCATGGGAAAGAACACTAAGCCTTGCATGGTTGCTATAAGATTGTAATTTCTCTCATTAGTAAAGGAGATCTTCCCGTTACCAGAAGCAAAACTCTACCCAAATTGAAAGGCAAATACTGAGACTTTGAGCTCAGATTGTTGTTCATATCATTTTATCTGAATGAGAAAGCAAGTTGTTTGCAGACTTTGTGTTGTCATAGCTTGTATTAATTTAGGAGATTGTTCTTATGTCTATCTTTTGAATGTGTTCTTGTTTATTTAATTTGGAAAGCAGAACTAGTGGAAGTAATTAGAAAGGTGTCTTGAAGCCAACTACTTTCAGACGTTCTGCTATCATAGTTGTCTTCAGTGTGTGTTTATTTTCTATTTCTGTATAAAGGACCTTGGGATGACTTTGTGCCCCCATTGTTCTTCATATTTCACTCTTGGGCAGTCGAGGTGGAGACTTTGCGCTACATCTCAGGCTACTGGTTACTCTGCACTTTTGGTTACCAATCACTACCAGAAAGATTCTTGTTGTTAGCAAGAACAAGCACTTCTGAAAGAAGAGAAGTGCCTTCTATCATTTCACTAGGATTTCTACTATCCAAGAAGGGATTTGGCTCTTGGCTAAATGTTACTTCTGAAATAAGAGAAGTACCTTCACCAATCACCCAGGATTTCTCCTTTGATTTGTGAGCATCATCTCTAAAAGAAGAGAGATGGATGGTGTATCCTACCCCTGAGTGTTATTTTTTGCTTATATATATTTTATATAGCCTCCATATATTTAATAGGGAACCTCCCCTTGATGAGAGGAGAGATTTGTCCCTTGTTGATGTAGTAAAATTACACACCTGGATGACCAATCTACCTATGTTGTGGTGATAGGAACTATTTTGCTCATTATTTAGATGGTCGACAAAATATTCACCCAACAGTTTTTGGTGACTCCACTGGGGACACAGTAATTTTGTGCAATTTGAAACCTCAAGTTTCAGATTGAAACATCACCTGTGTCTTACCCATTATCATTATACCCTTATCCATTACATATTTTGGCAACTCCATTCCATGTCTTACCCATTATCATTATAGCCTTACCATCTTCCTCCATCTCCATTATATTATCTAGTCTACAAAACCAGAGCTACTGGGGAAGAGTGCATAGTTTGAAGTCTCAAACTTCAAGCTAAAGCAGACCCTGCTCTTTTCCATTTTTGTTCTACAATCTGGCAACTCCACGTTATACCAGAAGCCAAAAATCCTAAGGTGTTGTTGACCCTACTTTTGAGTTGGTACAGTAGAGTAATTTTGAGTTGTTTCCTCTATAACCTCACCTTATACGAACTAGGAGTCTTCCTCCTATCCCTACCAGGCCACCAACCCAAGGTAGAGCTTCTTTTTCTACTACTAGCAGAGCTTTGCCTATCCTTTCTCCACTTAGATTTGTGATCCCACTTTTATATAATCAAATCATGGCTCAAGGCTCCTGGGGTAACTCTTTTGGTCCACTAAATTTAACTCCATCTCTGCATGAGCTTCCACATAGTTTAAGAAAGAATTTCCCTAAATTCTTTGCTAATGGGAAAGTTCATCCTGATGAACACATTGCAACTTTCAGCATATCTTATGGCGTAATAGGGGTGAAATTTGAAGACATAACAGTCAGGCTATTCGTGGAGACACTACAAGGTGCTGCTGTAGACTGGTTCTACCATCTGCAAGCCAAATCAGTGACTGATTGGGACACTCAAAGATAAATTTGAAGCTAGGTTCAAGCCTGTAGAAGATGTGCATGCCTTGTTAGCCTAGCTCACATAGATGAAGAAGGAGCCCCATGAACCTATGAGGGACTTCATTTCCAGGTTCGACAAGCTGAGGCATAGGATTCCCATGGTCACCCAGCCGACACCTCAAAATCTCAAGTGTTTCTTCATCAACTCACAGCTGCCTGAAGTGAGTTTCTTGCTGGGACAGGCTAGACACATAGACCTTGCTACTACTCAGGACTTGGCTACTAAGGTAGAAGATGACCTTATTTTGGCTAGAAAGATAAGAAGATATCCAAATAGAGGTAAATCTTCTTCTTCTTCTGAATACTCCCCTTCAGCCACCACTAATCCAATGGTGCAGAAGCTAGCAAAATGAATTGTTGGTCCTCAGAAGACAAATGGCCCAAGTTATGTCTGTTCCTCCTAATAGAGATATGCCAAGGAGGACATTTTAGAATCAAGCATACCAAGGTAATGTTGCTAGGAATTAAGGGCAGCCAAATCATCTTCCTCCCCTGCAGAGGAACCTTACTCTTGAAGTGCCTCCAACCAACTCAGTAGTTGGATATTTGGAAACAAAACATGATTTCTCTTTCCAACCTGAGTTTGATCAAGAAAATGATGTTGGTCTCTTCATGGAGGATCAAGAAGAATCAACTGGCAACTCCCACATTAGTTTCTAGAATTACCAGGATGAACCCAGAAGTAAAGGTGAAGTAGTCGAGGGATCATACACATTATTCACCTAGTCCAAGAATCAGTCAGCCCAGCAAGCTGATAAAGAAAGAACAGAGGAGCGAACTCAGCCTGCAATCTCAATTGCCAAGCAGAGGTCCACTCTTCCTTTCCAGCCAAAGGACCTGATGATTGCAAGAAAGGTAAGTACTTTGAATACCCCTACGCCTTCTACTTCAAATTCTCAGTCAAGTCCTTCCCCTTCCAAAAATCAAAAGGATGAATTTCCATCCTCTACTCCTGGCTCATTCTAGACATTTGACATAATTGACCACATAAAGAAAACCAAAATTCAAATGTCTGAATTTGAGTTCCTGTAGTCCAATCTTGAGCAATTGGACAAGTTGGTTCAATGTGTCAAGAACCAAATCGTCCCTACAAGACAAGAGGTTAAGAAAGTAACTCATGATCCCCTAAGGAACATGTCCATCCCAAACAATCTTGTCATTACTCCTCCTACTGCCCCTGGAAAAATATAGCCTTTCTATGTTTCCCTGTTGATAAATGGTCACCAGCTCAACAATTGCATCATTGATTCTGGGGATTTAGACAATGTCATGCTTGCTAAAGTGGTAGAATCTCTAGGTCTCACACTGACCAAAACATTTGGGATATGTTTCTCCATGGAGAACAAATAAGTGCCACTTCTGGGGCAAATTAAAGATGCCCAATTTGCATTTGTTGCCTTTCTAGACAAGCGAATCAAGATGACTATCCTAGTGGCCGACGTCCCAACATCATATGGCATCCTTCTTGGGTGGAACTTCTGCAAGGATTTTGGAGGGGAATTAAGCATGGACTTGTCTCAGGCAAGAATCCCTGTGAAAGGTGTAATGCAAATGTTGCTTTCTGAGAAGGAGGCAAAATACATTATCACTCAGACATCAAGGCCTGAAACTCAAATTTTGTTTGAGTCTTCAAGTAGGGGTAATTATTTTCTATCTACTAAAGATATTCATGTTCCAACAGACAAAAATCCTATAGGTGACGATATAGGAATTGATTCAGACAAAACAACACCAAGTATGCCTTATAGTGCCAATCATTGGCAGGTGTTGAATGGGAACAATCAAGTCATGTGCTGGGCTAAAACAGAAGAGCAACCAATTATGGTAATGGACCATGCTACTACGCATCAAAATCAGGAAAAGGAACTCTTTGCCAAGAGAGCAAAGATTCATGGTTTTCAGATTAAAAGTCAAGTCTTGTTGTGGGGCAAGAGGAGAAAACCAAAGGGAGGACACAAAAAATTGGTTTTCTCGTGGAGAGTTCCATTCACCCATCACTGATTCTGGGGAGAAAATGGCTTCTTGCTAGTTTATCAAGACATAGCTCCATTTTAAATACCTCTCAGGGGGTAGCATCTAGAGTAATTCAATTCTTGAAGTACCAGATAAGTTCACCTGTACATAAGTATATCTATATAGTCTTTAGTTCTATTTTGTGCTTTTCATTTTCTTTTTTTAGAGCCTTTCTTTTTGGGTAGCATGACTCCATATCCCAATGGCATACTTCAAGGCACTAGAGATTCTGGTTTCTACTCCCCTCAGATGCTCTAAAGTTTTCAATTGAAGGAAGTTCCCCAATTGGAGCTAGCTGTTGTCCCCAAAAATGAGTGACATCTTTGGGACAACCTATGAATTATTTTGGTTCGTCAGACCAAAATTGTCTCTTCCCTTTTCAAAATTTGTTCTGAGCATTCAATTTCCTCATTTTCCAGGCTTTTTTAGTTAAGGGTTCAACAGGTTCAAAGGCTTCTACAGGTGAGTTCAATCAAAAGAACAAGTTTCCAACACTTAGTCATTCCCAGGATTGGCTCGATACCTTGGTTCAATCAAAATAATTCAATCAGCAAGCTTCTAAGCACCATTGAACCATTGAACTATTGAACCTTGAACCAAAAAGGTTCAAGGGTTCAATGGGTTCAAGGTTCAACCTCATCAGCAAGAGTTAAGTGCATTTGTCAAGGTTCAAAGTTCAACTGCTTCAAGGTTCAACGGCTTAAAAACACTTATCAAAGAGAAGAAGGCTTGAAACATTGAACCATTAAACCATTGAACCACTTTGGTTCAAAGGTTCAATGGTTCAACAGGTTCAACAACCAAATGGTTCAATGCGTTTGGTTCAAAAAGATCAAAAGGACTTAGCCAAATAAAAAGAATGAACCGATTGAACCATTGAACCTTGAACCAAAAGGTTCAACAAGTTCATAGGTTCAAAGGTTCAACCAGTACGATGAAGATCAAAGAGCTTAGAAAGAACAAGTGACAGACAAAGGATGAACCAATGAACTGATTGAACCTTGAACCAAAAGAGTTCAATGGTTCATGGGTTCAAAGGTTCAAATGCAGCCTCAGTCAAGGAAAGAAGTAGCAAACAGGTGGTTCAACAGATGGTTCAACCAAGGAGTAGGAAAGTGATTGAACCAATAAAGTGATTGAACCAATAAAGCGACTAACCAAAAAGATAGAATTCCTTCAAATTTGTTCAAACGCTGATAGGGAACATTTCCTTCAAACTTTTTGTCTAAAGGAAATTATTAAGTAAAAGAGTCATTAGAATTCTTTCAGAAGTGTTTTCTATGGGAAAATGACTAAGGCAAAAATCCTTCAGACATTTTATATGAAGGAATTCACCCGAGAAGAGAGCTCGAAGAAAGCGAAGGAAAAGCCTGACTGAAGAGAAAAGCCTATGAAAAAACACCCGATGGAAAAAGACAAAGTGCAGCAGAAGCTGCCACGTGTCATCTTATGCAGGACCCTCAAAAGGTTTCTAAAGCTTCTATAAGTAAAGTGGAATACGTCACGTGCCCTATTATGACTCAGCAGAATGCAATAAGTGTTTGCATCCGTGTTCCCCTTTTGAAGTTGCTCGAGCAAGACATGTCATGGATCCCATTTTTTGTAAGTTTCTCTCTTTGCTTGAGGCCACCTTTAAACTTTTGAACCATGTTGAACCATTGAACTTTGAACTCTTTCGGTTCAAAGTTCAATCAGTTCATTGGTTTATTCTGTGTCTCGCTCAAACACTGCTTCCTTTATCTTTCTAATCTTTGGTTGAACCTTTGAACCTACCGATTGAACCAACTTTGGTTCAATGGTCCAATCAATTCATTCTTTATTATTTGGCTAAGTGTTGAACCTATTTTTTTCCTGTAGAGTCCATAGAAACCAACCTTGAGAGTCCATAGATTTGAGCCTGCCTGTAAAGTTCATAGAATTGAGCCTACAAAGTTCATAGATTCAAGCTTGCAGAGTCTGTAGATTTCTAGAAAGCTTGAAAAATGAAGAACTTGAATGCTCAGAACAATTTTTGAAAGGGGAAGAGAGGATTTTGGTCTGTAGGACCAAAATAGTTCAAATGTTGTCCCAAAAATTGGTGATATTTTTGGGGGACAACAGCTGGCTCTAGTTGGGGAACTTCCTTCAGATGAAAACTTGGAATAGCCAAGGGGAGTAGAAACCAGAATCTCTAATGCCTTGAAGTGTGTCATTGGGCTACGGAGTCATGATACCCAAAAAAAAGGCTCCAAAAATGAAAATGAAATGCACAAAATAGAACTAAAGACTATACAAATATACATATGTACAGATGATCTTATTTGATGCCTCAAGATTTGAAGTGCTTCAGATGCTGCCCACTTCGAGATAGTGAAAATGGTGTGCCATCTTGATAAACCAGCAGGAATCCATTTTGTCCTTAGAAATGGTGACGAGCGAATAGAACTCTCCACCAGGAAACCACTTTTTTGTGTCTTCCCCTTGATTTTCTTTTCTTCTTACCCCAAAGCAAGACTTGAATTTTGGTCCAAAAACCATGAATCTTTGCTCTCCTGGAAAAGAGTTCCTTTTCTTGATTTTAATGGGTAGCAGCACAGCCTAGTACCATAATTTGTTGTTATGATAGCTCAGCCTAGTACATGTCTTGATTGTCCCCCTCAGATACCTCAGATTCTTATTCATTTGGAGGGGAGGGTTCTTTTGCACTTATGTTGCACTCCACCAATTCTTTAGCTATTTCATCCCTGCCTGAAGACTTAAACAAAATTTGGGCTGCAGGGACTGCCGTTTGGGTCTCGACACATTTGACATGATCAATTATGTCAAATGGCTAGATTGGACTAGGCATAGGGGATGGGGGTTCTTCCTTTTGGTTTATGGGAGGGGTGGGAGGACTGGCCTGTGAATTTGAAGTAGAAGGTGCATAAATGTTTGGGATACTTACTTTCTTAGCAATCACTGGGTCCTTTGGCTGGATAGGCAGAGTGGCCCCATGCTTAGCAATTGAAATTGCAGGTTGAGGTCGCTCCTCTATTTCTCCTTTATCATCTTTTTGAGCTGACTAATTTTGGGACTAGGTGACCATAGCATATGATCCCTTAGATGCTTCACCTTTACTTTTGGGTTCATCCTGGTAATCTAGGAAACTGATGTGAGAGTCGCCAGCTGACTCTTCTTGATCCTCTGTGAAGAGACTAGCATCATTTTCTTGATTAAACTCAAGTTGGAAAAAAAAATCATGCTCTATTTCCAAATACCCAACTGTTGAGTTGGTTGGAGGTGCTTCAATGGCAAGGTTCCTCTGTGGGGGAGGAAGATGATTGGGTTGCTCGTGATGTGCCTGATTAGGGAATGTCCTCCTTGGTACATCTATGTATGAAGGAGCAGATGACATCCATTGTGCCATTTGTCTTCTGAGGGCCAGAACTTCATTTGCTAGCTTCTGCACCATTGGATTAGTGGTGGCTGCAGGTGAGTTATCAGAAGATGAGGAAGATGTGCCTCTGTTTGAATCCCTTCTTATCTTTCCAGCTAAGATAAGTTCATCTTCTAACTCAGTAGTTAAGTCTTGAGTAGCTTCAAGATCTATGCAGCCAACACGTCTTAGCAGAAAACTCACTTCAGGCAGCTGTGAGTTTATGAAGAAGCATTTGAGGTTCTCGGGTGTGTGATGAGCAACTGTGGGAATCTTGTTTCTCAACTTGTCAAATTTTACAATAAAATCTCTCATGGGCTCAAGGTTCCTTCTTCATCTGCGTAAGTTGGGCTAGCAAAGCATGAGCATCTTCTACAGGTTTGAACCTTGCTTAAAACTTGGCTTTGATAGTGTCTCAGCCAGTCACTGATCTAGTCTGCAGATGGTAGAACCAGTCTGCTTCAGCACCTTGTAGTGTTTCTATGAAAAGCCTGACTGCCACGTCTTCAAATTTCACCCCTATCACACCATAGGATATGGTGAAGGTTGCAATGTGTCCATCAAGGTGGACTCTTCCATCACCAAAGAATTTGGGGAAATTCTTCCTTGAATAGAGTGGTAGCTCATGTAGGGGTGGAGTTAGGTTAAGTGGGCCAAATGAGTTACCCCAGGGGCCTCAAAATGCCATGATTGGATTATGAAAAATAGGGATAACACATTTGAGTGGAGTTGCCAGATTATAGGACAAAAATGGAAAAGAAATTGGCCCTGCTTTAGCTTAAAGCTTGAGGCTTCAAACTATGCTTTTTTTCCCAGCAGCTCTAGTTTTGCAGACTAGATAATATAATGGAGATGGATGAAAATGGAGATGGATGAAAATGGATAATGGGTAAGACCCATATGGGAGTTGCCAGACTCTATAATGGATAAGGTGATAATGATAATGGGTAAGACACAGGTGATGTTTCAATCTGAAACTTGAGGTTCCAAATTGCACAAGATTACTGTGTCCCCAGCGGAGTCGTCAAAAGCTGTTGGGTGAATATTTTATCAGCCAGCTAACTGGTGACCAAAATAGTTTCTATCACCATAGCATAAGGAGATGGGTCATCTTGGTGTGTAGGTTTACTACATCAATAGGGGACAAATCTCTCCTCTCATCAAGGGGAGGTTCCCTATTAAATATGTGGAGGCTATATACTAAATATATATAAGCAGAAAGTAAGACACAGGGGTGGGACAAACCATCCATCTCTCTTCTTTCAGAGATGATGCACACAGACAAAGGAGAAAATCTTGGCTATAAATGCTGAAGGCACTTCTCTTATTTCATAAGTGTCCTTACAGGAAACAATAGGAGTTTCTTTCAGATAGTGAAATAACTAGTGATCAAAAAGGTGTAGTAACAATAGGATGAAACAGAGCACAAAGTCTCCACCTCAACTGCTCAAAGAGTATATCACAAAGGATAATGGGGGCACAAAGTCGCCCTAGAATCCTCAACAAAAAGAAAAGGAAAACACAAATTGAAATCAATTGTGAAAGCACAAAGTCTTTCCACAGTTGGTTTCAGAATACTTCCCTATTACCTTCACTAATTCTGCATACCAAATTAAATGAATAAGGACACCTTCAAATGACACAAGTCAGAACAACACAAAGTCTATGAAAAACCTATTTTCTCATTTAGATAACAATGGAAATGAAATTATAACCTGAGCTCAAAGTCTCAATCTTTCTCTTTCAAAATGTGTAGAGTTTCTCTCTTGTAAAATGAAAAGTCTCCCTTGTAACAAATGAGAGATTACAATATATAGCGCTCCAAAAAAGACTTAGGCACTTGTTTTCCATAGAACAACCCATGATGTGCATTCAATGCCTTGAATGCATTTCCAAGTTTGTCAAAGGACTGCATTGAAAACAAGGTAGTTGTCTTAACTATGGCATGTCATTTCATCTCATATGTCTTCTCTCGAGTCTGGATCATCTAGTCTATCTGCTCTGATGTCTGCACAGCTGTCCATTTGTCTTCACTTCATGGAAGGAAAAGATAGGCCACATCCTTAAATTACAAGCCAAAATACCTGCTTAGTGGACTATTCCACCTACTGAAATTACTTATGCGCAGACATTTCAGGCTTTTCCCTCTTTCTGCTTGTCTTTTCCAACTTTGTCTCTTCCTGCTATGATTTGAGCTATCGAGCTATCTTTTCAGCCAATCGATTGGTTCTTCCTTCAAGTTTTGTGCTTTATTTGAATTTCAACGAATATTCCCTTACTTTAAATTTGACGTTCACGGGGTTGTCAATGGTCGCTAGCCACTTGAACCATGTTGAACCTTAAACCTTTGAACCTACTAAAAGTACATTGGTTCATTGGTACATCAGTTCATTCTGTATCTTTTGTTTCATCGCTCCTTGGTTCAATCACTTTTCCGCTCCTTGGTTGAACCATCGCTTTCATTTGAACTTGCCTTTGGAATCATCCATGTTGCTTCTCTCTTTGCTTGAGGCTGCCTTTGAACTTTTGAACCATGTTGAACCATTAAACTTTGAACTCTTTCGGTTCAAAGTTTAATCAGTTCATTGGTTTATTCTATGTCTCGCTCAAACACTACTTCCTTTATCTTTCTAAGCTTTGGTTGAACCTTTGAACCTATCGATTGAACCAACTTTGGTTCAACGGTTCAATGGTCCAATCGATTCATTCTTCATTATTTGGCTAAGTGTTGAACCCGTTTCTTTCCTGCAGAGTCCGTAGAAACCAACCTTGAGAGTCCGTAGATTTGAGCCTGCCTGTAGAGTTCATAGATTTGAGCCTGCAGAGTTCGTAGATTCAAGCTTGTAGAGTCCGTAGATTTATGGAAAGCTTGAAAAATGAAGAACCTGAATGCTCAAAAAAAATTTTGAAAGGGGAAGAGAGGATTTTGGTCTGTAGGACCAAAATAGTTCAAATGTTGTCCCAAAAATGAGTGATATTTTTGGGGGACAACACAGTGGATCAAGTAGACTTCTGAGTGCACCAAATCAAGGACGCAAGCCTATTTTTCTTCCATGAAGTACTAAAAAATTGAACAACTATGCAGACATCAAGAAAAGGACCAGACAGTCCATATTAAGAAGAGACATATTAGAGGAATGGACACGCCATAGTTATGGCAATGCATTGTTCCCAGCATGGTACCTTTAGATAGAACTGAAGGTGCATTGAAGGCATTGAATGCAGCATGGGTCGTCCCATGTGAAAGAACGCTAAGCCTTGCATGGTTGCTATAAGATTGTAATTTCTCTCATTAGTAAAGGAGATCTTCTCGTTACCAGAAGCAAAACTCTGTCCAAATTAAAAGGCAAATACTGAGACTTTGAGCTCAGATTGTTGTTCATATCATTTTATCTGAATGAGAAAGCAAGTTGTTTGTAGACTTTGTGCTGTCATAGCTTGTATCATTTTAGGAGATTGTTCTTATGTCTATCTTCTGAATGTGTTCTTGTTCATTTAATTTGGCAAGCAAAACTAGTGGAAGTAATTAGGAAGGTGTCCTGAAGCCAACTACTTTCAAACTTTGTGCTGTCATAGTTGTCTTCAGTGTGTATTTATTTTCTATTTCTGTGTAAAGGACCTTGGGATGACTTTGTGCCCCTATTGTTCTTCATATTTCACTTTTAGGCATTCGAGGTGGAGACTTTACGCTACATCTCATGATCCACATCCCTTCTCAGGGATACATCTCCTCGCTAAGGCAATCATCACACGCCACGTGTATGACTGGGAATTGCCTCAAGTGTTTCATGGCTGGCCATATAGGGATTTGAAAGAGGACCCAGATCACTCCAAAGCTTTTGGCATGATGGCTAGTCCTTTTATTGGTATCAAAGCCCTCCAGCGGCAACAAGCACAGATGCTCCAATAATTTTCTCAAATTCTTCAAACACTTTTGATGGGAAATTTTGGCTCCACGGCTACACATCCTAGCTCCTCATCGAGGGAACTTCCTTTCAGTGCCCCAACACCCTTCAAGGTTTAGGTAAATTTTGATATTCCCACATTTGAAGGTAAAATCAATGCTGATGTAGTGGAAAATTGGTTGGATCAACTGTCTTCCTACTTCTCTATAAATAAGTTCACCGATGGAGAAAAAATAACTTTTGCTCTTTTGAAATCATCATTGCCCATGAAAAACTGGTGGGAAGTGTACAAAAAGAGGTTCAGTATGAATATCATTGGCCTTGGGGTGGAAACTACCTGGGATGATTTTATGGAAGCAGTAAAAGAAGAATACTATCCCATCGGAGCGTATGATGATCTGTACATATAGTGGCAACAACTTCGCCAAGGCAAGGACCAATCTGTTCAAGATTACATAGACACTTTTCATTCTTTGTCTGCAAGACTAGGCATTCAAGAAAGTGAGAAACACAAAACTCTCAAATATCGTGGTGGACTACAATGGTACATCCAGGGGGAAATGGAACTCTTCAATTTGGAAACCCTCGGTGACGCATATAAATTAGCAGTGAAGATTGAACATAAGCATGGTAGGAAGAATACGAAGAGTCATCCTTCAAAATAGAAAAGTGACAAGGAAGGTCAAACATGAGGCCAAAATTGGAAGCAGGAGTTTCAGGATAAGAAATCCCAGAAGGGGAAGGCTAGAAAATGGTGTGATTACCACAAAATTAGAACTCACTCCAAAGAAGAATGTCGAGCCATCAAGTCACTACTCTCTGAGTCACAATACTCGACATCTACTACTCTGCCTCATACACAACCTACAGTCGAAGAGGATGAAGAAGAAATTATAGATGCTGAGCCTGACACTATCGTCACTTCATCACAGACCCGTGAGGAGATACCAAATGACAAAGAAAGATTTTTTCACTCCAAATTATGGGTAAAAGGTAAGCCTCTGCATTTCATTCTTGATAGTGGGAGTCAAAAGAATTTAATCTTTGCTAAAGTTGTGAAAAGTCTAGATCTATCCATAAAGCCTCATCCAAAGCCCTATAGTATTGGGTGGTTGAGCCCAGGGAGAGACCTTCATGTCACCAATTAGTGTCTTCTTTCATATGCTATAAAACCATTCCAAGATGAAGTCTTGTGTGATGTGGTCAATCTAGATGTTTGTGATGTACTCCTTGGTCAGTCGTTCATGTATGAGCAACATGGAATCTATGAATCTCAAACCCAAAGGATCACCCTCACTCTTGGAACATGGCACTATAAGGTACCTAGGTACCACCTCCCACATCTATCTCCCTGATTAGTGCTAAGCAATGCAAGAGATTGGTGGAGAAGACAAAGCAATTTGTTCTCATGGTGGTCAAACCATAGAAATCCAAGGAGGCTGATGTTGCGGTCCTGACTACACAATCAACACAACAACAAATGTAGATAGGACGAATCACAAGAGAATATGATGACTTATTCAAGTCATCCACAGGAGTTCCACTGCATTTCCAGGTAAAACATTCTATCGATTTAATCTTAGGATCACCTTTACCTAACAGTCCTGTGTATTGCAGATCAGTTTTGGAGAATGATGAGATAAAAAGACAGATTCAAGAATTGATCCAAAGGGGTCACATCAGGCCAAGCTCTTCACCTTGTGGTAGCCCAATCGTCTTGGCACCGAATAAAGATGGAACATGGAGGCTTTGCATTGACTACCGAGCCCTGAATAAAATCTCTATGAGGAATCGCTACCCTCTCCCCATAATCAATGACCTACTAGACCAGCTTCGTGGTGCAAAGTTCTTCACCAAAATTGATCTCAAATTTGGTTATCACCAAATTCCCATCGATCCCACTGATGTCTGGAAAATTTCATTCAAATCTAAGGAGGGGCTCTTTGAATGGTTGGTTATGCCTTTTAGCCTAACTAATGCACCTGCAACCTTCATGAGGATGATGGATGACATCCTACAACCCTTTACCAACTCATTCATGGTTGTCTACTTCGATGACATACTCATCTATAGCAAAACATGGGAAGAACATTTGCAACATGTCCATAAGGTGCTTCAAACTCTTTGGGAGCACAAGTTGTATGCAAATCTTGACAAGTGCACATTCAGAATGACAACAATTCAGTACCTCGAGTACGTTGTGAATGAGAAATGGGTCCATGTCGATCCAAAAAAGATTCAGGTTATTTGAGAATGGCCCACACCAAGGACTCTCACAAAGCTTCGCAGCTTTTTGGGCCTTACAAATTTCTACCACAGGTTTGTTCTTGGATTTTCACATGTTGCTTGGTCACTAGCCCAAGTGACTAAAGGAGGAGCTAAAGCTACATTTTAGTGGGGTGAAATACAGCAAAGGGCATTTGAGAATTTGAATAATAGACTCTACTCAACCCCTGTTCTTGCCTTGCCAGTTTTGCATCAACTGTTTGAGTTGATGACAGATGCATCTGAATATGCCATGGGAGTTGTCATCATGCAACATGGCCATCCTATTGCATACCACAGTGAAACTTTCACTGATACAGTCAAGAAATATCCAACATATGAAAAGGATCTCTATTCCATTGTGCAAGCCTGTAAACACTGGAAACACTACATCTTGGGGAAAGAGACGGTCATCCACATTGACCACAGACCATTGGAATTCATCCAGATGTAAAGCAAACTATGAAATGAGAGGCACCAAAAGTGGGCCACGTATCTTCAGCTATTACACCTGATAATCAAACACAAAAAGGTGAGCTCAAATACAGTTGTAGATTGTCTGAGCTGCCCACCAATTACTGCACTCACAACAGTTCTTGACCTATGTGGACATGAGACTGCCACTTAGGGTGCTCTGTATGAAGAAGATCTTACCTTTGCTGACACATATCAAGCACTCCAAAAAGGTGAACATGTTTCTGACTTCTATTTGTAAGATAATGTCCTCTACCATATGGGGCACATTTGGGTTCCTATTGTAGAGCAACAAAAGATGATATGGAAAGCACACTTTAGTAGGACAGTTAAACACTTCAATTGTGGCAGAACAACTAGACATTAATGAGCTTGATCCATAGATTTTTGCTCCAGTAGAAGGGGATCAGATTGTGGATACTTGGATGAAGACAACAAGAGGATGCTCTATTCCACTGTATCGAGTGGTCAGAAGAGGCCAACTTAGCCACCAAGGTGAGTGGCTCATAGAGAATCAAATCAAGACACAACTACCCCACCTGAAGGGGAATATTGACGTAATGGGGACCATTGCTTTTCAAGGAGGGAGGAATGATCTGGGCAACACTTTGGGTGACCACTCAGGTGATAGAAATGATTTGAGCAACAATTTGGGTGACCATTTGGGTGACAGTTAATTCCTCAAATTTTGTATTATTTTCATTCTTGGAAGTCACATTGTCGGTGACAGTTATTTCTCTCGAGCCACTCAATATTAAATGGTCACCATTAATTCTTCGAGCCACTCAATCCCCTGATGTTTTCAAAATATGTATAAATGCATTGTAACCCAAAAAGGGAAGGCAGACATCTCTTCCCAGAGATAAGCCTATATTTGTATTGCGATCTTTAAGTAATACGACGTCTCTTCTCAGAGAATTCATTGTTATTGTGTTATTTCTATGCTATTGAAATATTTGTCAACTAGAACTTTTAGGTTTTGGTTCATCTCAGGCTGCTGGTTACTTTGCACTTTTGGTTACCAATCACTACCAGAAAGATTCTTGTTGTTTGCAAGAACAAGCACTTCTGAAAGAAGAGAAGTGCCTTCTATCATTTCACCAGGATTTCTACTATCCAGGAAGGGATCTGGCTCTTGGCTGAATGTTACTTCTGAAAGAAGAGAAGTACCTTCACCAATCACCCAGGATTTCTTCTTTGATTTGTGAGCATCATCTCTGAAAGAAGAGAGATGGATGGTGTATCTTACCCCTGAGTGTTATTTTTTGCTTATATATATATATATATATATATATATATATATATATATATATATATATATATATATATATATATATATAGCGCCTTTATACCTATAGGGAACCTTCCCTTGATGAGAGGAGAGATTTGTCCCCTTTGGATGTGGTAAACTTGCAACTTTGGATGACCAATCTCCCTATGATGTGTTGATAGGACCTATTTTGCTCAATCAGACTGCTGACTGACAAAATATTCACCCAACAAGATGTAACAATAATGTAAAAGACATGGAAAAATAAATAAAATGTGTTGGAAGTTAAAAACAAAAGAAAGATGAATTAAAAAATGATAAGTGGTGAGCTCGAATGGAGGTGATATTTTTTGTGATATCAAGAATTTTTAAAAAACCAAACAATAACCTTTTTATGACTAGAAAAATAAACAAAACACTAAACCATATTTAAGCTTGATCGATAAATTTGAGTTTACATGTATAATAGTGGGAGTGAGAACAAGGTTGAGGTAAATATTATAATATTATAAATCCTATACAAATTATGCAATATCATAATCATAATATATAAAATTCCAAATAGAAGTCATGAAGAAAATGCCATAAAAATGATCAAATTATTAAAAAAAATGATCAAATTATTAAAACATTGATTCTTTTAATTTTAATTAAATTTAAGTTACCCCACGAAGATTTAAATTTTTTTAAAAACATTCCAATCAAAAGCAAATAAGATATAAGTCAAGTTATATAAGCATGTGAGTCATATAAATACATGATTTACTATGTTGGAATTACCCCATGCCTTAAGATTTACAATTTAAAACAATGAAAAAAAAATCTAGAACATAAATAAAATCTTGGCAAGGATAGGTACGACATTCCTATTCATAATACTATAGTTATTATTAGTCCCAGAGGGTATATTAAAGCAATTAGTTTGCTTTAATATCTGATTAAACTCTCCCTTTTCCACCAATTAAAATTCATTATGTTTTGTGCATTGAAATATTTTCATTTTTACAATAGTTAATGTGTGCATTTGTTAACAAAAATATGGAAAATAGCATTTATCTATGTTTTGATTGGGTGAGATCGTTAACATGTTATTAAAGGGCAGAATGTTGATGTTAAATACATTGCATAGAAATAAATGCATTGTCATGGTGCAAAACTCAAAAAATTGATGCGCCAGTTTCCTCCCCATTTCTTCATCGTCCACTATCCACTGTTCAGGTGGAATACTTGCCTTACATCTCGTAATTCCATCCATCCCCTCTCCTAATATTTTCCATGCATCTCACAATTCCATTTCCACTTTTCTTCATTTTTATTATTCACAATATTTTTAGGTATGGAAGATTTCACCAGTTTCAGGCCATCGCCAAAGAAAGTTCCCTTTTCAGGTTACAAGTATCATATTTTCCTTAGTTTTGAGGCCCAAAAATCAGAAAATCTCTTGTAAACCATTGCTTCAAAGCTCTCACCATAATTGGAATTCACATTTTCTCGACACTAAAAGAGTATATAAAGGCGAGAGGCGAGATTATTAGATTAAGCTTGGAAAACACAATTAAGAATAGTGCCATTATCATTCCTATTTTTTCAAGAGGATATGCAAACTCTGCTTGGTGTTTGGAAGAAGTGAGACAGATGTGGAAATGGAGATTTATAAGATTAACTATTCCTCTCTTCTGTGACGTGGATCCCTCTAATGTTAGACACCCACAAAAATACAATGGAAAATATGTAGAGGCATTTATGGAGCATTACATTAAAGGAAGATCTGACACACACAAAATCAATGAATGGAAGGATGCTCTTCATTACATCTCTTGCTTGTCTGGATGGTCTCTGCAGTTGGCCGTAGGGTAAGTTTATTTTGCATCTTTTTATGTGCTCAAGTGATTTTTTTGAACTCTTCAACAATTAACCAATATAGCTTTCAAAATTTGCAGGTATGAATGGAAATTGGTGAAACATGTGTTGGATGTGATCAGTATCCAAGCTCATGGACATGTTAGCCTTAAATTTGGAGGACAAAAAGATTACCCTTGGCATTTGGGGCATCATCAGAGGGATTGGTAAGACAACTCTAGCCAAGGCTCTTTTCAATCAACTCTCCCTCACCTTTGAATCTTTGTGCTTTCTATTAGATGTCAGAAGCTCTACACAAGAGTGTGGTGGTCTCATACAATTGCAAAAATAATTGTTAAGGGATTTGACAAAAGATGATATCACAGTAAATGATATTGACCATGGCAACTACCTTATTCAAGTTCACTTGGGCTCCCTATATTCTCTTGTCATCATAGATAATATTGGTGACTGGAAGCAGTTGGATAGCTTCATGTTAGATTGCTACAAGCCTCGAAGTAGAGTAATTCTAACAACTCATGATAGACATGTCCTAAATTTAGGTCAGACTTAAAATATTTATAAATTGGAGGGGATCCATGAGGAAGAAGCTTTAGAGTTATTTAGTTGGCACACATTTCTGAAATCACAATCAGATGACTTCTATTGAGACATGTCCAAAAAGATCATCAAGGCTTCTGGTGGAGTTTCGCTTGTATTAGAGGTTCTTGGTGAAGAATTGCATGACAAAAAACATGATAATAAATGTTGGATTGAAGTACTTATAATGCTTAAGAATGTCACTCATCCAGAGATTTTTGATTCCTTGAAAATTAGTTATGTTTTTATTCTCCCATTCGAGCAAGAGATATTCTTGGACATTGTCTGCCATTTCAGTGGACAAAATATTGAAGAGTCATCTATCTTATGGGGAGACTTAGGATTAGATGTAAATATAGATCTGGAAAATCTTCAGCATAAATTACTTATAAGTATTGGGGATGATAATGTGGTCACAATGCATGATCTTTTGTGAGATATGGGAAGAGTTATAGTGGTAGTTGAATCTCGTGATGATCTGCGCAAGCAAAGCAGGTTGTGGAAGCAGGCAGACATGCCTAAAGTAGCTAAATGAAAACTGATGGGCGCAAGGGTGAGACACCTAATGGTAGGGCCTGAGTGCTTTAATCTATAGACCTCTCTTTGTCAAAGACTTATCGATTCCTTTATACATCACCAAAATTAGATTCTCTTCATTTCCAGGATGAAATGAATGAATGGAATGTTAGATATTTGTTAAGTGATGTATTTCAACTATGGAGCATTGTGTGAGGTATCTTTAGCTTCAATGAATGGTCTTTGATATAATACCATAACGAAAGGTCATACAACTAAATTATCCCCAAATTTGAAATGGTGAATGTAGAAAATGGGTGGATTGGAAAGCATCTAGTTATTCTTAATTTGAGCTGTCGAAGCATTCCCCATGGTAGGGACTTGAAATAGTCTTTCAAGGAGTTATGGAATAAACAATCACATGTGAAGGTATGCTGCCATTTTAGTTATAGGTGTTCCTTTAACTACATAAGAGCTTGATTAGATATTTGTTGGTAAGTAATAATCAATAACTACATATGTTTTGCAGATCCCTAAAAATCCCATAGTTCTTCATGTAAATTGGTCAGACAATAACAATGATCCATGCATGGCAGGATGCCATGATTGTTGTTATGGATGGGGCAGTTTGGACTATTTTCTATCATATCTACTGACAAACAGGGAACTCACAAAGGTTATTTTTTTAACTTTTCAAAAAATATATATAATTCAAATAATTCCTTGCATTCCCTTTTATTATTTGTAGTTCCTATTGGTCCTTACTTCTACATTTCTTTTTGTTTTGATGTTTAGAAATGTGTTGTTGAAGCCCTGCATGGACACTAGATGTTTCCTAATCTAGAGTCAAAACATAAAGAACATTGGAAAGCCTTGAAGCTCCTTTAGCTCCATTTGAAATTCCATATGACATAGGCTACTCTACATTTGTTTTCCTTCCATGCCAATTTCTTGTAATTAGCATAAGCAACAGAGATTCAACTATCCATCAACATTGTAAGTGTGTCCATGTTTATAAAAAACTAATTGAAATCATATCTATTATATTAGATACATTCCTTCTAAGATCATTAAATTTTAGTGATTCCTCTTCGTATAAAATACTCTGATGTTACATTCTAAATGATAATGTTGTACTCAGTTTGAATATAATTTCAAATGAAATATGATGGGACTTCTGACTTAAATGGTTTAACAACATTCTTGATGGCTAAATATATTTTCTGTAACAAATTCTAGAAATCAATATACTAAAGTAACTCGTGCATAGTAGTATAGCTTATTTCTTTTTATTTCAATTTCAGATGGTATGGATATTTTGAATTGTTTGTTTAGTTTTGTGTCATGTTAATGATCTTTTTTTTATGTGCTTGCTATTTAGTTGAGTTGCTCAAGTTGTTATCTGAAATCATTGATCATTTTTTCTTTACACGGCTCTTAACAACTCAATCTACACTGAGTATTTTACCTTTCACAGAGCAAAAAAGGCATGTTGCTTTCTAAAAGATTTAAACACGAGTTTAATAATTTAATACTCTTATATTTATTATGCACAATTTTTGCCATGAATGTATACAATAAAACAAACAAGTATCCAATTCTTCAATAGTTATTAGTCAAAATAATGTACAAAACATTTTAGGTTGAAATTATTTTTTAAGGTTGTTCATAACATATACAACACAATGAAAGAATGCTATGAGAATGTATTTATCTATAACCAGTTTTTGTCTAATTGTTTCGTAATAGGAAAAAATTGAAATGTGCACAATAATGAATATCGAATAAGAATGATTTCAACATATTACTTTTAAAAATGGTTAATAGTTTACATAATTCTCTCTCCATGAAAACTATCTCTAAATTTAAGCTTGATTTTTTTTCTTAAAATGCTAAAAACAAAATTTAGTTCTACTCTAACCCCACAGGGGCTTGGTGCATGGTGCCCTTGTTATTGTATGTTTGTATCTACCATTAAATGCATCAAATGATGATGTTATTTATTATTGTGAGTTGCATTGTGGGCCATGTGTTGTAGATAGAAATTTAGAAGAAATACGATTGTATTTAGGAGCGCTTCTATCCGCACTTTTACATGCTTCATATATTATAAATCAACATGTATAAAATAAATGTAGGATTTGACAATTTGAAAGTATGTCTATTATATTTATTAATGGTATTAAATTCAAAGGAATATTCCCCAATAACACTCCAAGAATATGTTATTATTATTTAGGTTTCAAACTTTAAAAAAACTTTGTAATTTTATTGCAATATAAGCTTAACAAGTTTATAAAATTTTAAATGTTGCAAATCTCTGTGAGTTGATGGACTTTTCTACCTTGGCATAGAAAAATAAATTAAATACATTTATTTTATTAAAAATGAGACTAATGTTTTGGTGAATTATTGTATAAATCATTATCTAATCGCATCACATGCTTCCCTTTAGTAGCATAAAATATTAGAGAGTATATCGCAATAGTTAAATGTCTTTCTTATTTAAACTCACAGATGCATCATAATTTATGTTTGGATTTAGTTTGGAATTATCTTAGCCACATGGAATAGTGTGGCCATGTTTGGTGATGAGGTAGTTGAAATATAATGTGACACCAATCACCCCATGGATTGCATGGTATTAATCATGTGTGTCTATGGATGCATGATCATATGGAATCTAACTTAGAGTTGAATCATGTACGTATGAAGGTTATCAAAAACCATTATTTATCTATTATTATTGGAGGTTATGTAGATTTATGTTAGAATGTAGAAATTTTAGATAGGGTAAACATTTTTGACCGGTTTTAGAATATAATAAGTGGTCTAGTCTTTGAAATAACTTATATTCGTGAAAGCAACAAAGAAATGAAAATCCTACTAGAAATGGTAAAACCCTACCTACAAAGAGAGCATGTCACCACTTAGGAAAGGCAAGACATAGCAATAGGTCACCAAACCTCTACCAATCAGTAGCAACATACCCAAAAAAGAAATCACGATCCTTCAGTGAGACTATAGCCAATCCGACATAGAGAAACTCAGAAAGAACAAAATAAGAGTGGAACCCAATCGAAGGAAGCCCAAACAAGAGCGATGTGACCCTCAACCGTAGGCTAGGGCCTGTCTTCTCTCATGCCTTGAAAAAATATCCTTCATTGTCCACTGGGATCCCTCTCTCACCAATTCTTCAACATTCATCCTCAACCTTTTTGACTCAAAACGTCTACCTTTCTTCTTTATGGTGGAGCTTACATTAGCTTTGGGTTTTCTGACTTGCTTAGGGGGAGGGACAATAGCAAGAGAGAGGGGGGATAATGCAGGAGGAGAGGTGGGCAACAAAAGGGGAGCAACCCAAGGAGGGGAGGAAGGATCTACAAGCTTAGGGGGAGGGAAAAAAGTAGGAGAGGGGGGAGCGCAAGAGAGAGGGGATGGGCAAATTCTCAACATCCTCTCTTGACAGCATAGCTTCCAAACTACAACCTTGCCTTTTTGAAGTGGCTTCCACAACTATAGGAAATTTGGGCCTAAGAGGGGAGGACGAAGGCACCTTTAGTTGAGTTAGATACGGACTTCATGATGACACCTCCTTTGAATAGTCCTCCATAAGAACCTCACTAGCTTGGGGAGCCATAAAAGAAAAAGGAGGATAGAAGAATTTATTATGATTGTGCCACAAAAATTCTTAATTGAGAGTCCTAACTTTATTCCTCCAAACCTAAAAAGATTAAGGAGTAGAGGGACCTCTTGACTTGGAAGGACACCTAACAATCTGATGACTAGGAATATTATAATGGAAACAACAGAAGTGGAGTCCTTCATAGTTAAGAAACTAAATCCACGAGCCACACGAGGAGAGCAAATTCACCAAATGAAAGAGCAGTTTATAGAGGTCAACTATAGCATAGGTTGTAACAAATCTGAGATCCCAAGAGGAGACATCAATTCTCACAAAAGAGCCAACTCTGTTCACAAACATCTTGAAAAACTTCTCATTCCTTAAATTGGTAGAAGGTTGTGCAACCTAATCCATAATGGAGTAGTTGAACTTTGGGACTTATCTAGGTCAAATAATGGAGACCATGGGCACTAAAAGACACTGAAGTTATTGAAAAACCAAGGCCCATAGTTAAAAACAAAATCTCTGTCAGAGGGGCTTTGGGACTTGACAAGAAAAACCTATAACTAAGTAGAATGAAAGAAGGCGTTGCAATAGAATTATAGACATCAGAAGCCCAACAAGAGAGGACATAAGAAAAAAGAAACTTGCCCACACACTTTCCAAAGAGAGATTTGCAACCAATCTCAACCTCCATCTCTTGGATAGAAGAGTCAGGGAGAAACAGGACAGGGATATTCACAAAGAACTATATAGGCACTTCACCTAGAAAAAACTCAGCAGGAGGTGAAGCACTAATAGTTGGGAAACATCAACAAGAGAAGGGGACCCAGAAGAAGAACTAGAGGGAATCCAGGATCTACAAAAAATATTGCACAAATGAAAAGGGTTCAAAACATTTATACATTTAGCATAAATCCAACGAACCTTAGAGCCATCCTCAGTCTCATCTAGCACTTGAAAAGAACCAACACTACATTGAGGAAGGGCCTTGACCCCTGGCTATGAACATGGCTTGTGTTATTGGGTCAATAGATCTCTAGTTGAAGCTCCAGGTTAAGCAAACGCAACCACACGAATGAGAACATATATAATAAAGATTTGACAATTTGAAAGTATGTACATTATATTTATTAGTGGTATTAAATTTAGAGGAACATTCTCTAATAAAACCCCCAAGAATATATTACTATTTAGGTTTCAAACTTTTTTAAAAAAGTGATAATTTTATTGCAATATATATTTCCAACAATTTAATTCGCTGGAAAAAATATGTTATTGCAAAGTGAATTAAGACAGGACTAATAAACACAATAAATAAATACTCTTTTAAAACCTACTTCATATGAGGGTTTGCTTTATTAATGTCAATATTATTGATATTTGTAAAGTTTATAGGGAAGTCACTATTATTAATTATTATATTCATTTTTTATTATAATTATTTACGTCATTAATTATTTTTTATTGTGAATAATTTTTTATTTTAATGTGTTTCAACAAAAAATTATTTCAAAAATTTCTAAGACATTAATTGATTGTTGAGCATGTCAAATCACTTAGTAATAAACATAATGAATAAGTACTCTTTTATCATTTATTGAATAATACAA
The DNA here is from genome assembly GCA_037957365.1 of Torreya grandis. Lineage (NCBI taxonomy): Eukaryota > Viridiplantae > Streptophyta > Pinopsida > Cupressales > Taxaceae > Torreya > Torreya grandis. The sequence goes on from JARHVA010002355.1 coordinate 1,301,160, forward strand.
GTAATAGATTGGGACATATTGTGGATAAATTACAAGCCAAGCCACCCCACCCCTTCACACATTCAAATAATTAAACATTTTTAATGCTGCATATATGATTGCCCAAGATAATATGTAAACGTGGACTCTTTCTAACATTTGTCCAGTTCTTTAGTGATCAACTCAACGTGGAAACATTCTTTACAACCATATGCTTCAAAGCAATGTCAACATCTCAACATATGTCTATCAAGATATTTATTAAAATTCCAAATTTATTTTGAAATAACCCTCCTTCTAACAAGGAATGTCAAATGGCTTAAATGATATATGTTTGGCCTTGTCATAACAAGTATAAATCGTCGTAAAGTCAATACACATATTTTATTGACACATATTTTTAGAGGCCAATACAATTTAAAATTTATGGGTCACAAATAAATATTGTTAATGCTAAGAAATTTAACCATACACATAAATATCTATTATATTTTTGTCTAAGTCGATACAATATGCAATTTACAATTACATGAAAAATAGATAGTAACTAAATTGCTAAGTCTATAACTATTAATAACACAAGAGAATTTTTACGTATCATGTACAATCTCCAAATACAAAAATAGACTACATCTTGTCAATTCCTAACCTTTATTGCATTTAATGTAATTATAAATAATTTTAACGCAAAGAAAAAAAATAGTCGCTATACAACCCTTGTAAGTATTGTCCTTATAAAATTATTACATAAAATTATAATGAATTCATTTCAAATATAGAGAAAACATTAAAAATAATATGTTAAAACCCTTTTCTTAAATACACTCTCGATAAAGGATATAAGTGGCTTTCTCCTAGACCATCCAAGTTATAAAAGTCCAACAAGAGATAATTTCTCTAGTTTTTATTCATGTATGGGGTAAGAAATTTCTTATCACATGAATTATCTCTAGTTTTTATTCATGTATGGGGTAAGAGAATTCTTATCATATGGAATGTTATTTTTGAGTCAGGGTTTATTTTAAGAAACCATGACGGAAACCCTTTAGGTTTGTTTAGGCGAATCAGATTCACAGTCTTGGCAAATTCAAGTGTGTAGAAGAGGGGAGAAATCGCCTTGTTTATTTTCTACACAATCACCTGACAACATTTAAATGGGATGACAGTGTACTCAATATTGTGCACATTTCTATCACCACATGACATTATGCTGTCAGGCAGAACTGTGCTGCCATGTGACAACAATCATCATGCAACTTCATGCCATCGCATGATAATATGATGCCAAGCGACACCATGTCATTGGGTAACACCATGTTGTCATGCGGCATTAACCTATTTGTGCAACCCGATGCCACTACATGATAGTATGTTGCCGAGCGACGTCATGCTGCCAGGCAGTGGGACGCTGTTATACGATAATATACTACTAGTTGGCACCATGTTGCCATGCAATTTAGTGCTCTCAGATGTTATTTTGTTATCAAGTGATTTAGTACTCCCAAGTTTGAGTCTATTGTTGGGCGTGTCAGTGTTGTTGGGTGGTAGGCTGTTATCATGCGACATATTGTTATTGGGCACCAAGTCACTGTCATGCGGCACAATGCTACTAGGCATCAAGCTGCTATTGCATGACATAGTGCTGTCGGGTATCAGGATGTTGTCACATGACACAGTGCTGTTGGGTATCAGGTTTTTATCATACAACATAGTGCTGCTAGATGCCAAGTTATTGTTGTGCGACATAGTGCTATCAAGCGTCAGGTTATTATCGCGTGACATAGCGCTATCGGACGTCAGGGTGTTATCATGTGATACAGTGCTGTCGGGCATCGGGTTACTATTGGGTGGTGTATTATTGATGGGTGACACAGTGTTGTCATGAGACTTTGTGTTTCCAAATGGAGTGTTGCTGGAAGGTGGTGTATTGCTGGCAGGTGGTGTATTGTTGACGGGTGGTCATATTCTTTTGGGTGATGGAGTTCTCTCAGGGGGTTGAAAGTAATCAGGTGGCACAGTCTAAATTCAAGTCTCAAGATCTTCACAATGCGGTAAAGAAAGATACTTCAATGGTAAGTTGGTAAGCTCTTAGAACATATGTACTATATATATACATGGAAAATTGCATGGATAACCCCATAATTATTGTAAATCATTGGCGAGCCGACCCCTTAAAAAAACATCTCAAAATTTTAGGCGAATGGGTCCTATATTGTACTCGAAAAAAATTGCAAAATTTAAATACTCCAAACTGGGATATTTGTCACTAAAATTTACCCTATTTTGAGCTCAAGTTTGTTCATTTTTCTTGGTGTTTGCTCTACCAAACTTTGTCCTTGGGGAATTACCATGTGCACTTAGGGGTTCATCATGGTAATTGTCATTTTTGTGATCAAGCTTATAATATTAAATATCTATTTTAATTTTGCATTGAAGCTCAATATAATTGAACATAGATTCATGATTTTTTCAAACCCCTTTAGTTAGAACCATCTAGACAAAATATTCTTATTCTTGGGGTTTGGGACTTTCTTCCTACAAAATTCACATAGATTTGGGGTACCTTCTAAGTGAAAATTATCTTTTTTATTTGGAAAGAAAAACTCTTTTATTTTTTCTAATTCTATTATAGGTTTTTACTTACAACAAAGCTATGGTGATATCAAATGCGTTTATGCATATTTAAGTACATCCCAATAAGGTGATTTCAACATGATTTATGTTTCACTCTCTTCATCGAGAGAGACTGAATTCTGTGAAAGCAGTGATGGCGGTGCTCCCTGCCCTTGTCGATAGTCTCACAACTATGTTGATAGGTCATCGTCACGAAGGAAATCACCTCCGTAGACTTAACACAATAATGGGCTCTGCCACCCCACCATGACGAATTCCCACATTTGGATTTAGAACAAATTCCCCAAAAGGATAATTTAGATGTCCAACAAGGTTATGCCTAGGGTGAAATGGACGCTGCAAATGAAGAAAACTAGTTGGGATTTCATACTTGAAAGTGATGAATTGTGTTATACTAAGCAAGGCATCAAATTGGAAGACTTGGATCCACATTGTCATCAGCGTCCTTACTCTTACCACCTAATTTTATGTTGTCTTTATAATGTTTACATGATTTTGGTGTCACTTATATGTAAACGACTTTTAAAACTTTATTATTTTGTTAATTTTTTAAATCATATGACCTAATATACTAGACTTTTAATTTCATTCTAATTACTTTTTTTTTTTTTTTTTAAGATAAACATGTTGATCTTTTAAAATCCTCTCACATCTATAAATATTAAGTCCACAATTAAACACTATCCATTTAACCAAATTTATATAAAACTCGAATACACCTTCATTCCTTTTTAATAACTCTTAAAATTCATACATTTATAAATAACATAACACACTTTACCATTTTCGACGCCAAATCTTGCTCGCCTTTTTTCCTACACTAACAATGTGAACCTGTGGAGACCCACGAGGATCTTCATTGAAAATTGAAAACCTTTTCTGTAAAGTAATTTTTATCAAAAAGTCGATCACGGGGTAGAGAACCTCGATGCTCACATGCCGTGATTTGCCCTCCGCTTCACTCCTCTCCGTCGGTTCTGTTAGTAAACTCCATTTGAATTCCAAAAATTACAGCCAATTCATTCTTTACACACATGTTTTAGAGGAAAATTAACATAAATATACTAATCTTCTACCAGTTAACGTATTTCCAATGCCACTTGTTTTTCATTCTCAGATAAGTGCCCCTCAAATGGCTTTTGTTCAGCCTCTTCACAGGTAGATCAGTTTTGTTTTGTTTGCTTGTTCAACCTCTGCACAGGTATATCAGTTCTGTTTTCTTTTTCTTTTTCTTTTTTATCTCTGGAAAAAAAACATTTGGAGTGTCCCACACTGATGTGTTACGATTGTGAAAACTGGAAGTTTAAATTTCTGTTCCCTTTCGAGCGAACCTGTTTTTAATTCGATTTATTAGATACTCATTGTATACATAATTGGCGTATGCATATACAAAAGATTCATAGACAAATGGCATATTTCTATATAATTATATGTACACATCATGTAAATGGGTATTTTTTTTCCAAAAAAAATTGTATGTATATATTTATTTGTGTGTATTTATGCATACAGAAAATGGTATATATAATATATATACCATTTTCTGTATGGATATATACACATAAATAAATATTTATATTATAATTTTTTAATATATTTAAAAACAATCTTAATATATAATACAAAAATTTGGGATATATATATAAATTAGTATATATCTATACATCCATTCATATATGAATGGATATCTGTAATACCTATTTATGTGTATATAGACATATACAGATGGGAATTTATAAAGATACCCAATTGTGTGTACACACAAATGAGTATATATATATAGGGAAGTGGATATATTTATGTGTATCATTTGTATATATATAAATATTATTTGAAGAAGTCATTCATTTTTTTGGGGGAAGAAATGATTATATGATTTTACTTAAACATATTTGGGTTTTTCAGATCCACTGTTTGTTCCTTACAAAAGGTAGGATATGCAAGGAGCAAGTCGCCTCACATTCATCGGGTATTTCTAAATTAGGCCCTTGTAGTTTGCAAAGTATTGTCATATTTTAGTTTTCATTTTGGTGTTTTCAGAGAGTAACAATGAATAATATTCTTTTGGAGCGGCAAAATGTTTTGGTCGGATGTTTTATATCTCACTATTGGATCCGTCTTTAGGGGAATGATCTAATAGTGAGATCTAAAATGTCAAACAAAAACATTTTGACATAGATGAATCCAAAAGAATGATATTCATTTATTGTTATATTTTCATGTTCAGTTGATTCAAAGCAACCTTGAAAGATTGCATTTGATTTTTATTGTTTCTATATAATTATCTCAATACTAAAAAGTGTCTTTATCAGTTTTGAAATGAATGAAATGAAATGATTTTAATTATGCCCACGAGACCGAACAATGTATGGGACCACAAAGTTTATAAGTTTGAGACAAATACTTGAACCAAGGCCCATCTAGGTAGGGTGAACCCTCTTGTTGGGCATGCAGAAGTGATATGGTTGAGCCTTTACAGTTCGCAGAGCTGGGGTGATCTCTCCTGCAATTATGTGTAATCCCCCCTGGTTTATCGGGATTGCCAGGCATCCTGCAACTAGTGTGTAGCCCCTGCTGGAGAAATTGTCTGTAGCAGAGCTTTCGACTGAGGTGTCCTGGTAAGCATGTCCAAGCATTGGGGCCATGAGGCTTGCCAACTCAACTTCCAAAAAGAAATCAATTGAGATTTTATACATTACATATTTGGCGGCCTTTGGTTATTCTCTGCAAGTTAGGTTGTCAAATAGCACATATTAAAAACCATAAAATCTAACCTTTGCATAGTATTAGGCTCAAGTTGTGTTAAACTCAAATTTGATCTTTTGTACTGTCATATATATTGAGTTTGTGGACTAGAGACTGCGGCCCTTTGATTAAGAAGCCGAATAATGAAGCTTCATTTGTTGTTATGATAACATATCTGGTTTGCATGTGTCAAAAGCCCTTACATAGGAACCAAGGTTGTAGAATTTTCAACCCTCCTCGTAATCTAACTGCATTCAGCTTTTTTAAGTTAAAACTTAGGTCAGAATTTCAGGAAGAGAAAAAAGGATCAGTGCATGGTATAGATGAATACTTATTTATATAAGCAAGCATTGCTGCCAAAGTTATCAACTGTTTATGAATGAGCAAACCAGAGTGCAGGCACCGATGGGATTGCAAAACTATACATACTGTACACTCTTATTTAGCATCAATTGCCTGCTATAAGATAGATTTGTAACTTAATTGCTTGAGTGTGCATCAATTTAGTGGTTCATTGTTGAAACTGATGTCTCCAACAACAGCGTTACATTCTAGTACATTGTATCCTGGTTGTTCGATTGTCATATATTATTAAGCACCTATGAAGACATAGAAACTGTGACATAGGCCTAATACAATAGTTAGTTGTCACTTGAAGATCAGAAGAACTTAACAAGTATTCGATAAAGTATTTAGAAATATGATACAGGTATCTAGTGCCAGCTTCTTAAAACTTAGTACCAGGTTGAAGGTTCCATTACCAAATTATCAAGCTCCACTCAAGCCAAAAAATAACACAAGATAACACTAATATATGATGGTTTCAATTAGTATGCAAAACAACTTGCTATTGAGAATAATGAATGAATGTATCAAATTGAATGTGAAATGAGGTATGCACCCAAAATATATATAGATGATATTATCCAAAGAATAATACCAAAATGGGTTGGGCCTATGTCTGCACATATCCCAATGACACCTCATATGGTCTCATATGGGTCTGCATGTGCTCATATGAACACGGATCCCAAGGATACCACATTACGATAACCTGTTGGTTTTTAAAGCAATATTCCCGAGGATACCGCAAGTGGGTATCTTAAGGGGTCCAGATAAGTTGGGTTTTAAAATAAGTGCAATACTTGCAACATCATCCCCCCGTAAACATGACTTGAGGGGCCCAAGGAAGATGGCATTGCCCAACATCCACCTTTAATGCCAGCCTGAAGCCCAAGTGAAGAGTCAATATCCTCCACTATTTCGATTGCATGAAGATGCCTACGAATTGGTCTTGATATGTAGTCTGTCCAAAGCTAGAGTCAGTGATGCATAAAATACTAAACCAACAAGAGCCACTAAATTAATTGTTCCAATGAGATCAATAGGTGCCAAGGCCATCAAGGTCCAAGTAAAATGCTCTCCCACAAAAAGTCAAAGATCAATTGCCACCCCACTAGGGATTGCCTACTCAAGAGCCAAGGACCGGCTTTCATGAACAAAGATGAAGTCAACTTAATCTGCAAGGTTGCTCACCCAAGATCAAAAGACTGATCTCCACGAGAAAAGATGAAATAAAATAATCTGCCCATGAAGAACATCAATGCCTCAAGCATGATCCATGCTCACCCATAAAGAGCTAAGAACCTAATAATAATTCAAGCAAGGCCAACACAGTCTACGGAGAATGCTCAACCAAAAAGATCCATGAATCAAGAATGCCTCCAATGTATGTGCTCAGTAACAAGTTAATATTAAGAATTGTCTTCCCATCACAAACTCATGCCACAAGAAGCATGCAATGTATGTGGTCCATAACATAGCATAATAAAAGACTGTCTTCCTGTCATGAACACATGCCACATGAAGCAAGTCATACTGTTTCATAACAAGACAAGACATACCACAAGAAGCAGGTCATGCACGTGCTTCATAACAAGCCAATACATGCCACAACAAGCAATTCATACACGTGCCCCATGACAAGGCAACACACTCTACAAGAAATAATCCATTCATATGTTTCATAACAAGGCAACAAATGTCGTAAGAAGCAAGTCGTACACATGCTTCAGAACTAGGAATCACATGCCATCGGAAGTTTTATGTGCTTCACAAAAAGGCACCACATTCGGTGAGAAGCTTTATGTGCTTCATAACAAGGCAATACATACACAAGAAGTTAATAATATATGAACTTTTCCAATATAAGATTATGTAGATTTCCATGATGTTGTGAATTTGAAAAAGAGCTTTCTAGAACTATCATGTTGAATAAAAATAAATTCAATGTTTCTGGTACAGTATGTGTACCCTTCTTCTCTAATGAATTATAGCAATAGTGAATTCCCTAAATAATAATTTTGAGTTTCAAAGGGAAGAAAAGAAGAGGTCGGCTTACCTCAAACAAAAATAGTTAATTACTCACCTTTAACTAACCATAAGTTAATGAACAAATCAACAGCTAGTCACCTTAGTTTGTATGCGTATTATCTCACCTTAAATGATTCATAATTGGTTGCCAAGAACTCCCAATACCAAGCCCATTGTTCCTATTTAGATTTTCTGGTCTCTTTTCAATTTCAATAGTTTCCTTTACCATCCATTTCCAATAATCCTCTTCTCTTACAATTAGTTTTGTCTCACCAATACAAATATGGTGTTTAGCGGAATGGGAGTGTTCTACGAATGCAGAAAGCCAAGAGTTATGAATGTCTCTAGGATGCTCTTTGAGCCTTGTTTGGAGAGACTTACCTCTTTCACCCACATAGAATGTGTTGTAAGAACAAATAATTATGTAAACACCGTTTTGTACTTTAGGATCTAAAGGATTTTTTTCGGAATCCAAAGAAGTGAGAAGGGTGTTATGAGGTTTGAAAGTAGTTTGTATACCAACCCTTCTTACAATTCTTGCTAATTATGTAAGGAATGGTGATCCTAGGTGCATCTAAGTCTACATTATTATCTCTCTGTCTCGGTATACTTGCCTTATGGAACGCTCTTTTGATTTCCCACCTTTAATATCCATTTTCCATCAATACTTCTATGAGGTGATCTTTCCTCTATTTGAGGTGTTTCGGGTCTGAGATCCTAATAGCCCTAGTTTCCAGAGAGTTAAGGACAACAATTTTATCACAAGGATGATGGTGTGTTTGCTTGTAAATACAGATCAATGTGTGTCTTCTTTCTATAAACCTCATGAGATAAAGTGCCATCTTATCTCTTTGAGATAATGACATCAGGAAAGGTAAGTTGTCATTTTCTTCTTTCTCCATAGTGAACTGCATATGGTTCATTTTCCGATTTAAATGAACAAGGAATTTATCAAGTTCATCACTAACATGGGACCATTTTGCATTGTTGTCATCTACAAATCTATCCCACTATTTGGGTTTCATTGGATATGATTCTAGCGCTTTTGACTCAAAATGTTCCATGAATAAGATCTCCAATATAATCTACAATTTGATGACGATGACAATCACACACTCAGATGTCAAATATCATACTTGATTTGCAGGATCTACCCCAAGCCATTGCCAACCTCTGAGTCCACAGGAACTTGCTTAATCTTGGAATCATCAATCAATGCAAGGTGTTAAAACAAGGTGCACCCATTTATAGAAGCTATATCTATCCATGGGAGGAACGCCACGATGCAAGTTGCACCAATCCATAGAAGCAATGTTGATGACCCTAGAGTGTGGAACACCCACAACATCTCCCCTCACACCACACGCACTTAAGCTCTCCGAGCTTGGCACCATCTCAATCAATAAAGAGCCCATGAAATCCCCATAACCATCAAGATCTTAACAAAGGACTAATGTTAATGAAGATGCAACATAGCCATCAGTAGGTGAAGAGGCCCACAAATAATCTCAACTAAGAACTCATCAAATGTAGTTATAGCCATTTCAATAGGTGAAGAGGCCCATAAATGCCTCGACAGTCATGGTCATCTCAATATGTGAGAAAGAACACAAATGTCCCAACAATCATCTGAGGCAAATCAAAGGTCTCAAGAAACAAAATCCTAGCACCTGAAATAGCTTCCATACTTTTAAAGATAGATTAGAAGTCACAAGCAAATAAAAAAAATACGAAATTTGCAAAACACCAGATTTTTTGTTGTTTTGGGAACTCTTAACACTTTGCAAACAAATTACATATCAAATATCATTGCTCTAAAAACAGAAGAGAAACCTTGTTTTGCTCATAATTTTGTTATCCATTGAAATTTTGCAAATAACTCATTCTGGTAAGCTCTTGAGATAAACTAAACAATGGTGAAAGAAAATATGGAAAATATGCAATAGATTTTTCACACTTCTCAAACAAATATGTGTTAGAATTGTCTGTCAGAGTAGAATAATACCCAAAATCAGATCTAGAAAATTATGCAGATTGTGTGGAATTTAAGGTGCTGTGAATAACCATATTAAATCTCCACGGACCAGCTAGGACTCAAACCTAGGATCCCCCATTGGTTGTTGGGCTGCTCTACCACTTAGCTATTGGATCTTTATAGTTTGGAGTGTGGATTGTTCTTCCCACACCCCCCTCATGCCACAATTTTTGGTGCTTGGGCCCCCTAGTGTGGCTCTTATACCATGTTAAATATCCATGGACCAGCTAGGACTTGTACCTAGGACCTCCCATTGGTTGTTGAGTTGCTTTACAACTGAGTGCCTTGCCCTTTACAATCTGGAGTGTGGATTGTTCTTTCAACAAGCCCTAATATGTCAATAAGTAGGGTAAAAGGAAGAACTGAGGGTATTCACACTTGTACCAATTACCAACATTAATAGATATGGCTAAAACCACAAGGTGGGGAAGAAATTAGCGAACATTCCTTGAGCACTATCAAACCCTAGATCCAAGCTCGATCAAGAAATTGAATTCAATCTCCTTCGAACAAGAAATGGCAAATCACTATCACAATTAGTGATTACCAAATCTCTCAAAACTAGGGGAACTAACCTCTATGCTTTGATATGATGTTAAAATTGAGTGTGAAATGAGGTAATACTTGGGGATGCATCCCCCCATTTTTTTTCCCCATCTTGAATGTTTCAAGGATGCAAAGATGGGGATGAAACATTCCCCTCCCATCCCCTTTGACAAACCTAAAAAGAGGGATGTCCCCCCATCCTGGAGACAGAACATCCCACGCCCATCTTGAGGATGTCCCGATGTCTCGGGACACCAAATACAAAAATAAAATTAAAAGAAGACACTTGACTTGAATTTTTTTTTATTAACCTAAACCTAAAAGGGGGGCATACAAAGGCCCCCCACCCTCATTGTTTAATTTGTAACTTCATAAGTTCATAATTGTTAGTTTTAGTTGATTTGTTGAAACTTGAATTGTCGATGATGGATTGTCATTGTAACTTCAACGAATCGGCATCTTGTAATCAATTTTAATCATCAATGACTTGTGAATGATGTGACAATATTATTCAATGTTGGATCACAGATGTATCATGTTAGTTTAATTTAATTTCAGCTTCTTTCAATTTGTTTATGATTTGATTTAATTTTCAAATATTATTTTTATATGTATTTTTAATAGTTGTGCCCAAAATCTTGGATATGTTTGCCAGTCCCCCATCCCTAAAACTTATGTAACATTGATATAATTGATGCTTTTGCAACCCTAATAGTAAAATGGGTTAGGTCTATTTCTGTGCATATTTGAATAATACCTTATGTCGTCTCATGTGGACCTATATGTGTTCATATCAATACAAATCCCAAGGATACCACAACACAGTAACTCATTGCATCCTAAAGCATTAATCCCAAGGATACCATAAATCAGTATCTCGAGGGGCTCTAATATATCATGTTTACATGAGTGCAATGCTTGCACCAAAAAGCGCAATCAAAAAGATATTCATGGCATGAGATGGATGCCCATTTTTGTCATTACCTTGTGAGATCTTTCTTTGTGGTTTGCAATTGAGCCCCTCGTTCAGGTCCTGGTAAGAGGGTTTACTTCTTCTATTTAAATCACCCGTTAGCCTTCTCAATTTGGGGATGTCTTATGTCTTATCTAAACTACGTAAATATGAGGATGACCCAATAAAATTGCTACTTCAAAGTATATTACCTTCCTTTATGTTTGTGAAGAGTAACAAATGTAACCAAACAATTCTGTATGCAAACAAATCAGCAATGTATTACACTGGCTTAAATGATCTCTGTTTTCAGTTGGTTACCGAGTATATGAATTTACACAATATTATTTCAAGTAGGGGCACATGGATTCATTTGTTCTGTTACTTTGTGAGCCGTATTTAATATAATTGGACAGAACCGCATAAACACCAATCAAGTATCAACAATGTTTGATAATGGTGCTTAAAAATCCTGTCCACTATTGCAAGCAAATTTGAATTGACCAAGCAGTTTTGTTGAACATGCATTTTACTATGTGTTCTGTTTAGACAAATTTGATGTTCATTTAAATTTTTCTTGCATAAATAAAGAGATAACAGTTTGCTTTTGACTTTCTTAGTTTCTAATACGTTCATTATTTTTCTGGCACTGAAATTCAGAGGGTAGTTGCTCTGAAGACTGTTACAAGGAACACAAAACTTGGAATTCAGGTACAATCAGCCTTTTTTCAAATGCCTCTTTACAAATTTATAAAAGACAAAGAAACATAAAATTATGTGATATGATTTTTCAGGATTTGACTGTGTAGTTTCGAACCAATCTACATTGGCCCTTGATTCACGAGTAGTAGTTCACAAGAAATATTGGTTAACATAGATTGGATCAAAACTACACAATTGAATTCCAAAAAATCATATTACATAATTTGATCCATTGCAAAAATACCACTTGTATAAACATAAAATTACTAGAAGTTGAAATGGTCAAATCGCTGATACCTTTTTCTCTGTACCAATCCTGCAGATTGGAAAAATAATTATAAAAAGAGACCAGGACAAGGAGAGATCATTTCTCTATATGTTATTTCTATCTTTGTTCATGTGTCTGGCATATCTATCTAACCAACTTGGATAACTATTGCATTTTCATGATACAAAGAGGCAATTATAAGTTATTTTCAGTTTTGTTTCTTCCATTTGAACGTTTGAGTAAAAACTATTTCTGATGTTATTGTTGTCAACCTGGAGTTGCACTTTGAAACGAAGACGTGCTGAAATGGCTAATCCTCTCTCTAGTTGAAACAATGAGATCTTTTCACGAGAGTGGGTGTCTCAATGGTGAGAAGAACCTTCAGAGATGACTGGTTTTCTGTAAGATGTATCAATGAGAATCTCTACTCTGCGTTGCGGACTACCATGGAAAAGGGAGAAAGAAACTTGAAAGGGAAATCCTACTTAATGACGGTGATACACAAGAATGTTGATCCACCCTACTTGGAACCTTGAACACTAAACAAACAAGGGAAAATGAAGACCTTTGATTTCAATTGATCACTATGCATAAGTATTTCATGAGAAGGTTCGATCCAATGACAAAAACGTGAGGAAAAACGATGGAGAGAGGTTTGATACAAGACACTTTGCAGCCACCTAACATCTACTAACAGCTTCAGCAAAAGACATATAAAACACTGAACATGACCTGCATAACATGATAAGCTAGCAACTAGGTACGAACCAGAATTTGGGAAGGGAGAGAAATCTATCATGTATGCAAATTGCTGAATGAATGTACACTATGCCAACACTTGAAATCTGAAAATACAGTCTTTTTATTGATTAAAGAGGTTACACAACTCACCAATGACAGAGTCTGGTCTTACCAAGAGAGTGATGGATTTTACAAGGTTGAAAAGTTATTAATATAAAAAATTACAAAAAGTCAAGAGATTGGAATTGAAAATAGGAGAGGAAGTGAACTCTTCATTAGCCCAAATCCAAATTGCGTTGCATGAGTCTTCCAAGTTTGTCTTTTTTTGGCTTATACCTAACTGTCTTGCATGAAGAATCCTTGGCTTTGAAGTGGACAGTGGCTAATTTTGCACTGCTAAACTCTTATCATGCAAAAATGCTACGCCCACCTCCAAATATGGACTTCTTTTTGAGCTGTTTGATCGTTTGAAAGCATGAGATAAACAAGAGCATGCATGAAATCCACGTCATGCTAAAATTAGAACTCGAATTGAAACGTTGGAAGCTAAGTTGGAATGTTTAAAAGCACGAGTTTGACCAAGAGATGAACTTGACTTCAACAACCAGTGAACTGAAGCTTTGACCAGTGAACCGAAAATAGCCTTTGCTTGCATGGATTTCCACGTTGACTTCATCTCTTGTTTTGGTCTGTCTGTTCGTGTCTTGTCTATTTTTGGTGGGATTCTATATTTGGTCTCGGGACTATCTTTTTCCTGTCCCCTTTGCACAATTATTTCGGAATTCTCTTGGCTAAGTTTTCCTTGGTCGTCTTATTTCCTCGAAATTCCTACCTTGGCTTCATCTTAATTTCCTCGAACTTTTTCCTTGCCATTTTTTTCGAATTTATTTTTTTAGGCTCTTATGTCTTGCCCTTTGGTTTTCTTCGGACTTTTGTTGACTTCATATTCCCGCGGATTTCCTATTTGACAATTTTTTCGAAGGATTTCCTTAAAAATTTTCATTTCCTTCTTTGCCTTTGTGTTTATTTTCTATCGGGCTTTTCCCCGGGTGTATCCTCCATCTGGTCTTTATATGAATTCCTTCGGACAAAAAGTCCGAAGGAATTCGTCTCCTTTGGCTATCTCTCCTCGAAGAGCATGTGCCCTTCGAGAACTTTGTTTTTGTCCTTCGCTTCATGAAGATGCCCTCCGCCAAGGCTTCTGCTTCCCAAAAATGCCCTTCGGGCTTCCTGATTTGGTCCTCTCGCCGCCAAGTGCCCTCCACAAGGGCTATTCGTCCTCAAAAGTGCCTTTCGGAACTTTTGAAAGGGTCCTGCCACCAACTAAGTGCCCTCCGCAAGGGCATTTCTCCTTCAAAAAAATAGATTTTGTCCTTCGGAACTTTTACCAAGGTCTTCTTCGTGCTTGAAGTGTCCCCCGCAAGGGCACATACCCTTTGGGCTTTTTGAAGGGCACCCAGGCTTTTTGAAATTGTCCTTCGGAACTTTTGTCTTGACTTGAAAACCATAAAGTGAACCAACCTGAAGGGTACATACCCTTCGGGACTTTTGAATTGGACCTTTTCGAAGGTTACATACCCTTCGGGACTTTTGAATTGGACCTTCCTAAAGGGCAAGTGCCCTTCGGGTTTTTTCAACTGTGTTTTTCCCTTTTCCTTCGGACAAAAAGTCCGAAGCAAATAAACTTTGAACGACTGCCACTTAGTCATTTTTTCTGACCTTTACACAGTCCTTTGAGAGCTCTTTCTCTTAGACAAAATGGCCGAAGAAATAGTCCACCTCTTATAGCCCGAAAAAATCCTTGGGAAGACAAAATAAATAAACTTACAGCTTGCTGTACGTGATGCTTAGAAAAGGAGGAAAGCCCTTTCAAACTGTTGTAGATGGCCACTTGGGTGGCTGCAAATGCACATTTAAGAACCCCAAAATTGATTCACAAGACAAACTTGGCACCATAGCAAAGATCCGAATAGTAGGGGTGACAATTTGCCCTGTGGGGGCAAAATTGTCAACAGTTCTGCCAAGAGCAAGTTGTGCCCTAAGACCCTTGCACTTATGCTACAAAATGACACATTTCACGCCTTCATGATGATAGACTCTAGAGATTGAGGACTTGAGGAAACAAATACTTTGTCCTGCACCCAAATGACTTGAAGCTATATTCTTTAGCAGGATAACCTGTTATCTTTCACAATGAATATGTTACGTTGCCTTTATCACCATTACCCACGCCATTGGTGTTCTTTTATTAAAGGTCACTGGATATATGTTTGTGCTATGCTCAAGTGTCTCATTGATTCTTTTAGGTTGGTGGATGCTGTTATCCATTCACGTGAGGAAAGTCCTTTGGGCTTTGGTGAGCCTTAGATTTTCCACTCAGATTTGTGCTAGACTCTGACAAAGGCTAAGCTTATGTTTCTTCTTCTTGGGCTTGCAAGCAAGGAGACTGTTTTCCTTCTTTCATACCCAAGTTTTATGAACCATTCATCTAATTGTTGTGAGTTGATAATCTAAGAGGAGAAGATTTGATGCAAATGCCACATAAAATTTGGAAACCTGCAATAGTACCAATTTTATACAATCAGGCATTGCAAAACTTCAAAGGGATTGACTTATTTCACGTGAGATAGAAGGGTAACTAAGAGTACAGAAAGAGAGAGATAATTGACAGTTTTCTTCAAGTATGGTCAATACAATAATATTTAGCTATTGGATTTTGGGGAAAAAGTAGGCCAATCCCCATACACATCTTTTCTGCATGAGCTCATATGGTGTATTCTCTTATCCATAACATGATGCCAACTTCTATGATGCTACGATGATTTTTGCACATCAAGATATACATTTGTTTGCGCATGGTAACATCTCAGTTATAACTTAATACAAATGTACCTAGTTCTTACTATTTTTTATTTGAGCTCCAAGTACAATCATGGCACAGCGCACTAAATTGCAGAATCTAATTTGTTATTAGCACGAGTGAATTTATGTTGTTATAGACAAACAACAATTGCAGTGCAGAAAGAGAACATTAATGCATGAGAACATCAATGCATTCATGCACACAGAAAGAAGAATATTGGCAGTATGAACTGAATCAGGATTTTTTTCATACGAAAGTTCTGTACAATGCCAATCTTTGAGATGTACAACTGTGCAGATTATGTCTTCCCCAGACATGCAATACATCTTTATACAAACTCTGCTGAATGGGAACTGGATGAACACTAGGGAAAGATGAAATAGATCATCTTGCAGCGGTTATAGAAAGGTTGGTGTAATGCTCAGACCGTTGGTGCTGAGTTGGTGTCATGGCAGATGGCACCAGATTGACTTGTAACTAGCACCGAAGCTTGGCACTAGCACCGATGCTGATGCTGGTTTTTCCAAAGTGCTGATAGGACCTATAAGTGCTGATGTCACATCGAACTTTGATGATTGTGCAAAAACATTTTTTTATCATGCTTGGCACCACTGGGGTGTTGCCTCGTCACCTAGCAGAGCGATCAAGGGAAACAATGGATACTTTGGTTGGGTTCAGTCCATTCTGAACTGCTAGGTTTCCTAGAACATCCTTTACTGAGCCACCTGGATCAATTGCCGTAGCTGAAATAACTTGGTTGCAATTGTTATTGTTTGAATAATTGCTATCATTTGAATAGTTGTCTTTTAATAGCTCACTGTTTATCCTTTTTTCTTTGATAGATGACCCTTGTTTTACTTTTATAGTCGCATTTGTGTACCTAATGGCTGCACTGCTAGCTGGTCATCAGTTGCAGTACTTCATATGCAGGTTGAACACTTGCAAACCTGTGGTCAATCTTGCCACCAATTGGCCAATGGTTGCTTTATGGACTTCTGGCTGGTCAAACTGCCATAAGATTTTTGGTTATATTAGGGCTGTTTATTGTCTGCTTTCAATGACCAAATTTTTAGTATACCTTTATCTGCCTGAAATAGCAACCAAGCGTGTTCCAATCCTTTCCAACAATGCATGGTTTTGAATCTACCTGAATTCGCAACAACTCTGATCTTTTATTGAGAAAAAAAGTGTTTCTTGTTTAATATTATCTTGTATCCTTAGCATATTTAGAGTTGTTCCTCATTGCAGCCTTGGGGAGAGCGGGGAAGATCTAGGTTCCAAGAGATACTCAATTCAAGGGTATTCTTTTTATTACAGATTCTATATGCTGACAAGTTAGCACAGACTTGGTCAGTGGAAGAAAGGGTGTGAACAATATTCCAAAATCCACCGAGTAATATAAGAAAATCCTTACAGAACTTCATTAATATGAACTTGACTGTTCTCTTTTTGCAACGGATTCTATTGATTAGCTAAGTACAGTACAATACAAAGATGATTCACATGGAGGTTGACGGTTTCAACCATGTAACTCCTCATGCATCACTTATGGAGAATCTTGGAACATCCTATTATGGAACTGCCTAGTTTTGAGACATCCTTGGCATGACCAATTCCATCTTCCTCTTCTGGATTTGGCATTGAAACAGTGCTAACTCAAAGCTTTTGAGCAATATGGTGCCAATCTTGTGCTTGGGTGTTAGTGAAACTTTAAGTTTGGCGTCGAGCTTCACTTTGGTGCAGGATGCCACACAAGATTTCGTGTCACATCTGAAAAAGGGTTTTGGAACTGCCAATGAGTGATCCTGGATTTTGTGCTATTCCAACTGTGTGGAAACCCAGGCCGCTTGATACTTAGCCAATTTCTACTCTTACCACTCTTGAATTTGGTGCTGTAAGCGTTGATCCTTTACAGATCAAAAGCACACCATATCTTATATTAATTCTGAGTACCCAGATATAATTTACATATTGGCATTCAAAATATTTAATCGTGGCATCTCCATTGCAAGAATTTTTCAAAATACAAACTTTTGATAAATAATAGTCTTGAACCTGAAATCTGAGTAAGTGTTGATGTCACTTGATCATTTAGAGATCAAAAGTATACCATATCTTTTATTAATTCTGAGTGTCAGATCCGATTTACATATTGGCATTCAAAATATTTAATCATGGCACCTCCATTACAAGAAAATTTTAAAATACAAACATCTGATAAATACTGAGCTTGAGGATAACTTATGTTTTGCATGAACCTAATATCCCCAATAAGGAGATCGCTGGAATTAAATGAGAAACTTGCTGTCATCAAATCGCCCTCAAGGAAATCACTGCAATATGCTCAATTGCTGCTATTAAATCGCTGCCATTAGATCGCTGCACTCAAAGAGGAGCGCTACACTCAAGGGAGGAAATCGTTGTCATTAAAGGAGCATTAGTATATTTCATTAATTAATTACAACCATTGGAAAAGTCGCCACATTTGGGAGAGTCGCCACTTTTGGGAGGGGACATATCTTTTTAATTGAAGGCATGACGCTATAAATACTCCACCTTTGTTTTGGAAGAAGGCATCCAAGAATATACATTCAAACATGCAACTTTGTACAAGCATCAATAAATGCTTTTAAGGACATAACCCCTTAATTGCGTAACTTGATTTCAAGGACGAAAATCCTTGTTATCAAATAACCCAAGAACGAAACACCTCGAGGATTAAATACTCTATTATTCGAAATTCCAAATTTAAATTCATTTTATTATATAAATTTTTATTTCAAGTTTAAAATCAATATTTCTTTTAAAAGGGATGTCCAAGGAATCCAAATTCTTGCATAATATTCCGATTTGGAATATTACAGCGGTATCAGAGCTGTTTTCTTGCCAACCTATGAACCATGGGATCACTACACAAGCATATTGTGGCCAGTTTTGATCAATACAAAATTCTTTCAGCAGAGATTTGAAAAGAAATCTTTTTTTCAGACTATATGGAGTTGAGTGAGTCGCAGAATCGAACAGGGCAGTATGAGGAAGTTAACTTTGATGCCTTGAAAGACAGAAAGTCATTAAATGTACCTCACCTATTAAAGGATGCCAAAGGGACTTTCAATGGTATTATGGATAACCAACGAGACATTGCATGTGCACCTTTGCTTTTAAAATCGTCTGGCTATCCTAGAGAAATAGGAAGTTCACATGTTGAACATGGAGAGTTTCCAGAGGTATGCTTAAAAAATCCAAAAGTCAATGAAGGCTGTGAATTAGAGACAAATTGCATACAATTATCCACAACAAAAGATGAATTGGAAGAAACAGAAATAGAAGGATTTGCCTCTGATGCCTAGTCATTATTTTGTCATGATGCCATTCATGACCAACTTGTTCAGGTAACAACGAATTCTGTGAGTTCGTCTTGGAGAACATGCTCGCCGTATTTGCTATTGGAAACTTCAGATCTTGCATTTACTAGCTTTAATGAGGAGAAAAATTCCTGTAGAAGAAAGTTTTATCTAAGTGACTTCAGTTCTCCAAGCATTAGGGAAGGCATGTCAAGCTCTCTGGGTTCCTTACAAATGTCAGGGTCTAATTTTATAAAGATGAAGAAAACCAACATTGAATTAAAAGAATGTCCAAACATGCTTATCCAAGAGGGAGTTGATATTTGTGGAGACTCTTCTATTGGGAAGAATGACATAAAAAATCTAGATATTAGAGATGAACACAAGTTGTTTATTGAAATCACTGATGATGATGATGATGATGATGATATGTTTTGTCTGTGTCAGAGTGAAGACAAACTTCAGTGTGTGCAAGAGAAAAGTCTTGAGGATTGTTCCATGAACACAGGTTCTAAGTTTGATAAACCAACTGATTGCCAAATTAATGCACACTACCAACAAGATATCATGGGCTACGATCTTAAAAATAAACAAGATGGAGAGCCAACCAAAATGATTGATGGAATATGGGAAAATCAGGAGTGGGAGTCACAGAATACTGGAGCAGAAAAGTTTATGGAGGATGTTAATAAGAAGCTTAATTTTAGCCATGATTCTCAGCTATGACAACATGTAGAAATAGGAGCTAAAGCAGATGGGAAAGGTCGGTTAAATATATCGGTAGATACTGTACAAAGTTTGCAAGATCTTTCAAAGAACATCAAACACTGTGACCTGCAGAACATAGAAAAGTTGCTCGACGAGAAAACTAAAGAACCTGAAAAGATTGTAGTTGAAAAAGCTATGGAGGTTGATGTTGTAAATTATGCAGAATAGAATTTCTGTGGGAGAGAGAGATGCAAAATGAAAGTGATGAAGAAGACAATGACGAAATCTCCTTAATGTGGAAACAAATGTCCTTGTCTTTCAAATGTTCCCAGAGTACGGTAAATTGAGACATGGATTTTACTTATGAGAAGGATGATACAGAAGATTGCATTCATAGCTTCATTCTACAAGATGATCTTGGCAAAGTTTGCACTTTGTGTGGCTTTATTGGGCAGAGTATTGAAACAATCTTTGACATCCAATGGCCAAAGGCTTGGAAGGGTATAAAATATTCAAGGCATGGCTCTAATAGAGACTTGGAGACTATTTTAGGTATTGATAATCAAACATTTTCCAAGAGGTCAGCGCAGAAAAGCTCTGTATTGAACTTGTGGTTCATCCTCATCTTTGAAAGCATATGAAATCATACCAGATTGATGGGTTCAACTTCTTACAAAAGAACCATATAACAGAAGAAACCAGTGGTTGCATTTTGGTACATGCACCAGGTACATGGAAAACATTCATTGTTATTAGTTTTATTCAAAGCTTTTTGACCAAGTATCTAGATAAGAGATCACTAATTGTTGCACCCAAACGCGTTTTGTGTTCTTGGATGCTTGAATTTACAAAATGTCAAGTAGAAGAGATCCTCGTGTTCAACACTTATGAAGTAACCAATACGTTGGAAACATTGAGATTCAAGTAGTTCCAGACGCTTAAAGAGTGGAAAGAGAAAAAAAGTACTCTCCTTGTGAGTTATTCACAGTTCTCAAGCATAGTTTGTGAGAATGTTGAGAATGAAATGGTTGCATCTGGCTAGAAAATTCTTCTGGAAGGTCCAAGATTGTTAGTTTTAGATGAGGGTCATTTCCCTCGAAATAAAGACACCAACATACTAAATGTGCTCACCCAAATACATACTAGGAGACGGATTTTATTGTTAGGTACACTCTATAAAAACAATATCGAAAAGCTCTTTAATCTTTTGAGACTTATTAGACCCAACACCCTAGAATTGGACTCCTTTCAAGCAATTTTTAGACAGTTGATCACAAGCATTGCTGGAAGTGAAATGCATCAAAAATTGCTTTACAAGAGGTGTTGACGCAATGGATTGCACCCTTGACAAGAGGCTGAGCTCCAGCCTTCCACACGCAACAATGGAAACTCCCCTCTTGCCTGTGGGCCTGGCAAAACTGGGGGGAGAGTCTCTAGATAAGGGCTAGCTCCTTTGGATGTATCTTTTAGGTCCTGGATTTCCTACTGCTAACAATGGGGGGGGGGGTGAAAAGGGAGAAGGATGCTGAAAACAGAACCTAAACCTAAACTAAAAGGTGATACACCAAAAAAGTTGATCTACTTAGCTCAAACATACGCTTTTCACCAAGAAGAAGATGGCATACACTTCATCTGATATGGGAAACTCTTCTGCATCAGTGAGCTAGGGGTCCGTAGAGATACAGGGAGGAAGAACTACCAGAGGTGTTCTAAGACACTCTGTGGCAGCCTGTTCACATCCACCTATACTTTGCTGCAGACACTTCTGGCAGACCTGCAAAAGAAGCAACTTCACAATGCACTAGACATGCTGGAATCGTTCTGTGAAAGCATAAAAGAAAATGACTTAACACAAAACGAAAACATAAACATATGCGTGAGTGCAAGTTCAAATGGGGGTAAAAACCTGCTAAGCCTTGATTCAAGGTAAAATCCGACAGAGTTCTGCCTTACAAACCCAGAGATTTTTGGGTAGAGCTTTGTCTTACGGGCTAAGAGATATTTTCTCAAAAATGAGAAGTTTACAATATATATAGAGAGAGAAGTAAAGATGCCCCTTTGGAAAAGACTTTGGTGCCTTTTTGCAAGTTGGCCCATGTGCGTTGAGAGCATCGGGAAGAGGAATTTGCTGTTGCTGATATCATCTTTCTAGAAGAGGCCTGCTAGAACCATGTTGTGTAATCGCCTGTTTTGACTTTGGCGTTTAAACATTAATGTGAAAGCACAGGCCGCGCCTCTTTTTCTGCAAACAATACTACTCCCTTCAGATATTCACGCGGTTTGTCTGCTTATAAATGCAAAGTGGAGAAAACAGGGCGCGCCGTTCACTGTTCACGCCCTTTGATGACCACTTGGCGGACACTGTGTCAACCGCTAGAATAACTCCTTCCCCTTTGCCACCTGGGCTGTTTTGTCCGTTTCTGCACTTTGTCTCTTCCTGGTTTTGTCTTCTCTGTCTCCTTCGGCCCTTGGGGGCTATCTTCTCGGCGGGTCGCTGAGTTCACTCGCGGCCTGTCCCTAAGCTTTTCAAAATCAACGGCTATTTCACCGCATTAAACTTGACGTCTGCGCACCTGTCACTGGGCGTTTGAACTTCCAATGGCTAGTTCGCCATGCTTGATTTTGACGTCTTCGGGCCCGTCACCCCTTGGAATTCTTTCGGCCTTTTCCTTTGCTTCGGCCTTTTTGTTGCTCCCTTTCCTTCGGGCTTTTGCTTTGGACCCTCCCGAAGGGAAGGTGTCTCTTCGGCTTTGGAGAAGTGCCTTTCTTTCGGCAGTCGAGAGTCCCCCGCAAGGGCACCTGTGCTTCGGGATCCTTCGGCGGCCTTTTGTCTTCGGCTATCTTTCCCGCGGACAAAATGTCTGCAAGAATTGCCTCGCTCGCTTTGACCTTCGGAAACTTTCTTCGGGTTTTTTCCCCGCGGCTCTTCCCAAATTTCTTCGGACTTTTTGTCCGAAGGAAATCCTTCGGACAAAAGTCCGAAAGAAATCAATTCTTGTTTTTGCCTTGATCTTGTTTATTTCCGAGGAATTTTTTGTGAAGGATTTCTTCAGACAAAATGTCCGAAGGAATTCCTTCGAACATTTTGTCTGAAGAAATTCTCCTCCTTTGCCTTGTAAAAATTTATGAAGAAAACTTAGCTTTTTGGCTTTCTCCCTGACCCCTCTGCAAGTGTTCCTTGCCCTCCGCAAGGGCACCTGGGTCCGGAACTGCCCTCCGCAAGGGCACTTGAATGGTTCCTTTGAACCAAATTGTTGAACCAACTGTTGAACTTTGTCGATGAACTAAGCCGATGAACCAAGCACTTGAACCATTTTAGCTCTCTTTTCTTGTGAATTTCTTCGGACAAGAGTCCGAAGAAGCTTTGTAAAAGCCCTGCACTCTTTGAACTGGTTCTTCATCTGCCGGAAGACTTCCTGCAGAGTCCATAGAAACACCTGCAGAGTCCGTAGAAATGCCTGCAGAGTCCATAGAAAAGCCCTGCAGAGTCCGTAGAAATTCCAGACTTGTGCAAAATCAAAAAATGAACTGGCTCAGGACAGCAGGGAAAGAAGGGGACTGATTTTTGGCCTGTTGGACCAAAAAT
Organism: Torreya grandis; assembly: GCA_037957365.1. Lineage (NCBI taxonomy): Eukaryota > Viridiplantae > Streptophyta > Pinopsida > Cupressales > Taxaceae > Torreya > Torreya grandis. The sequence goes on from JARHVA010002355.1 coordinate 1,324,636, forward strand.
GGTCAACAAATTGGCGACTCCTAGGGGAGGCATGCTTGCTATGCTTAGAAACCAATTGCCTTAAAATCCATTGGGCACGGAGTCAGAATGCAGCTTTGAAAAAAGGTTAACAACAGCCTTGAGAGATCCAAGAATCAATCTTGAGCTTTCACCCCAAACACAAAGGAAAACACACACAAGGCTAAAAACACTACTTGTGCAAACAACACTTAGGGAAAACAGGAAAGAAACCTGAAAGCAAACTACTATATACAGCTAACCAGGTATATTTGCCTCCCTCCTGGATCAAAGGGAAAATTTCTTAATTCTCCTTCTTGGCAAGGAAACTTCTGGTGCCAGACAAGTGGCTGAATGGAATGGAGATTTGGTGACCTGCTCCTCTTGCCTTTCACCTTGATTGGCTTGCATCCGAGTGGATCAGAGTCAAACATGCTTCCAACATATATGTACTCTTCTTGTTCTTGGAAGCCTGTCGAATGCTGGTCCTTCATGCTGGTGCATTTCATCAAGAAATCGATGGCTGCTGGCTCATCACCATAAGCCCTTTGATATGCACAATTACTTTGCAGTGCATCATGGTTTGACCTATTCCCTTCTGCTTCATTGAAGACTCTGTCAAACTCATCCTCTGCTCCCTCATGGCTTTCTTGAAGAAGGGTGACTGTTGTGATGTCTGAAATGGAATCACAAACTGATTGCTCATCCCACAGAACATCACCTTTTTGTTCAAGGCTCTCTTCTACAAAGTTGCTCTCAAGATGAACAGGCCTCTCTTTTTCTTGCTCAAGGATCAGAGTCTCTAGTTGTTCAAAGACATCCATTTGATCCTCCTCCAATTCAGGGTTCTCGGCATAGTTATCCTCCTCATCGAAGCAACAAGGAAGTTCATAAAACAAAGGAGGAGAGAGCTCACCATGCTTACGTTCCTCCTCATATTGTTGGAACATCCGCATGTATGCGTGACCTGCGTCTTCTCCATTGCTGATGATGTCTTCAACAGGGGCATCCATTATGATTTCCTCCTCATTGTTGCTCGTGATAGCCTCTTGGACAACTGCAAATTGGATCTTTTCTTCTTCACTCGCCTCTTGCAAAACAGGTTCCTCCTTGAGAAGGGATGAAGTGGAAGGCTGATAGATGATTAAAACCATGTGGAAGAGGAGGTAGTCCTTGAGCTAGAATCGAATGATTCTTCTCTTTCCATTTGGCCAGCACTTCATCTATATCAGGTGTGGCCTGATAGCTCTCTTGGAGGTGTGTAGATGAGGTGTGTTCAGACATGGAGTTTGTTGCGTCCATCGCACGTTGGCTGAGGAATCTCACTATGGACTCCAAATCTGCAATTCTCCTGGCTATGTCTTCTTGGAAGAGCCTTTCTTGGAGGTCACAATCATCATTATGATGAGTAGGAGTAGCTTCATCTTCTTCGAGGTTTTGAGCAAAACCTTTCTCCTCCTTCCTGCCCCAAGATTCGACTGTTTGCTTCCAACTCATGACCTTAAGATTGGAATTTTCCCTTTGTGAACAGGGAACAACTTTGTTTTCTTCAAGGTCCTTAACTGGTTCATGATTTTCCCTCTTCCAACTTGGAATCTGGAGATCATACTGAGAGACCTGAGGAAGTTGGGGAAGGTTAGGAAGGGTCTGTTGATGTACAGGAAGAGCTGCTTCAAGAGAGATGAGCTGGTTCATAGTAATCCCTTCAAAGGAGGATTTGCAATCTAAGGTATTGAGAAGGTTCATTTCCATGAGAGGTTGCTCTAATGCCCTTTGATGCTTGAAGGCTAGGTGCACGGGGTTAAGAGCAAGAGTGATTAAGGGATCAGATGAGCTAGAGTGAGCAAGCGCTATCTGATAGAAAGGATTTGGTGCACAAGAGGGGGCTTTCTTTAGAATAGGAGGGGGCACACAAGGCTGACTGCCTTGAATGAATGGACTCTTCCATTTTTCTACCTCCTCCTCCATGGATTGCAAGGCTTGAGATTGCTTGAACAAACACTCCTCTTTGTACATCAGCGCTTGCTGATATCTATACTGCTCATCCGATTTGTCTATCTCCATCCCCTGCTTCTCAAACTCTAGTGCTGCTTCCCTTATTGTTGAAAGGCAACTAGGAGAGCTGCTTGAGGCAATTCCATGAATAGTCTGAGCTTGATCAAAGTTATACGAAGGAATACAAAGTCCATGATTCTTATCAATGGGATTATACATACAAAAAAAAAAAAGATTTCTTGATGGCACCCGAACTGCTTAACCAGCTGATTCAACTCGGAGTCGCCATTGGTGTTGATGAAAAATCCTCCAAAGGCTGGTTGGTTGAAGAACACACCAAAATTCTTCAACTCTTTGGACAAAACTTGTCCTAGTTGGTCCCATCGGGGGTGCCAAAAACTGTTGACGCAGTGGATTGCACCTTTGACAGAAGGCTGAGCTCCTGCCTTCCACACGCAACAATGGAAACTCCCCTCTTGCCTGTGGGCCTGGCAAAACTGGGGGGAGAGTCTTTAGATAAGGGCTAGCTCCCTTTGATGTATCTTTTAGGTCCTGGATTTCCTACTGCTAACAATGGGGGGGTTGAAAAGGGAGAAGGATGCTGAAAACAGAACCTAAACCTAAACTAAATGGTGATACACCAAAAAAGTTGATCTACTTAGCTCAAACATACGCTTTTCACCAAGAAGAAGCTGGCATACACTTCATCTGATATGGGAAACTCTTCTGCATCAGTGAGCTAGGGGTCCGTAGAGATACAGGGAGGAAGAACTACCAGAGGTGTTCTAAGACACTCTGTGGCAGCCTGTTCACATCCACCTATACTCTGCTGCAGACACTTCTGGCAGACCTGCAAAAGAAGCAACTTCACAATGCACTAGACATGCTGGAATCGTTCTGTGAAAGCATAAAAGAAAATGACTTAACACAAAACAAAAACATAGACATATGCATGAGTGCAAGTTCAAATGGGGGTAAAAAATTGCTAAGTCTTGATTCAAGGTAAAATCCGGCAGAGTTCTACCTTACAAACCCAGAGATTTTTGGGCAGAGCTTTGCCTTACGGGCTAAGAGATATTTTTTCAAAAATAAAAAGTTTACAATATATATAGAGAGAAGTAAAGGCACCCCTTTGGAAAAGACTTTCGCGCCTTTTTGCAAGTTGGCCCATGTGCGTTGAGAGCATCGGGAAGAGAAAGTCGATGTTACTGATATCATCTTTCTAGAAGAGCCCTGTTAGAACCATGCTGTGTAATCGCCGGTCTTGACTTTGGCGTTTAAACATTAATGTGAAAGCACGGGCCGCGCCTCTTTTTCTGCAAACAATACTGCTCCCTTCAGATATTCACGCGGTTTGTTTGTTTATAAATGCAAAGTGGAGAAAACAGGGTGCGTCGTTCACTGTTCACGCCCCTTAATGACCACTTGGTGGACACTGTGTCAACCGCTGTAATAACTCCTTCCCCTTTGCCACCTCGCTGTTTTGTCCGTTTCTGCACTTTGTCTCTTCCTGGTTTTGTCTTCTCTGTCTCCTTTGGCCCTCGGGGGCTATCTTCTCGACAGGTCGCTGAGTTCACTCGCAGCCTGTCTTTAAGCTTTTCAAAATCAACGGCTATTTCACCGCATTAAACTTGACGTCTGCGCACCCGTCACTGGGCGTTTGAACTTCCAACGGCTAGTTCGTCGTGCTTGATTTTGAAGTCTTCGGGCCCGTCACCCCTTGGAATTCTTTCAGCGTTTTCCTTTGCTTCAGCCTTTTTGTTGCTCCCTTTCCTTCGGGCTTTTGCTTTGGACCCTCTCGAAGGGAAGGTGCCCCTTCGGCTTTGGAGAAGTGCCTTTCTTTCAGCAGCCGAGAGTCCCCTGCAAGGGCACCTGCGCTTCAAGATCCTTCGGCGGCCTTTTGTCTTCGGACATCTTTCCCGCGGACAAAATGTCCGCAAGAATTGCCTCACTCGCTTTGACCCTCAGAAACTTTCTTCGGGTTTTTGCCGCACGGCTCTTCCCTAATTTCTTCGAACAAAAGTCTGAAAGAAATCAATTCTTGTTTTTGCCTTGGTCTTGTTTATTTCCGCGGAATTTTTTCCGAAGGATTTCTTCGGACAAAATGTCCGAAGGACTTCCTTCGGACATTTTGTCCGAAGAAATTCTCGTCCTTTGCCTTGTAAAAATTTCCAAAGAAAACTTAACTTTTCGGCTTTCTCCCTGACCCCTCTGCAAGTGTTCCCTGCCCTCCGCAAGGGCACTTGGGTCCAGAACTGCCCTCCGCAAGGGCATTTGAATGGTTCCTTTGAACCAAACTGTTGAACCGACTGTTGAACTTTGCCGATGAACTAAGCTGATGAACCAAGCACTTGAACCAAACCGACTGAACCAGGCTATTGAACCAAGCACTTGAACCATTTTAGCTCTTTTTCCTTGTGAATTTCTTCGGACAAGAGTCTGAAGAAGCTTTGTAAAAGCCCTGCACTCTTTGAATTGGTTCTTTATCTGCCAGAAGACTTCCTACAGAGTCTGTAGAAACGCCTGCAGAGTCCGTAGAAATTCCTGCAGAGTCCATAGAAACGCCTGCAGATTCTGTAGAAAAGCCCTGCAAAGTCCGTAGAATTTTCAGACTTGTGCAAAATCAAAAAATGAACTGGCTCAGGACAGCAGGGAAAGAAGGGGACCGATTTTTGGCCTGTTGGACAAAAAATGGTCAACAAATTGACGACTCGCAGGGGAAGCATGCCTGCTATGCTTAGAAACCAGTTGCCTTAAAATCTATTGGGCATGGAGTCAGAATGCAGCTTTGAAAAAAGGTTAACAATAGCCTTAAGAGATCCAAGAATCAATCATGAGCTTTTACCCCAAACACAAAGGAAAACACACACAACGCTAAAAACACTACTTGTGCAAACAACACTTAGGGAAAACAGGAAATAAAACTGAAAGCAAACTACTATATATAGCGAACCAAGTATATTTGCCTCCCTCCTGGATCAAAGGAAAAATTTCTTAAGTCTCGTTCCTGGCAAGGAAACTAATGGTGCCAGACAAGTGGCTGAATGGAATGGAGATTTGGTGACCAGCTCCTCTTGCCTTTCACCTTGATCGGCTTGCATCCGAGTGGATCAGAGTCAAACATGCTTCCAACATATATGTACTCTTCTTGTTCTTGGAAGCCTGTCGAATGCTGGTCCTTCATGCTAGTGCATTTCATCAAGAAATCGATGGCTGCTGGCTCATCACCATAAGCCCTTTGATATGCACAGTCCCTTTGCAGTGCATCATGGTTTGATCTGTTCCCTTCTGCTTCATTGAAGACTCTGTCAAACTCATCCTCTGCTCCCTCATGGCTTTCTTGAAGAAGGGTGACTGTTGTGATGTCTGAAACGGAATCACAAATTGATTGCTCATCCCACAGAACATCACCCTTTTGTTCAAGGCTCTCTTTTTCAAAGCTGCTCTCAAGATGAACAGGCCTCTCTTTTTCTTGCTCAAGGATCAGAGTCTCTAGTTGTTCAAAGACATCCATCTGATCTTCCTCCAATTCAGGTTCCTCGGCATAGTTATCCTCCTCATCAAAGCAACAAGGAAGTTCATAAAACAAAGGAGGAGAGAGCTCACCATGCTTACGTTCCTCCTCATATTGTTGGAACATCCACATGTATGTGTGACCTGCGTCTTCTCCATTGCTGATGATGTCTTCAACAGGAGCATCCATTATGATTTCCTCCTCATTGTTGCTCATGGTAGCCTTTTGGACAACTGCAAATTGGATCTTTTCTTCTTCGCTCACCTCCTGCCAAACAGGTTCCTCCTTGAGAAGGGATGAAGTGGAAGGCTGATGATTAAAACCATGTGGAAGAGGACGTAGTCCTTGAGCTAGAATCGAATGATTCTTCTCTTTCCATTTGGCCAGCACTTCATCTATATCAGGTGTGGCCGGATAGCTCTCTTGGAGGTGTGTAGATGGGGTGTGTTCAGACATGGAGTCTGTTGCGTTCATCACACGTTGGCTGAGGAATCTCGCTCTGGACTCCAAATCTGCAATTCTCCTGGCTATATCTTCTTGGAAGAGCCTTTCTTGGAGGTCACAATCATCATTATGATGAGTAGGAGCAGCTTCATCTTCTTCGAGGTTTTGAGCAAAACCTTTCTCCTCCTCCTTCCTGCCCCAAGATTCGACTGTTTGCGTCCAACTCATGACCTTAAGATTGGAATTTTCCCTTTGTGAACAGGGAACAACTTTGTTTTCTTCAAGGTCCTGAACTGGTTCATGATTTTCCCTCTTCCAACTTGGAATCTGGAGATCATACTGAGAGACCTGAGGAAGTTGGGGAGGTTAGGAAGGGTCTGTTGATGTACAGGAAGAGCTGCTTCAAGAGAGATCAGTTGGTTCATGGTAATCCCTTCAAAGGAGGATTTGCAATCTAAGGTATTGAGAAGGTTCATTTCCATGAGAGGTTGCTCTAATGCCTTTTGATGCCTGAAGGCTAGGTGCGCGGGGTTAAGAGCAGGAGTGATTAAGGGATCAGATGAGCTAGAGTGAGCAAGCGCTATCTGATAGAAATGATTTGGTGCACAAGAGGGGGCTTTCTTTAGAATAGGAGGGGGCACACAAGGCTGACTGCCTTGAATGAATGGACTCTTCCATTTTTCTACCTCCTCCTCCATGGATTGCAAGGCTTGAGCTTGCCTAAACAAACACTCCTCTTTGTACATCAGCTCTTGCTGATATCTATACTGCTCATCCGATCTGTCTATCTCCATCACCTGTTTCTCAAACTCTAGTGCTACTTCCCTTATTGTTGAAGGGCAACTAGGAGAGCTGCTTGAGGCAATTCCATGAATAGTCTGAGCTTGATCAAAGTTATACGAAGGAATACAAAGTCCATGATTCTTATCAATCGGATTATACATACAAAAAAAAAAAAGGATTTCTTGATGGCACCCGGACTGCTTAACCAGCTAATTCAACTCGGAGTCGCCATTGGTGTTGATGAAAAAGCCTCCAAAGGTTGGTTGGTTGAAGAACACACCAAAATTCTTCAACTCTTTGGACAAAACTTGTCTTAGTTGGTCCCACCGGGCATGCCAAAAACTGTTGACGCAGTGGATTGCACCCTTGACAGGAGGCTGAGCTCCTGCCTTCCACACGCAACAATAGAAACTCCCCTCTTGCCTGTGGGCCTGGGAAAATTGGGGGGAGAGTCTCTAGATAAGGGCTAGCTCCCTTTGATGTATCTTTTAGGTCCTGGATTTTCTACTGCTAACAATGGGGGGGGTGAAAAGGGAGAAGGATGCTGAAAATAGAACCTAAACCTAAACTAAAAGGTGATACACCAAAAAAGTTGATCTACTTAGCTCAAACATATGCTTTTCACCAAGAAGAAGCTGGCATACACTTCATCTGATATGGAAAACTCTTCTGCATCAGTGAGCTAGGGGTCCGTCGAGATATAGGGAGGAAGAACTACCAGAGGTGTTCTAAGACACTCTATGGCAGCCTGTTTACATCCACCTATACTCTGCTACAGACACTTCTGGCAGACCTGCAAAAGAAGCAACTTCACAATGCACTAGACATGCTGGAATCGTTCTGTAAAAGCATAAAAGAAAATGACTTAACACAAAACGAAAACATAGACATATGCGTGAGTGCAAGTTCAAATGGGGGTAAAATTGCTAAGTCTTGATTCAAGGTAAAATCCGGCAGAGTTCTGCCTTATAAACCCAGAGATTTTTGGGCAAAGCTTTGCCTTACAGGCTAAGAGATATTTTCTCAAAAATGAGAAGTTTACAATATATATAGAGAGAGAAGTAAAGGCGCCCCTTTGGAAAAGACTTTGGCGCCTTTTTGTAAGTTGGCTCATGTGCGTTGAGAGCATCGAGAAGAGGAAGTTGCTGTTGTTGATATCATCTTTCTAGAAGAGGCCTGCTAGAACCATGCTGTGTAATCACCGGTCTTGACTTTGGCGTTTAAACATTAATGTGAAAGCACGGGCTGCGCCTCTTTTTCTGCACACAATATTGCTCCCTTCAGATATTCACGTGATTTGTCTACTTATAAATCCAAAGTGGAGAAAACAGGGCGCGCTGTTCACTGTTCACGCCCCTTGATGACCACTTGGCAGACACTATGTCAACCGCTGGAATAACTCCTTCCCCTTTGCCACCTGGGTTGTTTTGTCCGTTTCTGCACTTTGTCTCTTCCTGGTTTTGTCTTCACTGTCTCCTTCGGCCCTCAAGGGCTATCTTCTCGGCGGGTCGCTGAGTTCACTCGCGTCCTGTCCTTAAGCTTTTCAAAATCAACGGCTATTTCACCGCATTAAACTTGACATCTGCGCACCCGTCACTGGGCGTTTGAACTTCCAACGGCTAGTTCGCCGTGCTTGATTTGTCGTCTTCGGGCCCGTCACCCCTTGGAATTCTTTCAGCGTTTTCCTTTGCTTCGGCCTTTTTGTTGCTCCCTTTCCTTCGGGCTTTTGCTTTGGACCCTCCCGAAGGGAAGGTGTCCCTTCGGCTTTGGAGAAGTGCCTTTCTTTCGGCAGCCGAGAGTCCCCCGCAAGGGCACCTGCACTTCGGAATCCTTCGGCGGCCTTTTGTCTTCGGCTATCTTTCCCGCAGACAAAATGTCCGCAAGAATTATCTCGCTCGCTTTGACCTTCGGAAACTTTCCTCTGTTTTTTTCCCCGCGGCTCTTCCCGAATTTCTTCGGACTTTTTGTCCGAAGGAAATCCTTCGGACAAAAGTCCGAAAGAAATCAATTCTTGTTTTTGCCTTGGTCTTGTTTATTTCCGCGGAATTTTTTTCAAAGGATTTCTTCGGACAAAATGTCCTAAGGAATTCCTTCGGGCATTTTGTCCGAAGAAATTCTCGTCCTTTGCCTTGTAAAAATTTCCGAAGAAAACTTAACTTTTCGGCTTTCTCCCTGACCCCTCTGCAAGTGTTCCCTGCCCTCCGCAAGGGCACTTGAATGGTTCCTTTGAACCAAATTGTTGAACCAACTGTTGAACTTTGCCGATGAACCAAGCACTTGAACCAAACCGACTGAACCAGGCTATTGAACCAAGCACTTGAACCATTTTAGCTCTCTTTCCTTGTGAATTTTTTCGGACAAGAGTCCAAAGAAGCTTTGTAAAAGCCCTGCACTCTTTGAACTGGTTCTTCATCTGCCGGAAGACTTCCTGCAGAGTCCGTAGAAACGCCTGCAGAGTGCGTAGAAAAGCCCTGTAGAGTCCGTAGAAATTCCAGACTTGTGCAAAATCAAAAAATGAACTGGCTCAGGACAACAGGGAAAGAAGGGGACCGATTTTTGGCCTGTTGGACCAAAAATGGTCAACAAGAGGCATACTCAAGATCCACTGGAGAGAATATTCTACATTGTGTTTGATTATGCACTACAGACTAGTAGTGACGAGGTAAAAATGACCACGCTGCATGATTTTCATGAGTTAACTACACTATTTGTACACTATAAAGGAATTATGCTAGAGGATTTGCCTGGACTGTTTGATTTTTTTGTCAAGTTGGATTTAATACCCGAAGCCATCCTTGAGGTCTGTGGGAAGAGGTTGAAAAATAGAAGTATCAAAGAGTATTTAGTTCGTTGGCAAAATTTTACCAATCAAAGATGACACATGGGAAGGAGCGATAATTCTTGAACATCTCAATTTACAATTGCTTAAGGACAAGCAATTTGAGGAAGGGAGGTCTGTAATATCCCCAATAAGGAGATCGCTGGAATTAAATGAGAACCTTGCTGTCATCGAATCGCCCTCAAGGAAATCACTACAATATGCTCAATTGCTGCTATTAAATTGCTGCCATTAAACGCTGCACTCAAAGAGGAGCGGTACATTCAAGGGAGGAAATCATTGTCATTAAGGGAGCATTAGTATATTTCATTAATTAATAATGACCATTGGAAAAGTCACCACATTTGGGAGAGTTGCCACTTTTGGGAGGAGACATATCTTTTTAATGGAAGGCTTGACGCTATAAATACTCCACCTTTGTTTTGGAAGTAGGCATCCAAGAATATACATTCAAATAGGCAACTTTTTACAAGCATCAATAAATACTCTTAAGGACGTAACCCCTTAATTGCATAAGTTGATCTCAAGGATGAAAACCTTTGTTATCAAATAACCCAAGGGCGAAACCCCTCGAGGATTAAATACTCTATTATTCGAAATTCCAAATTTAAATTCATTTTATTATATAAATTTTTATTTCAAGTTTAAAATCAATATTTTTTCTAAAAGGGATTTCCAAGAAATCCAGATTCTTGCATAATATTCTGATTTGGAATATTACAATGAACTCTTTTTGAAATATGATAGACTTGTTAACATTTTAACTAAATTATTGTTATATTTATGTATGGATGCCTATGAAGCCTTGTTCTTTGAGATTAACAATAAGAATCATTATATATACTTTTTTTTGCAAGAACAGTGTACTTGGCTTTTGACAAGATATCCTTATTTTTGGAGCCTCCATTGTTACAACCTCAACAAATAAGAATGAAAAGAATATTAACTTGAAATTACATTGATAAGAGGTATGGTTGGTTGGAAGAAGGGTGCCTTATACCGCGACATGTTGGATTAATTACTAGAAACTATGTTTTTTTTCTGACTTTATCCTTTAATATATTGTCTTCGTATATTTTATTCTCTATGCATGTTTCAAATTTTGTATGTTACACTTATATTCATTCTCATCATAGCAATTCACTAATTCTGGACCTCGTTTTTGTTAAAATGTTTGTTTCTTTGTTTCTCATCTTAGCAATACCGATTCAGTATCATATACAGTTACACTAAAGCATATTTGGATTAGAAAGTGGGATTTTCTGATATCTGTAAGACAGTAAGTAAGAGGCAAAAGTCATTTATTGCATTCTATTATGGCATTTTTTGTATGCTTACTTGATGGGCATTCATCTTAACAACAGGCCTCTTCTGGTTTAAATGCTCAAAAAACTAATGTGGATGAAACTGATGAGAAATCTGAAGTTTACAGCTCTAACATGTCAAATGCGATGGGAGCTGGTATATAACAGTATCTATTTATAACATCTGATTCTTTAGTATTATGTTCATAGTGTTCATTTATGGCATAAATGCTTTTGTTAAAAGCGGTAGAAAACTGTCATTAATAGATATCATTGATACCTTCAGCATATATCAATTGATTATATTAGTATTACACAAGTTACATGGGAGTCATTTGATAAGAATTTGAAGCTCTTCTAAATTGGTTATCCATTTGATCTTTCAGATTTGAAATACAGACATGAATTGGGAATAAATTATAACTTTGTTCTTCCTAACTTGATCGTGGGCTCATGCCTCCAGGTAGGCTGAATTTGGTCTTTCCTTGACATTACTATATTATTTTTGTTTATTTCTTTCTTTCTTTCAAACACTGGATTCAGTATTTCAAGATCTATATACTTGACATTTCAATGATAGCTGATTTCTCTGAGTCATGGTGGTCTAGAGCCCGGAAGATGTTGACAAACTGAGAGAGATAGGAGTGGGGACAATATTTTGTCTTCAAAAAGATTCGGATCTTGAGTATCCTTGGAACTGATATTTGTATTCGAGACATCCCTTATCTTTAGCAGATGTATTCAATAAATTGCTAAATCTTATGTCTGTTTCTATACGAGTGACGATTAAAGCAGAATGCATGTGATATGTTACTCAGAGGTGACTAGAATTTACAAAATTTACTTTGTATGTTTGCAATTACCTTGTGTTTGTACACTATATTACAATCATTTTCTATTTTCCTAGCATATAGTTGTCTTTTAAATGTTACAGAAATATCATCGGGGCAAAACTTCAATTCTAATATGAATAAATTGTCCATATCCAGAAAATTGGGAAATATCCACTTAAGAAAGGAAACAAGAAAAAGGATTTGAAAAGAAAATCGAGGGAATAGTGCCACACTTTTGATCTCTGATCATGGCATCCAATGGTTGGATACTTCACCACTTAATTTACAAATAGTTCTAAAGATGTTTCCCTTAACAACGTTCTTAAAAGCTACTTTGGAGTTGACATCACTGCTATTCGAGAACATGCAAAAGATATTGATGGACTTCAGCATATACGCGCTGAAATACGGTGAGATTTACCTTTTCATGGTTTTTAGAGTTATTTCAGTATATTTGTTAGATTTGGGAAACAACCAGACATTTGTTCTATTTCATTCCATTCTGGCTTCTCTTTCAGAAACAAACTATTCATATACCATGGCTTTGCATACATTTTTGGAACAAAGATTTTTGCAGGGAGACATTTGCTAAAACTCATCTGGATAACCTGAACAATTTTTTTTGCCTTGGTGAATGTTATGAGTGAGTTACCTTGCTCATTACAACGGAAACATGAATTTGGTAAGGATCATAGATCAACACTAAACATAAATATAAACTTAAAGGGATACATTGGTAATCAAGTGGTTTTAGTCGGCTCAAAAGAGTGTTAAAACCGTTTTAGGTATAAAAATATAAACTGATAATAAGTTAAGATTGAGCTTAATTATATAAGGTATTTTGAGGGAATTATAATTTCAGGTAGTTAATAAGGTTGATTAGAATAAATATTAATGTAGATGTGTTAGTAAGATTTTATGTCACTGTGCTTTCTTGGATTATTTTGTTGACTTGCCCAACTGGAAGCGGCATAAAACTTGCAACATTGGAGAAATCACTGATTGATGGGTGATTTTTTTCTGCGTTTGAGAGGGACAGCTCTCTCGTATGATGGGTTTTTTTGTATTTTTCTGTACTTTTAACTAGAAAGTACGAAAAAGCAAACAAAAATGGAAAAAGAAGAAAGCTGGAAATGGAGAAAGAATGGGAGAAAAATGGAGAATGGGAAACACACAACAGAGTACACACAAAAAACTGCTTAGTTAACTCAATTTTAAATGGAATGGGATGAAATCTTTCCTCAAAGTGTGAGTAAAAATGTGAAACAATGAATATGGTGAGAGCATAGATTGCTTGAAAGTTCAGAGTCTTTCTTTAAACTGGATTACGTTTATATGGCACAAGGTCCATCCACGAGGGTTTCCAACACAAAGTTTGCAAAAGCCAAGGGTTTACACATAATCAAGAAAATACAAGAATTTAACATATATCTTTATTCATGAACATAAAATCACATGTAATTAATGGAGAATATCAAATACCTTTAAAGCAATAGATTTATCTCACACATTCTGATGTCATTCACAAATTTTTGGAAAACAATGGGTTGCACACAAAGTTGCAGCATGTTCTCTCTGTGACCTGGGGGAAAAGAAAAATCTGAACTATTTACAAATGCCTTTCCAGGCCTTTTATACTTTCATGCCTTCACAAGGTGGTTGCATAACTACCTTTTTGACTTAACCTAACTTAAGATTTAACTCAACTTTAACTTGAGTTTGCCCCTCTTTTTAGTTTTATTTATTCTAGGGCAACTCCTTTTTTGAAGACTTTAAAAGATAGCAATATTAAATTGCTTTATGACTTTTGTGGAAACTTTTAAATCTTCATTTGAAAACTCGCAATTGTAATCGGAACTTTTCAACACCAAAGGCACATTTCAAAACCTTAGACCTGTTAGGAATATTTAGTGCATAAATGTGTTGTATTGTAATGTGTTACAATCTTTTAATGATTGTGGCACTGTAATGTCCCCTTTTTCAAAATTAAAATAATATTATTATTAAAATAAAAAATATTTTTAAATACTTAAAGTAAAATAATATTGTCTTAGTTGCCAAAAAGTAACATGTCGGCAACTTCATTATAAATTGATTTGTAACAAGATAGGGGACTCCTCTAATTTGATGTAAGTCAACCCTTAATTTAAAAAGTAATGGAATTGATTTTTGGAGAGAAAGGATATAAAAGAAGGAAATGAGGTTCATTTTGGTTACCATGTTTGTTGAATTGAGTTTTGAGTTTAAGCACAAAACGCTTGGCTTATCTCCTTTGAAAACGAAAACCTTCACTGGAAACCTGAAGTTAAGGACGAAAACCATTAACCTCATTTGGATAGCTTCATTCAGAGGTTGCAACAGACATAATTGATCAATTTGGGATTCCTAGGGCATCATCTTATGGAGCACAACAGTTGATCGGGTGCTAAGACTGAAGTGTGGTTGTTGGAGACCCTCTTAGAGGGTGGCGAATCACTTTGATGAGTTGTTTGGAGTCGACGAACCATTTGGAGGCCTTTCCAAGGGTGGCAACCCAATTTGGGAGAAAAATCTACATGTTATTGGGGTAGATTATTGATATTTTGATATTTTTGTCATCAAACACTAAGCTGATATTTATTTGGGAATTTTCAAACCTATATATGCATGCAAAAATCAGATTTGAAGAGTTTTTGTGGGTTGTAATTATTCTAAAATTTTTGGCAATTATTTAATGGTAAAATATTGCAATTTGTGCCCTAGTTTCATATTTCCAAAATTTTGATTCTTTTGTTAGGGTTTGATATAAAAGAACCAGAAATTTATATTGTTGGTGTTAGGGTTTGTGGTTGATTTCTAGATTTGCATAATATGCCCTAAAGAGGACATTACAGTGGTACCAGAGCCACGATTTTGGCAGTCTGTGGAGGAATTTAAAACAAAAATGCATATCCATACGGATCCGTATGGCAATCATACCCTATCGGATGAGGCAGATGCCAGTCCATATAGCTCCAGATCAACGTCTATTTTTTTCAACTAGGGTTTCAGTCAAAGTTTGAAGTTGTTTTTTGTTTTTAGGTTTGAGTTGGCTTCATGCCAAACAGTGACAGAAAGATGAAGACAACATCGGAAGCGATGGAAGAGATGTTGCAAGCTATGCAAGAATCTCAAAGGGAACTAAGGGCAATGGGTCCCAAGGCATAGATGAAGTTTGTAGGGTTAAGCCCTAGACCTCCAAAGTCTCCCTTAGAAGAAGGAAAAGGACCAACAGAAGTGATGAATACTTGATCACCACAAAAGATCAAGCTGCCCATAGAGGAATCCACCATGCAAATTGAAAACGAAGAGCACTCCAAAAGGAAAGATATGGATTCGAATGTACAAAATGTTTGGGTAGAAGAAAAGAAAACGGAAAAGTCAATGTCTAAATTACAAAACCCTACAAAATAGCCCAAGGAAGAAGGAAAGTCAGAATTGCAAGATTGGGGAGAGAATTGTGGTCAAAGCCCAATTGTTGGATGATAATGTTGATGTTTAGCTTGCTGGAATTTTCAGAACAACAATCAATAAGAAGCTAGCTGATGGTGTTCATGACCCTGACAAGAACTAGGAAAATGATCCATGCATGTGTCAACAAAATTTGGATGGAACCAAGGCGGACAGGGCTTCACTTGTTGAATACGAAGATCTCAAAGTGGCGGAGCATGCACCATCCTTCAAATTTCCTAAGGACGAGCTATTGACTAATTTTTAGAACAATATTAGAAGAAAATTGAACAACATGCCTATGAGGCATGATTAAGTGGTTGAAGGAGTGGTACATGGAACTCTTGATTTCATTGACATGTTTGTTCCATGTGCAGGTTTAGCAATAGAAACAACCCATATGAGTGTTGTTAAAGAGACTCTTATGAGTCAAAGAATGCATATTTTACACATGTCCAAGGAAAGTACAATGATCATGGCATGTGACAAGCATGAGTGGGAGCAACTGAGTTTGTTTTCAACCCAAGCAAAGGATGAAGAGTATGTTGCTGCAACAAGGGTGGAAGAGGTTGTTGAAGTTTGTCCACACTCTGAAGAATCCCTAAGGTTGATTTGAATCCTGGTATTTGCAGAAGGGTACAAGGAGTGAAGAATGGAGCTTGCATTTGCTTGAGGGCAAGCAAATATGGGAAGGACGGATTGTAATGTCCCATTTTTTCGAAATTAGAATAATATTACTATTAAAATAAAAACTATTTTTAAATACTTAAAAGTAAAATAGTATGATGTCTTAGTTGCCAAAAAGTAACATGTCAACAACTTCTTTCTAAATTGATTTGTAATAAAGGAGGGGACTCCTCTAATTTGATGTAAGTCTACCCTTAATTTAGAAAGTAATGGAATTGATTTTTGAAGAAAAATGATGTAAAAAAAGGAAAGGAGATTCATTTTGGTTACCATGTTTGTTGAATTGAATTTTGAGTTTAAGCATAGAACGCTTGGCTTATCTCCTTTGAAGACGAAAACCTTCATTGGAAACCTGAAGCCAAGGACGGATACCCTTAACCTCATTTGGACAGCTTCATTTCAGAGGTTGCAATGGGCAGAATTGATCAGTTTGGGATTCCTAGGGCATCATCTTATGGAGTGCAGCAGTTGATTGGGTTTTAAGAGTGAAACGTCGTTGTTGGAACCCCTCTTGGAGGGTGGCGAATCACTTTGAAGGGCTGTTTGAAGTCAATGAACCATTTGGAGGCTTTTCCAAGGGTGGCAACCCACGTTGGGAGGAAAATCTGCATGTTATTGGGGCAAATTATTGTTATTTTGATATTTTTTTGTCATCAAACAATAAGCTGGTATTTATTTGTGATTTTTTAGACCTATATATGCATACAAAAATCAGATTTGAAGAGGTTTTGTGGGCTATAATTATTCTGAAAATTTTGGCGATTATTTAATAGTAAAATATTGCAATTTGTGCCTATTGACCATTTTTGGTCCAACAGGCCAAAATCGGTCCCCTTCTTTCCCTGCTGTTCTAAGCCAGTCCATTTTTTGATTTTGCACAAGTCTTGAAATTTCTACGGACTCTGCACGCTGTTTCTACGGACTCTGCAGGGAATTTCTACGGACTCTGCAGGCAAGACACAGGCTCCCAACACTTAGGCGCAAAATGGACCATTCCAAGTTCAACGACTTGGTTCGAGTGCTTGGTTCAACAGCTTGGTTCAGTCGGTTCAGTTCAATGGGTTGGTTCGCTGTCTCGGTTCACTCAGTAAGTTCATCGGCAAAGTTCAATCACATGGTTCAACGGCTTGGTTCAACAGTCGGTTCAACGTTTGGTTCAAAGGAACGGTTCAATGGGAAGGTTCAAGAGAGTCTCCCGAAGGACAAGTGCCCTTGCGGAGGGCAGGGAACACTTGAAAAAGGATCAAAAAGTAAACAAGGCCGAAAGGGTAAGTTTTCTTCGGAGATTTGTTTAAGGCAAAGGACGAGGATTTCTTCAGACAAAATGTCGGAAGGAATTCCTTAGGACATTTTGTTCGAAGAAATCCTTCAGAAGAAAATCCTGCAGAAATGAAAAGACCAAGGCAAAAGCAAGAAGTAATTTCTTTTGGACTTTTGTCCGAAGGAATTCCTTCGAACAAAAAGTCCGAAGAAATTCGGGAAAAGCCGCGGGAAAAAACCCGAGAAAAAACTTCGAAGGAAAGGGAGCGAGCGAGACAATTCTTGCGGACATTTTGTCCGCGGGAAGAATGGCCGAGACAAAAGCCCGACCGAAGAGAATTCCGAAGGAAAGTAAGTGATCATTCTTGCGGACATTTTGTCTGCGGGAAAAAGGGCCGAAAGAAAAGCCCGACCAAAGAGGACAAAAGCCCGACCAAAGCAAGAAGCCGAAGGAAAGGAAAAGGCTGAAGAAGTTCCAAGGGGTGACGAGCCCGAATACGTCAAAATCGAGCATGACGAACTAGCCATTGGAAGTTCAAACGCCCAGTGACGGGTGCACAGACGTCAATTTTAAGGCGGTGAAATAACCGTTGATTTTGAAAAGCTTAAGGACAGGCTGCGAGTGAACTCAGCGACCCGCCAAGAAGATAGCCCCCGAGGGCTGAAGGAGACAGAGAGGACAAAAACAGGAAGAGACAAAGTAGAAACGGACAAAACAGCCCAGGTGGCAAAGGGGAAGGAGTTACTCCAGTGGTTGGAACAGTCCCTGCCAAGTGGCCATCAAGGGGCGTGAACAGTGAACGGTGCGCCTTGTTTTCTCCACTTTGCATTTATAAGTAGACAAACCGCGTAAATATCTGAAGAGAGCAGTCCGTTTGCAGAAAAGATGCGCAGCCCATGCTTTCACATTAATGTTTGAACGCCAAAGTCAAAGTAGGAGCCGACACAACATTATCTATCATGCGGCTTCCTCTTCCCAATGCTCTCAATGCACATGGGCCACTTGTAAGGATGCCAAAGTCGTTTCCAGAAAACGCCAAAGTTTTTTCCTCTTCTCTCTATATATTGTAAACTTCTCATTGGAGAAAAATATCTTCTTAGCTTGTAAGGCAAAGCTCTGCCCAAAAATCTTTGGGTTTGTAAGGCGGAACTCTGTTGGATTTTACCTTGAACCAGCATGTCTAGTGCATTGTGAAGTTTCTTCTTTTGCAGGTCTGCCAGAAGTGTCTCCAGCAGGAATATAGGCGCATGTGAACATGCTGCCATAGAGTGTCTCAGAACACCTATGATAGTTCTTCCTCCCTGTATCTCCACAGATCCCTGACTCACTGATACATAAGAGTTCCTCATATCAAATGAAGTGTATGCCAGCTTCTTCTTGGTGAAAAGTGTATGTTCGAGCTAGGTAGATCAAACTTTTTTGGTGTATCACCTTTTAGTTTAGGTTTAGGTTCTATTTTCAGCATCCTTCTCCCTTCCCCCCACTTTTTCTATTTATTTGTTAGCAGTAGGAAATCCAGGACCTAAAAGATACATCAAAGGGAGCTAGCCTTTATCTAGAGACTCTCCCCCCAGTTTTGCCAGGCCCACAGGCAAGAGGGGAGTTTCCATTTTGACGCGTGGAAGGCAGGAGCTCAGCGTTCTGTCAAGGGTGCAATCCGCCGCGTCAACAGTGCCCTAGTTTCATATTTCCAAAATTCTAAATTTTTGTTAGGGTTTGATATAAAAGAATAAAAAATTTCTATTGTTGGTGTTAGGATTTGTGGTTGATTTTCAGATTTGCATAATATGTCCTAAACGGGATTTACAGGCATAGATGACATAACCGGCAAGTAACCACTGGTTGGTCAGTTACTCGCTAGGAAAACCACCAGGTGAATAACTGCCACTCAAAACAACCAAATTTGAAAAACCGCAATTTTTTTTTACAAAGGCAAAAAATACTTGAAATTTGCCCGAAGCACACAGTATATAAATAAAATATGGATGTCTAGTTTCTTATACTTTAAGTTATATTTTATTTATATACTTTCAGGATGTTTGAGAGTGGTTTTGGACCTCTAGGAGCTATGATGCAAATTCTAGGTTTTGGAGGATCCTATCATATTTCAGACTTCGTCAGATTTCAGGGTTTTAGACTTAGCCATATTTCAAGGTTTCAAAATTTCGAGACATTGTAGGAGAAATGAACGTTGCATGAAGGGATGTAGCTATGATAGAATAGTATGAGAACATCTCTCGCAAAGTGCCACGAGTCGACCCCACCCCTTTCCTTTTGCATAGATTAAAACTGATATAATGATACTTATACAAGAATCTACAAGTACAAATTACAAGAATCTATATTTTTCTCTTCCTTGCTCTCTAGAAAACTAAGGGAGACAAAAAGTCTAGTAATCTATGCACAAGGAATGGGGTGGGATCGACTTGTGGCACTTTGTAAGAGATGTTCTCATACTATTGTATCATACCTACATCCCTTCATGCAGCTTTCATCCCTCCTATGATGTCTCCTTGAAATTTTGAAACCCTGAAAAATGGTTTAAGTCTGAAACTCTGAAATCTGACTAAGTTTGAAATATGATAGGATCGTCCAAAACCTAGAATTTGCATTATATCTCCTAGAGGTCCGAAACCACTCTCTAACATTCTGAAAATATATAAATAAAATATAACTTAAAGTATAAGAAACTAGACACCCATAGCTAAATGTAAACTTATACTTAAATGTTTATTTTATTTATATATTGTCTGCTTCGGACGAATTTCAAGTATTTTTTGCCTGTGTCAGTTATTGCCGGTTATTTGATCGAGAGGGTCGAATAACCGCCTGTTACCCATTTTGGCCCCTTGGCGAGTACTCGCCCCAGCTGGTTATGCCAACTATGATTACAGGCACCTAGCAATGTGTTTGTTTAACCCTTTTTGGAAAGAGTTAAAAGAAAGAATAGCCTAATCAACTAGGGAATAGACTGTTCTAAAAGTAGGCCAATTAAATAATTTAGATTCACAATAGTTTGATATAATGCTAAATTATGAAAATATGCTAAATATAGAAAGTATAATGCAAAACAGTAATTTGATTACTCAAACACGATGAAGGAATAATACTTAGCTTATTGAATGGTGTGCAAACAGATCTGAGAAATGCAGGTGTAGAAATAGTCAAGTGATGCTCAGTTGTGATTCGTTAGATTCTGGAAATCAACTCTCTATAAGCCTGGACACCACCATCGAAATAGGGACATTAGCATCAATGCTTCTGTCTGAAAACCAACGCTTTTGTTCTATATGGAATACAAGTCATTTTTTGGAAATTTCCCCTGCACCTATTAGGGTTCACTATCGCCTTGCAAATTGTATGTTTGGATCACACGCATAGGCTCTAGATATCAATGTGTAGCTCAAAACCCTAGGTCTTCCAATTAGGGCATGCCACCTTGCAAAACATGGGTTAGTGGGTTCAAGTGAAGTTGAGTTGACCTCAAAAACCCCTCTATCAGTGAGTATTACCTACATAGCCAATATTTTAAAGAGGGCGTTAGACTGATGTAGTTCTCCCCATTATGTGGACTTGTGTGTGAACAATTGTGCAATATGTTATATGTGAGTACATGTAGTGATCTAGTTTGTAATTTGACAAATATTGCTCATAAGTTGCTCTTTGCATGCTTTAGACCTATAAGAAGACTGCTCCTATGGCTGATTTGGAAGTAAGAAAAAATACGGTAGTAGAACTTAGTTGTGTGAATGATTAAATGAGCTTGATAGGTGCTTGCTTGGTAATTGCTAGATGTTATAATGAATGGACTTTGTTTTGTATTTATACCGCACCTTTTGAAATAATCTCACAAGAGGGTTAATGAAGACTAATAGGCCGATCCATACATGTTGAAAGATTCGCAATTTTGAGCTTTTGTAAGTTACGAACACTAGCATCAGATTTGGGACACTAACATTGATGCTAGTGTCCTAACTTGGATGGTAGTGTTTGGGAGGATAGAGAGTTGCTGAAGATCTGTAATTGACAGTTTAAGATATATATCAGTGTTTAAGCATACGGTGGGCTATAGGTGATCTGGGTAATTAGAATATCATGATCGGATTGAAGGATAAGTGTTTAGGCACAATGAGATGGCAAATGCGAGTCTTTTGGCATTGGTAAGATACTAAACTGAAAGGTTGAGCCATGCGTGATATTTGTCAAGTGTACAATACTAGTTTATTGTGTAAAATTCATATTTAACATCTACAATGTTATAGTGTGAATATGTTTTTAGGCATAGCTTAGGTACTTTACTTGGGTATGTCCACATCTTGTAGATGGTGCACTATTAAATAAGTTAGACTTTTAATAATCCCACATTTGTGATGTCTTTTGTAGTAAGGTTTCTCAAAGCGTATATATATGTAATGATTCTCCATGTTTAAATCAAATTGATGATGATTGATTGAACCCTTTTGAGCATTCACTCTCCAATTATGGAGGAAATCTTTAACATTTGGTATTAGAGTGGGTTTCCTGTGAGGCCTCTTTGATCATTTTCATTGTTTTTGTCAACACGCACAAACAACGTCTATGCAGTGAAGACCACATGCAAACCCCTTTGCTTCGCCCATCCACCTTTCTTGCAGTGTGTCAATAGTTTAGCAGTGTAGACCATGTGCAACTTCGTTGACATACATCATTCACTTGCAATGCTTCACGTTTCCACTTTATTCATTCTATTCGAAGTCTCCATTCCGTTCAGCTTATCAAAAAATAAATAAATAAATAAAAAGTGGAGAAATTTTAGAGTTTCTTTTTTCCCAGAAAATTGTGACTTTCTTGCAGAAGGTTTTCTTCTCACATAGATGTCTGATTGGGACAGTTCTTTCATGGCTGGAAAGAGGACTTCGAGAGCTTTCTGAAAAGTGGTTACGATAATGATTTTGAGAAGTATCGAGGGAGATAACATGATCTAAAGTCGACCCTGCAAACCTGATTTTTGACGATTTTTTAACACGTGACCTACAAAGATCTTTTTTTTTTGTATTCACCCATGTCCGCACTAAGGTGGGGCGTTAGGAATATTTAGTGCATACATGTGTTGTGTTGTAATGTGTTACAATCATTTAATGATTGTGGCACCTAGTGATGTGTTATAGTGTGAACATGTTTTTAGGCATAGCTTGGGTACTTGGGGGTGTGCACATCTTGTAGATGGTGCACTATTAAATAAGTTAGTTAGACTATCAATGTGTATTGTAGTAAGGCTTCTCAATGCTTGTATATATGTAATGATTCTCCATGTTTAAATCAAATTGATGATGATTGATTGATCCATTTTGAGCATTTGCTCTCCAATGATGGAGGAAATCTCCAACAAGACATTTTAAGAATTTTGAGGTGCGAATCGCACCTGAAACCTCCGGAATCATTTCACATAAAATTTATGAAGTTTGGGACATTGAAACTGAAGCAAAAGTGATCCTCGTTGAAATAGATTTTCAACGCCTCAAACGAGAACCAAAACAGATTCTGGGTGTGAAAGGTATGGCAATTCGGGTTTTTCCTGCCTACTATGCCCCTGAGGTGGTTATGTTACAATGCAAAAGTTCTGATTTCTCCAAATGCAAATTTTTAAATTGGAACATGTAGAATAACTTACAAGGAGAATTTTTTTGTAAAATTAAGATCAACTTTTGTGGCTTGGAAGGTTATGAAAATGATGACTGTAAAAATTTTTCCTGCTAGGAACTTGAGGTGCGAATCACACTTGAAGCCTCCAAAATCATTTCACACAAATTTTATCAAGTTTGAGACTTTGAAACCTAAAGCAAAAGTGATCCTCATTGAAATAGCTTTCCAACACTTTGAACAAGAGCTAGAATGTAGTCCATACGCAAAAGTTATGACCAAAACAAGATTTTGCATTTTTTACCTTAGACCATTTTGAGAATTTTGGGGGTTTCAGGACCTTGAGGAACCTAAGGAAGTTATTGAGGCCCTGAGAGTTCCAGAGATCTAGATAGAACTGAAATTTTGAGAATTATGCTAAGTGTTTCTAAGGAAAATTTATCTCTTCGACTTGGTCTACATAATGGTGCAAGGATTTTTGGATTTTGATGAAGTCAAAATTTGAGCAAAAATTATGGGTGCCTTAGGTACCCACAAATCTCTGGAACTATTTTTTAGGCTCGAGACGAATTTTTTATTCCCATTCTGAGATTGAATCAAACTGATGCCGAACTCAATGAGTACTAAATGCTATTTTGAACAACAAATGCTATGAACACCAAGTATGATGAACACCGAGTTGAATAAGCATAGAGATCAACAATAGTTGAATGATTTCGCTAAGCCTCGTCCATTGGGCTTTGAAGTCCACATCCTTATTATATATTTTTTTGACTGTCCCTGTCCTTGATTTACCTCCAATCACGTATTAGGAGTGCACTTTGAGGTGTTATCGTTAATTGCAAAAATTCATGAAAACAAGGTATTAATGAAATTGATTGTTTTTAATTATGTTAGAAATTTAGATTTAGACCTTTAGAGTCATATTTTAGTATAATGAGGAGTGAAGGAAACATGCAAGCTCAAGCTTAAGAGTGGAAAAGATGCAAAATGGAAATAGCGGGGAAAATTTAATTTTAGGTTATTGATAATTTATTTGTAAGGGGTTGCCAAGATTGGCTGAGGGTAAGGCCATTTTCTCTGTTTATATTTTGATTATTAAGTTCATTTTCCAGGGCTCATCTAACTAATGTATTACGGTAATTTTTAGTTTTGGCAAGGACTTTAACTTTGTTAAAACAAATCTGATATTTCGCGTGGTATGAGTCTTCTGCTAAGGCAGACCTATTAATGCGGTCATAATTTACATCAGAATTATGTTATTTATGTCTAGTGTGCATAGACTGACCTGTTTGGCCTATGTAACATGTCCCATATGGACATGGGACTTCATACACGCCTTGGTCTTGTAGAGGGCATTTTTACCTTTGATGGGACTTGGGGAATCTTGAATGATTTGAGGGGTGAAATTGTTCTGATGTTTTTCTTTTGAAGGAACTTACAAATTTTATTGCGATGCCTTTGGGGATGGGAAGGTAGGCATAAGGAGTGAAATTTTAAGGCAATTTATTTGGTTGTGATTGTTGTTTGCGAAATTTTTTGAACAAGTTTTCGATTTGCTTAGTCAAATATCCATTGCTTTTGAAGACCTTGGCTAAGCGGAGTTTCTCTTGGTTTAGATGGTCATTGTTAGAAATGCAGAAGGCTTGAGTTGTAAGGGTATCGTGTACAATGGTTTTTTGAGTATCTTGGTTGTGGGAGCTGGCATGAAGGTATTTATCAATGCTAATTTTCTTTCTATATACTCGTCGAGCTAAAACATTGTTAGGTTTTTCGGTTATGATGACATAAAAGAAAGATAAGCATTGTTATTTTTCAACTTTTGTAATGAAATGTATATGTTTAGAAAGGTTGTTCAAGTGGCTCAAGAACTTATCAATATTTTCTCTACTGTGGGGCCAACTATTAAAGGTGCCATCAACAAAATGGTACCAGCATTAAGGCTTGAGGGCCTCAAATTCCAAATATTTTTGTCCAAAGTCTTCCATGAATAGGTTTACAACAATAGGAGACAATGGAGAAACCATAGATGCACCTTTTATTTCTTTGTATTATTATCCTTTAGAACTGAAAAAGGTAGGTTCAAGGCATGATTTTAAAAGTTTTGCAATGGCCTGAATGGTGAGTTTAGATATGACTTTTTATTTTGATTTGGTAAATTCTGCTTTTTGGGGTAACCTTGGTTTAGATGACAATTTGCCATGTCTCCTAGGGTTTGAACTTGGGCCTCCGCTTTGAAAGCCCTTTTGCTTTTACCACTTGAGCTCATCCCTTTCGATAGTTTGGATCATAGTTGGAATAACCGAGTGGGGCGAGTACTCACCAAGGGCCCAAAATGGGAAACCGGCAATTACTCGCCCCACTCGGTTGAATAACCGGCAATAACCGGTAAAGGCAAAAAATACTCGATTTTTTTAAAATAACATTATTTTTCTAGAAATTATAGAAACAAAATAGATGCAATGAGTCTATAAAACATAGGAAAAGTAGTTTCTATTATATTTGAATACATAGAATGTACAAAATCGCATAATCATGCGATTACAACAAAGTCTCAAACTCAAAGTACAAATAGATTTATAGTCTTATACAAGAATCTATAAGACTACAAGTACAAATTACAATCATCTATAATTTTCTCTTTCCTTCCCTCTGGAAAAATAAGGAAGGCTGTGAAATTCTAGTCCTCCCACTCGGCTGACTCACCTCTCTCTGTCTAAAAAGCTGCACCTACCCCTGTGGCTCCACCTCCACCTCTACCTTTCCTTGTGCCTATGCCTCATCTCCAAGGATATCCTCCAATCCAATCTCTGCTCCTGCTTCAGCTGCACCCTCCATAGCTTGCCTCTCGAAATCAACAATCTCCTCCTCTATGAACATGGGGACCTCCTCCTCCTGTGCAATCCAATCGTTGTAGGGATCGATCTCATCTAGACTGACATGCTCCTTCGATGCATTTTCCAACTTCTTTGTGTGAAGTCGAAGGTTGTATTGCACAAACACCAAGTCATTGAGCCGTTGTTGACTCAACTTGTTGCGCTTATTCGTGTGAATGGAGTCAAACAAACTCCAATTGCGCTCACATCTAGAAGCGCTACAAGGCTGTGATAAAATCCTGAGGGCTAGCCTTTGAAGATTTGGGATATTTCCACCCTAATCTTCCCACCACGACCCTGCAAACAAGATATTCAAAACTTTGTAAAAAATTAATAATTGTAAATTTGTAAATATGCAATTGATAAGATACAAGTACAACTACAAGTAAAGACTTCATTTTGTATTACCTGGTGACTGCATGGTTCTCTTTCGGATGGCTAGTGTTGAAGAAAAGAGCCTTCCCTTTGTCTGCTTGTAGTTCTGCAGCTCTGAAATAATGAGATCTCTCACCTCAATGTCAGGGGTCATACTCTCAATGCATGTTGAGAGTCCCTTCATAACCTCTCCACTAGCATCTGTAAAGCCATCATAGTAGAAAAACTTGGGGTTAAGGTAGTACCCCACTGCATGGATGGGTTAGTGGAGTTGATTGTTCCACTTCCGATCAATCAACTCCCAAATGAGATCAAATCTGATACGATCCCCTCTATAATAATGTTGCACTGCCTCTTTGGCCCTATCTATGGCCTCATAATATATCCCATAGGGTTTTGCTCTCCATCAACCAATCACAAAACCCTCACCAAAGGCTCCAAAAGCTACAAAGTTACAAACAAATTAAAGTTAGACTTAGTGTTACAAACTTATAGATAAATTATAAAAGAAAAAGTTTAAGTTTAAAAAATCGAAAACAAGGGAAATAGCTTCAAATTTAAATTGCAATTTCAAGTTACCTTCACAATCTCTGTAGCTTCGTTTTGAAGGCCTCATTGAAAACTATCTTCGAAACCTTCGCTCTATCAACTTTCTTCGAATAAGAGGACTCCATCCATGCTTGAGAGACAAACATTTGCTTCAAAAGAGTCAACAAACTACAAATACTTCGCAATGTAAGGAAGTTCATTGCAAACCTCGTGACCCTTGCTCAAATAAGCTCCTTTCCTTTGGTGTGCTCTCTCATCATGCTGAAAACCCAAGGGTAATTATAGATATACTTTGTTATTTCTTTAGCATCTTCCACAACTGATCTCACCCAATCTATTTTGCCTATGTCCTCCAAAAGAAGGTCAAGGCAATGTGCCACACAAGGTGTCCAAAAGAGAGATGGATGTCTCTCCATAAGAAGTCTCCCAGCCGTCACATATGTTGCTGCATTGTCTGTAATAATTTTGACAACATTCTCGATACCCACCTCTAAGACCACCTCCTCTAGCATCAAACTCAAAGTTTCTACATTTTTAATTTTATTTGATGCATCAATAGATTTCAAAAATAGAAGCTCACCATTTGAAGATGCCAAAATGTTGATTAGAGTGCGGTTCCTTCCATCTGTCCATCCATCAGAAAGAATGGTGCATCCAAATTTGTGCCACAATCTTTTCTAATCTTCGACCATCAACTTTGTGTTTTCAACTGCATTCTTGAGCAACTTCCCACTCAAGTATTTTCGAGAGGGTGCCTTGTACCCTTTCTCTGCAACTGTCAAAGTCGTAACCAAATATTCCCAGTATGGGTTGCTCGCCATGTTGAAGGGAAGGTTGTTGAAGTACTTAAACTTTGCGCATGCTTTATCTGTTTTTATATGCGTCTGTTTGTTCCATCCTGTAGCTTCAAGTGAAGGTTGTGCCCCAGGAGTGTTTCTAGGCACAAAGGAGTGTAACTGAGTTGAAGGTCTTGCAGATGTACCATGGTGCTTGCATGGACCATGACTAGAGCCCACAATCTCTGTCATCACTGCCGCTTCTTCCTCTATTGGTGTGGCACCAATGGTCACTGCTAGGGCTGCTTGCATCTTTGCCTTTTTAAATTTCTTTTCATCCAATGAAGCAAGATCCGTCATCATCTCTCGTTTCGTCTCTTCAGTGACATTGGGATAAGGCATAACGTCACAACAATGAATGCATGAAAGATGGTACTTCATGCGATTGATGCCTCCTGACATCCTCTTCGAACAAAAGTTGCAAATTGAAATCGTCTGAGACTTTCAAAGCCGCGTAGCATACTTCCATGCAGTTATGCGAGCATGGGGGGAGCCAACTGGTTACCACTGACTGAATTTGAGCTTGATGCACTAGTAGATGCCATAGCTTTCTAATGGATAACCAGCAAAGCGCAACAATATTAAAATCAACATAAAAAATTTAAAAAATAAAAACATTAATGATTAAATACAAAATATTAATTAAAATACTATAAATAAATGATAATTGTACAATGTAAACTATAAAACGGAAACTAAAATGCATTTACAATTTACAATTTTAACCATCAAATTAAAAATATAATGATAATCTATATCAGTTATTATGGAATAATAAACAATTTTAAATAAATAATAAACACAAAATTTTGATGGGAATGCATCAAATTTGTATACTAAGCAACAAAAATATTTATCAAACATGTATTTAATGAAATTACAAAAATTACATTCTTGAAATTTAAAATAAATAAATAAATGCATAAAATTTACGAAAATTCACGAAATGTATGTAATAAAAATGAAATTAATCAAATTCGTATACTAAGCATCACAAATATGTAGCAAACATGTTTTCAATTGCATTAGAATTAATCTACATGCTTGGAATTTTTTTTTTTAAAATATTAAAAAAATACATGGAATTTGACAGAAATTCATAGGATGCATGCAATTAAAATGGAATGCATAAAATTTGTATACTAATCATCACAAATATGTCTGTAACATGTTTTCAATTAATTTAGAATTCAATTCTATGCTTGAAAATTTAAAAAAATAAATAAAAAAAATGAACTAACGAAATTTCTTGCTCAAATCTTCTCAATCCACCTTAGAACGCTCCAAATCTTGTGTGAATAAAGAGTGAGGAGGTGTGTTGCATTATATAAGGCTCGAATCCACGTTTTTACCGTGTTTGAGGAGCGTTTGGGGGGTTTGTTACGCGTTTTTGCATGTTGCTTGTGTTTTTTCCACGTGGGAGACGCATTTAGCAGGGCAAGTGAGTAACTGCGATTACTCGCTTGGATTTTGTTTTTCCAAAGGCTTGCAGTTACGAGTGGCGGTTATTCGCCCAAGGAAAACCTCGGCGAGTAACCGACCAACCAACGGTTACTCGCCGGTTATTCCTACCATGGTTTGGATATAAGTTTGATAGCTTCAAACTGTATTTTGGTAGAAAGGGAGACCACATTGAAACTAAGAATGATTTCATTATCATCAAGTTTGAGGTATTGAATCTTAGTAACAAAATCAATAGTATTTGATTAGGATGGAGTATGGCCAGTTAGGGGTCGTTTTTCTAGGAATTTGGCTAGGGCGTAGTTCAAGGAGTCAAGGGTACTAAAAATGGGACATGGAGGAACACTATTTTTATCAGTTTTAGGTTGGCCATAAATTCTGGGAGTAATGGGAGCTTTATGCATTAATTTTCCCTTAATGAAAGCGTCAAGGGATGATGCTTTAATAATACATACAATCTTCTTAGCAAGTTTTCCAAGCGGGTTGGATTTGATTATTTTAGTTAAGGTTGAAAGGAGGTTGTACATTATGAGTTGAATACTAGTTTTTATACTATAACTTGCTAATGTAAAGTATAATCTTGTGTGACATAAAAGTGCTTTGTTACTACTTAGGACCGTGACGAGTTGAAGACACAAGATTCTCTGTTGTTCTTATGAATCCATGTTCTGTCTCCATTTTGCATCTTTTAATAAATTCCGAAGTTAAATTTTTTTTTGGGTCTTTTCATATTTCAAATTCCACATTTGCACAATGTCCTCTTTCGCTCTAATTTGTTCATAAGTGGTATGTTCTGTCCTATAATCCATCTTAAAAAAATGCTCCAACATCCCAATTTTCCATTGTCACTATAAGGCGTCTATGCTCCACTTTTTTAAAAAAAAAAAAAATTGAAAGTAGATTGGGCTCTTTAATTGTACTTTGTAGAATTGTTGATGATGTTTGTTTCAATTCTGCTACTGTATATGATGTACATTGTAACAAGATATATCGTGATCTTTTGTAGTGCTACAAGCCAACTTGAACCTCCAAGATATACTCTTTGCTTTGGCTATTGAGCAGCTCAACTTTTGTCATTGTAATTGAGCTGTTCTAAGTTTATTATCATGTACTTTTTGTTTCATCAATGGAAATTAACTCCAATTGGGAGTAAAATTTTGATAACAAAATTGCACTACAAGAAGTTGTATCGATAAATATATTTTACTTATGATCATCATTTGCATCCTCCAATTCCTCCTCCTTAGAGTTAGACACAATCGTGAATGCACAGACAGTATTTTTTGCACCTGCGAATCCAATAAGAGCTTTGATTTGGCCATCAAGATATTCAGGAACCTGCGAAACTTGGTGAGCAAGGGTTTCGTGCCTGATCTCGACCCCTTGGGGTCGAGAAAGGGTTATGTTTTTGATATTTTGCACCCTGATTGTTTCGCGGATAATGGAGATTGTGAAATCGCGAATTTTTGAGAGAGGAGATTCCTCTCGACTGTCATTTAAGGATGCCACTCGTGGTACACAAGATTAGTTTGTTTTCAATTCAAGTGCAAATCGATCCTTTCGAGCCGTCAAAGAGGATCCACAAAAGACTCCTGCAGGTTGCATGAAAGTTTCTGATGGGGTTCATGTTCTCAAAATAGCAGTGTCTGATGTTCAAGCCAGGATTCGTGACTTGGAAGATAGGGCTCTTATTGTCTGCTTCCTAGGGTTTAAGCCATCTCTTCCTGCGTTCAAAGACTGGGCCCAAAAAACATGGAAAACCCCAGGTGAGTATACAATTTTGGTATATCCGAATAGTTAAATTTTGGTTGTGTTTGCTAGTATCGCTGAAAAGGAATATATATTTCAAGGGGGCCCATGGTTCTATGGAAGAGCAGCCTGTTCATGAAACCATGGCAACCCTTATTTAAAGCAGAAGAACTTCCTTCTATTGTTCAAGTGTGGATCCATCTGTTCGGTTTGCCAGCGGAGTTTTGGAACCCTGTGGTTCTTCAAGATATGGGTAATTCACTTGGTAAGTTTGTAAGGGCAGCAAATTCTACCATGCGGATGGAACAAATGGTTTATGCATTTCTGTGTGTCTACATGGATATGAATCAACCGCTGCCTGCTAAAATTCTTCTGGAAGTTGGGGAGGATAGATGGGAGCAATAGATTGACTATGAGAATATACCCTTCCGGTGCAAACATTTCCATGAATATGGCCATCTGGTTAAAGATTGCCCAATGCGGATTAAGGAACAAACCAAGGATAATCCTAATTCTGATGAATTTAGTACACCATCAAAAAGGAAGATTATCAAAGGAAAAAATTCAGGCAATGTTCAGATTAATAATACCAACAAATTTGCAGCCCTTCAATCGGAAGAAACAAAAGAAGATATGGAGGTTATACAGGGGAACCAAATCTCAGAAATTCAAATGATTAAAATTTAGCAACAGGTGCAGGATAACAATCACATGCAATCAGGTTCTAGAACTCTAGTAGTGCATCAAGGCAGTGTGGGAGAACTCAAAAGTTATCAAAGAAAACATAAATTGGCAGAGGAACACCGGAAGGAGGAAGAGGGAAATGCCCAGAATAATATCGTATTATTACCCCCTCTCCCCATTATTCATACCCTTCTGGATGATAATCCGTCTGGAATCCAACAAGAATAGCAGAAGAAACTTTGGATGGATTCTACTTTAAAAGCAGGAAGGAAATCCAACAAAACTCGTCTTCAGAAAGAAGGGCAACAACTTTCAGGGAATGGTAAAGTTGGGGATTTGACCTCAATCTTTGAAGAAAGTCCAAAATGAAGTTGATTACTTGGAATATTTGGGGGCTTAAGAGTAGCCCCTCTAAAATAAATGAGATTAAGTGTATTATGTAGCAGCATCACCCTCATATGTTGTTTATTCAAGAAACTAAAGCTTCTATAGAATTCATGGCAGTAGTGGTTCCTAATATTCATAAAAATTTCCAAGTTCTCTTTAAGCTCACAGGGAGCTTCGGGAGGTTTAGCTTGCATATGGGATCCTCACCAAATTCTCCTTCTTGGCAGTGGAGGAAATCAGGGTGTTATTTGTATGATTGTACACTATGTGCCTCAAAATCAGATCATGTTAATCCTGAACATATATGCTCCTCTTCAGGTAGAGGCAAAAACAACTCAGTGGAAGATTATTGAAAATATTGTGGCAGCACATTCTGGTCTACCAATCATTAAAGGGGGTGACTTCAACACAGTTCTCTTCTCTCATGAGAAACAAGGGGGGAATCCTATCTTGGATGCTTCTGCTGCTAATATGCTGGACTCCATACAAAGGATGCATTTGGTTGATATTCAAACTCACAATGGCCTAATGACATGGTCCAATAGAAGAGTAGGGGAGAGGTGTATAAGGGAAAGATTGGATAGAATTTTGATATCAAAAGTTTGGTTTGAATGCAACTTTCTTCCTTTTGCTATGGTTCTGATCACTGGTTGGTGGTTTTGGAGTTGGGCAAATCTCTTCCGTTTAGAGCTTCTTTTAGATTTCAACTAATGTGGCTTCGAGATGAACATCTTCCTCCTTTGATTAAAAAATGGAGAGAAGGCCAGCCTCGACATGGTACTAAAATGTTTTGCTTTGTCAAGAAATTACAATACCTTACATTCCAACTCAAGAAATGGAATGTTTCAGACTTTGGAAATATTCATGGGAAAAAAAGAGAGGTCTTGGAAGCTCTACATGGGGTATCCCAGCAAATAAGGCTTCAGGGCTTCACTCAACATCTGCAAAAGAAGGAAATCTCCCTCAAACAATCTTTAACTGAATGAGAGATATAGGAAGAAATATTCTGGAAACAGAAATCCAGAATTAAGTGGCTGAAAGGAGATAAAAATACTTCCTTTTTTCATAAATCTCTTTTAGCTCACCGTTCACACAACCACATTTCTTTCTTGGATAAAGAGGATGGTACCAGGGCAAATACTCAGGAAGCAATTCAACATGTTGCCTTATAGTGCTTCTCTGAGTTGTTTAAGGCGTCAACGTTGGACAGGAGTGCCCAACAACAGCTGCTTAATATTATTCCTTCTGTTGTTAGTGAAGAAGACAATATGGTACTTTTACAACCAGTGACTGAAAAGGAACTTCAAACTGTTGTTTGGACTATGAAAAAAGGGAAAACACCTGGACTTGATCGATTTTCGATTGAATTTTATCAGGAATTTTGGAATATTGTTAAAACTGATTTGCTAGAAGTGGTGGAAGAGTGCAGACAAGCTAAGACTGTTCTTAGGGCCATTAACTATACTTATATTGCTTTAATCCCTAAGAAACAGGAGGCTTCTACCATTACTGAATATCGTCTCATAGCTCTTTGTAACGTTTTGTATAAAATAATTACCAAAGTTATAGCTGAAAGACTAAAATACATCATTGATAAAATTATTTCTCCAGAACAGGGTGGATTTGTTCCTCATAGACAAATATATGATGACATAGTGCTAGCTCAGGAAGCCCGCTATGTTCGTCAGACTGGATTTATCTAAAGCTTATGACAGGGTCAGCTGGGCTTTTCTCTATGATATCCTTATCCACTTTGGTTTTTCCCCTTTATGGGTGCAATGGATACAAGCTTGTATTTCATCTGTTTCTTATTCTCTTATTGTTAATGGTACCCCTACTCAGCGTTTTCCGGCATCAAGAGGTATAAGGCAGGGAGATCCTTTATCGCCATTTTTGTTTATAATAGTTGCTGAATCCTGTGGCAGGGTATTTTATATGACAAGAAACCAGAGAAAGTTGCAAGGTATAAGATTGGCTACTCATGTGGATCCACTTTCTCACTTATAGTTTGTTGATGACTCATCTGTCATGGGGATTGCATCTTTGAAAGAAGCCACTCAAATACAAAGAAATTTGGAACTTTTCTCGAAGGCTACTAGTCAAGATATTAACAAGCATAAGTCTAAAATAATCTTTTTTCACTGCTCGCCTAGGATGGAACAGTACATTCTTATGAAACTTGGATTTCAGAAGACCACTTTACCTCTGCAATATTGGGGTACTCCATTAAGTTCCACCAAGATCTCTGATTGGGGATGGTTAATTAATAAGATTCAACATAAATTTAGTACTTGGACTAATAGATGGCTATCATCCGGGGGCAGAATCACCTTGATCAAAGCTGTGCTGCAAGCTATTCCTATGTATTTTGCGTCTCTTTTGCTCATTCCTACTACAATTCTGCAACACTTAGACTCTATTAGTCAAAATTCTTGTGGTCAAGCAACCAACAAT